>OX104125.1:38310922-39013733 GCA_944474755.1 Limnoperna fortunei
AAAATAACAACAATACATAAGAAATAAACTCCATCTTGGATGCTGAAAGTATGTGGTAGTCACGTGGTCACTTTATCAAGTTAATATGTTAATTTCTTACGCCTAATATTCATAAAGATAGGATGGTCTTTAAAAAAAATATCATATAAATATTTTAGATATAATCTTTATTGTAAGCAGTTGAACAGACAAAATATTTTTTAATAAGCAGTTCAAGTTAATATACAGTAAAAGTTCCTTCAGCCAGTTGCAGAACTTTAGTCACTTAACTTAGTCAAAGCACGTGAGTCAAAGCACACAGTTACCAAGTTTACCCAACACGTAAAAAGTTATACAGTTCAAACAAGATACAAACTGTTTTATAGTAGCTGGAGTGTTTAACGCCACTCTCAGCAATTTTGTTCAGTGTCCAGTTTTTAATATAAGGGGGGGGGGGGGGGGGGTGGGGTCCGGAGAAAACTTCGGACCTGCACTAGAAAAACTGGCAATCCATTCCAATTAAGTGTCAAGTACACCATGCTCGCAGTGAGACTCGAACTCGCAACCTCAAATAGCGCGGGGATAAGCACATTTTTCGCCATTGTCCGCGGTCAGATTTTCTGTACTATATAAACTAAAAGCCCTAACTAGTGACATACTTTATATGCACGTATAGGACGTTTAAGACGTATAACCCTGTAGCTCTGTAGGTCGAGTCATGGAAACCCTCTCATTCATTATACAGCAACAAGAATTGTTAAAGGATTTAACGTTGTTAATGTCTGCACGTCTGAACTAATGCTTTGAATAGTGTATTTTATTACGCTTGCTCGGCTATGTTAAAATAATAGAAATTTAATACCCAAAGGTACACCTGATTAATTTTGATTGAATATAACAATAAACTGTAGCGATTTAATTTCAATCTTGATGTAATACACATTCCTTTGTAAAATTTCAATTGTAGCGGCTGATATTTCAGATATTTGAATTTCTTATAATGCGCATGCTTGCATGAGGAAACGATCTATGTAATGTAAATTAAAGATTTACATCACCGCTTAGAATCATCATAGTCAATAGGAATTCGTCTGTTTTTTTTTAATGGTGTTTAGCGTCACTTTCTGCAATTTTTCAGCTTTATCTTGACGTCCATTTTTTTTTGGGGGGGGGGGGGGGATAAAGCCGGAATACCCGGAGAAACTCCAACCTTCGGCGGGAAAACTGGCAGTGGGAATAAGTAACTTTTCCAAATGTAAAGAAAGACCCTTAGTGTTGGTTTGGGAGGGGTGGGGGGTAGGTGGTCCATTGATAAAGAAAGACTATTAATCCCGTGCTAGTCAACGCTGAGGTTGCGGGATCGAACCTTACTCGAGGTATGCTCGTCTCCTTCATGACGTCATGAAGATCAAACGGATATTAAAAATACAACTCTTGAAGTATTGATGTAAAATTAGCAGAGAAAGTGTGTTTAGAGTAATAAAAATAGTGAATGGTATTTCCACCGTATGAAATACTGCATCATATATAAAGTGGATCGTGTACTCTATTTTGCGTTATAGTGCATTTGCTTTAGAGTTTTTTTTAAATATATCATTCGGCTTGATAATGCATCATGCGTCAAGAGGTTTTTATTTTTTATTTAAGTTATAAAGTTGAATATATTGATATTAGAAAACTACCCATCACCTACAATATGTATAAAACGTAATGAAAATGTAAATAAATATCAATTTGACACTGAACTCTACTTTTTGATAAATTATGAATATATAGGTATACACTTCTATTGGAGTCAACTCATAACATACAAGGGATAGTTTTTAGTCCGTTTCTTTGGTTCATTTTCGCTGCCAGTTCTGAGAACAAATTGTCTTTGTGATGGCTATTCATAAATGTTTTATAAATAACTAACTTTGAAGACTTTTACTGTTGCGTCTCGCGCACCAACCCATAGAAATCCTTTCGAATCTATAGCCGTTGCGTACGGACCATATACTTCATCATTTGAGGTCAAAATTAGGCGGATGAATTTTCCGGAATGATCCAAAAGATGTATAGCATCGTTGGCGTTATCTGTGACAAAAATATTTCCTCTAGCATCACACGCCAGACCACGTGGTTCGAAACTGTTTTTCAGACCAGCAGTTTCAGATCCGGTGTACTTAGCTTTCAGCGTACCGTCACGTCTGTGTATGGTTACACAACGTCTCTGACAGTCCGCGATGCAAATGTCACCCGTCATATTTACAGCTATGCGCAAAGGATACATAAACTTCCATTGATCTTCTTCGCCGAACTCTCCCGACAACCTCCCGTCAACTGAGTAACGTAGTACTTTATTTTTGTGACCTTCCTTATAATCTTGAAAAGCTAATGATTGACCTGTACACACGAGAAGTTCATTGTCGTCTGTTAACGCAATTCCTCTTGGATGTTGCCCGAGCGTTGCGATAATTGAGAAGTCTATGTTTCCATGACTTCGCAGTATTTGACGCTGGTCGCTGCATGTGACGATGAGAGATTTTGACTTATCTTGGATAATGGTGTCAATGTTTCTACCAACTGACTGCGTCCTTAGTCTAGTTCCGTACACATTAAACAGGTGTATCTCCGGTTTCCAACCGGAAGTAACCCAGGCTTCTCCGTCTCCCACCGGACATATAGAACTGACAACTTTAAAGGTATCGTCGACTTGGAAAACTGCCATTTCTTGAATCTAAAAAAAATGATAAGATAAAATAACAGGTTTTTGTTCCAGTTTAAAACAGTTAATTTTTACAATTTTATCAAATTGTGCCATTTTGTTTTGAAACAAGATTCTTTGGCCTTGTCAATTTTATGTTCGATTTGTTACTAGACTATCTTCATATTGCATGTCGGATCTGTTTAATATTAAGCAAAATTCGAAAGCGACCATTAACAGTTCTGCTCCGAACTTATCGGCTTAATACAGCTAGAATGATTTAATTTAATTGACGTTCTGACCTTGATAGACCATAAAGAAAAAAGAATGTTTATTTGTGAGAACATCGTAAAGACTTGACAAATAAATATCTTGCATTAAACATTAGTGTTTAGACCTTTGGTTAAAACAAAAGCAAAATGTTTTAAATTTAAGTCTCACTCCATTAACCTATTACACAAAATATAATTTATGTCCATGCAAAGTAATGTAACTTACCTTAATATCTCCCGCTTGGGGTCTCATAGATACGAGATTTCCGAACGATTCCTCTATTTTCCCTTCCAAGGTTATACTTGGGGTCAGTTCCAAAGTAGTTTTGGGAAATTTTAGTCTTTCTGCTGTTGCGGCTATACTCTCCATTTGTTGTATTAACAATTCTTTATTTCTAGCTATTTCCGCATCTGCACCGTACATCACTGCTTGGTTTGCAGCATGGATTTGTCCTGCCAGTGCTTTTGCTGCTAGTGTTATTTTCGATCGATGGTTGTCGATACGTGCGGTTTCTACGTTATATTCAGCATCGACGTCATGCAGTAAGGTAGATGCCAACTTATCAACACGCTCGTGTAACTTAGTTGCACGTTGATTGATAGTTTTAACCAATCTATCCTTCGTCTGCGTCAAATTTTCATCGTATCTGTTGATGTCATTGAGCTGCTCGTGGAAGAGAGGAAGGTGCAATTTTGCGCCCTCCAACTTACTGTTGAGATGTTCACGTGTTTGTCTTGCAACTTCCTGCAGGTCATCGCTCACGTGATTTTCATGTGTTGTAACCTTACAACGGAGACAGATGGTCTGGTCGCATTTTCTGCAATAGAACGAAAGCTCGTCACCCGGATGTTTGTCGCAATATATTCTGGTTAGGACACGATGGCGGAGATTGGGTGTTGTGTCGCGGACAAGCAGACCTATAAGATGGTGATCACGAGAGGCCGTCATTTTCAAATGTGTCTTGCAACATCCTGGGCACAGATTTTGGTCGCACTCCAGACAGCGGCTATCAGCGACATCATGTCTCTCGCAGACATCACATCGTACATTCGGAAGGAACGTATCTTTCAACTTTTCCGCCTTGATGTAGAAATTGGTCTGAAATCTTGCAACGCCACCTTTCGGAATAAGAGTATCCATAAGGCATAATGGACAGGCAAACCGGCCAAGCCTTCCAGTTTTCTCTACATAAGCCTCTAAACACTTGAAACAAAAAGTGTGAAAACAAGGCAAAATTTTAGGACGCGTATATTCCCCTAAGCATATTCCACACGCATCGGGCTGAACAAACGGGCCCAGCGAACTTGGTTCCCGACTGTCCATGTTAGACCTCCTTTCTTCACCTTTCCAATCCTAATAGACTTTTACTAAACTTGTCCTTCTTTCTGTCGTCATGGTTTGGGGTGTCACTAACGACCATTACAATGGTATATATCTTTATAAACCGGAACACTAACTTTAAGAGTTGTAATGTAAAATACCTAAACTACACGTGTTTGAGTTGATTGAACATATAGTTACGTATTTAATATCAATCGATGTCTAGAAAATCAATCAAGGTATTGAAGTATTTTATTTATGTCGCACAATATGAAAGTATAGTTACGCATTAAATATAATGTAACATGTGTAACAGGAGGCCTATCTGCGTTCTAGCAGGTAGTAGGTATATAGCCAGTCAAAATTGACTGAGCAAACGGAGTAATTCTTTAGCTCACTTGGTTAGAGGGCTGGCTGGCAATACTGAGATCCCCGGTAGTGACAATGTCATTATTTCATACTCTACCGTTACATTTGGCGCCCAACTAAAAAACCCACATGGAGGAATTGTCGGGTTTGGTGTGAATCGTCATGAGTATGATGATTCTTTGTAAGGGGGGAAGAGTGTAACAGGAGGCCTATCTACGTTCTAGCAGGTAGTAGGTATATACCCAGTCAAAATCGAATGAGCTAACGGAGTACGTCTTTAGCTCACTTGGTTAGAGGGCTGGCTGGCAATAATGAGATCCCGGGTTCGATCCCCGGTAGTGACAATGTCATTATTTCATGCTCTACCGTTACACATGCACATTTTGAAAAGTATTAAGTATGATGACATAGAATTAAGTAGGAACAGGAGGGGGTCCATTAACAGTTTAACATTTTTTATATTTCACAAATTTAAAATGATGATAACAGATAACAGCAATTTGCATGTGCACATGAGAAATAAAGGTATGGGGGAGAGAAATGTACATTTATCAGTGTTTTCTATTATGTAAGACATTTAAGACAAGGGTTGAAAAAAATGACAGAAACAGAAAACAGAATAACAGAAGAAAATCTCTAAACAGTTAACGGTGTTTTGACTAAATAAGATCTATTAACAGCCCACAAGGTTTTTCTTAACTATAACAGTTAACAACATTGTCCACTTGGAAGAAAACAGATAACAGCTTATGACTGATAAACAGTTAACAGCTGATTTATTAAAAAAATCACCCACCTTAATATTGTGTCTTGTCGAACTACATAACAAAGACCGTGCTCCACTGTCGTGTAGATCTACATACCAAAAGGGAGTGTACGTAATTTTTGCTGTACGAATATTTGTTTTCTTTTTAGTCTCACTTATTTCCATTAAAAAAAAATTGTACGGAATTTTGTGTAATATTATTTTTTAGATATTTTTTTAGTTTCTTAAGTATTTATCTGGAAGTCGTGTTCCCCAAACCAAACTTTGAAATCTACAGAAATAATTGCAGAATACTATGCACAGGCGGATTGTGAAATGCTGGCGAGAGTTGGTATGGGGTGCATTTGTATGGTCGATGTAAGTCATAAAATTAGAGATCAGCAAAGGTGTCGTATTTTGTAATGTATTGATCAAATATCAATTTTCTCTTGTTAAAAGATTAAATCACGTTCCTGTAGGCGGTTAAACTTTGGTTTAAATGTACATACAACAGAACAATTAAATGTCAGTCACTTGAGACGAAATTAATCGAGTGTTGAACATTAGGAGTTTAAAATATAGAATCTGAAGACAATTGTATTCATTCCGAATGAATGACAGGGTTAAACAGTTTTACATATACAAGACCTTTATTGACAAGCGTAAAATACTGTAGCAATGTTCCCATGTTTAGTGGTGTCTACGTCTTGCCACTACAAGACCAAAATTTATTTCAGCTATTAAAAACAACAACAAAAACAAACAGTAAACAAAACAAACAGCAGAGGCAAAATATATTTTGTTGTTCTAAGGCTTAACGTGCTGTTGAAAGACCGCTTTCCCGTTATCGTCAAAAGTCAGATCATACATGTGATGCAATGGACTTTTGTCAGTTGTTAAGTACAAAATGTCACTTCCAGTCATGCAAATTAGTCATTAGTGAAAAAAGTGGTCCAGATTGTAGCAATATCTGGATTCTGATTCTTAAAATATTTGGTTGCTAGGACAATTTTGAATGGTTACCTTGTTGCTATGTATGACCTAGACCTTGGGCTTAAATTGAAGCTCTTCACCCACTGATCACTTTAAACCTATATATTTACTATATTATCTCTAACTCGAGTATTTTGCTATTTATTGTCTGCTTCTATCTCTTATGGTTTTTGATATATAGTGCTAGCAAAAAAGTGACATTTGACCTTGACTTTTAACCTTTGACATTGACATTTGTAATGTAATATACATGTATGTCACTTAGGATCAATGGTGGTGGTTCACCGTCTCTAGGAATCACAGTTTGCGAGGAAAAAAATTAAGAGTTAGGATACTTTTCGGGTCAAAAATACGTAAACAGGAAATCGGTTAAATTGTTTTTGTATGTTAAATCATTTCCACAGGTCAATTGATATTTTGCACACTTCAGATTTTGAGTATCGGCTATTATACAAAAACTAACTTATTTTTCAGTGCAGTTACATCCTTTCCAAATATGAGCAACTAATCCCATGTTGACTTGTGATGGATGGAGATTGTAACTTTCCATATTGATGGTCTCGATCTAGACACTTTAATTGCATTTGCAGCAGTCTGTATTCATCTATGTATTGAAATTGTTATTTTTGAGCCTTGTACAATTTTGATTGGATGATATTTAAAAAAATTACTTTATACAGGATCGTTTCTGTTTTCGGCATTTTTACAGTTTTGTTAACTGTTTTGTTTTTGATTTGTAAGCAATTTACAAAGTTTACATTTATTTATGTTAAATTAAACAATTTATTCATGTTAGGAACAATCGAGAGATAGAAAACTAATTTTAAAAGTGTTGTCTAATAAGGGTCCTAAAAATAGATTGTTTGTTTTGTTTCCAAATATATATAGCAAACTATATATATTCGTCAAGATGACCAATATTATCTAAATGGAAACCTAAACAGGAAGGGCACGTTACCAAGGTGATACAAAAAATACTAGGGTATCGCATATATCCGAAAGATTGACGTAAACAAATTAACCTTTGAAGTTTGATTACTCAAATTTAATGAAATGGCTCAAGTCATTATAACTTGTTTTCATTTTGTATACAAATATAAGTCTCTCATGCCAATCAACTTCCGTGTTGATGATTCCTTACAAAATCGTCGTACAAAAGACCTTAGACTACCTTATAATGGCCAACACACAGTCAACCTCTGAAGAGGTACGTATACTTGTATTTAAATAGCATACGCAAACCTGAAGATTTATTTAACAGGGTCAATTAGATCCAAGTCCTTTTATATATATATCGAATACCAAATTGATTTGAACGTTGAACATAAACATCAAGTAAAACACTCTTAGTTGAGGCAGGAAAATACATTGGACAAAAGATGAGCTCCAACATCAAAACCACCAAACCGCAGAACAACGGTACCAGGGAATATTACCATCGTTTAATACCATCTGTAAAATTTACATGTGGCCTTGCATATCTTTTGTAATAATAAATTGCATGTTGCAGAAACATACTTTTTTATTAGGTAGCCTGTTTTTCTTATCTACTTTAAAGAGTGTTATATTTTAAAAATTATAACATAGAATTATACAGTCCCCTGGAGAAGTATAAAGGAGACTCTCTTTGGTTCGGGGGTTAAAAGGCCATTATAAGGAAAGCCTTGTCGCTAACCGTAATGGGTAACGTGTTTGGAGTGTGCTACGCTCCTTGCACGATAAAGACCCGCAAATGAATAGGCTCATTGTTGCAACAAAATCTAAATTCTCTGCCCTTACTCAATGATCAACACAATGTTGCATACTTTTTCAGTGGCAGTAAAAACTTGTTCCCTACCTCCCATCCCAACCATGTTCCCGTTGATCTACTGTTTGTTAACTTTTCGCGTCCCGAATATAGCTGAAATATTGCTCGCTGGACGCAAATCAATCAATCAATCAATCAATCAATCAATCAATCAATCAATCAATCAATCAATCAATCAATCAATCAATCAATCAATCAATCAATCAATCAAACAATCAATCAACCAATCAGTTCATTAGCTTCAAAGCGTAAAATGAGTAAAACATTGCAAAGAATATGACCATATGAACATGAAACAAAACCCTAAACACATAAAAAAAACCCAGAAAGTAAATAAACCCGAATCCAATAAAAACAATGGGTGTACTCAGCTGCTTACTTCCTAATACATGGTGCACAAAAGGTATGTCAAACCAAAATTAAATTGTTTTGTACCCCATTAAATTTTTTTATTGTAGCTATCGAATAGAGAAATGGAACAAGTATCTACTATTGTCTCAAATGTTGTATTCTATACAACGGCGAGCAAGTACAAGTCGAAGGGTCAGAAGAATATGACTTTGAATTTAGAATTATTATACTCTATTCGAAATGGAGGAAAGTTACAAACATATTTTGGAGGTAGCATGGCAGAAGGGACCAACCTGCCCAACAGTGATATTGATTATATGATAGTTCCAGCAAATATAACAGTGTGTATAGACAAAACAAAGGCATCTAAAATGAAGGGTAATACTTTTGTATCAGATCCTTCTGGATGTCAACCAGGATACACTAGACTTAAAGCAGTAAAGATTGAACGAAATGAATACTCTTTATTTGATGATGACGGTAGAACGATTGAAGCCATGTTAGAGGTAGATGTAGATGGAACAAAATTCTTATCTAGTGATAAAATTGTTGAGTTTGGAAAGATTTTATTGCAAAAAGAAATCCTTCAGCACCAAATGCAAGTCCAGGATATCGCCATGGTCCATCTGTTAAAGCTACAAATAGACACCATTACGGTTATTTTACGGGGACATTTGGAAATCAAATGGAATTTGATTTCGTCCTGGCCATAGTTTTTCACGAATGGTCAATCAACACTAATGAATGGTTACACCGGAAACGCAGCCATAACTGGCCGTCTCGAACAATAATGGAAAAAATTGCAAAACTAAATTGTCATGTTGTTGGTGTAGGGAATAAAATGTCTACTTCGTCAATAGAATGGCGAATTTCTTATCTGTTACAGGAAAGGGAACTAGTATGGAGCTTTAATGACACTCAAATGCACTGCTTCGCTTTAATGAAAAAGATATTGAAAAACTTTATTGAACCGATAGCACCTAATGCGTTAAATTCTTACCATGTGAAAACCATTTTATTCTGGGCATCGGAAATGAATGAAGCAGAAATATGGCAACCGAAACGTTTACTGCATTGTATGCAAATTTGTCTTTCTAATCTCAAGCAATGTGTTGAAGAATTATGCCTAGCACATTACATCGACGGGCGAAACCTTTTACAAGGAAGTCTGGAACTCGATGCAAACAAAGACATAGTGCTGGAATGTGTTAACGCCATATTTCAAGACTTCATACCTTCGATCTTACAATGTGTTGCAGGAGATCTTTTCTCAATTTGGAAACGCAGGAAACAAACTGTTTCAGATTTCATACAGTTATGTGCAGAACAGGAAGAGCAATGGTACACTGCTCGGTTTGATGAAATAAAGTCCACATGTGAACAGTTCCATTTATATAGAGGAGTATATTTCACTCATATTGAAATAATTCTAGCAGATTTAAGTCTTCTTAATCTTTATAAAGACGGATACGACAAATGCAGACCTGGTGATGTCGACGATGACTGTCGCCAGTGTTCGCAAATGTTTATAAACATCAGAAGAGCAATAATAGAGTTGTCAACACTACTAGTAGAATATAATTTTAAATCGAAAACGAGACATAATCTCGACAAACTTAAAGATGTATTGAAGGAAAACGTCAACATTGATGCATTATGTGGTAAGCTTTATCTTGCGACCTACTGCTTAAATATTGGAGATTACAAAGAGATAAACTCTATGATCCAAACTGTGTTGTTTTTAAAACAAATGGATTTAATATATATTGGGGATTGTTCTTCATTACGCACTATTACCATAAAAGAAGGGATTGTTACTCAACGTAAATGGTGCCCCATTCCGTATGAGGTATCTGTCGGTTTATTGTCGGTTGTCCACGATATTTTATTCTCCAGAGATGATATAGGTTTTGTTCCTAGTGCCATAAAATTTGAGTGTGTGATAGACAAGGCGTTGTTAATTCATCCATTGGTTTACATGTTTTACCTTGCCTTCCTCGCCTCTCGTGACGAGAATGTTTCCCAAAACTACATCAAACATCTAGAAGTCGTCGTAAAAGAATGCGCAACAAGTAAAAGTGTACATGGTTACCGACAACTCAACGTTTTAGGACACTGCTACTTCCTAAAAGGAGACTATAAAAAAGCATTCGAATGTTATACCGACTCAATAAAACAAACAACACCAATTCCTAGACCAAACGCTGCTGTGTATCATCTGATTATTTTGATTTATCGCCTCCGTGAAAAAGATACAATGAACGAACTGAATATGCTGAAATCATTTATCTATAACGAATAGCAACGAATGTAAGACAGCTACATACCAGTTGAATAAGTAAATCTCAAATTTTCAGGAAAATAATTCTACACAAGAAATGTTTGATGCGGTTACTGTAAATAACTACTGAATTGATTAGAAACATTTTGTATTTTATGTGGTCCAAAATAAATTTGTTAACAATTATGATATTTTTTAACTGCGGAATCCTTCATTCGAAAGAATCTTAAATCAATAGTGAAAGACAAAGGAGGCACCCAATACTTGTTCGTGATTTTGAGAAGATGAGAAAGGTTTGCGCTATACCCTTGGGAGCACAAAACTCGTATATGCTTCACTTCTATATTTAATACTGAATTAAGAATTAACATTTCTTTACATTGGTATTAAGATTTTTATTTTTATGTTTTCTGTTGTAAATTTAAGTTTAGTGATAATTTTACATTTTGTTATCTATAAAAATTGTCGAATCTTAATGATTTAAAATTGTTGTGTGAAATAGCTTATTTGTTTCCAAGAAGCAGAACTATAATCTTTCTTAGGGAGTAAAACACATTTATATTTAATTTGCAGAAACCGTAATATATAAACAAAGGTAATAACAGAGCACCAAACACCGAGGAAACTGTCAAAAAAACAATCCACAAATCAAAGTCCAAGAAACCGGCAAACTTCAGAACTACATGTAACAACAAAAAATATAGTAAATGAAATATCATCAAAGATATCAAGGTATTAGAATTTACTACGCCAGACGCGCATTTCGTCTAATCAAGACTCTTCAGTGGCGCTCAAACCAAAACAATATATAAAATCCAAATGAATGAGATGTTGTAGAGCTTTTATTACCAAAATTCCAAAACGTTATACTAAAATTAGGCTAAGGCTATCTACACCTTGAAAATAGAAAAACCTTAGAATTAAAATAATTTTCGAAATTTCAGGACAGTAAATTTAGATAATGACTAAATCAATAAAAGAATCAATGATATTTCTGTCAACACCGAAGTGTGACTACTGGGCTGGTGATACCCTCGGGGACTAACAGTCCACCAGCAGAGGCATCGACCCAGTGGTTCCAAATGAAATGTCATCAAAGATACCAAGATAATATAATTTACTTCGCCAGACGCGCGTTCCGTCTAATCAAGACTCTTCAGTGGCACTCGAACCCAAACTACATCAATGGTCCTGACTTGGTACAGGCATTTCAAACGAAATAGTGGGTTAAACCAGGTTTTATGGCACGCTAAACCTCCCGCTGCCATAAGTATAGTATGTAAGTTGGTTAGTTGATTAAAATGAATGGGAATCCTTTACCACAAGTCAGTAATTGGTGTATCCAACAATCATCGTAGGACATGCACTGTGCACTCAATACTAGTATATTAATTGGGAAACTTTATGCAACCATATTGTAAAACGAATGTTTTTCGACGAGGAAGTTGTATCTGAAGTAAAACATTTTTAAGGCACTAACGAGTAGTTAGCAAGGGAAGCTGTATAATTGCTGCATAAGTGAAGAAAATTATAATCGTTTGTAGTAATTTCTTGCGCTAAGATAACATTTGGTGTCATATTTGAGGTGCAAGTCTAAATATGATGTAGATGTTTCTTATTCTGTGGTTTCTTAAATTTCCAGTTCTGAAGGATATAGAAACGGAAGCCACTCAACAAATTGAGGATCGTAAATTGAAAGGTCATCATCAATATAACTCTATTTGTAAAATTAAAGGAAATAGCTTCTGCTATCTTCTTGTTTTTAATAAGACGTCGAACAAATACATTTTTTACATTATAAAATCGCATTAAAGGGAAACTTCGCGAAAAAATGATCATTAGATATGTTATTCTTCAAATAAAAAGAAACACTTTTGCCTCTTGATGTTTTATTATATTTTCAATGGTTAAGTTTCTACATTGAATTTACCGTGTAAAAAATGCACTTATGTAGGTCCGCCATCTTGTCACTATCTCGTCACTAGATGGCGATACTAGAGATTCCTGTACATCCAAGTACCTTAAAGTCGCCATATGATAATAACGCGAAACGGCCAATAACAGAAGGTTGTCCAAGATTACGTTTCGTATTCCTGATCTAAGCAACAAAAAAAAAAACGAAAACAAACAGTTAACCAGTTAAAAGACGTCTACGTAAGACTATGTTCACAGCAGCAACAACTTCATGCGAATATCATTTTCCAAAAATAAATGGAGGATAGTTTAATGGTATGGTGATCTAATGTTTCATCGAATATTCGTATGAATTTTGTCCATAAATATTAGTTAAATTGAAAATTATTCGTATTACTACTTTCAACTTACTAGTAATCAGATTATGCAACTTATTGAACGAAACTTTTTTTATACAAAATCTTGAATTGGCTATTTTAGAAATAACGATCATTAAATGAAATATTTTTTAAAATACACTGTTTTCGCGCATCAAAATGTCACTTCACGTTAAGTACATTTATTATTATTATTGATACTGGTAACATTTATTGTGCGTGTGCGTAACACAGTTTCCAAAATTTTACATGTGTATATTTTGTGTCAACGTGTCAGTTTTACGTTTCCGTTGACATGGTATCTAAAGGTATTCGAAATCTTATAATACATCCTATGTTCTGACACTTCGGTGTATTCAAATCATACCTGTCCTTGGCAGGAGGGGGCGTGCCGTTCTAATTTCAATGTACATGATTAACCTTCAATCTGATAAGCTTTTGAAAATGCCCGAATATTCATACTTCAAAGTCGGCGTCTAATGATCTAGTAATTGCAATAAACATCCTGTTTGTTTACCTGCTAATTCTGTTAATTACACTTCAAAAAAGAGTAATTATTTATTTACCTGTAAAATTTTCACGTCCAGGTACAACTGCCGTTTCAAGACGTGCAAAATTGTCTACGGAATTTTATTTTATGTCAAAAATAATATATACAAATATATCTTTATTACAGTTATTATTTAGGTAATTATCTGAGTTAAAAAAGACAGGTTAAAATTTGTGTCGAAAAATATTTTTATTAATACAAAGATCATTAAAACATTAAGACGTATTTGATAATTTTATGTTGTCAACTTGTTATTAGTCATCGCCACAGTTTTAATATTCTTCAAAGAGCAAAGACAGAAAAACATATTTTTAAACTGGATTATTTATCATATTTACTGGATAATTACATTTATCACGTCACAAAATACTGTCAATATGGCAGCCCCCATACACAAAATTTTACCACCTTTAATCCACTCTGGAAGCGTAACGTAAAGAATACAATAAAACATCAAAAGGCAATTATATTTCTTTTTATTTGAAGAATAACATATCAAATTTTCATTTTTTCGCGAAGTTTCCCTTTAAACATGGAACACAATTTACTTGCCTTATTGTTCATTTTTTGAAATTGTCCACAGTGAAATGCGTAGGCAACTAACGTCAATGGCTGTAATAGTTACCGGATGCAGTAATAAGACACGGAGACATCGTAAACCGTGGTGGACTGCTGAACTGACTAATACGTGGGATACCGTTTGTTTTACCGAGAGACTGTTGATACAATCTACATGAAACATGAACAAGCTGCGCCATGACATTGTTCAGGCTCGAAAAGTTATCAATAAATCTTGCCACAGCACAAAACCGTCGTTACTTGTATAAAAATCGGTCGAATCGATGTTCAAAACATGCACCATAATATTCCTATTTAAGTTTAGTTGGATAAGAAAACCAAACTATTAGTTCACATCCAATGGTTGTTCTTCATAAATGGGAAAAAAGATTTTCAGACCATGCTTATTTCAAATAAAGCAACCAGTTCTTTAAAAGATAGTGATCAATGCGCTTGATTTCTTTGATCGTATGATAACTGTGAGATTACTGTGGATGAAGTATTTAAAGTCAATATGAACGCATGTAGTAAAGCTCCTGGATATGACGCAGAGGTATTCGACACCGTTGTATCAGTGCTTATTATGGTATTTAATGTGCACTTCAACATAGGTAAGGTGTCTGTTTGGAGTAAAGTAAAACCCATAAAGATGCCCAGGAGATCGACATATGATATACGTTATAAAACGAAACATTACGTTGGCTTCAACTAATTACACACTGTATTGTAATGTGTTAGACGCAAAACTAATCAAAATAATGGATAAACGTCGCCTTCTGAATGATGAACAAAATGGGATTACGGTAAACTTCCATAAAAGTTTCATATACCATTTAACTACTTCAAGTAAAATTATTGATGGTAGAAAATTATCAACGTTTGCAGAGCAGCCTTTATTTTAATTTTTTAAACTCAATGTTTCAGGTTTAAAACACTGAGTTTAAAAAATCATAATTTTAAAAATAATTATTTTTGGTGTAAAACATTGAGTTTAAAGATATTAAGGCTGCGCTGTTACCTATTTTGGGGAGAAATAAAAAATTGTTAATCTGTTAATGGACCTCTCCTGCTCTCCCTCTACTTGGAAGCGTAAAAATTGTGCAAAGTTTACATTTATTCATGTTTAATTAGTCAATTAATTCAAAAATTATTCATGTTAGGCACAATCAAGAGATAGAACACTTATTTCGAAAGTGTTGACATACTGACTGAAATGAGGATTCTAAAAATAGAATTGTTGTTAGTTTCCAACTATTTATAACAAGCTATACATGCGTCAGGATGATCGATAAATCTAGATGGAATCCTAAAACGGAAGTGCACGTTTCCAAGGTGATACAAACAATACTTAGGTATCGCATATAACAGAAAGATTGATGTAAAAAATTAAACATCGAAGTTCGATTACTAAAATTCGATTAAACGGCTATAGTCATTATACATTATAACCTGTTTTTTATTTTGTATTAAAATAAAACTCTCTCATGCAAATCAACTACCGTGTTTAATATTCTTTACGGAATCGTCCTACAAAAGATCTTAGACTACCTTAAAAATGGCCACAAAGTGCATCTCGGACGAGGTACGTATAATTTTATTAAAATAGCATACATAAAAATGAAGATTTATTTTTGGGGTCGTTTCGATCCAATTCCTTGTATATATCGAATACCAAAATCAACAAATGGATTTTGAATTTCTTGACAAATCTTAACATAAACATTAAAAACACTGCTTTAGTGGAGAAAGGAAAATTACAGTGGACAAAAGATAAACTCCAGGATCAAAACTACTAAACCGATGAACAATATTACCAAGGAATATTACCATTGTCTTATAAAATCTGTGACATTTACATGTGGTATAAAGTTCAGTTGGTGGCCTTGCATATATTTTGAAAAAATAAATTCTCTAGTAAATTCTAGTTCTTGTATTAGGTACCCTGTTTTTCTTATCTACTTTGTCTAAAGAGTTATAAATTTTATTAATTATACACCAAGAATTATACAGTCCCGAGTAATTATAATAATAATAATGTTCTATACAATATTACATCAAACATAATGTCATAACTGAAGTACATAATGAAAGATTTCACCTAGGATTATCAATTATAGCTTAACTAAGCTTATTACCAATTTGGCCCTTCGTTTAACATAAAATTACATACCAGTCACGAGCAGCAAAGTTAAAACCTTACAAACTTGATAAATAATTATATGAAAAAGTATAAGATTAAAATTAGTATTTAAATATTTAAAAACATATAAATTAGGACTCGGAGAGAGATCTTAGTTCGGTCATTGAAAATTTCTTTACCTCGTTTTTGAGTCATTTGTACATTAATTTTATCTGGTAAATAATTTCAATTTTTAATTCCATTGAAATAAAAAGATGACGATTAGATCGATTTTTTACTCTTGGTGCAAGCACATGCATAATCAAAGTGACATAAAATAATTGTTGTACTCAAAGTTTTTCTGGACTTCTGAGATACACAGCTTTGATGTCTATACAAAAATTTTAACCTTTAGTTTGCCTTTTTAACAATGTTGTCTACAATATATTCACCTGATAATAAGTTATCTAAACCTACTCCTAAGTATTTAACAAATGTTTTACTTTCAATTTTGTGATTATCAGACACAAAAAAAACCACATTTTTATCAATATTTTTAAGGTTTCGCTTTGGACCAAATTAAATACTCTTAGTTTTTCCTAGAAGTAAGAAAAGCTTGTTGTCCATCAGCCAGTTTTTACACGACATTAACATAAATGAGAGTTTTTGAGATATCGCTGACGGATCTTTATGCAAAAAAGTATGGCTGTATCGTAAGCGTACAATAACACTTAACAATCATAGTCAATACTGACTCTAAGGTCATTCACATAAATTAGAACAAGAAGCGGTCAAAGTATACTACCTCTTCGAACACCGCAAGTTACATTACAGCCGAATCTGTTTCATTAACATTAACAATTTGTTGTCTGTTTGAATAATATTAACAGAACCAATCTACAGATCTTACACCAACAACCTTTAATTTTTCAAATAACACTTTGTGGTCTACAGTATCGAAAGCTTTCTGTAGATCAAGTAAAACCATTCCTGTGTAAAGCCCTTTAGCAGTTTGAGTCTTAATATAGTCAGTAAAATGTTTAAGACAACTATCTGTAGAAAAGTTAGTACGAAAACCTGGTTAAAAAATCATACGAAATATTGTTTTTCAATAAATATAATTCAAATTAAGAATATACAGCCCGTACATAAATTTTAGAAACAATATTTAAAATACTAACAGAACAATAATTTTCAGGTTTTAAACGATCACCCTTTTTAAATATAGGTTAAACTTTAGCCCATTTTTAATCATCATTGGTACAGTTGCTTCATAAATCGACATATTAATTTAAAAAAAGTAACATGCATTTTAATAAAAGGAGCATCATCTTTCACAAATTTTGCCGTTATTCCATCTAGACCTGTACTTTTTGTTACATTAGGGTTACACAGTTCCTTATAAACACAGTTTTCAGTAACTGGTGGCGGATTGGGGAGACCCTCTCGTTGGAGGTAATCAATCTATAATATGAAGGTAATTACAAAATGCCGAATACCAACGAAACTGTCAAAAAAGACAATCCACAAATCAAAAAACAACCAAACTTATAGTAACCACAGCAATGGTCCAGGCATTTCAACAGAAATAGTGGGTTAAACCAGGTTTTATGGCATGACAAAAAATTGATTAGTTGATTAAAATAGATGGTTAGCATATACCACTAGTCACTAATGGGTGTATACAACAATCATCGTTCAGTCAAGGTGTCAGTGATGAAGCTGTTTCTGTGGTTTCTTTAATTTCTAATTCTGAAGGATATATTAATGAAAGCCACTAAGCAAATTGAGGGTTGTTAATTGAAAGGACATCATCAATATATCTATATGTAAAATTAAAGGACATATTTTCTGCTATATAATTGTCTTAATAAGACTAAGAAATTCAGTTTCATAAGAACACAAGAACAAATCGGCAAGGAGTGTGGCAAAGTAAGTACCCATTGGAATTTAGACTGTCTGCTGAAAAACACACCTTCCAAAAGTAAAAAGTATGTTGTCAATCAGATAATCTAGAATACTATAAACATGGCCTTGCTATAGCATAATTTACAATTTAGTAAACGTATTGTAGCGACCTAAAACTAAACATTTGTGGGCATATGTGGAAGCCGGGACGGGATTTAAGACGGGAGTTTAGTTTTTCGTGCGGCAAGGTAGTATAAAGAGTTGAAAAATGAAAGGTTCTTACCGATGAAATTTTAAATATCGATCTTGATTTTAAATTTGTCAAAAGTTCTTTTTGAAATTTGAAGAATCCACATATGATTAATATTACTTCGCGAATAAACAGTTTCAAAGTGTTTTTTTGTCATTCATTAACTGCAGACAATATCTTTGTAAAACCGTTTTGGCAACTCCTTGGTAGAGCATGTAGATGAGCCGGCTATGTACATTTATCTTTCCTTGTAAAATTTCTCTTTATAATTTAGGAATCCAATAATAGTATGGTCTTAAGACTTTTTGTCGTAATTAATATTTAAAGAAGTCATGAAGGATTTATTGTTAGCGATGATTTCATCCTTGTCAAATGTGGAACGTTTGTATGTGGAGTTATGAGGCATTAATAGAAATACGGTTTACATACAAACACAATGTTGTTAGAAGCCTTGTCTGCAGGGACACAACATATCATCGCATCCTCGTCTTTGAATATCTAAGATTGTACCAAAGACCTTATTGTTCTTACCCAGTTAGACAGTGCATCTAATTCTGGGTCTTATTCCCTCTCTCTTAATCCATTCTCTTGCATAGTCTTCAACTGAATCCATAATAGTTTTTAAATTAATATTCCAGTCTACTGGTTGACGTTCTCTGAATTTTGGACCACGAGAAATGTTGTTTCTCTAATTTTGACCGGTGTGGAAAATATAGTTCTCGTCACTAGTGAATTTGTTGTTCTCAACAGTTGATTGGTTAACAAAAATAACGTAACAATAAGAACTCATGACTTCATAAACAAAACACCTTCCATTTACCGCGTTTTCAAGTCATGAACGTAAAATTGGGGTTGGGAGAATTTGTACTTTGTTTCGCAAATTTACTACTTTTAATATTATAGAAACAGAATCTTACATTAGTACTCTTGGATTATCGGATTTCTCCAATCTCGATAGTTAAATTATGGAACCTTAACTACCTCGATTTGAGAAATCCGGTAATCCAAGAGTACTAATGTAAGATCCTATATTTCTGATATTCTCGTGCTCAATGATGATCAGTAGTTGACATGACCAAAGAGATTGTATATGAACGGAGAATGAGAACAAGTGCATTTAGTTTCTTAAGGTATTCTAGGTCCTGCAATGCTTGTTTGTAGTTAAAATTTAACAGGAGATGGTGTTGGTATATTATAAGACACAATATGGATAGATTGATTGTTTACATTAGTAGTTGAGCAATTGAGCACCTATATCCTTCTTGAGTCATACATATTTATATGAATGTCAAAGTAGAAAGGAAAATGACAAACCAAACAAGAGTCGAAAGTACAATTACAAATCCAGATCTAGACAAACATATACAACACCGAACAAAAAACCTAAACAAAAAAACCCTGTAAATTAGTAACCCGAACCCAGTAAATAAAATTGGTGCACTCAGCTCCTCGTGTACTAGTACATGGTGCAAAACAAGTTAATGCAGGTCAAATTAATACTAAAATTAATTTTAACACTATTAATGGGACTTTTTAATTGTAGCTATCCAATGGAGAAATGGAAAAAGTATCTAATATTGTTTCAAATTTTGTATTCTTTACATTGGCAAACAATTGCAAGTCGAGAGGTCAGAAGAACATGATTTTGAATTCTGAGTTTTTATTCTTGATACGCAATGATAGAAAATTGCAAAGATATTTTGGAGGTAGCACAGCAGAAGGGACCAACCTACCCCACAGTGATACTGACAAGATGATAGTTCCAGCAAATATAACAGTGTGTCTAGACAAAACAAATAAAGGGTAATACTTTTGTATCAGATCCTTCTGGATGTCAACCAGGATACACTAGACTTAAAGCAGTGAAGATTGAACCAAGTGAATACACTGTATTTAATGATCACGATACAACGATTGAAGACATGTTAGAGGTAGATAGAAATGGAACGAGATTCTTATCAAGTGACAAAATTGTTAAATTTTGGATACGTTTTATTGCACAAAGAAACCCTTTAGCACCAAATCCAGAATGTCGACATGGTCCATCTGTGAAAGCTACAACTAGAGACACTTATGGCTATATTACGGGGACATATGGTCATCATTTGGAAGAGGATTTCGTCCAGGCCATAGTCTTTGATGAATGGCCAATTAACACTAATGAATGGTTTCACCGGAACCGCAGCCATGACTGGCCGTCTCAAGCAATAAAGGAAAAAATTGCAAAACTAAATTGCCATGTTGTTGGTGTAGGGGATGAAAAGTCGACGTCGTCTTCAGAATGGCGGATTTCTTATATGTTACAGGAAAGGGAGTTGGTATGGAGCTTTAATGACACTCAAATGCAATGCTTCATTTTAATGAAAAAGATCTTGAAACAATTTATTGAACCGATAGCCCCTGATGTGTTAAATACTTACCATATGAAAACGATTTTATTCTGGGTGTCGGAAAAGAATGAAACAGAAATATGGCAACCGAAACGTTTACTGCCTTGTATGCGAATCTGTCTAACTATTCTTAAGCAATGTGTTGAAGAATTATACCTGGAACATTACATCGACGGACGAAACCTTTTACAAGGGAAACTGGAACTCGTTGCAAGGAAAGACAGAGTCCTGGAATGTATTGACGCCATATTTAAAAATTTCATACCTTCTGTCTTACAATGTGTCGCTGGAAAACTTGGTTCAGTTTGGGGAAAAAGTAAACAAAATGTTTCAGATTTCATTCAATTATGTGCAGAACGTGAAAAGAAATGGTATACTGCTAAGTTTGATGACATCAGGTTTACATTGGAAAAGTACTATTTATTTAGAGGAGCATATCACATTCATGTTGAAATAGTTGTAGCATATTTAGGTGTTCTTGATCTTTATAAAGACGTATACAATAAATGCGGACCTGGTGATGTCGACGATTACTGTCTCCAGTGTGTGCAAATGTTTATAAACATCAGAAGAGCAATAATAGTTTTGTCAAAACTACTCGTAAAATATCATTTTAATTCAAAAACTGGACTAAATCTCGACAAACTTAAAGACGTGTTGAAGGAAAACGTCAACATTGATGCATTATGTGGTAAGCTTTATCTTGCTACCTACTTCTTGAATATTGGAGATTACAAAGAGATAAACTCTATTATCCAAACTGTGTTGTTTTCAAAACATATGGATTTAATGTATATTGGGTATTGTTCTTCATTCCAGACTATTACCATAAAAGAAGGGGTTGTTACACAACGTAAATGGTGTCCCATTCCGTATGAGGTATCTGTCGGTTTGTTGTCGGTTGTCCACGATATTTTATTCTCCAGAGATGATATAGGTTTTGTTCCTAGTGCCATAAAATTTGAGTGCGCGATAGACAAGGCGTTGTTAATTCATCCATTGGTTTACATGTTTTACCTTGCCTTCGTCGCCTCTTGTGACGAGAATGTTTCCCAAAACTACATCAAACATCTAGATGTCGTCGTAAAAGAATGCGCAACAAGTGAAAGTGTACACGGTTACCGACAACTCAACGTTTTAGGACACTGCTACTTCCTAAATGGAGACTATCAAAAAGCATTCGAATGTTTTACCGACTCAATAAAACAAACAACACCGATCCCTAGACGAAACGCTGCTGTGTATCATCTGATTATTTTGATTTATCGCCTCCTTGAAAAAGGATACAGTGAAGGAACTGAATATACTGAAATCATTTATCTACGAACTAATACCAACGAATGTGAGACTGTTACATACCAGTTTGACGTGTAATTTCATATTTTCAGGAAAAGAGTTTCTCATACGAGGTTAACATAGATAACTACTTAAATTATTAGAAAAAAAATACGTTTGGTCGGACGAATTAAATGTGTTCAAACATTTTGATATTTGGAATAATTATTTATTCGTAAGAATCTATAATAAATGGTGAAGACAAAACAGGCGCCCAATCATTGTTCGTGATTTTTGAAAACAGTTTTGAAGGTTTGTTTACAGGTAGCTATAATTGTAGTCGACAACTTTTCCTCCAATGTTTTTAAGAGGGCCCTTTAGCATTTTATTAGAAGTAGGATTTAAGGTTTTATTATTTTTATTTGCTTCTAATGCCAGTGAAATATTTTATTGGATTATAGTTAAACAGTCAAAATTTTGTTTTTATTTGTTCATAATACAATTTTTACTTAAAACAGATTTGATAAATATAAGCTTCTCTTTCTTAGTTATTATTGCTTTAAGAATTTAACAGTACTTTACATTGTAATTTCAGATTTTTAAAAATTTTTCTATGTCAATAGGCTTTTAATTTTAATAAATATTTGTATTGCATGTCATAATTAATTTCCTTTGAACAAGTAAATATAATATTATGTAGTATTTGGTGAAATAGTTCCCTTTGTACATCAAAATGAATTGCGGGATAGTTGTACGCATGCTTGGGAATCCAGTACATTCTGGATTCGATTGTATTTACACAGCAGTCAGCATCAGTCATGTCAGTTGTGTGCATTCGAAATTTTGTTTCAAACCCACTCACCCTCCTTCATCCTTAAAGGTTTTTGTCACATATTGGATTAAGTAAACATAGTTCTTGTGAATATGTATTAGTTATCGTGATCTAATGTGTTTAATGTTTTATATACGTGTTAAGTGTATTTTTTTATAATTTGATTATCTTAATCTGGGGCGATTTTACCTTTCATCTTTGACAGTATTTGTCTCAGAATTGATTGAAAATATATACATGACTTTGTATTGTTCTTGTGAAAGGTATTTCTTATCGTGATCAATAGTGTTTAATGTTTAATGTGTATTCAAAAGTGTTTTATGTGTTTAATTTATGTTGAATTGAAAACGTAATTTATTAATATCTAAGCAATTACACAAATCATAATCAAAAGACTATTGGAATAAATTTTAATATTAATATTTTTTATTCAAAAAAAGTTACACTTTAAGTTATATTGTTTTTTTGTTTGAATGGTATTAAATTTCACTTTCAGCAATTTTTCAACTAATTCATAGCGTCTAGTTTTTATTGGGGGAGGAAGCCGAAGTGCCCGAGAAAAACTCCACGACCTTCAGAAGAAAAACTGGTAAAAGATTGGTGTCAAGGGCATAATGCCCCCAGTGAGACTCAAACCCGTAAACTCAGTGCTGACAGACCACGAGATCAATAAAAGACTAACTACCTTTACCACCGAGGCCTCTCTTTAAACATAAAAGATATAAATTAAATAATCAGTTACGCTGTTGTTTGAAAGTTCTTAATACTTCCTTTACTTAATATTCTACCATCCCATTACACACTGGTGTTAAACTGATGATAGTAACGTACGTTACTACCATCCCAAGATGGCAGATGAAAAAAACTGCTAAGATCGTTTTTTGTCTTTATGTTTGATTCTTTCGCGTTTTAACCACCATTTTATTTGTAAGACTGAGCCTACACTTCTGAAGAATATTAGTATTAAGTATTTTGTGTTGTACAATGCTCCTATTGCCAGATATTCGACTAGAAAAAATTGTCAATGATGATAGTAACGTCAGTGATTAATGATAGTAACGTCCGACTTTGCACCTTATGTGATGATAGTAACGAGAAGTTCCTATATATAATCATCATATAATGTCAGTATTTCTTAACATTTTCTCACACAATAACAGGTTAACGTTTTACTTTCAATGGTCGTTCGTGTCATTGGCGCGATATAATTACGCGTAAAATAAATTTAAACGTAAAAACTAAAAAGTCACACGTCATTGTTATCAATTAACGCGTTATTTGTATTAACTTACACGTAAATCTTCGATAATAACGCGTGAGTTTTCAAAATTAACGCGTGAATAATACTTACGCGTTAATACAGTAATACATGCGTAATTTTTTTTTCTCTATGTATTACGCGCAATTTTATGGGCCAATGAAACAGGCTGATACAAAACATGAAATCTTCAAAGTAGGCGTTTTCATGGAGACAGAGATAGATTTCTGCAACGGATTCAACATGTTTAAGAAACCTTTGATTATTGTTGCAGACACACAATGTGACAGCTTAAGGACTAATATCATTCAAAGGTAGCAAAATGTTAAATTACAAAATGTCACAAAATCGTAAAACATTGCGATAACGTATGACCACGAATTTCGGCAAAAATATAAAAAAACAGGGCAAATATAACTTTCATTAGTCAAAAAATAAGTTTGATTGCATACTTCAATTTCATGAACTGAAAGTAAACACATCATCACAGGTCAACATTCAGTGAAAGAATATGTTAAATGCAAAAAATACTCAGTAAGTCGTGTAACCACCACGCTTCAGGTACAGTTCATTAACTCTCCTCCTCATGCTGTTGACTGAACGACGAAGTGTAGCATGTGGTAAATTCTGCCATTCATTTTGAATGGCAACACGTAGTTCTTGGACATTTTGACAAGCAGGTGCTCTGTTATTGATTTTACGGCCAATGATATCCCACAAATGTTCATATCAGGTGACATGGATGGCCATGGAAGATGCTCAATAGCTTCCCTTTCGATAACATCACGTACAATTGCAGCTCGGTGAGGTCTTGCGCGTTGTCATTCATAAAGATGGGTCTGTTACCAAGTGCAAGATTGTCAAAATGTGGCACAATAATAGCTTTAATGACGTCATTTCGATATTTCTGCCCTGTCATTGTCCCATCAACCACATACAGATTCATTTTACAGTCGTACGAAAAGCCCGATCCCCACACTGTAACACCACCACCGCCAAACACTGCAGTGCCTAGGATGTTGTTCTGGCTGTAAGCAGTGCCTCGTTGTCTCCAAACGCACATACGCCCATCAATATGACGAAGAAGGAGTCGCTTTCGTCGGTCCAGTGTACTCGTCGCCAGCTTCGAACATTCCAATGGCGGAGATATCATGCCCACTCTAAACGTGCTTGGCGATGTCTCTGTGTCAACAGTGGACGTTTCAAGGGACGACGAGCTCTCAACCTTGCATTGTTTAGGAGCCTGTTAACTGTTCAAACGGCGACTCTGGTTGCAATATTCCAATCGTCACGAAGATATCTTGCAGTGGCAAACGGTTGGCGTTTGGCTACACGAACGAGTGCTCTGTCCTCCCTTTCAGATGTTTTTAGTGGTCGACCTGACCTAGGACGTTCCTGGATAGTTCCATTATCTCGATGACGTTTCAGTAGCCGGGATACAATACTAAAGTGAATGCCGAAGTTTTGTGCTATCTGACGCATGCTCTGTCCACTATTACGCATTCCGACGATCTGCCACTTCTCAGCTTCACTAAATTTCCGTCTAGGCATTGTAAAAATGTAAAGATGAAGTCGAAAAAGACCAGGAGATGAACACTAAATCTTTAAGGAAAACAAGGCTTTAGGCGTGCTCGACTACTGTATGATAAACTGGTTTTGCTATTTAAAGATTTACCTGACGAGTTAATTAAAGTAACTTTCCTGTGCTCGAATGATGGCTTTAGTACATAAATAACTCAAAGTTAATATTCATTCGGATTTTTTAATTATAAAAAAAAATTGTAGTTGTTGCTTTACTTATGGCGGGGTGTATATATTAACAAGTTCACTCCGTTTACATAACTAAATAAAGTAAAAATCGCCGAAATTCGAGTGGTAGCCATACGATTTTGTTTTCTTTCCTTTAAAAGTCCTTAAACCATCGTCTTATGTATCTGATTCGCTAATTCTGAAACAATAATCAACTGTTTCTTGAATCCGTTGCAGAAAACTAGTATCCATGTAAATGCCTACATGCAGTCAAGGGCCTCGGTGGCCGAGTGGTTAGGGTAGTTTGTCTACTATTGATCACGTGTTTGTCAACACAGGTTGCGGTTTCGAGTCTCACTGCGGGCAGGATGTACTCGACTCCAATGTTAATTGACAAGGATTGCCAGATTTCCTACCGAAGATCGGGGGTTCTCTCCGGGTACTCCGGCTTCCTCCCCTAATAAAAACTGGACGCCATGATATAGCTGAAAAATTGCTGAAAGTGGCGTTAAACATTATTCAAACAAAATTAACAAATACATGCAGTCATCTTTGAAGATTTCGTTGTTTGTAACAGGCTGTTTTATTGGCTCATAAATTACGCGTCATAAATAAAAAATTACGGGTAACAAATAAAAAAAATACCCGATATATTACTTTATTAACGCGTAAGTATTAATTCCGCGTTAATTTAGAAAAATCACGCATTATTATTGGAGATTTACGCGTAAGTTTATTCAAATATTGCTGAAAGTGGCGTTAAACATTATTCAAACAAAATTAACAAATACATGCAGTCATCTTTGAAGATTTCGTTGTTTGTAACAGGCTGTTTTATTGGCTCATAAATTACGCGTCATAAATAAAAAATTACAGGTAACAAATAAAAAAATACCCGATATATTACTTTATTAACGCGTAAGTATTAATTACGCGTTAATTTAGAAAAATCACGCATTATTATTGGAGATTTACGCGTAAGTTTATTCAAATATTGCGTTAATTGATAACAATGAACCGAACGACAATTGATGTTTTACTTAAAGGAATAGCCGTAATATTCTATCTGTGTATGAAAATAGCAAAATAATATCCTATGGCGTGATGTTCCCTGTAAAACAAACCAATACCATGAATACGCGGTTATTCAATGTGCACCAGGTTCTCGTGATTTATTTATAGACAGAAAAAATACTTCCCCAAATTCTTAAATATTGATAATTTTTTTGAAGGTGGTTAAATGTACTGGCCTCGATTTCATAAAACTTCTCAAATTGAGATTTTCCTCAAATTAGAATTTTCAAGCAATCTGATTGGTCAATTTTCGAGTTGAGGAAATCCTCAAATTTGAGATGTTTTATGAAACCGGGCCCAGTAGAATCTTCTGCTGATAACATATTGTCACATACACTATTACATCATTTCAGAAATAACCCAACGTTAAATCTTGTTTTTGGCGCGCCAAACCAATGTACTTAAAACAACTAGCATTTACTGCACTTTATTTGGCCCTGAATTTCAGGAATTTTCTCGTAACTTATATTTACTTTAAACAACCCTGTAAGGTGGATTTTACAGAAAATACTGCTTTTTGAATTCAAACAGAGATTATTGCAGGAACCACCCAACCGAGAATGACCGAAAATCCTGGAATAAATGCCTAATTTTAGACCAATATAAGATAAACTGGTAAATTAATTTTTTTTAATAAAGTAGATTCTCATTTAATTGGTTTCATATGGAGTACCGTGTTAATAATAATAACAAACGAAGATAAAAACAAACAATAACAACGTATTAACTTCAGGCCATAATAAACAAATTCCTAGAACTCTGTTCGCCCGCTATTTTGTAGTTATAAATTCTTTATTTTCATATATGTTTAGTACAATTTTTTGCATCCGGCTACTTCAAATTAAAAAAAATAAGAATTATTTATTGCCTAAGTCAAATTCCTATGTCCTACCCTTTTTGCGTTGATTTTTTTTTCTCGTCACAGTCTGAACATAGCTGAGATACTGCCCACTGGAGTAAAGCAAATGTCAAATCACCCAATAGTTTTTGTCGAAGTATTAAGGTTTTAATAACATACCAAATGGTAATGCCATGCCTAATTGCCTAATTTTATTTGCCTTTCACCATCGATTTGCTGCTACCGCAGGTCGGGGGTTCTCTCTGGGTACTCCGGCTTCCTCCCCCAATAAAAACTGGATGCCATCATTTAGCTGAAAAATTGCTGAAAGTGGCGTTAAAACCCCATTCAAACAATTCGATTTGCTGAATGAAGCTGAACCAATTTTATTACATCACTAGATAAAAGTCTTAATTATTTTTCATTGTAATAAATTTCACACCATTTATACGAAGTCAAAATAGTGTACTCAATCAGGCAGGATTATAAATTATCATGGGAGAAACTTTGAACAGATTTATTTCTGCAATACTACAACTTTCATTTGGACATTCTGTTTTTGAGTTGGAGCTCGTTTAAACCATTTACATTGTATACCCTTTTATAATCAAGAAAAACAAAACACTAGCAAATGACATTTAAGAAACAAAGGAAAACACTGAGAACAGAGAAAAAGTACATACAATATAAAGACTTTTTCCTAGTGCAGACAAACAAGACTAATATAACGGAATAGAACCTGACCGTTATGTATTCGGTATTGCTTTTGTCTCATTAGCGTCTAATATGTTTATTTCAATTTATTTTGCGGTGCGGTACTTTTTTCGTCCATCTTACGTTAATAGAATAAATAACGTCAGAAAATGACGTCATTGCTGCACAAAAGCAAGCTTCTTGAAATCAGCAAAAACACTGAAACATTGTGTTATAATCTATCGATTCAATTCTACATTGTTCAGCAATAGATAAGTTAAAGCAGTACATTCCTTGTTGTTTTGCTTTCTTTTTGTTTTTTAACTAAAATACTGTGTTCATTCAGTGAACAACAACACAATTTTAACTAAATTAGAGCATGTTGTCATTCAACGAGATCTGTAACAGTTATACATACATACAATTATTTATTTATTAGATATTAAGGTATTGTTTATTGACATTCGTAATTAAATTTTTTAATTCTGTAAATTTTCCGCTAAAAGTCTGAAACCATATTAAACTTTACGGAAGTTTTGTGAATACGACGTAGTTTCTGTAAGCGTTCCGAAAAAGATGTAGAAAAGGTCCGTAAAGACTTCCACACATGCGGAATTCACGGAGGCTTCGTGAATAAGGTTCTTAGTCTAAAATGTCATTTTTAGCTCACCTGACCCAAAGGGTCAGTGGGAGCTATTCTCATCACTTTGCGTCCGTCGTCGTCGTCGTCGCCGTAAACTTTTTACATTTTAATCTTCTTCTCCACAACCACTTGGCCAATTGGAACCAAACTTGGCAGGAATGTTTATTGGGTGGTTCTTAACAAAGTTTGAGTTTTTGGTGCTGTCACGAGGTGACTTTTATAATTTAATTGATAAAGAAAATTATGCTAGTCGTTCTGTTGAACGTGATGGGTGGGTCGTCAGTGCCTCAGATCGCTGGTACGGATCAGGTAGACTCCAGTGTACAGGTTGTCCTTAGTTCACATGTATGACGGTGAGGGGAAACCGGTTTAATGAGTTTTCGCTCACCTGGTCAATATAAAAGGGACGACCTAACGATACGACAGTTAATGAGCAGAGGAATGTCCACTGGAAGTCGAGTTTCAAGTCATATTAAATAATTGCTCATTCGCAAACAAATACCATCGAGTAACCAGTAAACAAATAACATCGAGTAACTAGTAACCAGTAACCAGTATAGTAACTAGTAACCAGTAACCAGTATAGTAACCAGTAACCAGTATAGTAACTAGTAACCAGTAACCAGTATAGTAACTAGTATAGTAATCAGTATAGTAACCAGTAATCAGTATAGTAATCAGTATAGTAACCAGTAATCAGTATAGTAATCAGTATAGTAATCAGTGTAGTAACCAGTATAAGTAAACCAAGGAATGGGAATGTATCCAGTAGGAAATCAGTGTAACAGTGACAAAGTAGTGAACCGGTGTAAAGAGTAGACTTGTATGGCGTGTTGATGATGTACTGTCTGTAAATTTGTAAATTGTGGTTGTAAATAATATTATTGTGTATATATTCTGTTGTATTAAATTATGTATATATATCCTAATGATTTTCCCTTCTTAAGCCACTAACCATCCGTGACAGGTGCTGATCAAATATGAAACATGGCTGCCAGGGCATTTAATGCGTTCTGATTGCCTGAAATTCAAAAATCTTCTTCTCATAAACTACTTGGCAGATTGATTTGAAATATTGCAGAAATGTACCTTAGATGGTCCTCTACAAAGTTTGAGTTTGTTGTGCCGATCCAAAATCCAAGATGGCCGACATCGCAGGACATAGTTTAACATAGGACCCTATGGGAAAAACATACAAACAACTTCTTCTATGAAACTGTTCCACACAATGAAGCCAAATTAATCTCATAAACTGCTTGGCAGATTGATTTGAAATGTACCTTAGATAGTCCTCTACAAAGTTAGAGTTTTTTGTGCCGATCCAAAATCAAAGATGACCGCCATCGCAGGACATAGTTTAACATAGGACCCTATGGGAAAAACATAAACAACTTCTTCTCTGAAACTGTTCCACACAATGAAGCCAAATTAATAAGGAAATGAAGGTTGGATAATTATCTTATTATTTTGGGTTTTTCCAGCCAATTGCAAATTCAACATGGCTTCCAGGGCCATTAATGCGTTCTGATTGGCTGAAATTCAAAAATCTTCTTCTCATAAACTGCTTGGCAGATTGATTTAAAATATAGCAGAAATGTACCTTATGTGGTCCTCTACAAGGTTTGAGTTTTTTGTTCCGATCCAAAATCCAAGACATAGTTTAACATAGGACCCTATGGTAAAAACATACAAACAACTTCTTCTCTGAAACTGTTCCACACAATGAAGCCAAATTATGAAGAAATGATTAATGGATATTTATCTTATTATTTTGAGTTTTTTTAGACAATTGCAAATTGAACATGGCTTCCAGGGCAACTAATGGGTTCTGATTGGCTGAAATTTTAAAAATCTTCTTTTTACAAACCGCTTAGAAGTTTGATTAGAAATATTGCACAAATGTACTTTAGATGGTCCTCTACAAAATTTGAGTTTTTTGTGGCGATCTAAAGTCCAAGATGGCCACCACGGTGGAACACAGCTTAACATAGGACCCTATGGGAAAACCATACAAACGGCTTCTCTGAAACTCAGTTTCACACAATTTAACCAAATAATGCAGAAGTGAATCTTAGATAGTAATCTTATTATTTTAAGTATGTTTCGAGTCGATAGGAAATTCAACATGGCTGCCAGAGCTGCAAAAGCGTTCTGACTGGCTGAGATTTTGAAATTCGTTTTCTCACAAACAGCTTGGCCGATTTTAGGATATGTGATATTGTATGGTCCTCTACCAATTTGAGTTTTTTGTTTCGATCCAAAATACAAGATTGCTGCCACTATGGAACATCACTTAACATACTAACCTATGAAAAAACATAAAAACTGCTTCTTCTCAGAAACACTCCTACTGCTGATTGTAAATTCAACATGGCAACATTCATAGAAACAGCATCTTCACATAAACTCTTTAGCATTTAATATCAAAATTTGCAAGGTCTTGTCTTTAAAAGTTTTTTTGTAAGTCAGGTGAGCGATACAGGCTCTTAAGAGCCTCTAGTTTAGTTACATATTACACTTTATAACCTTTCACGGTAAATTTAAAGAATATTTATACTATAGATCTATACTGACAACAACATAGCTTTATCCCGTGCCTGCTGAATGTTCAATTGCTAACCCCGCAAAAAAAACAAACAAACAAACAAAACAAAACATCTTTAAATTAGAAAAAAAATTGTCGTTACTACCATCTCTCTCTCGCGTTACTACCGTCCTTGGTAATTTTAATAATGTCGTTACTATCATCATTGCCAAATTTTCATGGTCGAATATCTGTCTATATGAGTATTGTAAAACACAAAAAACTAAATACTCATATTCTTCAGTAGTGTATGTTCAATCTTAAAAATAAAATGATGGTTCAAATGCGAAAGAATCGAACATAAAGACAAAAAACGATCTTATCAGTTTTTTCATCTGCCATCTTGGGATGGTAGTAACGTACGTTACTATCATCAGTTTAACACCAGTGATTACAGTTGTTCTTGTTACAAATGTGATGAACCAGTATAACAATTAGGTAGCAGGAACTTAAATATAGTCATGTAGGTAGATACATTTATGCATATCAGGTTGGTTCTCATGCGTCAGTCATAGATCAAACGCACCTCATAATGGAACAACCTAACATCCATCAGAATGGACTCGCCCACTATGCGAGACGGGATAAATAATCAAAAGCTAAACTGCGGAAACCAGTGGTACCTCAAGGATAACAGATAAACTATGCTGTGTCTTGATTGGCTGCTAAATCGGGAGATAGCTGCCGATTGGCCAACATATAAGCAGAGGTAAGTTAGGGATGAAAACCTGCATGATTACGGTGGTAGCAATCATAATAGGCTAAATCGGGAGATAGCTGTTGATTGGCCAACAAATACGCAGAGCTAAGATAGGGATGAAAACCCCGCATGATTACGGGGCGATAGCAAGCATAACGACCGCAATCATAAAAGGTCGACCGCCGTTCGTAGGCACTCCAGAAAAGCAGAGCGCGAAAATGGGAAAAAAATAATGGGAATTGAACGATTTTAAAGGGAAAGTGGCATTGATTTGTGTATGTTTATCATAAAATGTGTATCATAAAACTTTAACGGAGAAACACATAAAAACAAATGACTCCGTTTCGGAGAAAAATTAAAAGTCCGAGAATCCTCTGCCGTCCAAAGCTTTTCTTTTTTCTTTTTTTTTGCATGGGACAACTTACTAACAATCAACTATAGGCTACAATAATTAATGTAGCTCCTTTTTTAATCAACTATCTTACCACGAATGAGACATCTAGAGATGCTTAGCAAAGTGCATGCTTCAATTGCTGCATCTGGCCTATATTTTTCGGTTGCCTGATTTGGCTATCTAAACTTATAATGATGTGATGTAAATAATAACAATACATCTTGCAATTAACATTAAAAAACAATACGCAATTTTGTCCACAAAGAAAAATAAAGCCTATAGACGGCTAGCTTTTACTTGTAAATTAAATAAGCAGATGCAATCATGGTAACTTTGTCATTTGTATTTTGGCATTGTCATATAAAGACAGAATAAAAGAATACTGCATGGGATTTGTATTATAACTCCTGAATAAGGTTTATACCAACACCCAGTCGCATAATTATATATACAATGTGTAGCAATTCCTGCATAAGGTATACACTGTATATATTAGATACCAATAGTTGGTTAGCAACTTTGTATTTGGAACACCTTGATATTAAAGGGTGAGAGGGTGTTCAATAGCAGGAATAATTTTGCAGTACATAAATTTGTACGCCACTTGAGTGTTATTTTGTTAGAATGTTGAAGTACCATGAACAAGGTAGTGTACCTCAAGTGGTCTGTCATTGTGATTTGGTCTATCTTTGTGATTTTCTGAGTGACGATCCATATACAATTGTCTGCCATAAAGCAATATCTCTCAGATTCTGGTAAAACCAGATACCATCATTATACAAGTAACTGAACGGCACGCGACACAAATATAGTATTATAACAAAAAAAGATTCGAAAATATAAATTTTCATCATCGTATTTAATGACCGGGAAGTGTGAGACCGGAGAAAGGGTGGTTGGTGTTATATTTATACGGTAATAAGGTACGGCCGAAACGATTTATCCAAATTATATGAAAAGGAAGCTCTTTTCACGGAAGTACATATCATTGGGTAGTTGCAATTACCACATGTTACCACATATTAAGTGTAAATATCGGGAAATCTGCCCATATAATAAAGGCCGGAAGTCGGTGTCAGTTATTAGCCACCAGGGCGAATATCGATATAAGCACTATAGACAAATATTCTTATATGTGATAAAAAGATTACTACATGGTCTTTCCATATTGTCATTGGTATGGGTTTTCGACCTGTATCGATGCCCTCCTCGCGGTTGATACGGGTGTCTCGGGGCTGAAACCAAGGCCGGTATGGAAATGACCGTGTAATACTCTATAAATAAACCACAATGATTTAATAAAGTAAGTGTTCCATTTACATCACTCGATAAAACAAAATGCCTACATGTTGTAAATAAACCAATAAAACAGATGTCATTCAGTGATAATTTATATGGTAATATATTAATAGAATTATATGTCGTTGTACAGCCAAAAGACGAAATAAACTATGGGAGAAGAAGTTATTAAAGACTATAAAACAAACTGATTTAATTTCCTAAGATTCCGATTTAATTTTAACTGTTACTATTGTGTTATAAACACGTTGGCAGTGAAAGGACTTTTGTTTCAATGGACATACAACCAATTAAAAAATAGAAATAGGTCTTTTCAAGGTTAGTTCCCATTTTTTACGTCCATAAATATATGAAAAGGATGGGATTTCTAATCTCCGTCCGCACACATGTTACTCAAACATTTAAGTGCCCGTCCCGGTGATTTAATACCGTTAAGGTACTGTAAGAATGAAGAGTTATCTCCCATTTATTACCGTAATTGCAAGTTCCATAGGCTTTAAGATCAAAAATTGAGACAGGTAAAATAAAAAAATATATTATTTCGGATACCCTTGTATATGTATGTATCTAGTTTATTAAAAATTTTCTTCGACTGACGCAACTTCTAGAAAATAAAGTGTCAAATTCATTTTTCATATTTAAAAATATTTCGTTGATTACATTTCACCGATAAATGTATTGGAAAATGAAGCTGATTCATTAAGGATTTGAACTCATTTAGTTTTTTTCGTGTACGATTTAAAACAAGAAGAAACGAAGTTGAAAATTACGAAGTGTACATGTAGACAAAAAGTCAATATGCTTTACAAAAGTCACGTGACCAGTGTCTTGACCTTAGACGCCCTTAATTTTCTTTTTTGAAAATCACACAATGTAAAATCAATACTTAACCATTTTAATGTTCCAAATTTAAAACAAAAGAATTTAAATGCACATCATATTGATTCGTGTTAAAACCTCGGGTGACAGTTTTCTTTATTGAAAGTCAGGCATGTTTTTGTTTATTTTCTTATCAATAACTAATCTTCAATTTTAATTTGCATATTAAAGCAAATTAAAACAAAGGAATTTAAAATACACACGTTATCAATGATTTCCTATGCTAGTTTTGTATTGTCAAAAGTAAAGGTGTAAAATAGCTTTCATTGTGACAGTGGTGTAGTTATTATTTCGTTTCTCACTCAGTTTTATTCAATATGGGAATTCTGACAAATAGTTAAGGAAAAAATACAATACCATGTCTATCACACCACAAGACTTCAAATATCCGATTGACCACCTAGAAAGATGCGGTCTGTGTTTGAAAACGTTTCGGGAACCCAGAATGCTTCCCTGCTTCGATAGTTTTTGTAAGGAATGTTTATCGGTTTATATTGATGCTAAGCGTCATGGGAAAACATTCATATGCCCGCTGTGCACGGAATCTATCGACATACCGGAAACCGGTGTTAACGGATTCGATGCAAACATTCACGTAGCAGCAACAAAATCCGTCTCGGCAGTTTTCCAAAGACCGGAATGCGATATATGTGATACTAAGGAACCGGCAGTCAATCGTTGCGTGGAATGTTCTCAAAACATGTGCCCAGGTTGCAGTAAAAACCATCTTAAGATAAAATCTACCAGAAGCCATCATCTAGCCAACATGACAGACCCGGAAGGACGTGTCTACTTGACATCAAAGGCGTTTTGTACAAAGCACCATTCAGAAGAAATTTCGTTTTTCTGCATTCAGTGCCAACAATCTATTTGTTTAAAGTGTCGTCTGACAGTTCACGAGAACCATCTTACTGAAGATTTAGCAGATAGTGCCACTAAGACGCGCCAAATTTTGAAAAGTGCGCTGAAAGACGCGGAACAGACAGCAAGCACATTATACAACCAGTACAATGACTATAAAAACTACAACAAGAACATTGCAATCATGAAAGGTCAAGTTTTGGCGAATCTAGTTACGCAAACTCAGAGACTTCATAAATTGATCGATGAAATGTCCATTCGGTTGTCTTATTTTGTAGAAGAGGAAATCGCCTCCGAACAGCACTACATAGAGTCCAGAACTCGGGAGCTTGAAAATGCTATCACTTCCTGTAAAGCACGAATTCGAGCAGCCAACCAAATCGTAGAATGTGGCTCAGACGTCGAACTGGTTCAAGCTACTGGCCAATTGGGCTCGCGCATGCAAAGAATTATTAACCCAACCGTGACATTTATCAAACCAAACCGCCTAGAGATTGACTACATTCCGAGTGTTGTCGTTGATGAAGATTTAGAAGGACTTTTTGGAGTCTTGAATAGCCGAGTCCAATCTCCGGATTATATCCTCACAGAAGAATTAGTATCATTTCGCCTTGGTGAGAGCGATGATGTCGTTAATTGCATTTGTCCGACATCCAAGGGGGAAGCGTGGGTTACGGTTGGATGGACATCAGAAATACGATTAATTAACAGAACCGGAATCACCCTCAAGTCCTGTTTTATCAGTTCTGATATCGATTTTATTGCACGCGATGAAGACGACATGCTATACGTATCGTGCCGTGCTGAAAAATGTATCAGAAAAATCAACACAGAGATGGAGATAGTTGAATCCATTGTTTTCGATGGATTTCCAAGAGGGATGGCGCTTACCGGAAGTGGCGGCATGCTTGTTTGTTTACCTAAATCAAAGACCTACTTTGAATACTCACCTGCGCATGTCAATACTGTGAGAAAAATAGGACCGGGTCCTTCAAATGCAGTCAACTATGGCGAGACAGGAGACCTATTCGTTTATCCTATAAGAGTCGCAATTAATCTCTATGGTGATATCTGTGTTTCCGATAATTTACGGCACAGTGTCACAATGTTTGAGAAAAATGGAAAAATAAATTCCATTTACTATGGTCAAAAACCAAGTGGCGAATTAGGAAGGGATTCTGTTCAAAATTCACCAAGATCTCAAATTAGAGTTTCTAGAAATACAGGCCGGGACGAAATTCTTACATCCAGAGGTTCCGATGGAGATTTTGAAGAGCCTATAATATCCGCAAGATCAGGAAAAACACCGAAAGGAACACCGATAGCGCGAGCTCTTCCGGACCCGGATAGTGAAATGAGTCCATTTGATCCCAGAGGCCTTGCGTGTGACAGATATGGTCACGTGCTTGTTACAGACTACAACAGCAATTCTGTTCATCTGTTAGATCATTCAGGTAGATTTCTTCGTTTGCTGTTGACGGCAGCCGATGGATTGTTTGGACCGACTTCAGTTGCTATTGACAACGAAGGTTTTCTTTGGATCGGAGGTGGAAACGCGACTATCAAGGTGTACAAGTACATCAAAGCAGATGAAATAAAGAAGAAACCTTCTTCTCGAAAATAGACCATTATTAATAGAGGTAAATGTGCGTTCTTATGTTTTTTGCAAATTAGCAGACGATAACTTTTGTTTTAAGTCGATATGAGTGAAACCGAAAAATGTTCAAGAATATTTTTCGAAAATAACGAGAAAACTGCTAGCAACATTTAATAGATTTTTTGTGTTTTTTTGCCTGCAGGTGTTGAAAGAACAATATCTACAGTGTACGTTTCAAAGATTTTTGCTTTTATTTCTGATAAAATCGTAATAAAAATATGTGAAGACATATGCGTTTTCATTTTTTAATTGTTGTAAATTATATAGAAATGTTATATAATATAAAAAAACGGTCATGCAAAATGATAAAAATCGTGGTAAAAAACCACCAAAATACTGATGATTATATACGTAGGTTCATCTTATAAAGAGGAACTACATTAGGTGTACATGTATTTGTGTATGTTATGATTTAATATACAACACACTACTACCCACGTTCGTGATGTTCTAGTACTTGCTGCTGATCATTAACAAAGTAGAACACAGACTTGTTTGCTGAAAAGGAATGTGTCTCAGGGCGCTGTAACATTCGTATTATATTTTTTGGGTATGAGCGCCACTGACGAGTAATGATTAGACGAAACTCGCGTCTGGCGTAGTAAATTCTATAAACCGTATAGGTGATGACATTGTATTTGGTAAAGGAATAATATGATTGATTCTTTGCTTTACGTCCATTGAGCCGTATTGCAACTATATTCAAGACGAGTACAAGTTAACAAACACTAAATCAATGGGAAATAGGGGTGGGACATAGGGTATAAAATTACTGCCCCTGGAAAAGTGTGGAGCATTAGGTGGGGGCAGAGAATTTAGCCTTTTGTAGCTGCAATGAGCGTTGCGTTTTTTTAATCTACAAAAAAGATCTTTTTCGTGCCAGGAGCGTGGCATTCTCCAAACAAGTTACCCACTACGGTCCGCGCCCACGCTTTCCGTATGATGACCTTACAAAACACCCCCACCCCAATCAGAAGGTCTCTCCTATCCGCTACCCGGGGACGATCTAGGCTGCTCTGTGTGTCGAGCATACCGGAATCCTTCTAATCTAATATGTCCCGGAGCCGCTTAATATTCGGTTTGGTGGGGGTATAACATGTCTCATAGCAGGGTAGCATTTGGGTTGGAGGTGTATGATTAGCCAGTCTTAACACTATTACAATCATCATCTGTTGGGTCTATTGTTTGTGTTTGTGTGTTTGTTTTTTTAATGGCCGTTAACGCCACTTTTACAGCTGTATCATGGCGTCCAGTCCTATCGGTCTAGTTCAAGCAGAAATACAAAAGCATCATGCACAATACCTGTCTTGTTCAACTCCTCGTAAGTACATCCTTATTTTGTTGTAAGCAATATAAAACCACAAATGCAAAAACATATATAGCTGAGTACAGCTAAAAAAGGTGTAACGCTACATTTAAAACGATGACTGATACGAATATATAAGCAAGGACAAGACGTTTCGTGTTCTCGCCATGACATGTCTGCTCATTTTGTCTGTAACAGTGCAAACCCACACATAGTTAAAATGGTGACATTGGTACGGTACCAAATTAAACAAGGAAATGTGTCTTGGCGACATTGATAATGAAACATCTGTAGACTCAGGAGTTCAACAGGGAACCGTCCTAGAACCTATAATGGTTCTGTGTCACATCAATGATCTACCAAATGCAGTCAGCTTTCCTATACAGAAAAATATACAACCCAAATGACCATCTAATCTTGCATAAAGACCTAGAAAATCAGGAAAATTTAGCAATATGGGGCATGAGAATTAAAGCCACAGTGCCACATCATGTCTTTAAACCAGAAAGTATCCAAACTGTACCAGCTGAACAACCATACACTACAAACAGTACAGAACAATCCATACCTTGGAAAAGATATATCGCATGACCTAAAATGGAGCCTGCACATAAATGATGTCAGCAAAACAGCAAACGCCGACCTTGGCTTTCTACGAAAAAACCTCAGGAACTTACCAGAAATCTGCAGGAAAACCGCCTACATAGCACTTGTCAGATCCATTATGGAATACGGAGCTCCCATCATCAGGAACCCCTACCTAAAGTGGGACAGACAAACTGGAGAAGATACAAAACAAAACAATACAATTCATCAAAAATGATTACCAAAGCAGACACCCAGGATCTATAACAGCTACAAAGTAACGTAGCCTATAAATACCTATAAACGCAAATGAACACCTATAAACGCAACGGAACCCAACTTAACAATTATAAACACCCCTGAACACTAAAATTACACTAAACAGATTTTAATACTTTGTATTACTTGAATACACCAAACGCCGCCGAAAACTTATCAATGTTATACTGAATTCCTCGGAACACAAATGATCCTACCTGAACACTTTACAGTGTCGCTAAACACTAATACTTTACATCCGTCCATGTCACGTGTTTTAGAGCACGCTCGATGCGAACATTGTCCAGAACACGTGACTTCGTAGGACGAATCACCACTAAACACCTCCAAATACCTTTCAATAACTACTAAACATTTCACGATTTTCAACAAACATTACAAATACACTTTGTTACTACAATTCATTACACCTTAAAATGATACCATTTAACACCTCTTAACTAATTACAACGTAATTACCGATCAATACCATCAAGCATTTTGCAATTATCCTGAACACCTCCGAAAACTTTGTTGTTACCACTGATTTCCTAGGACTAGAAATAATCCCTACCTGAACAATTTGTTGTTACAAATGAGTATGCCACAGAACACTTTGTATGATTGCTAAACACCTCCAATCCACAATGAACACAACCAGCTGCTGTGTTATTTCGTAATTACTATCACACTAAAACACTGCAGTAAAATTAAACATTTGTTACTACAAACTTATACCACCAAAACATCTAGAAAGTATACCACCAAACCCCACTGAACACGGTAATCACCGCTGAATACCAACAAAACAGATTGAAATTACCTCTGAACACAAGAGAACACAAAAGGAGCAATCCATTTTCGAATCAAACGGCGGCCCGTAATTCTGACAGCAATGTATTCGTCTCACAGTGGCTGTTTTAAAATTTCTATTGAATACGTTTGTTTTTTTGTTTTAATATTGTTTAACGCCACTTTCAGCAATTTTTCAGCGATATCATGGCGTCCAGTTTTTATTGGGAGAGGAAGTCGGAGTACCCGGGGAAAACCCAGACCTTCGGTAGATAAAACTATAGGATATGAAGCGTATCGACAATGCTTTACATTTCTATAGGATATGAATCGTATCGACACTGCAAAGGTTCAGAAGATTGAGGAAGCTCAATAGTCCAAAATTTGTCGGTATGAAGGTTCATTGGTCCAAGGATTCGTCAGTCCAAAGATTGCATGGTCCGGAGGTTCGTTGGTGCAATAGTTCATTGATCCAAACATCCATTGGCCGAAAACTTCGTTGGTCACAAAGATTCGTTGGTCCAAAGTTTTATTTGTTCTAAAGGATCAGTGGTCCGAAGTGACCCGAATGTATCGTGATGCTTTTAATAAGTATCGATGCTTTTTACAAGTATTGCGATAGAAAACAACAAGCCTATATAATAATCCCTATTGTGACATGTACGGCCACTGATAGACAATTCAATTCATTGTAACCACGGCAAGTCTAATTGCGTAATAGTGAAAGGATCCTCTGTGTCTCTGCTTTTGTCACCATGAATTCATCAACATTTCCCAGTATGTTTCAAACTCTGGGTTCCGGGCCTCTGGCAAATATATATATAGAATGATAGTTCCTGAAATAAACCAAATATATTGTCCAGTAAAGCTGCTTATTTAGTTCTTTGGCATAATTCAGAATAAATCTATAGAAAACTGTACAGTATCCAATATAAGAACCAGTTTGTATAATTGTACAATCAACAATTAATATACTTCAAAGACGGTACAACACGAATGGCAATAATGAAAATAAGAAAAGCGAGGTCAACAGAGACAACTTTATAAAACAAGGAGATAGATCAGGTTCTCTGGAAGGGTTACATACATTGAACCTGATGTAAAATCCTTCCAAGTCGAAGCCAGTTAAAGGGTTAGATCAATTACAGTCGAATTTAATTAATTAACTAATGTAAGTTATTAAATTAAATAATTAAGTTTTACTTTATGTTTACAATAATAAATTATTGTACTAAAATGATCAACACAACCAATACAATCTTTCTCAGAATGATGTTGGATCGCATTACATTTCTTTTGATGTGTAATTATCTTTTTAATTTGCTTTTCTGCTATTAGTTAAGATATCCGGACCACAATTAACCACGTGATCATATTTGGTGTCCCGGTTGTCCATTGTTTTTCAATGGAGCAGACCTCGGTAATGTTCGGCAAACATTTGAAATACCATTTTAGTAACTAACTTTTTTTGCTCAAAACTGTTTACATTGACTCAAAGTAAAACAATAAATTAATTGATATCAATAATTAGCAATAATAAAGTTGTATTTCTTGGTCGAAAAATAAACTTAAACGGTGACTTCAATTATGGGTCGGATACCTTAAACAATGTATGTTCTATCATCAAATACTATAACATAAGACCAGTACCCATAATCCTATCGTTTTCTATTTAATATAAATTATTTAACACCATTAAACTTACAGAGTTATTGCCCATTTGTTTTGAACTATTAGTGATCAGAAATTGTTTACAAATAATAATCTTCAATTGACAAAAGTTTTGAAAGCTCGAAAGAACGCTACATGTATCCAACATCAAAGAATAGTTGTAATATATAAGAAAAGTGTCCAGTTTATAACAATTTCTGAAAATGTAAATAATTAAATTTCATTTTTGTAAATATACCAATCAGTATACAAATAGTATACCTGGGTGCCGTTTCGTTATTTGATTGTTAGCTTAACGTGCACGTTATCCCATTTAAATTTCTTGGGATAACGAGCACGTTAATTAGCGATCGCGTTATGAACGGCACCAAGGGTGCCGTTTCATAAAGCGATCGTTAGCTTAACGTGCACGTTATCCCATTTAAATTGCATGAAAAAGCACCCAGGCCTTTTTGAGGATGAGACAGTAACAAAAATGGAGGAAGGGTCATGGGGCTACCTACGGCCAACAGCAGCGCTGGCAAAAAAGGTGCAAATTAAAAATTCCATGGCAATAAAATAATGCGATTTTTAAGCCAATCTTGAAGGCGGTCATAACGGCTGTATTTTATGGATAAAAAATGATATGTTAAATAAATGTACCTGACAGAACGATTTAGCTAACCTGCAAATTTCAAATTTGAATACAGATAACATTTACCGGTCGTCAACACAGGAGTTTATTATTCCGATTATTCGCAAATTATGTCCAATTCGTGGACTGAATTGAGATGGTAAATTTGGAACATCGTGAAATCTTGTTTGAACCATCATTTGAAATATATATAACAAGTCAGAAGATTGTTGTATGTTGGATTTGTCTTGTGGTTTAAACTGTTTCTTTCAAATTTTTATTTTAGATCAAAAGTATATTTGATGATCAATTTAACAGATGAAAATCATTTAAAAAGGGTGCATGATAAATTGTCAATCAAAAGAAAGATATGTTTCTTGGCAACTACAACAAAAATTAAAACTCAAATTTGGATAGTAAATGCTCATGCGCCCCACCAGTACCGGTTTTCTAAGTCCAAGGACCGTAAGTTTGTAAACAATCATCGGAATCGTGAACGACATTCGAGCTTGATCTGTAACTTGATCTGACTAGCAAACCAAATATGAGCTCAGCTCGGTGGCCGAGTGGTCAAGGTAGTTCGTTTACTATTTATCACGTGGTCTGTCAACACTGAGATTGCTGGTTCGATTCTCACTGCAGGCAGGGTGTACTCGACTCCAATCTTAATTGACAAGGATTGCCAGTTTTCCTACCGCAGGTCGGGGGTTTTCTCCGGGTACTCCGGCTTCCTCCCCCAATAAAAACTGGACGCCATGAAATAGCTGAAAAATTGCTGTAAGTGTCGTTAAACACCATTCAAACATTCAAACAAAATGAGCTCAACATCTACAACCAATTAGAAAAACCTGGGACACTGATGTAAACTCCCCTTTTTCTAAGTTCACTCAAACGTGAAATATTTGGCAGCCCTACACAATTTTGAAATCTCATCATTTTACTGTGTACCAAGTTTCATGAAGATGTGAAGTCAACTTCATATAAAAACCTTTAGCGCAAAAGTAAACCTGAGGGGGAATGGATGGATGAACAAACAAACGAACAGACCGCAAAAGTAAACCCGAGGGGGAATGGATGGATGAACAAACAAACGAACAGACCGCAAAAGTAAACCTGAGGGGGAATGGATGGATGAACAAACAAACGAACAGACCGCAAAAGTAAACCTGAGGGGGAATGGATGGATGAACAAACAAACGAACAGACCGCAAAAGTAAACCTGAGGGGGAATGGATGGATGAACAAACAAACGAACAGACCAAAGAGCTGTATGTCATCCAACTTTCGTTGACGCCACATAAAAAGTCTGAAAAAGTACTGAAAACGTTTGTGATAGGCTGCCGGACGACGGACGAAATGACAGACAGAGTGCAAACCTATAGTCTTTCGGCGATGCAGGTGGTGGACTAATTAAAAACAAATTGGGGTTTTCGCTTTGAAGCAGTTGCCTCCGTGTTTATACGGCCATCGCATAAAAAACAAGTACTAGGAATGGGAACAGTCTAATAAATCAATAAGGATTGCCCTTTTCTTTAATATGAAAATTAAAATTATGATTATCCAAAATTAAAAACAAATGTCAATCATAGATAATCAGTTCATCTGAGTCTTCTATCACTTAACTAGGTGCATGACAGAGAAATTCCTGATGGATTTGAGGTTGCTGTCATAGCTAGTCTAAGTTTGTGGAAATTTTTTAATAAAGAGTTTATTTCTTTTTTACAACATAATTTAGTGTGCAATGGATTGTAATGTAATGTAATGTATGTGTAATATTAAAAAAAATAAACTAAAGTGAAAACATATTCAAGGGTACTTGTTTACTGCAACTGTTATTTACTGTAAACTTTGAAACTTATTCAAATACAAACCTATATCACATGCAATCCCATCTTTAGAGTCGCGAATTTTTCGGAACACTGGATTGAATTGGTCACCTGTATATATATCACATGCAATCCCATCTTTAGAGTCGAGAATTTTTCGGAACACTGTATTGAATCGGTCATCTGTATATAATTTCATATTCTTGTGCTGTGTGTAAAAAGATATATATTATTTCAGGAGTATTGAAAAATGTGTTTTTGTCATAAAGCAAGAGATATGAAATGTTCAATTATAAACTAAGTTCTGCATGGAATATATAACAAATCAGTATTGATTTTGTCTGCACCTGATAATTTTTTTTATTATTTTGATTCTGATTATGACAAATATGGTAATCTGTACAGTGAAGCGGCATATGAATGTGCTCTAGTGAATGGCTGTTCCACGTACCTCCCGTCTGTCATAACGTAGAGTGGTGGAAACATAATTAAATGGCTGAATGTTGAATCATGCAAATATCTGAATTCAGGCTTAAAATAACAACTTTATTAACAGTAACGATGATTATCGTTTAAAAAATTGAGTTTTTTTTATAAAATTTAAACGACTGCAACCAAAATGAACTTGCGCATGTGCGAACTAAATTTATTGGAATTTTAACACGGCTTTGTTTACATAGCGAAAGCAGGACGTCATATTAGAATTAAGAAATAATTCACGGAGGCTGTGGTTTATCATTGTTTTACAACGGGTGACCATTTATGTCGTATTATTTTATCCCGAGCGACAGAAAAGATGGCATTTAAAAAAATTTTTCCTAAAGTGTCCTTTGTTAAACAAAGTCTTTAAATCTTACAGAACCTGATTTCAGTATGTAGTGTCAGGGTAACAATAATCTTACAGAACCCCTTTTCAATATGTAATGTCAGGGTAACAATAATCTTACAGAACCCTATTTAACTATGTCACAATAATCTTACAGAACCATATTTCAGTACGTAGGGTCTAGGTATTAATATTCTTACAAAACCCGATTTCACTATGTAGTGTCTAGGTATCTAGGTCAAAATAACCTTACAGAACCCTATTTCACTACATGTATGTAGTGTCTATAGTCAAAGTCAGCGTCGGTCCCTCCGGGAGAATGCATATATTTTGCCTGTTTTTGTATTCATGGCTTTATATTTGTTTTCAAAAAGCGTAAAAATTAATTTACAAGCTGATCCAATCTCTCTTTTAGTAAATGTTATGCTCATTACTACTTAAATCGGATTTTTCTGACCTCAACGGAGATTTCCCATTGTCAATTTCGCCATGTTTTGCCTCCAAGCAACAGTGGGGAGAAACTTGTTGTTTTAGCTTCAGTCACACTACACCGTATAGCGTTAACGGACGTCCGACGCATAAAAACATTTTCAATCCATCCATGTCCGTTCGCATGCGTTTCTTTTCCGTTTATCATGCGGCGTTTGCGCTTCTTGTCCGGCGATGTCCAGCGGTGTTCGTTCCGTTCGGTGGAAAGGTTTGAACATGTTCAAAATTTGGAACGTACAGCACCGGATAAAGTTGTCCGTCAGATGTACGGTAACCATGCGCTGGTATGCGTTTTGTTCGTTACTCGTACGTTCCTTATTCTGTACTTGTCCGGTTCGAGTCCGTTCTTGCCCGATGGACCTGATTTACGACCGGACTACTAACGGACATGCAGCGGATGTAACGTAAGTTAAACGAGTTAAAAGTTCAAAGAACATTTTGTCAGTTCTTCATGCGCTGCGTGTACGTTTTGTGCGGTACAAATCCGTTACTAGTACGTTGAAGTCTGTTAACTTTACGTCGTTAGTTTAAACATATTTTATTTGCAAATATTCAAATATTGGATAGGACTCGAGTTATTCCAACTCACAAGGTCTTCTCCATACATTTTTACAACATACAAACAAGTGGTTCAGATAACGACAAGTGTAATACATACAATTTTGATTTACATGAGAACAAGATAAAAACAAAAGAAAGAGAGAGGAATAAAAATTATGATAGAAGGAAAAAAAAAGAAAAAAAAAATAAAGAAAAAAATAAAGAAAAATATAAATAAAAAAAATAAAAAAAATAAAAATGAAAAAAAAAAAATAAAAAAAAAAATATAAATAAAAATGTACCTCTTTAAGTGTTAAAATAGAAGAACAAAAATGAAATCAGTCTAAACTGAAACGACCAGAGTGCCTAATGAACTGCTGTATTGTCTCGAAGTTGGCTACATTTGCATTCCTGTCAAGGATATAGCTCCCGAACAGAATTAAAGTTATTTTATCCTCTCCAGTGTCCGGAAGAATATCAATATATTGCCCTCGTTGCACAGTATACAAAGGACACTCAAGAAAGAAATGAATACTGTCTTCAACTGGCCAACCACAAGAACATCTTTGGTCAGCCACTATGCCCACCCTGAACAGATCAGCCTTAAGTGTACTACTCATATGCCTTAGTCTGGTGTGTAAAATATTAAGTTTTCTATTACCATAGCTATAGTACGATGGTGGTTGAATAGTAGGGTTTTGGTTTTTCAATACCCTTTTAAAGTTATCTAATGTCGGTATATTTCTAAGCCGTAGGTCAAGACTATTCCACAAGATAGTGGTAGATGGTATGAATGACCTAGAAAACGTCTCGATACGTGTTTGAGGGTGAACATAGTTTTCTTGGTTTCTTAGGTTATATCTGTTTGTATTTCCAATTATTGGAGTCAAACAGTCAGATAAATAGCCAGGGACTCTGCCGTTATGGATACGGTGGAACAAGCAGAGTTTTCGTCGTCTACGACGGTCAGCTAGTGTTTCCCATCCTGTTTCAAAGTATAGAGATTCATTTCTAGCATAGCGAGGTAGGCCTGTGACAATTCTCGCAGCTTCATGGTGAATTTTATCTAGTTTGCTGGCGCATTCTAATGTACACCCATCCCATAGTTCACAAGCATATTCTAAGAGAGGCAATATGTAAGTATGATAGATTTTACTCAAGTTTGATCTGTTCAGGGTGAATTTTAGGCTTCGCAGGACACCTAGCTGTCTTGATGCGTTCAAACATAAACTGTCAACATGGGCAGTCCATTTGCAGTTTGATGAAAGAATAACACCAAGATGCTTATGCCTATCTACTAACTCGACCTGCTGATTGTTAGAGGTAATAATAGGTTCCTGAGCTACGGTTTGGTTCGCAAAATATATGGCTTTCGTCTTGTTCGGATTAAAGTTTACCATCCAGTCAATAGACCATCTATGTAACTTTTCTAGATCTGAGTTCAATGTATTCTGAATGGCTACTTGAGACTTAGACGAGCATCCAAGTGAGGTGTCGTCTGCAAATAATCGCGTGAAACTATCTAAGTCGTCTGATATATCGTTAATAAAAATCAAAAATAGCAGGGGTCCCAATACTGATCCTTGTGGTACACCTGCATTTATATACGATTCCGATGAAACAGATTTTTTTACAAAGACTCGTTGTCGTCGTTTACTTAGATAACTCTTAATCCATAGAAATACGTTTTTATCTATACCATAAGCTTTCAGCTTTACCAGAAGACCCTCATGCCATACCCTATCAAATGCCTTCGATATGTCACAGAACACAATGCAAACATTATTTTTTCTATTTAGCGCTTCACATATGTTATGATAAGTCTCAGTGAGTTGATGAACTGTACTATGTCCAGCCATGAACCCGGACTGATATCTATATATCATATTATTACTTATAAAGTAATTATAAAGATACTTATATACTACTCTCTCGAACACCTTTCCTACGCAACTTAACAGGGAAATCGGCCGATAATTTGACGTTTCAGCTTTGTCACCTTTCTTGAAACATGGCATTACCGATGCCAGCTTCCAATAACTTGGAAATATACCCGTTGTTAACGACTTGTTGAACAATATGTATAGCGGGGTCGATATGCTATCGGCAGAATACTTCAACATTTGATGACTTATGCTATCGTGGCCGGAAGCTTTGCCTAACTTCAGAACTTGTAACACGTCAAGAACATCTTTCCTAGAAACTACTATGTTACTAAGCGATTGATTATTTCGCCGCGCAAAGGGCGGAACTTCCCGATTTGTGTCATCAATAGTGGAAATTGAGCAAAAGTACCGATTAAGAAGTTCCGATTTTTCCTTATCGTCAACCACGAGCTCGTTATTTACATGATCGTATAATGCCGGTATATGGGTGAACGATCCCGACGATTTCATTATCTTTTTAACGAGACCCCAAAACGTCTTGGGACCCGAACTATTGTTGAGCATATTATCAACATCTAGAAAAAATTGTTCTTTCGCATGTTTGATCATATTGGTTACCTTATTCCGCTGACGTTTGTAGTTCCGAGTAGCAGTTTCTGTTTTCTTGTCAATCGCTTTACTTCGTAACCTATCACGTTTTCTGATCTCTCGACGCAATTCGGAGTTAAACCACCGCTTGTCGTTCGGACGTATAATTACCTCCTTTGATGGTATGAACTTCTTAAAAATCTCAATGATTTTACTCGAGAATTCCGTGCACATCTGATTTACATTGTCACCCATGTCGTTAAAAAACGCATCCCAGTCGATTTGGTCAATAGCTGCGTTTATCGAGTTAAAATCTCCTTGTTGATATAGCCAAACGGTCCTTTTACTACATGAGTTATCAGGCTTACTTGGTATCCTCAGATGTACATTTGCAGCCCGGTGGTCACTGATGTATCTTTCAACATCAATAACTTCAACAAGCTGCACATCACATTGTGAGGCTACTAGAACAGGATCAATAAGTGTTCCAATTCCATTTTGGTAACGCGTCGGTTCGTCTACAATGTTCGGAATATCATAAATATTAATAATATCTTTTAGTACATGAGTGTTTTCCGCTAGTAAGTTCACGTTTAGATCGCTGGCAATAATGACATACGGCGTATAGTTTAGTGCTTGTTCAATAGATATCTGAAAGTGCTCCCAGAAAAAAGGGTTTGCTACGCCCTGTGAACGGTAGACAGCACATACCAACAGCTTGTAACGCGGAAAGCAAACCTCGAGCCAAATCAGTTCTCCGTTCGGAAATTCCAAGTCATCGCGATGTACAACCTGGAGTTCTTCTGAGACATATACTATAACACCGCCCCCGTGACAATTTCGGTCTTTACGAATGGGTTCGTTACTAAACCCTGAAATAAGAATATTATCGTTTGGTACATCTCTATCTAGATGAGTTTCCGTAAGACACAAAATCGATGCCCCATGCGCCATGCTTTCAACATACGATACTTTCTGTCTTAGACTTCTGATGTTAAGGTGCATTATCGAGAGCAGGTTCTCAGGTTCGGGACCAGGATTTTCACTGCCGTCATTGCTGAGTAGTATAAGAATCATCAGAATCAGTAAGTAACACGGATTCATTGTAAATGGCTGAGTTATGAACCTGTGACAAGCGAAGACAAGTGATCGAATAGACACAGGGATTTCGAGTATATAATATTGCATAAAATAGGGATTATATCTGTATGTGAAAAAACTTTTCCTCCGGACTAGGGAGTAAGCCTTTCCATAGAACAAGCATATCGCGGATCGATATGTACCTAGCTCGTTAGCCATTTTCCAGAGCCAAATCATACAATGGATCCACGACACAGACAGTTCTATGGAAAAGGGTAAGACATAAACGACTATAACAATACGAACATTTCACTTCAGCACCCAGGTTCATGTTCAGCGAGACAGAAAATAAAAAACACTTGTAAGAGGTAACAAAAATTAAAAAGTAGAAATCCTTGAACATCTTTTCGATTTTTTTTTTTTTAATTTTAAAGTTCGACTTTTGTCATTTCTAGGTCTAAAACAATATCAAAATCTTTTTCTTTTTTTTTTTGATGAAAGATAATTGAGAAAAAATATATAATAATAATAATAAAAAATAATTAAGAAACATGATTTGTTGCTTTGAAAATTGGTTCCTTATCTTTATAGATGGATTACTTATATCTGAAAAACAAGTAATTAACAATATAACACATATACATACAGTATACCTATTTTTCAATAATTGATGCAAGTTCAAATATAATCGTCAACCATGTAATTATCTAAACATACATACTTATAACCCAAGCATGGATTTTAATTTCATACTATCAGCACCAATGCATTATAGCAAGATTACCCCGGATAAATATAAGTTTGGGTTTCATTCAATAATTTTCAATGCTCAGTCTACTAGAGCTAAACATATTTTGTGCTGTTGGCGGCCAAAATCTTGAGACTACAGGTTACTTCATTAGGTAAGTAAGGTTATATAATGTATATGAATTACATAAATATTATTAGAAGGGAAGATGGGGAAATAAGGCCTTTTTGTTGTTGATTGTTTTAACATATATTTCGACTTATTCCAAGAGATAGAGGACATAAATATATAGGTGTCATCTGTAAGACTAAGCCCGTGTTGAGTTTTAGTTCACATTTTACAGTTATAGTCATGTGATGTCACATGAATGAGACTTAGTAGTTTTATGAATGAAAAATTGAAAGAGCGGTTGAACGACATTCCTATCTTAACACATCGAGTGGTCCTTTATGGTCTAATAAAGAAAAAAAAATAGATAGGACAAAAAGTTATTTGATGATATAACATTTACATTTGGTCTCCGTTGTAAGGAGAACACTTTCAGTGCGGATAATTTTCCATTTTAAAACAAAAGGATGAAACTGGATAATAATATCATTGATGGATAAGGGAAAGGTTGAGGTCAACTGGGGTCATGTTTGTTTATAATAAACAATAAACACGTGGATGGATAAAATATTCAATCATTCTATTTACTACAGATTAGTTATTGTTTTACTAGATAGTATAATATATTAAGAGATATTGCTTTCCATCAAGTAAGTTTATTTAGTAAATAAGATCATCTGGAATGCCCTCTGGAGTTTTTCCGAGAAGCCCATCAAGTTCACACTGGTATTTGATAAGAGTTTTTGGTCCTTTTTCTGTTATTTTTACAAAGATCCTACCATCGTTTGTCCAGAAGGAGGACAGTTCCTTGTTTTGTCGAGCCAGATTACAATGATAGATGATGGATTGTCTATATTTTGTAAGATCTTCTGTTATTATTATACCATCTCGGTTTCCTTTGAGATCTTTCTTTTTGCTGTATATTGAGTTTTTTACTTTCCAGTTGCGGAAACTGTACTGTTATAATGATATTTGACTACTGTTTTGTATTTTTTTTTCTAAGCTAATAATTTTCATTTTTTTATTGTTCATAAATTAATTATTACACTTAAGACTAATTGCTTTTATAAATTTATCAGTGATTGTATGATTAATGTAAAAATTGCTAATCAGCACAGACAGAGAGACAGAACTTTATGTTAAGTCGGATATATAAAATTACAAACATAAGCTCTGTAGAGCTTTTATGCAGACAATACATATCTAACATTATTAATTAAATAAATCCACATACTCTAATGGTTATCATCATGAAACCTTATAACTATAATTAGGGGGAACTGACTCGCTATGCAGGGGCAGGGCGAACTGACCCATTACTGAGCCCCAGTCTGAGTGGGGCGTCAGTATTAACCCAGTATTAGCCTTACTTTTCCTGCACTGGTAAGAAGCTCCAGAAACATACATGTTATACTGTTTAAAAGTTCTAGTTTCCTACATTGCTGTCATATTTATATATATTTTTTCATGCAAAACATTCAACAAACCATTCAGCATATTATTAAAACTAGGGCTGATCTGAGCAAAATTTGTGTTACCTTTGACGTCAATTATGAAAGGAATGTTATTTGTATAAAATACATACAAACATGTACATTACTTAAGCAAATAATTAAATGTAGACAAAATTTATTATTTAATTAATGAAACCCTATGAGCCTTTCTTAAGCCTGAAAGTAAGTTTTTCTAGCAGATTGGGACCCTGAAACTCAATAAATACTGTTCATTTTTATATGCCCATCTATATGTCATCCACATATCACACTTTATCGTGTCACTGCGGGCAAGGTGAACTTGACTCCAATCTTAATTGACCAGGATGTACAGTTTTCCTACCGAAGTTCTGGGTTTTCTCTAGGTACTCCATCTTCCTCCCCCAATAAAAACTGGACGCCATGAAATAGCGGGAAAATTGCTGAAAGTGGTGTTAAACACCATTCAAACAAACACTGTATCTTGAGAATTCCCTTACAAATTTTCTTCAAATTACACACAGTTGTTAATTATGTTAGCCTCTGGGTTTGTATACTAGTACTTTATAGTAAATATCTGAATTTCCACTAAGGATAATAAGAGTTTGTTCTCAACTTTACAATGCAACCACTTAGTCACCTTAACTGGCAGTAAATTTCATGAACTGAAATCAATTTGCCATTTAAACTTGTGGACTGCTAAAGTATTCAGTATCCAAGGAAGCTATAAGTTTACTGCTCACACTTTTACTTTACTTTACTATAAGTAACAATCTCAGGTTTTGTCTAGACATGCACATGATATTGAAATTAAAAATACTGGTACACCTTTAATCATAGCTGAGAAAGAGTTAGCTGAATTATCCAGTCAACTTGGAAATTTCTGGCATATACAGTAAGATTTTGTATAAATTTTTGAAGTAATAAAACAATGAATAACCATGTAAATTTGTATTATTAAATAAAGCATGATGCATTTAAATCAGTCATGTAATATTACATGTATATAAATATGTAAACGTAATTGCAATATAAAAATAAACCATTTTGTATCACAGTCCATGTGAAATTAAAGTTCAGTCAGAAAAAACATGATTGCAGTATGTATAAATTATAATTAACAGAATGTTTTTACATGATTGCAGATATACATTATTGGAGTTTCTGGATGGATGATGATTCATGATTTTTCTGATAACTGCTGGTCACTGGTGCATTTACTGCTGGTTACTGTTCCATTGGGTACAACTACTACAGAGTGAATCAACTACTTGTTCCACTGGAGACGACTGCTGTATGTGTCCCATTAGTGATGAAGAGAAAAAGTGTGAAATACTGAATAACTGAAAATTACTAGTATTTTGTGTGATTGGTCTATTTCATGGCTTTATCTGTCAAGTGGAGGACATTCTTGTTGTGTTGAAATAAGCATTTATCTTGTACACGAGTTATTTTTATTAATTTGTTATTTTATTAGTTTTTTTTAAGAGAGCAACAGATAATATTTATTAACTACATGTATGACAGACCTAACACTTCTGTATGGTTAATATGCAAACATTCTTTTAAACATGTATGTCAAGAGACTTTAAATTGTTTAGTGCCTTTTATTAATTTTTCAGCAATACATTTACTGTGGCGTTTTTTTATTGTGTAAAGGCAGCTGGTGAAAACCCAACACCTAAGGTATGAAAACTGACAATCCATGATGCCATTATATGTGTGGGTATCTGTCAGTTACTCTTCAGGGTACCCATCTCTTATCCACAACTCCACTATCAACACTAAATGGAATATGATGAATCATAGCGCCAGTGTGCAACTAATAGTTAACATTTTGATTGAAATTATATTTGGAGTTTTCGATAGAAAACATGGAGTTTGACTTTGGTTTAGTACTTATTTTAAGTAATCAACTCCCAAAGTTTTCAGTCCAGATCTCTTTTATGGGAACAAACAATTAAACATTTATTGAACTTGTGCATCTTATTATAATGGAATTAGTTCTTATTTGTGGAAATAAAATACATATTTATAGCACGGACTTCTGAGTTAGACAGATACACCGTCGAGCGCTTTAGCGCGAGAAGGTGTATTTGTCTAACGAGGAAGGCGGTGCTATAAATGATTTGTAACATGAATAAGCCCCTAGATCCCGCCCATTAATAATTGGTTATAAATAAAGAGGGCGGTGTTAATTATGGTGCGACCGATATTCGACTAATCAAATGAAAAGCTAATATTGGAAGCTCGTGCTATCCTTTTGCAGTGAAAATCAATTAAAATTGGACATAATTAAGGCGGAGTTTTACTGTGCATTATCAGATAATTGTAGTTGGTTATTGCATGTCTATTTTACCTTGAGTTTAACAGGCACACGTGACCTTTCATGCAATATTATACAAGTGTTTTAATTTAGAGCATACCTACTCGTCGTCTCTTGTTTATTCGTAAAAAAGTACAAAGGATTCATGTTACATGTTGCACAGAATGGTTATAAAAAATTGACCGGTATATACAACTCTAATTTTTAATTGACAAGGCTTGCCAGTTTTCCTACCGCTGGTCGGGGTTTTCTCTATGTACTCTGGCATCCTCCCCAATAAAAACTGGACGCTATGATATATCTGAAAGTTAAACACCATTTAAACAAACAACATTTTAAAGTTTGCACATACAGCTCAAAATACCACCTCTTTCAAATTTATTGCATTTCACTAAAGGAGGGGTCAGGATCTCGGAGTGTTGAGGTACTTAATCAATCGTACAACTAATCGAGAAAGGGTTTTAATTTCCAATAAAGTAAAGTTCACATACCATGGCTATATGTTTGAACATTTCTTTCTGACTGTAAAAAAAGTTTTTTCCCCCGAGATTCGTATGCCCGCTACGGTCTGCGGTCAGGCTTTCGTATTACATTGTATAACCAGACCCTACCCCCTAGAAACTAGGGACAGTTATAGGTTGACCATTGGGAATCGTCCCAGCAATTGTTTTATCACTATTTGATTCGATCTTACTCAATTTTTTTTATACTACCAAACAACAATTATTATAAGGAGTGCATACAAACAGGTGCAAGTTTTTAAAATCGCTCGTGGGGTAAAATGTCTCGTTTTTTTGTAAACCAGTTTAGTAAAATAACATGCCAAAAACAATTCTGCATCCGCAGTTTAGATTTAGGGAACAATGCGATGATAAAGCCGAAAATGTGGAAGTGGAATTAAAAACCCTATTTAAAGGTTTCAAATTACTAAATAGTTGCAATTTCATGTGTTTTTTGTGGCTAGCATAACATTCTCCGAGAATTGAATAGAATAATAAATAAAAAACCTTAGTGTCATTTTATCTTATCCAATTACAATGCTGAACTTGTTCGTTGTTAATAATAAAATAGTGTGAAAATTATGTCAAATTAGTATATAGCAACTTCAGGTTGATATACTTTTCAATATTAACAACATGTTGGCACGTTTTTTCTTAACATTGAATTTCTCGGGAATTTGGGAAAATGACATTTTATTACCAGAAATTCGGGATGTTCTAATTTTCTGATCGGGAATTCAGGATGATGACCCCTCCTCCCTTCCCTCCAGTCTGTATTTATTAATTTATAAAGACGTGCATGCTTACCAATCTGTACTATGGGCACATATATACTCGAATTTAGGCAATTTCCCTTCATTTAGCGGTCTAAACGAATTGTACTGTTAAAATATCTTGCACTTATTTCTATAAACAAATTATTTCTTAATAATAAATAAACAGGTGTTTTAACTAAATTACCGCCAATTAAAGGAATTCTGCCGAAATCTGTATGTAGAACTATATATATAGATGGTAAATTGTCCTACCATAATAGTTTTTACACGCATTATGTTTATGTAAATTCTGTATGACAAAAAAGGAATTTAACACAATCTGTGATGTAAAGAGTTTTTTTGTAACAACGGGGAAAATGTGGGTAAAAAGTTATAAAAGGATTAGGTTTGGTAATATTGTTTTTAGTCTCGTTTATAAATAACTGCAATTCTATTTTTTTTTCAAGGCAATTTATCATGTTTATTACATGAATTTGTGGCAAAACCAATTGAAATCGTAATCAATTTTACAAGAAGTAATTATTTTTTATTAATTAAGTATATACTTACCACTTTAATACCTCCATTTCTTCAACAGCTGTTTCTAGCGTCTTGTTTTGTACGAGTTACTTCCCGTTATTGCATTACATCATTGACCGCGTGAACTTTGGTGACGTAAACAGCGGTTCCTTGACGAGTTTCCGCTGGTAAACAATGGCTGACCGCTCAATGTTAATTTTCCGTAGACACGTAAAAAACCGTCACATGGCGTACAAAGGAAGACAACTATACAAAACCGATTGTGTGAATCATCTTGTAAATTGCAATAACACATCTTCACATCAAAATGTAAGCAAATTTATGCATATTTATTTAAAAATCGCGATTTTCTGAACTCCAAAAAGCTGTGACCATGACTATAGGTAACAATAATCTTAAAGAACCCTATTTCACTATGTAGCGTCAAGGTAACAATAATCTTACAGAACCCTTTTTCACAATGTAGTGTCTAGGTAACAATAACCTTACAGAACCCTATTTCACTACATGTATGTAGTGTCTAGGTAACAATTATCTTACAGAACTCTATTTCACTATGTAGCGTCTAGGTAACAAGAATCTTACATAACCCTTTTTCACTATGTAGTGTCAATGTCAAAACAATCTTACAGAATCCTATTTCAGTATGTAGTGTCAGGGTAACAATCATCTTACGGAAACCTATTTCACTATGTAGTGTCAGGGTAACAATAATCTTACAGAAACCTATTTCACTATGTAGTGTCAATGTCAAAACAATCTTACAGAACCCTATTTCACTATGTAGTGTCTAGGTCACAATAATCTTACAGAACCCTATTTCACTATGTAGTGTTACGGTAACAATAACCTTACAGAACCCTATTTCATTATGTAGTGTCTAGGTAACAATAATCTTACAGAACCCTATTTCACTATGTAGTGTTACGGTAACAATAACCTTACAGAACCCTATTTCAATTTGTAGCGTCAAGGTAACAATAATCTTACAGAACCCTTTTTCACAATGTAGTGTCAAGGTAACAATAATCTTACAGAACGCTATTTCATTACATGAATGTAGTGTCTAGGTAACAATAATCTTACAGAACCCTATTTCACTATGTAGTGTCACGGTAACAACAATCTTACAGAACACTATTTCACTACATGAATGTAGTGTCTAGGTAACAATAATCTTACAGAACCCTATTTCACTATATAGTGTCCCGGTAACAATAATCTTACAGAACCTTATTTCACTATGTAGTGTCTAGGTCACAATTATCTTACAGAACCTGATTTCACTATGTAGTGTCACGCTAACAATAATCTTACAGAACCCTTTTTTACTATTAAGTGTCTAGGTCAAAAAAGTCTTACAGAACCTGATTTCACTATGTAGTGTCACGCTGACAGAACCCTATTTCTCTATGTAATGTCAAGGTAACAATAATCTTTCAGAACCCTATTTCTCTATGTAATGTCAAGGTAACAATAATCTTACAGAACCCTATTTCACTATGTAGTGTCTAGGTAACAATAACCTTACAGAACCCTATTTCACTATGTATTGTCTAGGTCACAATAATCTTACAGAACCTTATTTCACTATGTAGTGTCTAGGTCACAATTATCTTACAGAACCTGATTTCACTATGTAGTGTCACGCTAACAATAATCTTACAGAACCCTATTTCACTACATGTATGCATTGTCTAGGTAACAAGAATCTTACAGAACCCTATTTCAATTTTAGCGTCAAGGTAACAATTATCTTACAGAACCCTTTTTCACAATGTAGTGTCAGGGTAACAATAATCTTACAGAACGCTATTTCATTACATGAATGTAGTGTCTAGGTAACAATAATCTTACAGAACCCTATTTCACTATGTAGTGTCACGGTAACAACAATCTTACAGAACACTATTTCACTACATGAATGTAGTGTCTAGGTAACAATAATCTTACAGAACCCTATTTCACTATATAGTGTCACGGTAACAATAATCTTACAGAACCTTATTTCAGTATGTAGTGTCAAGGTCACAATTATCTTACAGAACCTGATTTCACTATGTAGTGTCACGCTAACAATAATCTTACAGAACCCTATTTCACTATGTATTGTCACGGTAACAATAATCTTAAAGAACCCTTTTTTACTATTAAGTGTCTAGGTCAAAAAAGTCTTACAGAACCTGATTTCACTATGTAGTGTCAGGTATTTAGGTAACAATAATCTTACAGAAACTGATTTCACTATGTAGTGTCTAGGTATCTAGGTCACAATAATCTTACAGAACCCTATTTCACTATGTAGTGTCAGGGTAACGATAATCTTACAGAACCCTATTTCACAATGTTGTGTCTAGGTAACAATAATCTTACAGAACCCTATTTCACTATGTAGTGTCTAGGTATCTAGGTAACAATAATCTTAAAGAACCTGATTTCATTATGTAGTGTCTAGGTAACAATAATCTTACAGAACCTGATTTCACTTTGTAGTGTCACGGTAACAATAATCTTACAGAACCTGATTTCAGTATGTAGTGTCTAGGTAACAATAATCTTACAGAACCCCTTTTCACTATGTAGTGTCTAGGTATCTAGGTAGCATAAATCTTACAGAAACTGATTTCACAATGTAGTGTCTAGGTATCTAGGTAACAATAATCTTACAGAACCCTATTTCACTATGTAGTGTCTAGGTATCTAGGTCACAATAATCTTACAGAACCCTATTTCACTATGTAGTGTCAGGGTAACGATAATCTTACAGAACCCTATTTCACAATGTTGTGTCAGGTATTTAGGTAACAATAATCTTACAGAAACTGATTTCACTATGTAGTGTCTAGGTATCTAGGTCACAATAATCTTACAGAACCCTATTTCACTATGTAGTGTCAGGGTAACGATAATCTTACAGAACCCTATTTCACAATGTTGTGTCTAGGTAACAATAATCTTACAGAACCCTATTTCACTATGTAGTGTCTAGGTATCTAGGTAACAATAATCTTAAAGAACCTGATTTCATTATGTAGTGTCTAGGTAACAATAATCTTACAGAACCTGATTTCACTTTGTAGTGTCACGGTAACAATAATCTTACAGAACCTGATTTCAGTATGTAGTGTCTAGGTAACAATAATCTTACAGAACCCCTTTTCACTATGTAGTGTCTAGGTATCTAGGTAGCACAAATCTTACAGAAACTGATTTCACAATGTAGTGTCTAGGTATCTAGGTAACAATAATCTTACAGAACCCTATTTCACTATGTAGTGTCACGCTGACAGAACCCTATTTCTCTATGTAATGTCAAGGTAACAATAATCTTTCAGAACCCTATTTCTCTATGTAATGTCAATGTAACAATAATCTTACAGAACCCTATTTCTCTATGTAATGTCAAGGTAACAATAATCTTACAGAACCCGATTTCACTATGTAGTGTCTAGGTAACAACACTCTGATAGAACAGTGCGTAACTATACGGGAAGTACGCGCCTCCAGTATCGTTTTTGTTTGTAAGTTAGAATCGAGTTTAACGCCACTTTCAGCAATTTTTCATCTATATCGTGACTTTTTATTTGGGAGGAAGCCGGGGAAACGCCAACCGTCGGTGGGAAAATTAGCAATCATTGTCAATTAAAATTGGATTCGTGTGCATCCTGTTCGCAGTGAAACTCGAATCAGCAACCTCAGTACCGAGTCAAAATCAATAGATATGTTAAAACCATGGCAAAGAGTTCAAATTGATTTTGATGGAACATATTATGAAAAATGTTCCTTGTAGTAGTCATGGATATATGTGTCAAGTAGAACAAAAGAAAAGCCAATAAATGCTATGAATAGTTTATTTTCTGCTCATGAATACCGACCAAAATGATATCGGACAATGGACGTCAGTGTTATGTTTTCCGCATTTTAGGTTCCGCTCCCATATTGTTTGTAATTTAGTCACGCCCAGGTATGAATTCGTTATGTTGATTTGTTTTATTAAAAAAGAAATTCTAGATGTAAACAATATATTTGTTGTACATGGCCTCAAGTATATAACATAATGGTGAGAGGATGATTTTCAAACGAGATTTTGTTGCAGAATGTGCAAATATCTGTCAGGAACGTTGCATGAATAAATATTTATTCGTAATTTACAAACAACAACCACTATCTCGACAAATTGTTTATTTCAGGAAAATCTTTTTTTCATTCCACCGCACCTGACGTCTGAGTATTTTGTTGGTATCTGGCTAAAATAATGGCAACATTTGGTATTTTTTTAGAAAAATTGAACCATTTGATGTTGTATCGTTTAAAGTAGTATTTCGTTGAATGAAATAGACAATGAAAGGAATGTACCGGAACTTCTGAGCTTGATTTGGGGGGGGGGGGGAGATATATTTATTATTAAGAGATCTTACATTTGCAGGCAAATCATACACAAAATATCAATTATGTAAAATTACTAAACAAACATTTGTCGCCTAAAGCACAAACAACTGCCGAAAGATACCGTTTTTATAAGCGAGACCAAAAAGAGTGAGAGAGTATCACGTAATAATAGCACAATTAGAGAAGACTGTCCAAATATATCGAGTTTAACGAAAAATTAACAGATACTCTTAGAGACAAAATGTATGTGGCCATAGAAACTTCCATACATACAACGTTTTCTTGGCGAAGCAAATTTGATATTTGCCAAAACTGTTGAAATTGATGTGGCTATGGACACTGCAGCAATCGGCGCATCTGAATAACAAGGTGAAGTTCAACCTGATCAAATTCACAAAATCAATTTACCACAAAAAGGTCCTATAAAAACAATTATATCCAGATAACCTAAAGCCCTGCTATTTTTGCAATAGAACAAATCATACATAACAAAATTGTAAATTTAAAAGAGGCAATATGTCATGGATATAACAAAGGACAAATAATAAAAGCCTATAAAATCCTGTAACTCTAAGAAAAAGGACAATAGTGGTAAACAAAAGAGGAAACATATACACTGGACTGGTGGAGACAATAAATTTGACACTGGTGTTGAATTAGTCAATGGAATTCTGAGAGTAAACAAAGATGAGATCAATAATTTTGATAAATTGTCAGGAGGCCTACATTTTACCTAATTGGACATGACACAAGCATACTTACAACTACTATTGCATGAGGACAGCTTGTAACGAAACACACTCACAAGGGACTATATAGATATAACAGAATGTCATTTGACATTGCTTCTTCACTAGACATTCGGCAGCAAACAATAGAACAGGTCTTGGAGGTATCCCTGACTAGACGGTATGGTCATTACAGGTAGGACAGATAAAGAACACTAAAACAACTTAATATGGTATTAGCAAGGCTTGATAAATATGGATTAAGATTGAATTTGGAAATGTGTCAATTATTTTAGACAATGTGACGTTTTGCAGGCACATCATTGACAAGGAAGGATTGCACAAAACTCCATACAAAATTAAATCCATCATAAATGCGCCTTCTTCTGAAAACATTACTCATATATTATTATGAACAATTATTACCTGACCTAGCGACCATGTTGATCCATTACATGATTCCTTACATAAGAGACAATCATGGAAATGGGATTCGAAATGGAAGAAAGTTTTCAAGAAGATAAAAAAAACTTGTAATATCGGAAACAGTTTAAACACATAATGATCCACATAAGCCGATTAAACTTGCTTGCGATGCATGTGCCTATGGAATAGGATAAGTTATTTCACACTTGATTTACGTATGGTGGCCAGGAATCGATAAACAAATAGAAACACTATAAAAATGTTTCAAATATTGTCATCAAAATCGTAAAATGCAACCGGGAGCACCACTTGTACCCTGGGACTGGCCAGCGCAACGATGGGTTAACATAGACTTTACCAGCCCCTTTCTCAGTTCACCTTTTTTTATAGCTGTGGCTGTTAAAATGGTCGGAAGATATACAGCTGAATAAAACATACATACAGTGTACATACTATTGAAGTTTTGTCGATGTCTTTGAAGATAAGGAGTATCAGCGCTTGTGGTCACATACAATGGTCCACAATTTGTAGCGCAAGAATTTCAGCAAGTTATGGACATCAATGGAATTAAACACAGTACACAACACCATCCATCAAGTATAATGACCTAGTACAACGTTTCGTCTAATACGTCAAACAAGGAAGGAACAACAACAAAGAATCTAGCTTATTGCAACGCCTTACTTGAAACGTTTCTCTTTGTATATGTGTATGTATGGCGCACAGTTATCATGTAGAGGATAATGACAGTAATACACCAATATCTATAGCATTTTTAAGAACTTTCCATTAACTGATAATTAAAACAAAAATCAAAATTGTATTAGTCATTTAATTTGTCATAGTGTTAAAACTTAGGAGGAAGAAAATGCTATGTTTTCCAAAAATTTTAAGTTCCAAGATTGTTTGAAATTTAGTCTTGCCTATTTATGGAATAGTTATGTTGTTTAGTTCTTTGTTTTATTACTAAACAGAAGTTCTAGATGTAAACAACGTGCTTGTTGTACATGGCTCCAATTATGTAACACTCAGTTAAATTCAAATGACATTCTGAATCAAAATGGTGTAAACATTATCAATCTTATCACCCAGCATCTAATGTGGAGGTTGAATGGGCAGTTTAAACATTCACAGAAGCTTTGAAAACTGCAAAAGATGAAAAGGGGACCCTCAATGAAAATCGACAGTTTTTGTTAAGCTATCATAAAACACCTCACAGTGTTACAAAACGCTGCTCGCCTTCAAAATTATTTGTAGGAAGAAGATTGATGACGCGCTTAGACATATCAAGAACAAACATAAAAGAACGAATGCAGAGAAAGAGATGTAGACTAAATTCGTGAATTTGTTCCGCTAGACGACTACAAATTGAGTGACAATCCATCGCAAGTTCATGAAGTTGAAAACACTAACAATTTCTCGTATTATTCGACAAGGAATATGTCTCAAGCAGTTCAATAGTACCCGCTTGCGCAGAAACTTTCCTTGCATTCCATTATCCCCGTCGAAAAGCGGCTACACGTAACTTAAGTTACGAACGGCCCAACATGGCGGAAGGTGACACCGTAAGATTGTGTTTTAGCATTATAGACGTTTTCTAAGTAGGACAAAATGACCAAACTTTACTTTATTTTGTAATGATACCAGAACATTAAACATTTCATAGAATAAAACACCCCAAAATGGTTTAAAATGACTCTAAAAATATCCCGAAAGCGTTCGTAACTTCGTAGAGGGCTGTTCATAAAATGAAATGTTTGTTATAAAAAGATATTCGTAACTTTACTATGAAATGTTAGTTCATGATAGTTTTATTGGTTGTTGAACACACTTCGTAAGTTAGGATATGCTCTAATTGTAATCTTAACTTTAGGAGCACAAATTCGATAACTTAGGACCATACTATCCTAACTTAAAAAATAGTTCAAATATCATGCATGTAGATTTTTCCATATTTTTTTTATTTTGCATTTGTCGCAGTATACATGTATGTACTGCTAATAATTTGCTGATAATAATACGGATTTTGTGTGTTTGAACACAACCAGTAAGAATCTGGACTTTGGACTACGTTTTTGGTTCATCGTAGTTGGTTTACATGTAACATTCTGAATACTGTATTTAGATAGACTGATATTATACATTATCATATACTTATTGTAAATAACTTATCTTTTTTTACTGTATGATAAAAGGAATAAATGGGCAAAAATTTGATATTGTACAGATTGGCAATGCGGGCTGATATCAAAATGTTATTAACTGCTTCCGAAAGTCATTTCACGCTTTGCCGTAAGTGTTATCCCATGCCTTTTCGTAAATGATCGGAAATTACCGGAATTGTTTACAAATATGACGTCGAACGATAAAGCAGACGACATGCATGATACGAATGCATCGGAGATGGACAATACTTTGGATTATTTTAAGTCAATGAAAACGTACACACAAAAAATAAACTAACGCGAGTGATCTGAAAATATTATCTAAATGACTTAAAACTCATTCGGAGCACATGAGCGGTACGAGAACTCGATTAGATTTGATATATCCAAGCCCTCGTGGGCCAATATTAAACCTTGGGCTAATAATGCATATGATATCAAAAATGTCATGTAATAATCTGATATTATCATATACTTATTGTAAATAACTTGTATTTTTTACTGTATGATAAAAGGAAAAAATGGGCAAAAATTTGATATTTTACCAGAAAAATATAAGTTATTTACAATAAGTATATTATAATATCAGATTATTGCATGACATTTTTGCTATCACATGCATTATCAGCCCAAGGTTTGATGTCATTTAATGGTCTTTTTATCATATGCTTCAGGAGGGGAAAATGAAATAGACTTGGATATATCAAAATCTTATCGAGTTCTATTATTACATGAGTTGCACGTTTCTTTTGTTCACGTGTTACATATAAACATATATAACGGGTGGTATGACAGATGAATTGTGTAAAAAAATAGCTTGTCCGAATACAGAACTATATATATTTGTTTTCATTACTTATTTCTGTTTTTGATCACAGTTAATAATTTATTAAATTATAATTTGTTAATTATAATTACATCGTATCTTTAAAAAGGCAAGAAATTATAGTAATAAGTTTAAATCCGGCGTGGATCATAAAAAAACGGCGGTGTTTGTATATACATGTAGTTACATATCGTTACAGGAAACATTTAGACATAGTATTGTTATGAAAAATACATTTATTCGCAAAATTTTATATTTCATCATCTGTTTAACCCACCATTTCTTTTGAAATGACTGTATCAAGTCGGGACCATTGCTTTACTTACCATATTTTTGATTGTTGGTTCGGGATTGCGGTTTTGTCGGACTTCAATTTGTGGATTGTCTTTCTCACTGTTTGGTATTTTGTTATTACCTTCATTTTATAAAGTTCACGTCACCACTACATCGATTATTATAGACGATCATTTTCACGTTTGCAAATCTGACCAAATTATTGACCATTGGTAATTTACAACCGTAATTCAAATAAAATGTCATCAAATTTACCAAGGTTAATAGAATTTACTACGACAGACGCGCGTTTCGTCTAAACAAGTCTCATCAGTGGCGCTCAACCCCAAACGATATTTAAAATCCAATTTATCAAGATGTTGCACGCGATTGTAGAGATTTATCACCAAAATTTCAAAAACGTTATAACAAATCAGGCTAAGGCTATCTACAACTTGAAAAAAGAAAAACCTTAGAATTAAAATAATTTTAGAAATTTCAGGGAAGTAAATTTAGACAATGACTATATCACAGAAAGAATCAATGATATTCCTGTCAGCAGCGAAGTGTGATTAGTGGGCTGTGTTATACCCTCGGGGACTAACAGTCCACCAGCAGAGCCTTCGACCTAGTGGTTGCAAAAAAATGTCATGCTAAGAAATATTAAATACATTTGTACATCAGTTGTATCGAAAAATTATAAAGACAATTAAATGTCCAATGTGACAATTCTCCAAAATTAATGTTTGGCCATAAGAATTATCTTAATCAGTATTTGATTGAAAAGGGCAAAAAAAAAATAGCTAAATAAACTTTTAAAACTTTTCAGTCGATGTTTTTTGTAAATGTACTATTTCTACCATAACCGGTAAAGTTACATATACTAAGTGTTGACGTATTGTGAAGATGGTTTTTTGCATGAAAAATGAAAACTGCTTACCGCGTATGGTTCAGCTTAAACTCCTTTTGAAGATCAAGAAGGGAACATTTGAAATCAATAATTATTTCCCCGAGATATTCAGCGTTTTGAAATATGGCAGTTTTTAAATTTTGAACGGGCGATTTTCCATACTAAAATTTGACCCTAATTAGAACGGAAGTGTACTTAAGGAACAATCGATTGTTGTCTACTCGAAATCCTTCGGGTAATGTCGTCTGCAGTTTAGGCGGGAACAGTCTCGCGGTTTGTCCGAATACCATTGAACGTCACTAAAGCAGACGAACATTTGTAAACATCGTAAGGTCCCTTTATACATTATCATATACTTATTGTAAATAACTTATCTTTTTTTACTGTATGATAAAAGGAATAAATGGGCAAAAATTTGATATTGTACAGATTGGCAATGCGGGCTGATATCAAAATGTTATTAACTGCTTCCGAAAGTCATTTCACGCTTTGCCGTAAGTGTTATCCCATGCCTTTTCGTAAATGATCGGAAATTACCGGAATTGTTTACAAATATGACGTCGAACGATAAAGCAGACGACATGCATGATACGAATGCATCGGAGATGGACAATACTTTGGATTATTTTAAGTCAATGAAAACGTACACACAAAAAATAAACTAACGCGAGTGATCTGAAAATATTATCTAAATGACTTAAAACTCATTCGGAGCACATGAGCGGTACGAGAACTCGATTAGATTTGATATATCCAAGCCCTCGTGGGCCAATATTAAACCTTGGGCTAATAATGCATATGATATCAAAAATGTCATGTAATAATCTGATATTATCATATACTTATTGTAAATAACTTGTATTTTTTACTGTATGATAAAAGGAAAAAATGGGCAAAAATTTGATATTTTACCAGAAAAATATAAGTTATTTACAATAAGTATATTATAATATCAGATTATTGCATGACATTTTTGCTATCACATGCATTATCAGCCCAAGGTTTGATGTCATTTAATGGTCTTTTTATCATATGCTTCAGGAGGGGAAAATGAAATAGACTTGGATATATCAAAATCTTATCGAGTTCTATTATTACATGAGTTGCACGTTTCTTTTGTTCACGTGTTACATATAAACATATATAACGGGTGGTATGACAGATGAATTGTGTAAAAAAATAGCTTGTCCGAATACAGAACTATATATATTTGTTTTCATTACTTATTTCTGTTTTTGATCACAGTTAATAATTTATTAAATTATAATTTGTTAATTATAATTACATCGTATCTTTAAAAAGGCAAGAAATTATAGTAATAAGTTTAAATCCGGCGTGGATCATAAAAAAACGGCGGTGTTTGTATATACATGTAGTTACATATCGTTACAGGAAACATTTAGACATAGTATTGTTATGAAAAATACATTTATTCGCAAAATTTTATATTTCATCATCTGTTTAACCCACCATTTCTTTTGAAATGACTGTATCAAGTCGGGACCATTGCTTTACTTACCATATTTTTGATTGTTGGTTCGGGATTGCGGTTTTGTCGGACTTCAATTTGTGGATTGTCTTTCTCACTGTTTGGTATTTTGTTATTACCTTCATTTTATAAAGTTCACGTCACCACTACATCGATTATTATAGACGATCATTTTCACGTTTGCAAATCTGACCAAATTATTGACCATTGGTAATTTACAACCGTAATTCAAATAAAATGTCATCAAATTTACCAAGGTTAATAGAATTTACTACGACAGACGCGCGTTTCGTCTAAACAAGTCTCATCAGTGGCGCTCAACCCCAAACGATATTTAAAATCCAATTTATCAAGATGTTGCACGCGATTGTAGAGATTTATCACCAAAATTTCAAAAACGTTATAACAAATCAGGCTAAGGCTATCTACAACTTGAAAAAAGAAAAACCTTAGAATTAAAATAATTTTAGAAATTTCAGGGAAGTAAATTTAGACAATGACTATATCACAGAAAGAATCAATGATATTCCTGTCAGCAGCGAAGTGTGATTAGTGGGCTGTGTTATACCCTCGGGGACTAACAGTCCACCAGCAGAGCCTTCGACCTAGTGGTTGCAAAAAAATGTCATGCTAAGAAATATTAAATACATTTGTACATCAGTTGTATCGAAAAATTATAAAGACAATTAAATGTCCAATGTGACAATTCTCCAAAATTAATGTTTGGCCATAAGAATTATCTTAATCAGTATTTGATTGAAAAGGGCAAAAAAAAATAGCTAAATAAACTTTTAAAACTTTTCAGTCGATGTTTTTTGTAAATGTACTATTTCTACCATAACCGGTAAAGTTACATATACTAAGTGTTGACGTATTGTGAAGATGGTTTTTTGCATGAAAAATGAAAACTGCTTACGGCGTATGGTTCAGCTTAAACTCCTTTTGAAGATCAAGAAGGGAACATTTGAAATCAATAATTATTTCCCCGAGATATTCAGCGTTTTGAAATATGGCAGTTTTTAAATTTTGAACGGGCGATTTTCCATACTAAAATTTGACCCTAATTAGAACGGAAGTGTACTTAAGGAACAATCGATTGTTGTCTACTCGAAATCCTTCGGGTAATGTCGTCTGCAGTTTAGGCGGGAACAGTCTCGCGGTTTGTCCGAATACCATTGGACGTCACTAAAGCAGACGAACATTTGTAAACATCGTAAGGTCCCTTTAGAAACAAAAATGGCTGACTTATAATGTGAAATTTCCGTAGCAAAAGTCAAGGACGATTTGTAACAACTTAACAACAGAGGCATACTATAAAACATGGACAGGTTATCGTATCTACATTTTTTCTACTGAATTTTCGTAATAACAAGGTAAAATATAGAATAATGAAAAAAGCTGGCAAACATTTTTTCCAAGGGGGGTTGGCATAGACTTCAGAACTTTTCTTCTAGGTTAAAGTATTAATTGATTAATTAATTAATCTTTTGGCCATAAGAATTATTTTAATCAGTATTTGATTGAAAAGGGCAACAACAAAAATAAATAAAACTTTTCAGTCGGTGTTTTTTGTAAATGTACTATTTCTACCATAACCGGTAAAGTTACATATACTAAGTGTTGACGTATTGTGAAGAGGGTTTTTTGCATGAAAAATGAAAACTGCTTACCGCGTATGGTTCAGCTTAAACTCCTTTTGAAGATCAAGAAGGGAACATTTGAAATCAATAATTATTTCCCCGAGATATTCAGCGTTTTGAAATATGGCAGTTTATAAATTTTGAACGGGCGATTTTCCATACTAAAATTTGACCCTAATTAGAACGGAAGTGTACTTAAGGAACAATCGATTGTTGTCTACTCGAAATCCTTCGGGTAATGTCGTCTGCAGTTTAGGCGGGAACAGTCTCGCGGTTTGTCCGAATACCATTGAACGTCACTAAAGCAGACGAACATTTGTAAACATCGTAAGGTCCCTTTAGAAACAAAAATGGCTGACTTATAATGTGAAATTTCCGAAGCAAAAGTCAAGGACGATTTGTAACAACTTAACAACAGAGGCATACTATAAAACATGGACAGGTTATCGTATCTACATTTTTTCTACTGAATTTTCGTAATAACAAGGTAAAATATAGTATAATGAAAAAAGCTGGCAAACATTTTTTCCAAGGGGGGTTGGCATAGACTTTAGAACTTTTCTTCTAGGTTAAAGTATTAATTGATTAATTAATTAATCTGTTGGCCATAAGAATTATTTTAATCAGTATTTGATTGAAAAGGGCAACAACAAAAATAAATAAAACTTTTCAGTCGATGTTTTTTGTAAATGTACTATTTCTACCATAACCGGTAAAGTTACATATATATTTAGAACTTTTCTTCTAGGTTAAAGTATTAATTGAAAATATTTACCATATTTTTTCTCTTTTCTTCGGGTTTAAGTAATGAAAATATGTACAGTACAGATTTACATGTTGCATACTTTCATTCCTTTTGCTTGATTGTATGCAATAAAATTGTCGGCTCACCTTAGCCATCGGTAATTAGCCTATAAAATGTTAAATAAAACTGTGACTTCCACTTCCCAGAAGAAAAACTTTTAATTTGAAACTTTTTCAAGAAATACACTTTTTGCATACACAATCAATAATACGATAATAAAATTACGAACATTTGTCATATAAGTTACGAACACTTTAAATTTTTTCTTATAAAAGTTACGAACGCCTTCGAGACTTTTTCAGAGTCATTTTAAACCATTTTTGGGTGTTTTATTCTATGAAATGTTTAATGTTCTGGAATCATTACAAATTACAAAAGTTTGATCATTATAGACCTACTTAGAAAACGTCTGTCATGCATAAAAACTGATAAAACAAAATCTTACCGGTGTCACCTTCCGCCATGTTAAGCCGTTCGTAACTGAAGTTACGAGCAGCCGCTTTCCCCCAGTGATTATGACGTCAACTGTTGCCAGAGGTGAAAAACTTTGCAACCTCACAGATACCCCAACACAAACTATTACAATGCGTTACAAGTAATACACAATGGACGATCAACGAATCAGACGAGTCTATTTTTGACATCTCTTTTTCATATCATTTCGTCCAGGGTTTGATATTGCAAACTGATCGTTCGGGAGTATAATAAAACTCCCACTGATGAGAGTGACTATAGTAGATGACATAAATTACAATAATCTGCCGCGCCGTTCGAAAACCACCGGAAAGACTGATGTGTATCATTCTATATGCATGGATTCATCTGCTAAATTACCTCTTATGTCTTTCTTATGTTAAACATCTGGATTAAACGGGAAAAATTTAATGTTTAATATGCTAAATCGTATCAGCTATCACTTGTTTTTGGTGTGCGATTCTACGATAAATCCTCATGTCTAAGAGACAGATTAAATTAATTTTATTAGCTCTAATTATGATAATCTAGGTTATGTTTACTATAAACATGTGCACTGACTTATTAAAAATATCTTTTCACAGGAATTTGAGGGCGTCACTTTCCCGTGTCAATCTTATTTGTTTTTATGTGTACCCGAAATATGAATAATATAAAAATTGTATTTGAAGACTGTTAAACAATAAACATCTAATAATGTCATTGTTTGCAATATAACTAACTCAAACCTTTAAAATAATATATTGTTAATAGTCAGATCCCTCTGTTGACATTAAACTAACAATATACCTATTGATGTTCAGAACTTACAATAGATTTAACAAAGCTGAATATAGCTCTACAATTTCAGATTGATATTCCAATCACTACTTCAGCTTAAATTAATCTAACAATATACCTAGTGATATTATACAATTATCACCCTAGTTGGTGTGTGACCGGGTGATTTCTTTCCCCGAGAAAGTAAGGTCACCCGAGGCCCCGAGGGTGACCTTACTTTTCGAGGGGAAAGAAATGCCGGGTCGCATATCATCTAGGGTGATAACTGTTATATTATATCGAATATTTAAATGAAAACAATTCAATATTTGCAACATATTTTGGACATTTTAATCTTTTTCCACAGGAAAAAATCCAGCCAATACAATGTAGACAGAAACATGTTAACATATACTCTACTGTTTTGTTTGAATGTTTTATTACGTTCATGTTCATTTATCCAAACATCTCAATCACGTGACCTTACCATGCGACCCAACGGTTACCGGTTGACCCAGCGAAATATCACGTCACGTGACGGCGTCTAAGTGAATCAAAATAAATATTTCGATATGAGTATATAAAATAAATATAAAAGCTTATTATATAATCTGAGCTAAATATTGCTTTTTAATCGCTATGATGATATTTCACTTACCCTTTCTGCAAGGGGCCTCTGTGGCCGAGTGGTCAAGGTATTTCGTTTACTATTGATCACGTGGTCTGTCAACACTGAGATTGCGGGTTCGATTCTCACTGTAGTCAGGATGTACTCGACTCCAATCTTAATTGACAAGGATTGCCAGTTTTTCTACCACAGGTCGGGGGTTTTCACCGGGTACTCCGGCTTCCTCCCCAAATAAAAACTGGACGCCATGATATAGCTGAAAAATTGCTGAAAGTGGTGTTAAACACCATCAAACAAACAATCACTTTCTGCAAACATTAACCTAACAATGTACCGAGTGATATAAAATAAACTTACAATACATGCAGCCTCAACAGATCTGAATATTGTTCTACAATGTCTTGGCGATATTGCAGTCACAATTACCATGTACCAGACCCAGTAATCTATAGGAATGAGGAGAGCTTCTGGTATCCCTATTACACTAATATCTCGTGCTCGCTCGGCTTTTAAAACAATTATAAGATCTTCTATGTCAAGATAACGTGGCATTCCTACAAAGGATAGTGCATTAAATTGATATCAACATAAAATACAAATTTTAGTTATGTGAACTTGTTTTAGACAAATTGCAATAAAAATATATTAAAACGCAGTGTGACGTGTGTATATACAAGTCTAGAAGATTATGCAACGATACAAATGACGGTGTTTCTTGTCAAAAATTTAAACAAAGACTGACCAACGAATGGCCTTAGTCAGTGAATGTCAATATAAATAAATGACGTAAGCAAGTCGTAACATATTGATCTTAAACTTTCTCATTTCCAACTTAACCCAAAATAGTTGCTTCCCAAGTCCGCCAGCCGGGGACGTGCCGTGCTGTTACTTGTAAATATCCCGTCAGTGAGTGTTTTGTTGCACACACCCCAAGCTATATTTTCCAATTTTTTGTATTTATTTCGGAGTTACCTGAATTTTACAACGGAATCATGTTTTATTCCCGGGTTCTGACCTCGGAGGGAATCTCAATCATTTGATACCTAATTATATCGATTAGTGTATTTACTGCGAACTTACAAGACACGGATAAGTTCAAAATTGTTATGCACCACTTCACGCGATACATAATAAAGTTCGCCATAAGTTAAGCATCACCTACTTTTCCGGATCTAATGTTTTTTCAATAACATAAACAAATGAGAAACTGTTTAATTTGTATGAAAATGTATATATCATTAGGAAATTTGAACCTGTAAAATTCTTTATTTAAATCCTCAAATTGTAAAATTAAATCTAGTGGTCTAATAATGATCACAAAAAATAGGCAAAAAAACCAACAAACAATAGGTGATTTTAGTTTTAGTTTGACACAAAATTTTTCATTGTTTACAAAATTACAGTCATTCAACAAGTCCTGAGGTGAAAGAGTAACAAATGGACTGTCGTTTGGCGAATTTTCCATCAATAACGGGTATAACCTCTACGCTTCCGGTGTAAATGTTCAACACGCCGCCTATGTCCAGCAACCAAACGCCTAAGTCTGTACTGTGGAAATCTCTGCCATTCTTCCACAAGTGCGACTTCTAATTCTCGAACATTTTGGCAGCTTGGGTTCCGTTTATTGACTTTTCGCCCGATAAAGTCCCACACATGCTCAATCGGATTCATGTCCGGTGACATGGCTGGCCATGGAAGTGTGTCAATGGCTTTTGTTTCAATAAAGTCCCTTACAACACGGGCTCGATGGGGTCGAGCGTTGTCGTCTTGAAACATTGGTCTGTCTGCAAGAGCATGGTTGTCAAAATGTTGCCTAACGTAACCATCCAAGATGTTATCGCGGTATTTCAGACGATTCAATGTACCGTTGAGAATCTGTAAAGGGAGCTTGCAGTCATGTGAATAGCATCCCCATACGGTAACGCCGCCACCACCGAATGCAGTTGTTCCTACAATATGGTTTCTATCCAAAGCTGTATTCCTTTGCCGCCAAACACGTATCCGACCGTCAAAAGGCTTCAACAGAAAGCGGCTTTCATCTGACCAATGAATACGTCTCCAGCTTCTTATATTCCAGTGACGATGATGTCTTGCCCACTCCATTCGTGCTTGGACGTGCCTTCTTGTCAGTTCTGGTCGTTTCAAAGGCCTGCGGGCACGTAATCGAGATCTGTGAAGCCTCCGAATAACTGTTTGGTCACTGATTTGACCACCAGTAGGCCACATTCCTCGAAACTGGCCTGCTGTTGAAAAGGGGTGCAATCTGGCTTGACAAGCAAGGAAGCGGAAGCAGGGTTCTTTTACGGGGTCTCCCAGATCTTGGGCAGTCCTCGATTGACCCTGTCTGCCTATGCCTCGCAACAAGTCTGCTAATAACAGAGTTGTTCACCCCAAAATTGGCTGCTATTTGGCAGTTACTCATTCCAGCATTTTGCATTCAAATTGCTTGCCAGCGTTCGGCGATACTTAATTTTCGTCTTACCATGTTGAAAAGTCTTTAAAAGATAATAACTAACCACAATATCCACGTGCAAGGCTATTTCATTCAAAGTCAGTCTGTTAATTAGAAGCGGGACAAGTTTTTGAAACCGGTTTTAACACTTTAAAACTCTAATTATTGACATCTGACTGGTATGTTATATAAAGGTATTGTTTGAAAGCATTGCATAAATGCATCAGATGCTGAATGAATCGTTTTGTAATAAAATTATTTAAGAAAATATTTAGGTGATGCTTAACTTTTGGCGGACTGTATATTAACAATGCGCGTTTCTGGTCATCTTTTGTGACCCATGTCACATGTCAATCTTTTTATGTACATTTCCCATGACTTTGTAATGTTTGTATTCTCTACTAATGCCTTATAAGGAGGAGGAGACGCACATATAATTTTGTTGTCATTTCGTTTATATTATAGTCCGGAGAATAGATTGACTTTATGAATTGAATTCAAGCACACTCATATCAAATATATTACATAATCGAAATACTAAAGGATCCCATCCTCGTCACCACTGTAATATTCACCCCAGGCCATTGGTGTGACAAAGCCTTTATACGTTTATAGGAATAAATCTAAACTAAAATCATTCCCACGTCCGCATACACTACAATATTGTAAATTACAAGCAACATGTACTTACCCTCGAAATCTTCAGGTTTCCATCGAGGAATCTCAATTTCTACTTCTTCGAATTCGTCAATTTCCTTAAATATTTGTTTTTCTTTAAGTATTTCATCAATGTCTGCGAAAGATTTCACCAACTTCTTCAATTCGCCAGAAGATGAATTTTCTGCAAATAAAATTTTTCTATATTTAGGGTGAAAGGTGCAAAATAATGGATTATTAATTAATGAATAAATTCACAATGTAGCAGCTGATTATAAAAATATGTTTTGTCTTTTTCTTGCTCAAAATTCCCAACTGCCAAGAGGTATAACATTGTACTGTACATGTATTTTCTATATGCTAATTCGCAACTCATTTATGCAACTCTGCCAAAATTCATTTCATTGTGCATTTTATAATGCAAATGAATCCAGTTGATTTCAAAGTTTAGATTATTTCATTAAAAAAATGAATATGGGAATTAAATAAGCAAAAATGGGTATTTACAGATATTATGCAATTTTGCATTTTTATAATCACGTTTCTATTGAAACATATAAATGTTTCCGTTTTTCCATTATTTAGATATTCCTACATGTACATTTGAATACATGATTTAGTAGTCAGGGCGATTAAAAGTTTATATTTTAGTGAAATAAGAGTTGTCTTCCTTTTTATATTCTATTACAGTGTTAAGATAGCAGGACAGTTCCACGCAGTGCTGGAAAAATGCCTATTTAGAATATTAATACACAATTTCTATAAGAGAACAAAATATTATTTTCTGTTTTTCTTTAAGAATTTTCTCTGTGATGGTAAACTCTTACTGTAAAATTATATATAGTTAAATATTTCAAACTTATAATCATCAACTAATTTAAATGTTAAGACTACAACTACTAGCAATGAAGGTAATAACAAAATACCGAAAACCGAGGAAATTGTCAAAAACGACAATCCACAAATCAAAGTCCGAGAAACCGGCAAACATCAGAACCATCAACCAATATATAGTAACTACAGCAATGGTCCGGCATTTCAAAAGCAAAATGGTTAGTTAAACCAGGCATGCCGAACCTTCTGCTTCCATTACTGTAGTATGTTAGTTGGTTGTTATTTAAAATGGATAGATATCATATTCCAGTATAGTCAGTAATAGGTGTATTCAATAATCATAGTAGCTTCTGCTATCTTCCTGACTTTAACAAGAAGTTATAGAAGTACAGTTTCATAAGAATACAGAAACAAATCGGCAAGTAATGGGGCACAGTTTTTACTCACTGGAATTCATATTGCCTGCTGAAAAACACATCCTATAAAAGTTACCAATATGCAATCAAATGATTAAAACATCCTTAATTTCAGTAAGTCCCTTGATTGTCAGCCTTATTGTGTCACGCTGCTTATAACCATTAACTTGCTTGTGTGTATTTTAATTACTGCTTGTAATAATAATGTCTTAATATGTATTTATTCATTTATTCTGACACAAGTTTTTAAAAGCTTTACAATGGTTGACTTCAATAAAGACTTTATTATAATCTAATCAATTTTGAAAAAATTGGTGAAACAAATCTAGTTGTCTAAAATATTTCCTTCTAACAATTACATCTGTATTAAATTGTGCTTGATTAAAAAATATTTAAACAAATGTCCAGAAAATTAACACCATAAAACTCAACTTCGTTAAGTGGTATTGCGGTAATATATGTTTTACTACTGGAATAACATTTACATATTTTCCACACTTCTAAAGATGATTCCTACAGTTATTTTATCAAAGCCTATAAAGATGTAGTGTTAGATCTACCATGACCTAAAATAATATGAAATTTCTACCACTACCATGTAAATCTACAGATTCCTTATCTTGAACTTTAAAGTCATTGCAGATCTCTGACAATATCTTCCTCTGTTCTGGATCATTTTCTTTTGTAGAATTTTCATTTTTTGCATCCCCTGACATGCCACCACCACTAGTGTTTCCTTTTTCGATATCTCCAAATTTGTTATAGTGTACAGAGTTAAGGTGAAAACTACACATATGAAGATGAAGTGGAATTCTTCTCCTATTACATAAATCATTTCTGATATTAGAGTTCCACAGTGGAAAGTTGGATGAACATTTTCTCTTGTTCTGTACCATTGCTGTATGTGAGAATAAGAATGCATCTGGTTTTAAACTAGCCACATATAATTTCTTGACGGCTCTGTGTCGATAGTTATTATAATTGAATATTCTAAGAGCTTTATCCATTTTTTCTTTGTTTAGATCATCTACCTGTTATAAGAGTGATAATAATTTAATGTGATCGGATGAACACATAACATTTACATATACCTGTAATAAGAGTGAACATCATACGTGTGCATCTACCTGAAATAAGTATTATACATTTGAAAACTGATTTGTGGAGCTTTACGTCTGTCATGCATGACCTGTATTTCATTTTTCACAATCTTAACATCAAATGTTATAATTAATTAATTGGACTTTATTAATATACATGTTATATCATATGGTGTTAAATGAATGTTGATGACACCACTTGCAGGGTGTGACTTTTTACCTAAACTTACCCAAACATACCCAAACTTACCCAAATACACATTAAACTAACATGTTTTTACATTTCTATTACGTTTAAACATTTTATATACTATATTTTGATGGAAAATGTTATACAAGTGAATTTAACATGAAAATTTTTGCCGTTAAAATCGATTTTATGAAGCCCTTATGATCGTGAAAAATGTATTACCCAAACTCTCAACTCTCATTAAAATGACATTATTGGTACTAAATAAACAACAACAAATTTAAATGCATATTTATTCAATATTAAAATTCAGTTTTAAAGAACATTGTAAATATAACACATGACAATCACGTATAAATATCACAAAAAAATAGTAAAAATGAAAAAAGGTTATGTCCAACCACACATTCTCCAATCGACCAACAGTAACGTTCTATCTCTTTTGTAGCGCACGTGCGATCAGTGCTCTTTTTACAGTAAAATCCCAGAATAAGGTAAATATGAAGTGTGAAAATAGAAATGAATTTTGGAATAATGCACACATGCATTTATTTATATGAAATCATATATTACTTAATATATATAATGTGCAATTGTTCGCATCACATCATTTACTCTTAAATCAAGATATCAAAGGACTGCAGTGTGTGGTCACAAAATTCTTTCGATCTCTAATTATTTTTGGGACATTTTGTTTTAAAATTGCAATCTCTACTAAATATTCATTATTTAATATAAAAATGTCATCTTATTGAGTGTTTGGGTATACTTTTTCACGATTATAAGGGTTTCTTAAACCCGACTTTAACAGTGAAAATTGTCATGTAACTTCACTTTTATAACATTTCCCATAAAAATATAATATATGAAATGGTTTAAACATAACAGAAATGCAAAAAATGTTATTTTGATGGTTGTTTAGGTATAGTTTGGGTAAGTTTGGGTATGTTGGGGTAAGTTTGGGTAAAAAGTCACACCGCCACTTGCAAATATATCGCAGTGACTGTGACGCAGTGAATATTAACGACAAAACATGCAACTGCATACATCGCAGTGACTTTGACATTTATTGGTGGAGAAATACTGCCCCTGATTTCTCAAAAAGTCTAAACTAAAATTAATTTTGAGTTCAATCACTGTTTTAGTCATCAAAACATGTTACTATGATAGTTGTATATTGCATAAATTGTTGGTCTTAACGTTTATTGTAACAACAAACACTTGTCAAAGATAAACATTGTCTTGCTAAATCCAGACCTATAATAATAAATTTTGTTGGTATTCTATTTACGGAAGTTAATAATAGAGGGAGACCATTTTATCCTGGTACTATGTCATTCGGCGATAGTTCTATCGAAGAGCGTATGTTTGAAAAATCGGAAACTAGAATAAAAGGTTATTTTGTGTTTACAATTACGGAATAAGCCGACATTTGTAAGGTTCAACATATAAATGTTATGTCAATAATTTAATTGAACAACTTAAATATTAGTTTTAATTCAAGTATATTCGTGATTTAATATATGACATTACATGTGCGCAAATTAAGAAATCGGCAATTCAAATTAGCCACAACAGCAGGGCTTAGCTTTACATAGAACCGTATGGGGGAAAAGTTCAAATGCCTTCTGTTTAGAAATTGCAATGCTTTCTAAGCGAATGTTCATTAGATAGTCCTTAGAAATTGTGTGTTTAGTTCAATTGAAAATCTGAGATGTCTGCTACATAAGATTTATACTATATAAAACAACTTGACTATGATTATTTATTCTTATCTGGTCCTCTACACGTAAATTTTTTTTTAATCCAATCTAAAATTGAGATTATTTTCTCTTATAGTTGCCATATTGTCGAGATGATATTAATTTTGCTTTGAAGCAAATGCCAAAAGAAAAACACATAGTCAAGGCTCGAAACGTTTGATTATAATACAGCCTCTAAGCCACGCATTAAAAGTACAGCTTAAGACACTATTGGGTCTAAAGTACATGCTTCTCATGTATAATTTGAACAAAATATTAACTTAAAGCTTTTACGCATTACAACATAATATATTTAACCTCTGTAACATAGGTATAAACATGCTTTAAAATGCGTCCCATTAAATTTTTTTCAAATCATTTTGACAAACGCGTGCAGAATGCAGAATGAATCGGCGGCGAACTGATGCTTTGCATCAAAAGTTTTCTTGTACACTATTAACACTATTTTCAATCAGGTGTGTATTGTATAATAAAAAGTAGACTGTAAATAAAAACGTGGTGAAAACATGACCTTGGGTATATATTGAATATAATATAAAAAGTAATTTTGTTTGTTTGCGTCTACTGATGCACCAAGTTCACTAACAAAAATTTACCATGAAAAACACATTAGACCACCATACCCGTAATGAAGCAAAACATGCTTGGGATTTATATGATAAGTTAATTACAACATGGTTTAACGTTATAATTTCAAAAATATACATTATAGGTTGTTATCAATAAGAAACAATAAAAGAATGCATTCAGAAATTTTAATTTGATTGGGTCGTTATAACATTAGCCGTTGCCACAAACACCAGGGGAAAAACCACAAGTAATTTTGAACAAATATGTATCTTCTTCAAAGAATACAAACCCCTTTTTGTTATTATACAAACAGGATGTGAACTCATGCTGTACATACATGCACATCTACCTGAAACTAGAGGCTCCCCGGAGCCTGTATCGTGCACCTGAACCTGAAACCAAACAACCCTTTTTTATCCAGCTTTTCTTTCCTATAAGGAATTACCCAACACTTCTGCAAAATTCATTAATTTTGACCTTTTAAGGGAAATAACTCCTATAAGGAGGAGCTTTTGATGCTTAGAGGGAGAAGGGAGGTTCACTTCAAATTTGCTGTACTTGTTATACATATTCAACTATCAACTCTCTTGGACCCCCCTTTTTCTATTTTAAGCCAACGAAGTTATGTAGGTAGTCAGCTGTCATGATTCATGATTTGCACAATTTCGGTAGAGGACATCCTAAAGATGATGTGTAAAGTTTCAAAGAAGTCCTTTCGTTGGTTGAAGAGAAGAAGATTTTTTAAAATCAATTAAAATTGATTTAAACAATGTTCAAGGAGAATGATTCCAAACAGTTCATCAGACAATCTTGACCCTAAGTCATTTTTGTAGCCCCCAGAGAGCAGAACAGTTAAGCAATGCTAACTTTTTCTCTAGTTCTAATAATTTTCAAGATTTTGAGGCAAAAATGTCAAAAATAATCAATTTCGACAATTAAAGAGCAATAACTCCTATAAGGAATCATCATACAACTTTGACCCAATGTAGTGTTTGTTAGAGCTTTTGATTCCGATGAAGGTTTTCCTGTATCTTTAATACTTTTTGAACTATAAGCCAAAAACTGTAATTTTACCCCCCCCCCCCCCGTTCTATTTTTAGCCATGGCGGCCATGTTGGTAAATCTGTGATGGTATGTGCAAAATTGTTTAAGGACATTTGACAGATAATGTGTACAAAGATTTAAAGCAGTATTTTCAGTAGTTTCAGATGAGAAGATTTTTTAAAATCAATTAAAACCGATTAAAAACAGTTCAAGAATAATAACTCTTAAACGGTAAATCAGACAATCTTGACTCTAAGGTAAATTTATTTTGTAGCGCTCATAGAGCAGAACAATTCGGCAATGCTAACTTTTTCTCTAGTTCTTATAATTTTCAAGATTTTGTGCAAAAATGGGAAAAAATAATTTCGACAATTAAAGGGCAATAACTCCTATAAGGAGTCGTCATACTACTTTGACCCAATGTGTGATTTGTTGAGCTTTTGATGCTGAAGAAGGAAGGTCTTTTCGGTTTTCCTGTATCTGTTATACTTTTTGAACTATAAGCCACAAACTGTATTTTGACCCTTGTTCTATTTTTAGCCATGGCGGCTATGTTGGTTTGTCTGAGGCCATGATTTGTGCAAACTTGGTAGACGACATTTTACTGATGATGTGTGTAAAGTTTCAAAGCAATCCCTTGAGTGGTTTTGTGGAAGAAGATTTTTAAAGAAAAGTTAACGACGACGACGACGGTCGACGACTACGGACGCAAAGTGATGGCAATAGCTCACCTGACACTTCGGGTTAGGTGAGCTAATAAGGTGATAATGACTTAATGTAATTGAGTCAATTCATCAAACATGTACATCTACATGTAATAAGAGTGATTTTGACTTAATGTTATTGACAAAACACATCATACATATGCACCTACCTGCTATAAGAATGATACTGACTTAATGTGATCGAGTGAACACATCATTAATGTATATCTACCTGTAATATTAGTGTGATCGAGTAAATACATTATACATGTACACCAAAAAATTCTGAAAAATAACAATCTTTTTAGTGCTTGACGTCATCGGTAAATAACTATCTTCTGCTTCTTACTCAACCGTGAAATGATTTACTACGTCTTCCCATAAATAGTTGAAAATAATGATAAAAAATAAGGAACATGTTACATACAACATCTCACGAAAAAAATGACCACTTTCACTATTGCTTTTTGTTTTTGGTTTTTTTTTTGTTGGTTTTTTGAATTTCGCTCACCTGAATCAGTGTACACTCCAAACAAAAATTGATCATAATTCAACTTCCGGTTAAGCATCACTGAATGCTATTTTTAGCAAAATGGCCAAACAAGTAGTTTTTTTAAATTAATTTATTTTAGTTAGTTTAAAGGCCACATTATGATTTCACTGAAAGTTTCATTATAGTATTTTTATATCTAGGTGCGATAAATATTCAAAAAATAAAGGATACTATGACTCAATTTTTAGAATTAAAATTTGGTTTTGTAAAATAAATACTTACCACCATAAATTAAAATATTTGCCATATTCGCAACTGTGAACCGGAAACTCAAACAAATACCCTTGGAGACAACCCCCATTCCCACCTGGCGCATGTGCAACCATAATCTCCAGTATTTTTCTGTGAACCGAGCAGACAGTTCCCAGAGGGAGATGAAAGGGAGGTGGGAGGGACCTTTAATTTATGGTGGTAAGTATTTATTTTACAAAACCAAATTTTAATTCTAAAAATTGAGTTTTTATTACAATAAATACGTTACCATCATAAATTTAGATATAAACTGAATTTAACATAATGCTGAATACCCCTGAAAATTGGGGAACCATGTGCATTACCTGCTGAGCCATAAAGACAGGTCCGAAGAAAAAGGTTGTCACAAAACAGGAAGTGGTTAAAACGTACTAACTGACCGTCATTAACCAGCCTACAAAACCTCCAATAAGGAAGATAGGCAATATACCAGGGGGAGGTTAACGCTCTAAGTTCAATGAGCCAAAACTAGAAGCTTAAGAAAGTTTGAGAAGCAGACTTAAAAAGCTATGATAGTTTTAACAAATCCAAGTAGAAAACATTTAGCAGAAATAAACCCGAATTCCCTTCTTAAAAGGGATAAAGACGGGTAAAAGCTAGGTTTTCTCAAGCTAGAAAACCCAGACAAATACTTCAGCTAGATTCTAATTGGAAAAAACTCTTATCACCTACATAAACTTTTATCTCTGAAGTAAGGTCAGAAAGGTGAGTGTCATAGACTTTTCCTGCATATTGAATCTTGGCTAGGAAAAGAAGTCTGTTATTGTAGTTCTCGGCTTATATGCTGTAATTCACATACAAGATTCAGAGAAACAAAGAATAGAGGTCAAATCCCAAGGAGGTACACATGTACCAGTAGTCCTTGTTTGGAACATTACACGAATGTTTATAACAGCGACAAAACTGTTTTGTTCAAAGAAACCGACCTCAAGCAAGGCCAATACATCAGCAATTGCTGAAATTTAACTCTTAATAGAGGAGGGTACAAAAAGATTTTTCATTAACAAAATACATGATAAATCATATATCTGTAAGAAAGGAGTTGATAAATAAACACATTATTTGGATTCAACCCAAGAACAACAGATAATCCATTTTAGAGTCTTAGAAGGACTTCCGTGGACTGTCAGATACTCTTGCAAAAAAGATTTTTCCCTACAAAGGAGAAAAAGTTCAAACTTCGATTCTTATAATAAGTCACTACTGTCGTACTGTACATGACTATAAGAAACAGTGAACCTGAATAAACTAGGTGTGCAGAAGAGCCACCAAAGTCTGAAAAAGTCTTGCAAAAACTGAACAAAACTGATACATCAATACAGGTTTTAAACAGTCCACATCCCAGGGAGAAAAGATAATCTGATAAACCTGATTCAGGACCAAAAGGTCCAGAATAGGTCTCATCTTCTCATTGTTTTGAGAACCAAAACTGAATGGAATAAAAAGTTTGGTGGAACTTAGTACTCCAACACACCTTTTTGATGCCAAATCCCAATATTATCCTGAAACATTTTATTCTAGAAAGAATCTTCTGTCTTGGAAGAAAACAGAGAAACTAAAGACAGAAAAAAAGTTCCAGTGCACTTCATAGTACTGATAGAAACAAGTAGTCTTTCTTACTAGTTTCCACTAAAGAGAACGTGGGACAATCTGCCCCCCCCTGAATCCCAGGAAGAAGAGTGGTAAACCAGACCTATTCCAAAGGGATAGTAATGAAGGAGGGGCACATAATTTCCCAATGTTTCTCACTCTTCACAACTATGGGCTTAATGCCAGTAGATGAAGATCGAGAAGAACTAGGAACAGTTAACCTCTCTATACCAAAAAGAAGGTACTGAACTCAAGGGATTGGCAGAAGAGGAATGTGACTCACCAAGATGTGGACATATTCCTCTGATTATAAAATAAATTGCAGATAAAATCTTCAGCAATGGGTGAACTTCGATAACTTCTGTATGAAGATTGTGCAAGGGAACTCAAACAGAAGCACTAGGAATCACTATCTCTTTCCCAAAAAAGACAACGAGATATTGAAAACCGAGGATAGGCAAAGAAGGAACATGACTCACTGAAAAGTGGACAAGTTTCTCCTACTATCCAAAGACCAGACTGAACATACAACGTCCCCATTGAGTGTACCTTGTTTAGTCCTTTACTAAGTTTACCAAAGACCCAAACTGAAGGAGCAGGATTAGCTGACCTCTTTCCACAAAAGGAATGAGGTACTGAACCCTGAGAAAAGACAGAGGGGCAACATGACTCACTGAGAAGTGGACAGTTTTCTCCTACCATCTAAAAAAAAACAATAAGAGACTTCACCATTGGATGGACCTTTTTTCCTTCTATTTGAAGTTTATCAAGGGAACCCAAACTGAAGAACTAGGATTAGTTAACCTCTTTCCACAATAGGAATGAGGTATTGAACCCTGAGAAATGGCAGAGGAGGAACATGACTCACTAAGAAGTGGAAAATTTCTCCTACTATCCAAAGAAACAAAATAAGACTTCACCATTGGGTGGACCTTATTTCCTTCTATTTGAAGTTTACCAAGGGAGCGGAAACAGAAGAAGTAGGGTTAGCTGACCTCTTTCTAACAAGAACGAGGTACCGAACCCTGAAAAATGGCAGAGATGGTATATGTATCTATCCTTCCTCTAGTCATAACAAGGACTCCTACAAGCCTAGAGACGGAGAATTATCAAAATTCTCAAATCTCTTGATAAATAGAAGGGTGCCTAACAACAGACACTGTAAGGCCCCTAGACTACCATCAACTTGCAATAAGGAGCACAGAAGACAAAAGTCAAAGCCAATTATATGACAGAGTCCATTAAGATCAATGATCAACAGAAAAATCTCTTTCCATGAATTATGCAAGACATCCAAAACTGAGTATTTTTACAAAATCTCGAAGAATGAAAAGTAAGCAAGGGTGCCTAACATGAAAAAATTAAGGCCCTTAGCTGACCATTAACTTGCAGAAAATGTGACAAGAAAACTCACAGAATTACTCGCCTTTGTCCTTCAGTCAAATTCTACCAGCTGCCATACAATGTTCAGCCATATGTCGAAACTGAGGATAATAGTCAGGAGATTTTTCCTGACTGAAAGCAAGACTTTGAGAAGGAATCGAATGGTTTCAAGCCTTATAAAGCCAAATAAGCTTTATCCTTCCCAAAGAGGAACCATGGATATTGATATCCTCTTGTTAAATACTTACCTGGGAAAGACTAAAGATGAAATCAACCCTTAGGAAGAGAAAGATCAAAATACCTACCAATGTAATATTTCATAAAACTAATAAAATTGATTAATACATTTATAACAAATAATTATAATCAATACTTATAATTATTTTACTATAACATACCACCATGGTAATGTAAAAACAAAATAAATTTACATAATGGCCCTGAAACAAAGTAGGTTACCCTGGCAAAAGAATCATTCCTCATGCCAATGGGAAACAATTTGTACAACACAGACCTTACCACAGTCAATAATTTTACGTGTAGACAGTTTGTCTCTGACAGCACATGGTAGGCTAAGTGGAAATGTAAAATTACTTACTTGACATTCAGTCAGGTAACTTTACCCGACCGAAGAAAACAATAAATACTTTATGTAGTGATTGAGAAGTGTTATACTTACATGAACTTCAGTCTAGTAACTTTACCAGAGAGATGAAAACAAACATATTTTCTAACGGAAATGGAAGTCCTTCACGTAAATAATGAACCGCAACCGGAAAAAACACGTTTGACCGGAAACATACATGTCTGTTGGTTCGAAGACATTTCGTTTTATCTTTGCAACATTTATCCCAAATCTCTTCCTATGTAATAATAGAAGGCTAAAGGGATAACCGTCCGCCGTGTAGACTGTAGAGTACGTGTACTGTATAGAAAGTCAAGACTTTGACTTTGTTCAATGTGCAAATGTTACCTTAACAAAGTAACAAAATGAAACAAAAGTATTACAGTTTTCAATCCTACAATAAACACAATTCTTCATAAGAAAGTTTCCAATGTAACAGGCTTTGGACGGTCAACAAAATAATTCACGTGCTGCTTGGTTCATAGTCTCGATCACCCAGACGCATATATAATAGCGTCTGGGATCACCTTGTTGTAATTTCGCTACCAATAGGTGGAGACAAAACAATGATTCTATTTTTAGAGCCTTTTCTTAAACCAGGAAAACCATGCATACTTATAATATGACGTCACATTCAGATTCACTCTTGATTGTGCACAACAATAATATTTGTTTAATTAATTGATAAAGTAATATTTTATAAAAATATTCAAATGTAAACTTTGGCACAATTTTTTACACACTACTTGATATGAACGGAAGTAATTTTTTAGAAAATAAAAATATCATCCAATCAAAAATTACGCCCAGTTTTGGGCGTAATGGTAACGAGTTCAATATAGAAATGAATCCAGACGCACAAATGGAATTAAGCGTCTGGATGATCGAGACTACTTGGTTCAAAGAACCGGAAAAATGATGGAGATTATGGTTGCACATGCGCCAGGTGGGAATGGGGGTTGTCTCAAAGGGAATTTGTGTGTGTTTCCGGTAGACAAGCTGCGAATAGGGAAAATATCTAAATTTATGATGGAAACGTATTTATTGTAATAAAATCTTATTCATCATCACAAGTCAGTTTTTCTGTGTCCACATGTGTCCAAAGAACCCTGACAAACTTTGCTAGGAAATTCCCGGGCTAGAAGATTTTCATATGAAGTCAAACCTTCAAAATATCAATTAATGAAATTACTTGAAAGATACAAGTGTTTGGCTGTAGTCATTCTTGCTCATTCTTAAATGGGGAGAAAACTAATAAATAACGCAGTAATAACAAACTATTAACACTACTGTACAAAATACATTAATTTTCACATGATCTATACAACACATCCGTTTGGTTTACTTACAATCGAAATCGGGATATCCGCAAACCAAGTCGTGAATAAAAGCGAGCTTTTGATTGGCTACATTAATGTATGATGTAGCCAATCAAAATAGTGACTTCAAGCCGGGAATTTCCTAGCTAAGTTTGTCAGGGTTTCGTGGACACATGTGGAAACAGAAACCCTGACTTGTGAGCATGTGTCTTATTACAATAATTCTTGACAATAGGATTACTAGTATAACTTTTAGTTATAGATGGAACTGCATTATTTAATTGACCCACTAATTGTATGAGACAAAACATTTATTTTTTACAATTCTTGTTTTGACAGATAACGGCACAAATAATATTTTCATAATATGACAGACCTTTCATTTATGTTGTACGCATGTCAAAATAAATAATAAGGTTTGTAATGTCACAAGCTTCCTATCATCTTCCTTTCCGTATTCAATAAATAGCAAAAGTTTCTCTGATGTTAAGCTTAATTACGTCACATTCCCCAATGTATAAGAGCCCGCATACCTCCAAGACAGCTTTCACTATGTGACGAAGTCGATATTTAATCACAAAATATTTTTGAGTTATTGACTTTTCTCATCATCTAGAAGTATGAATAATGTCTGATAACTTTATAATTTCTTGTTCCACTATTACCAGTTAAGAGAGTTCCGAGTTTATCGAACTCTCTGACTTCTGAGTCGATTGTTATTAGTTATTCGAACCCTGAAAAATTTCAAAAATGAGACCTAACAATTTTGTTTCAAAAATGAGACCTAACAATTTTGTTTCAAAACTTTTGATTAGTCAATTGTTACTAAATGTCTTTATTGGCACATTTGGAAGAAAATATATATACAAACGTCTAAGTATTGTGACAACCATATAATATATCTATCCAGCGGATTTCTGAAACATCAGAAATACAGGGTTAATATCAAATATGTATATATGCGTCTAAAATATAAATGAATAAGATGTTCCTGCGCACTGTAACTATTCTATTAAATTATTTTCTCTTCAACTTTACTATAAAAAGTGTGTGCACCATTTGATAGACAGCTTCCTTACAAGATTCGCAAAGAATGCGGTGGCTGCAAGGAAAAAGCTTCCTCAGCTTTAGAGAGGTGACAGGACGGAATCCTGGTGGATGAGAGATCACTCTCTTTCTCTATTCTTTATTTAGGATGAGTGGGTGTAGATTTCAACGCGCCACTTTGACTCATACTTTGGCTAGACGGTAAGCCGGATGGACCTAGTTCGATCAACCAACTGGAAACGCCGAGCCCTTAACAATCTTGTCGTCATTCTCTTTACATCACTTGATCATATCTTATAAATATTGGTAGCAAATTTGTTCAGTTACATGCTGCTGAGAAAGAATTTGCTCATGGGTCAATCAAGTAGACAGAATTTTCAACGGTTGTTTCGCCAGGTAACCCCGGGCACGAGGCTTGCGTTCCTTGAAAAATTTGTCTGTTTGAGTATACCACCCTTGGAAAACCCGATGCATTCTGCCGGAGATCTGCAGAACCAACGCATTGCCCCTATTGGCACATCGTTGCGGGTTGGGGGGGGGGGGCAAGGGTGGTTAACCTGCTTCCTCTCATAATGTTTTCTAAAAGCTCCCTTTGTAAATAAAGATTCTCCAAAAAATGACATTCCGCTTGACGAAGACAAATAAGTTATTGTTTTGTCGAGTAAAGATATAAAATAAACCGTTATCTAAAATTTCTCCTTTTGTTATTGAAAAATCTATCAAGGGCAGTCCTCACCAAAATGAAATCAGACTGTCTTCTATTTGAATGCTTTAAAAACAACAATCCTTAAACTTGCTTAAATTAAATTAAATTATTTAATTGGAAATGTCGGTCTCTCCCCACAGAACTTTGTACTCTCGTGAAGGAATTCATTATAAAAATGATGACCTCGCTGAGCTGAGAGACGAGCTGCTTAGAGTAACAGCCTCGGTTGTAAAAAAAGTAAAAAGATATGTTTCCAACAGACAACTGGAAAGTTTTAATTTCTAATACAGTTCAACACTCCTAATGTCCCCCAATTAATCAAAATGGGTCGTTACAATATTAAAATCAGCGCATATGTTCCCAACCCTGTGCGCTGCTTTAAAATGTCAAAAGTTGGAACACAACAAGAGACAGTGTAGAGGTATTCGGATATGGTTTAAATTTGCCGAATAAGGACATTGGGCTTTGCCTGCACTAATACTCCAAAGTTGGTCAATTGTGGTGAAGCCAACATGTCCTCATCGAAAGAAAATGATATCCAAAAACTGAAAACAGAAAAAACATCAGCTACCTTGAGGCTTGTCGTCTGTTCCATTCGGCGAAGAATCCACCATCTTCTTTAACATCATAGGCCAGTGTGACCAAACGCGTTTCTGCTACTGAAACGCAGTCAATGATCGCGTGGCATATTATTAAAAAAGATCCGGAAAGACTACCAGTTGAAACCACTGACAAAATTATTCCATCATCTTCAACATTTCAAATTTCTACGTCTTTGGCATCCCATTAATGTAAACCGTCAACTTTTTTCAAGCAGTCCCAAATTTTACCCAGTCTAGTAAAAATTATACAGCAAAAATCCTAATACTAAGGAAACTATCAAAAGCGACCGAACGCCGAAATCAATGAGGAACCTAGTCCATTTCCTTAATAGGTTCGGCAGTTTGTAGGACAAGGGACATGTGCAACGAGACAATTTGGGGCGAACCAATCAATTCTACGGGGTCGCACTGTCGGTGTCCCAGTGGAGACGGCAGGGGAGAACACAACGTAAGATCATTATCTCCCCATCCGTCCTCCAATATAATGGACATACAATGGAATTGTCGATGTCTTAAGATTAATTTTAATAAGATTACTTTACTAGTTCTAGCCTTTCTTCCTGTTGCATGTTGTCTCCAATGATCTCACCTTAAACGAACTGAAAATATAATCTTAAAAACTATTCTATATAAAGAACATATGTAGACTAGAATGAACGAGATGCTGGTGGCTCTACTATTCTCTTAAGAGATCAAATTTTAAATAGTCCTGTAGATCTCAACACTGATCTTCAGGAGGTTGTTGTTGGAATATCTTTAGACAAAACGATTACTTGATGCTCTGTGTATATTCCTCCTAATATTTCTTGAAATTAAAATCAGTAGGGTTCACTCCAACAGACACAACCCTTTGTGGGGCAATAACACAATAAAGGACAACGGTAAGATTATTGAAAGCGTAATGAATCACGAAGACTTGTGCATTCTTTAATGACAGTACCAATAAATATTTACATCCTGGAAATGGATAATAAGCATTCGATGTTTGTTTTGTTTGTTTGAATGTTGTTTAACGCCACTGTCTGCAATTTTTTTTCAGTTAAATCATGGCGTCCAGTTTTTATTGTGGGAGGAAGCCGGAGTACCCGGAGAAATCCCCCGTCCTTCTGTAGGAAAACTAGCAATCTTTAATAGGCATTTGATCTTACAGCAGCAGATCCTTCCATCTTGTCTGATTTTCATGGAAAGTCCGAGACGATGTTTGTGGCAGCGATCATTTTCTCCTTATATTGGAATTTTAACATTCTTCTAACACAGAACGAGGCATTCGGTATAAACTTAACAAAGCCAATTGGCCTCTATATGAACAACTCCATAAAGTGCGACTTGACGGCATTTCTGATCCAATTAATAAATTTAATACTAGTAAAACTCTTATTTCGTTTACTGATGAAACAATTCCAAAGTCCTCGACAATTCCAAAACACCCTAGTAGTAAACCATGGTATGATTACAGTTGTGAGGACGCTATTAAAGATTGTAAGAAGGCTGAACGACACTTTAATAAACAGCCAACCCAAATAATCTTTACCAATTCAGAATTTTTCGAGCCGAAGCATTGAAAGGGTGATCAACGATCGTCCAGTCTGGTTTTTAGAATTAAAAACAACCTTCTTTCAAATATCCAGCGTGGATTTAGACAAGGTCAAACGTACTATTTATCATTTGGTACGTTTCGAAACATATATTCAAAACGCATTTGCCAAAAACGAACATGTTGTGATTTTTGTTTATTTAGCATATAACACAACATGGAAATAAGGTATTTTAAAAGATCTTTTTGATATATGGTTGAAAGGTAGACTCCCTACCTTTATATCAAACTTTTTATCTGACAGAGAATTTAAAGTTCGAGTCAATTTTTCTTATCTGAAACCTTTGAACGGGAGATGGGTGTTGACCAAGTAAGCATCCTTTCTGTCACCTTATTCAGTATAAAAATTAAAAGTCGCTCAAGTTTTTAAAAATAATGTTGATGGTCTATATGTTGACGACTTCTTCATATGCTACCGAGGAAGAAACATTAATAATATCGAACGTCAACTGCAGTTGTGTTTAAATAGAACATGGGCAATGAAGAATAGTTCTTAATTTTCAACCAAAACCGTTGGGATGTATTTTTGTAACAAAAGAAAAATGCATCCTGATAACGAATTAAAATTATATATTAATCCTATCAAAATTGTACAAGGGACTACTTTTCTTTGTCTCGTATTTGACTCAAGGCTAACTTAATCAATACAGATCGCTGGTTCGATCTAAATCAAATCACGGTTGCTATATTCGTGGTTCTGCTCGCAAGTCATATGTCAAAATCCTTGATACTGTTCATCACCAACGATTGCGACGATGCCCTGGAGCCTTTAGAACCACGCCTGTAAATAGTATATATGTTAAGCAAACGAGCCTTCTTTATATCAAAGGAGAATTAAGCTCGATTTGCAATACGCAACCAAATTAAAGGCTTATCCTGGCAATCCTGCTCACGACTGTGTTTTCAAACCTTTTTACCAAAATATTTTTTTAAAAAACATAAAAATATTCAACCTTTTGCCCTGCGTGTTAAATCTTATTTGGAAAATTCATGTATAAATTTAGATGAAATTGCTGCAATCGAAATTCTACACAATACCCCTTGCTTAAACCACAAAAAGGTATTTATTTATATGACATGAGAAAATGTCAAAAGTCCGACACAAACCCTTTAATAATACAACAACTTTTCGCAGAAATTAAATCTTGTTACCCTGACTATAATACAATCGACGGGTCGAAGGACGATGACAAAGTTGACTTAGCCGATGTCTTTGGAAAGCGTGTTGAAACTCGCCGTCTACCGTTTGCCTCATCTGTATTTACAGCAGAGGCGCAAGCTATTCTTCTTGCGTTGAAAATAGTTGCTTCGTCAGACGAATGCAAATTTATTGCCTGCTAAGATTTCCTGTCTTGTCTTCTGGGTATTGTAAATTTCAAAAATAAAAACCCTTACATTTTAAAAAATTTTCAAATCTACAAGTCTCTTGTTGCTTTAGGAAAAGAGGTTAAATAACGTTCTGCTGGATTCCCAGTCATGTCGGAATGCGTGGAAACACCGTCGTGGACCAGGAGGCTAAGAAATGCCCTGAAGAATGATAACTGTGGCTGAAGGGGTCATTGTCGACCTGGGTACTATATCAGCGTACCCAGGGTACTTAAAATTTGAGAAATGGTACCCAGGGTACTGTCGCTTAACATAAACGTACCCAGACCAATATTGTTGAATCAAATCCATTATTTTTCAACAGTGGTCATAAACATGAACACAATCAAAACATACTTAACTGTAAACTGTAACAAACCGTCATTCTTCTATTTATAATTGTGGACCAAATACAAGAAGGAAATGAACGTAATCTCGCGATACGTACCACACTGGGTACGTTTATGTTAAGCGACAGTACCCTGGGTACGATTTCTCAAATTTTAAGTACCCTGGGTACGCTGATATAGTACCCAGGTCGACAATGACCCCTTCAGCATAACTGTGATATTCTTTTTACTGATTTTAAACCATCAATTTTAAAATTTATGTATAGTTTGTGGCAGGGTGGTTGGAATCTCCAAGTTTATAATAAACTGCATGAGATCCAGCCAAAACTGCACAAAAATAATTTTACAAGTTGTAGAGGTCGTAGCGACCAAGTTGTTTTATCGAGGTGTCGTCATGGTCTGCCAGCCAAAAATATTGAATAATTGAATGTTGAACGTCCATGCTGTATTTCAGCTATGACGAGAACAAGTTTATATACAGTAAATCAACAGGAAAAAGAAGGGACAATGGAAACAAAATGTTGACTGTCACTGGAAAAGCTTGGGGTATTTGGTAGAGACAGGAAATTTAGCCTTTTGTAACGGCTACAATGAGCCTACCCTTTTTCGAAATCTACCAAAGGGTCTTTATCGTGTAAGGAACGTGGTGATCTCCAAACATCCCACCGTGGTTTGAAGTGGGGTTACAATTCACATTAAACAGTTTTACTGTTTCCAGTTTCTCATTAACAATATGTGGATCAATTTGCTTCATTTTTAGTTATAAATTTAGTGTTTTCATATTTAGGGACCGACTATTTAACTTGAAAGGGGGGGGGGGGCCTTGGTTTTTTCCTAAAAAATATTTTGAAAATGATTTTTGATAAAAAAAAAATATTTTGGAAGCAGAGGGTAAGAAAAAAATATTCTGAAGAAGGATTTCTGCTTTATAAAATAATGCTAATAATAAAAAAAATATTCTGTCGCGACGCCTTAAAAAAATAAATATTTTTTCCGAGCTCTGCGCGGAAAATTTTTTCTGACTAAATACAAAAAACCTAGGCCCCCCCCCCCCCCTTTCAAGTTAAATGGTCTGTCCCTTAGTAATACTTTAATTTTCAAAAGTTGTCAAAAGTAATTGACCCTTTCCCTATATCCCTAGCTACATGTAATTTCTACAATATTTGTTAGAATTTCTTATTGTTCTTGTATTATACTATTTTTATCAACAATAAACTTTATTAATTATTTCCGGACTGTCCGTACCGATTTACAGTTAGTTTTGAAAAGACCGGAAGTTCAATCGTTCCATTTGTTTGCTTGGATTTTCAAAGTGTCTAGGGGCTAACTTAGAAACTTTCGTCCTTCTGTAAGTGTTACGCGCTTGCGAAAAATTCACACATTTCTAAGTTCTGTTGAATGCACGTTATCTTTGACATGTAAATTTTCTGGAGAATGCTGCGACTTAACAAATAATTGGTAAAAACTCAGATAATTTTGGATGCATTTTATCTTTTAGTTTTACTGTGGTTTTTCTGTTAATAACATTAGTCTCTTTCAAATAAATCAATGAATTGGCATTTCGAAATGGTTTTCAGGTACAAATTTAAGATTATATTTTTAATAGATCTGCCTCCCTGTTTTCCTTATTTTTTCCTTTCTTCCTCCCCTATGTTCTCCTTTCTCCGCACTACAAACACCAAAACCTCAATTTCCCCGGAAAACTTTAATCTCCGGGGGGGGGGGGGGAAACCTCAATTTTTTAAGGAAATCCACTATAAGTCGGTGCTGGTTTTTAAAATTAAGGTTGTCCCCTGTAAATTAAGGTTTTTTGTTGATTGGAAAATGCATTTATTTTAAATTTTACTAAAATTACGTAATTGGTAAGTTACGGTGATTTTATTATAAAAATTACAAGATTAATTTTCCATTTGAAAATCTGTAGGTAAGTAAAATAATAAGAAAAATCAATACACTACCATACTTCCAATACACATCTGCCATACTGTTTGCTTACCTGTAACAATGAAATGAATAAATGACGGATCATATTTGTACTGTTTCTAGTAATAGTTGTGGTTTTCTTTGTTTTTTTTTGCAGGTTTCATGGCAATTTGTGTTATTGTGTTATTCCAATTATGTTTATTGTTAAACAATTTAACGTTACTTGTTTTGCATTCTTAACAATTTTTTTTTGTTTTTAGTTTCGTTTTTTTGTTGTTGGTATACTTTGCCGGTGTAAAGGCTGTTTTTCCATTTTAAGGACTTTATTGGTGTAACTATACTTAGCGGTGGCTTTTAAATGAAACTAGTTTATGTATAATTACTTAGACGCTTGAAAGCTGACAAAATGAATATCTGCATCCATTTACTAGTACCTTTTTGAAATGCGCAAGTCATGTACTTTTTGTTGAATATCATTGGAAAATCAATGAATTAAGTTTTAACTTTTAAGTTTTAAAGAATTTGCACTTTTGTATGCAATTCTGTGCACGCGTCACACTAACTTTCAACTTGTGTTCCGATATGTATATACGATGCTTCAATATTATGGAATATGTAAACATTAAAGTTCTCATATCAAGTCTTGGCACAGCAAATTGCATTACTAAATATACATATACAATTTGTCTGTCAACAAAATTTTATACCCCAATACGGTGTTACCAGTACGCTAAACTGAAGAGGTTTGAAATGGAAGCAGACGTTTTATATGCATTAAGTTTCCGTTAAAATTGAATCCATTTTGGTGTTTTTGCATGGTATATTGTATGTTTGATGAACGTTCTAGAGATCAGATTCCTTCCAAGTCTGAAGTACTCTAAATACAAATACAATTTTTTGACATTTTGTTTTACATTGATTCTATTAACAAAAAAACCGAATACAATTATTTTTGAAGACGAAAGTACTGCTTTGCTGCTTTGTCCACATACTTCTACAAAGTTGTATATTGTTATAGTTGTTTTGATTCACGAATTTTCAACAGCGTATGCTTTGTATTGCATGTGGTCTTTTTTGTTGTTGTTTTTTCACGCCGATACGACAGTTTACAATGTCAGGACATTATCTTGTTGTGTCGCAATATAATGAAACATATGAGCAATAATACAAAATATAAATTTCATAATGTGACTGACTTTGTTCAGCACAAAAAAGACTATTATATTATACTCTATTATTGTCTATTCTTCGTAGGTCGAGATTTTATCCGGGTAATCCGGCTTCCTCTCCAATAAAAGTAATAAAACTGGACGCCATGATAACGTATTTAACAAATCTCGAATTTATTGTTTAATTTCATATTTTACCGTTAAAAGGCATGTGAAGCACGTGCACAATGGTCGATTTTAAAAAGATGGCTGAAAATGATACAAATACACAAGTTTATTGCAATATTTAATAGCTAGCAGGCGTTGATAGGTAATCGATTGATATTACATGCCAATTAAGGTGTTACACAATTTATATCTGGTAAAAGTTAACAGGGTTGCAACATTAATATGAGGCACTGATAGGTCAATTTCGGCCATAAAAGGCAAAATGTGAATATTTTAACAATTTTAAGGGCAGAGGCAGTGTTCTAAGAACCTTTTAGAACACTTCAAGGGAATTGTTCCTGCATATTTTAAATCGATCATTTGAATTTTGCCATTGTGTAAGCTTAAAGGTAAGTGAAAATCCACCGTAGTTAGCCACTGTATGTAGTGGACAGAACACCACAAAACACCTAATAAGATGTGGCGTATGGTGATGAATTTCTGAATGAAAAAAATAGCTTCCACAGTATATAGTGGGAAATAAAAAAAACCAACACGTCACGTCTGTACCTGGATGTAATAATTTGATATGCTATGTATTGAGGAACAACAGATCTAGATAATTTATACTTAATTTATTTATCATTCAAATGTTATAAGTAACTCATTTAAACTCAAACGTCATCGCTAATAACGATAAAACAAATAAAATCATTAAAAATACAAACATAATAATAAGTCAAAATAAAATTATAAAAATTAAAAATAGTAAAATTTTTATAATGCTAATTAGAAATGTTAAAAATGTAATACACATCACAAGTTAAATTGTTTAACAATAAACATAATTTGAAAACCACAAACTTACTATGAAATATGCAAAAAAAAACAAAGTTATTGGAACCAGTACAAATACGATCCTTCAATTATTCATTTCCTATGCAACAGGTAAATAAACAGTATGAAAGTATGGTCTTGTATTGATTTTTCTCATTATTTCACTAACCTATCGATCTTCAAGAAAATTAATCTTGTAATTTTTATAATACAATCACGGTAACTTACAAATTACGTAATTTTAGTAAAATTTACAATAAACGCATTTTCGGATTCCAAGTTGATAGTTTGAACCTCAAATTTAAAAACCAAAACTGACTTTTAGCTGATTTCCTTAAAAAATTAAGGTTTTCCCCCAGAGATTAAGGTTTTCCAGGGGAATTAAGCAGGGCTCACGTTGGAGGGCGACTCGGGCGAAGAAGTCGCCTTATCATGGTCCCACTTCGCTGTCGATCATTTTCAAAAGCGAAGTGAAATCGCCCTGTCATTTTGGAGCCCTGGAGTTAAGGTTTTGGTGTTTGTAGTGCCATCATGTCTCACCCTCTCTCCCCCACTCATAAATATAATAGATCATTTAAAAATAACTCACAAAAGAAATGTTAGAAGGCAGAGATGAGAGGCGGCTAAAGAAGTCTTCATGACTTGATATTATGTCGCATAGATCCCAGTAGAATAAATAATAGAAATATTGACTATCATAGTCGGTATAAAAGCTCTACAGAGCTTATGTTTGTAATTTTATATTTATCCGACTTGAAATAATCTGTCTGTCTGTCTGTCATCATGTTTATTGCCATTTCTCCACCCTTTCAACAGTATGTATTTCCACTAATGGATAGAAGAAAAATACTGTTTGAAAACTATCATCTCTTTGTCATCATACCATACCATTACAAAATTTCTCAGAACCAAAATGTCCCACTTTTGCCAGTCAAAAACTTGTCCATGTGTTATATTTTAGACTTTGATACTGGTTATTAAAATCTTAGCAAAATTTTACTTATCTAGACCTAGATATTCAGGAACCTTTAAATCAACCATATATTGTCACATGGTGCAATTATGCCACTAATAAGTTTACAAGTGTTGACACATGTTGACAAGGATGTGATTATATATACCGCTTTCATAAGACACCTATTTGCAATGAGGCTGTCTGTTTGAGACTCAGGGAATTAAGCACTGTTTATATATCAAGACATTGATATATTTAATATTAAAAAAAATAATAAATAAAAACAAAACAACAAAATAAAAATAGACAAAAAAAAAACCCCCCAAAACCCATCAGTTTTTATTAATTCTAAAATAATTGAGTCCAAGTGAAATCAAAGTCCCCTTGTATGGTTTTCTTTGATGTTTATGGCTTACACCATACATGCCATATAACTGTTAAACAAATTATATGATGACACAGGTATTAGCTACCTAGAGATGTCCTCTCGGACAATTTGTGACAACATTGTTTATTGAACCATTTGTTCATCACACCTGTGATTACATAACAATTTCAACAGATTTGCCACCAAACTAAAAGAGAATGGGTTGTAATAAATGTTTATTCAAATTTTGAAGATTTGTTATTATTTGCATTAAAAACTAACGAGTTTCTTGTAAACTTGAAGCTAAAAATACGTAACAGGATGAAGATGTCCTTATTGTAAAAAAATGGCCAAAAAAAGGTCACCAAAAAATGCCTTTTATCAATTATGACATATCTCTTTATGTTTGTAGAATATTATTCGTACAGGCTATGACAGAAAAAGGAATACTGCGTTCATAATATAGTCGTAAATCAGTAACATTCAAGGGGATTGTTAAATTGTTAATTTGCGCTGACTTCCAGAAATCCTGCTAATTTTTCATGCTACTAGTACCTCATCTGAAAGTATCTGGGGGTTTCACAACAAAAATAATATAAGCTGCAACGCGACAAAAAAATATGAATTGGTTGGTCTATACCTTGTAAATGTTTAATGATGCATTACAAGAATATACATGTACGGAAATGATTTAAGTATTTGTTAAATGATAAAGCATGGTCATGATAATGCAATTAGGTAAATATAACACTTATCTAAAAATTATAAAAAATTAAAACATATTTACTGTCACAGGACAATTGCAAGAATTTTAACTGAATTAATGGTATCGTTTTGTTCTAGATACTGTCATTTCTCGTTTAATCTTTTTCCGGTCTCGTGTCTGACTAGGAAATTGTACTTCCTTAACTAAATCCAATCCACATCTTTTGTGACTTTCTTTTATTATGATGAGATTTACTTTTATTCATATTTTTTGTTGCATTGTTTAACTGATTTAGACATTTTCATTTATAATACTTCTGTTTTTGACATCTAATTATAGCCCACTCGTAAGAGAGGGGGCTATATTGCAATCACCTTGTCTGTCTGTCCGTCTGTCTCTTCGTCCGGTGCAAACTTTTGTAACAGATTTCTCAGCTTCTAATAAAGGGATTAATTTCAAATTTGGTTCACAGCTTTAGCATGATGAGTTGTACTGTGCCTCCCCTTTCCAGGTCAGTCAGTTATCTACTTCCTGTTTTCGGAGCTGACTTACACTGTTTCTAGGGTCATAAAAATGGTCCAGTGGGGGTATACTTAGCATGACTTAGTGCTGGTCCATGTTTTTGTATAAAACTACTAGTAATATTCTAAATTAAAATTTTCTCAGATTATTATGTCTATCTTTTATTCTTTTTTCATTTTTACCTTTTATCCAAGTTCAGTATCTGGTAATAAATAAGCAATTAACAAATAAACAAGGCCCCATGCCTCATTCTCGGCGAATCTTGTGCACGAGAGTTCTGGATTTCAAAATTGTAAATAGGTGGTGGGTCCCCTAAAGTTTTTTGTTTAAATGGTGTTCAGTGGCACTTTCAGAAATTTTTCAGCTATATCATGGCATCCAGTTTTTATTGTGTTATGGGGGGAAGGGGAAGCTCATGTACCTGTAGAAAACCCACAACCGTCTGTAGGAAAACTGGCAATCCTTGTCAGTTAAGATTGTAGTCAACGGCCAAGTACTACTCCTGGCAGTGAGCTCGAGGCTCAAACATGCAATCTCAGTGTTGACACTCAAGTGATTAATGTTAGACCAACTACCTTAATCCCCTAAAGTAAAATTAGGCAGAAATCCTAATAATTTCTATTACTTTCCAATAATCACTGTAATTTTATTAGATGAGGGATGAACAGGCATGACATGTAGTCTGGAGATTTGTTTCAGGGCCAGAGATGTAGATTTTAGTAAAAATAGAAGAAGACATATAAGATGTATAAACAAATAGGCCGATTTTAATTTGAGATCAGAATACTAATATCTGCAAAGTGACAAACATATTTCACATGAGCTGTAAATCTTTGCCACAAAATAGACAACTTGACGTTTTTTGAGCAGTTACTAACCAAAAATGAAACAATGAACTGTAGACAGAAAATGTACCCCATTTACAGAATGCATTTTTGTAGACCTGCTAAAGGGGTGGATGAGGAGCTTGAAGAAAGGAGTTTGCATTGCCTTGTCTGGTCCTACTTCACTTTTTGAATCTTGAAAAGGAATGTTGAAGTAATTACCTTAAAAGCTTGATCAGTTTTAGCAGTGAGATAACTTTTGAACCCAGATCAGTCATATTCATCCATCATTTCTCGAACGTCATGTTCCCATTTACATTATTCAATTTACATTTATCTTCATTTTTTTTTTTCAGATGACTTTTGCTGTAGGAGATGTGATTGAAGGCTCAAACCAGTCATGGGAACAGGGGGGTCATTTTTACACAACCCAGAGGATGACGACATTCTGGGAAAAGACCTGGATGGGAGTAGTCGAGGGGTCATTAAAAGGATACCCATCGAGATCAGGCCGAGGGGTAGGCTTGGACTACGAAGTGGTTCAAGTAGAAAACCTAAAGGAGGCAGCTTAAGTTCAGCATTGTCAGTTGAAATAGAGAACACAGAAGTTGAAAAAATAAGGAAGGAGTTTGAAATGTATAGGTTTGTTATCGGTTTTTTTTTTCTTGTCTATGATTGATTCTCTAAACAGTATTTCTTAATTAGTTGAATCAGATTAGAATTATTTAAGGAATGAATTGGTTTGTGTATGAATGAGATTCAATCACCCACAAAACTGGGGCTTCCTGTAATGTGAGTGTGGCGAGTTCAGTGTGAATTCCGTAAAACATCTTTTATTCCTTGTCCACATTATTTTTGCAATGTACATGTATATTTATATACTACATGTAGATCGATTCAGTGAAAAAATTACAATAATTGTTAATCAATAAAAAATTACATTGGAATTATTTAAGTTTCAACCACGAGAAGTTTCCCTGTATTAACACTTCAGCTCAGATGGTTTTTCTTTCTTTTTATAAACATCCACAGCTGCAGTCCAAATGTCCACTCTAACTTGACCCCTGTTTTGTACAGTAAAATTGTAAAAAGACAGGTTAATAGGATTGTTTATATACTTGCAAATTTATGATATATTAAAAGCAAAAAAAAAATGAGGAGAAAAGGCAGAGTAGGCAGGTTGGAAATTTAGATTATTTACGTTTTTTGAAACTAGATGCGTTTTCTCGTCCATATCTCATCGAAGGGCAACAGCTCTGAGATGAGATGATGAGAAAATGCATCGAGTTTCATAACACGTAAATAATCTGTTTATCGCTGTTTTGTAACATTGTTTACAAACATCACTGCAGATGACAAATTAAATCTCACAGTAAAGGGAAGTCTTTGTGTGGCAAAAGTTGTATCTAGGAACCAGTTATATTCTCCTAACTTGATGACACATGTGCATGCGACTTGATTAACTTGAACATGTACATTTTGTAGGATCAACAAAGACAACGAGATGGCAAACATGATGAGGAAAGAACAGCGTCTTATAACAGAAAACAAAAAGTTAAAAGCAGAGTTATTAGTTCTTCAGAAAACTTGTACGAATCTACGAGCTGAGAGAGACATGTCATCAGAGGCTGAACAACAGGCATTGATTAGGGCGGCAACATTTGAAGACGAAAGAGGAAAACTACAGAGAAACTTTAAAGTAAATCTTAATTGATGCAATGAAAACCAGTTGTGCATTGGTAGCATAATATGTGCAGTTTTTTGTTATGTGTAAATTTGATTTTTTTTGTTTGAATGGTGTTAAATACCACATTCAGCAATGTTTCAGATATATCATTGCTTCAAGTTTTCAATGGGGAAGAAGCTGGAGTACCCAGATAAAACCCAATGACCGCATTATTGTGAACTTAAAGTAGTACTTTCGATTAACAAAAAAAATTATTTCTTAATAATGAAATCAGTCTGAGTCAGGTACAAGTAACATAATGACTTGAAGTCAATTTCACAAAAGTCACCACATCCTTCGTAAGTGTTGGAAGACCAAGGGAAGTCCATTGTGAGGTCAGTACGTATGATGTATTTTATACTTATGACTTATTGTGAAAAGCACTACAGTTTTATAAGCCTGTGAAGGAACAACTTACTTTACCTTATTGAGCTGTAAATAATCTTTTAGAAATGTCACTAAGGTTAAGTTACATGTATATGCCTATGTATCTCGCCGGCATGTTTTCTGTTTTAGCAATTTTTTCAGCTATATAACTTAGCTTTATTGGGGTAAGAAGCATTAGTACCTACAAAACACCTTACCTTCAGCAGGAAAACTGTCAATCCTTGTCCATAAAATCATGAAATTCAATAGCCTTAAAAAAGTCTTTTTTCTCATCACAAAAGCAAATAGTGCTTCCTACAAAATGAAAAGAATAAGCTGTTTTTTTCAGATATTTAGGGAAACTATGGAAAGGGAACTACAGAATGTACTGAGAGAAAAAAGACGACTCGAGAACAAATTGGCTAAGATTGCTCTAGGTTATTCTATAGAGGACGTTGATGCTCAGTCTAGACAGGAATTTGATGAAAATAGTGAGTTTAATTTCCCATGACAAATCTTTTTCCAGTTGATCATATCATTTTAAGAATTTACTACAAAATTGCTAATTGCCTTTTGGCTTTTCCCTGAAAAAGACCTTAGTATTTTAAACAATTTTAATGATATTTTGTCTCGGATTGCAGCACTACATGTAAATAAATTGAACCTTTGCGTGAATGTTATTGTATGATAGCAAACTGTTTCTTCAAATATGTTTACATGAAATGAATCTAGAAAATGTCATCTGTTGTGTTTGACTGGCTTTATAAATTTTGAACTTAAAAATAGCTTCTGGTACATAATAAATCTATCAAAAGTATACAGAGAGTTTCTCTTATTTGGTTTTTTGTAAAACACTCATGCTTAACTGGTTTTTTTATGCCCCCGCGACGACATGTCGGGGGCATTAAGTTTTACTCATGTCCGTCCGTCCGTCTGTACGTCCGTACGAATTTCCGTCAAGCTTTTCTCAGAAACCGTACATCAGAACAATTTGAAATTTGGCAGGGTGGTTCAGTATCACAAGTTGTACGTCCTAAGCGACTTTCAGACCTGTCAGACAACTACTTCCTGTTTGGGACTGGGCCGATATGAAAATGTGTTAACATGAGTATGAAAATTTCCGTCAAGCTTTTCTCAGAAACTGTACATCAGAACAATTTGAAATTAGGCAGGGTGGTTCAGTATCACAAGTTGTACGTCCTAAGCGACTTTCAGACCTGTCGGACAACTACTTCCTGTTTGTGACTGGGCCGATATGAAAATGTGTTAACATGAGTATGAAAATTTCCGTCAAGCTTTTCTCAGAAACCGTACATGAGAACAATTTGAAATTTGGCAGGGTGGTTCAGTATCACAAGTTGTACATCCTAAGCAACTTTCAGACCTGTGGGACAACTACTTCCTGTTTGCGATTGGGCCGATATGAAAATGTGTTAACATGAGTATGAAAATTTCTGTCAAGCTTTTCTCAGAAACCGTACATGAGAACAATTTGAAATTTGGCATTGTGGTTCAGTATCACAAGTTGTACGTCCTAAGCGACTTTCAGACCTGTCGGACAACTACTTCCTGTTGCGACTGGGCCGATATGTAAATGTGTTAACATGAGTATGAAAATTTCCATCAAGCTTTTCTCAGAAACCGTACACAAGAACAATTTGAAATTTGGCAGGGTAGTTCAGTATCATAAGTTGTACGTCCTAAGCGACTTTCAGACCTGTCGGACAACTACTTCCTGTTTTCTCTGGGCCGATTTGAAAATGTGTCAACACGAGTATGAAAATTTCCATCAAGCTTTACTCAGAAACCGTACATTAGAACAATTTGAAATTTGGCAGGGTGGTTAAGTATCACAAGTTGTACGTCCTAAGCAACTTTCAGACCTGTTGGACAACTACTTCCTGTTTGGGACTTCCTTTAGCGAGGGCATCCGTGTCCCATGGACACATTCTTCAATTATTTTTTTTTGATTATACCAACAAATTTATGATCAATAAAAACAACATGACTAGTATGTGGGGTGGACAATGTAAACAAACAACAACTTGTGCTCACCTTGCCACTGGTCAATTAGAAAAGACAAATATTGACATGAGGTATAGAGTAGCTCTGAGTTAAAGTGTGTTTCTCGCATTGTTATAGGCAACAACACTCCAGGTGAATGGTGGCCAAACATGGATGGTGAACCGTCCCTAAGTAGTAACTTACAGCTCCAGCAGCCATCCCCACGGTTACCGGAATTTGTTCACAGTATGGTTGAGCCTGAAGGAATCTTCACCAATATCAATAAAGGTATTATTTCTGTACGGATGCCACAGAGAATGAGTGATGTAGGTAGTTAGTTATACTATTGATCACTGGGCCTCAGAGAATGAGTTATGTAGGTAGTTAGTCATACTATATCGATCATTGGGTTGTAAGTTTGATTATGACCATGTACAAAGTGAGCTCAGCTCCAATGTTATTAACTATGATTGCCAGTTCCAATGAAGTTCTGGATTTTTTCTGAGTTCCCCTCTGTATAATATACTATGGAGATGGTATGAAATATCTGAAAATTTTGGTTTGTAAAGGTGTGGGGTTGGGGCTTGGGAGGCACTCCTACCACTATTCAACTCTTACAATTTAGAATAAAATTTAAATATCTCACAAATGATTTCTTTACAATTTTAGTGTGTATAATAACAGAGTAAATCTTGACCTATAATATAATCAGTTATTTATTTGATTTTGTAGAGGACTGGAGTACACTGCTATCTAATCTGACACAGACCCTGCCTAGCACACCGGAGCATTCACTCAGTCCTGTCCTCAGAGTATATATATCAGCACCAAGAGACACTTATACAGAAGTTGATATATTGATGAAGGTAAATGAAATGTTTCCAAGGCTGTTCTACAGATTGGAGAGATTTTTCTTCTCATCCACAAAGTAAACTCCACCAAAGTTGGAAACCATCTAATCCACTCATCCACAGTGTGGAGCCCCAATGTCCACTCATCCATAGTGGCCAACCATTGAGTCCACTTATCCACAATGGGAAACCATCCATCCACCCATGCACTATGTACAACTAACCAATGTCAAAAATTAAACACACATGCTTACCTGAATATTTCTATGAATTATAATTGTAAGATCAAAATAGCACGTGCACGAGAGTTCTGGATTTCAAAATTGTAAATAGGTGGTGGGTCCCCTAAAGTTTTTTGTTTAAATGGTGTTCAGTGGCACTTTCAGAAATTTTTCAGCTATATCATGGCATCCAGTTTTTATTGTGTTATGGGGGGAAGGGGAAGCTCATGTACCTGTAGAAAACCCACAACCGTCTGTAGGAAAACTGGCAATCCTTGTCAGTTAAGATTGTAGTCAACGGCCAAGTACTACTCCTGGCAGTGAGCTCGAGGCTCAAACATGCAATCTCAGTGTTGACACTCAAGTGATTAATGTTAGACCAACTACCTTAATCCCCTAAAGTAAAATTAGGCAGAAATCCTAATAATTTCTATTACTTTCCAATAATCACTGTAATTTTATTAGATGAGGGATGAACAGGCATGACATGTAGTCTGGAGATTTGTTTCAGGGCCAGAGATGTAGATTTTAGTAAAAATAGAAGAAGACATATAAGATGTATAAACAAATAGGCCGATTTTAATTTGAGATCAGAATACTAATATCTGCAAAGTGACAAACATATTTCACATGAGCTGTAAATCTTTGCCACAAAATAGACAACTTGACGTTTTTTGAGCAGTTACTAACCAAAAATGAAACAATGAACTGTAGACAGAAAATGTACCCCATTTACAGAATGCATTTTTGTAGACCTGCTAAAGGGGTGGATGAGGAGCTTGAAGAAAGGAGTTTGCATTGCCTTGTCTGGTCCTACTTCACTTTTTGAATCTTGAAAAGGAATGTTGAAGTAATTACCTTAAAAGCTTGATCAGTTTTAGCAGTGAGATAACTTTTGAACCCAGATCAGTCATATTCATCCATCATTTCTCGAACGTCATGTTCCCATTTACATTATTCAATTTACATTTATCTTCATTTTTTTTTCAGATGACTTTTGCTGTAGGAGATGTGATTGAAGGCTCAAACCAGTCATGGGAACAGGGGGGTCATTTTTACACAACCCAGAGGATGACGACATTCTGGGAAAAGACCTGGATGGGAGTAGTCGAGGGGTCATTAAAAGGATACCCATCGAGATCAGGCCGAGGGGTAGGCTTGGACTACGAAGTGGTTCAAGTAGAAAACCTAAAGGAGGCAGCTTAAGTTCAGCATTGTCAGTTGAAATAGAGAACACAGAAGTTGAAAAAATAAGGAAGGAGTTTGAAATGTATAGGTTTGTTATCGGTTTTTTTTTTCTTGTCTATGATTGATTCTCTAAACAGTATTTCTTAATTAGTTGAATCAGATTAGAATTATTTAAGGAATGAATTGGTTTGTGTATGAATGAGATTCAATCACCCACAAAACTGGGGCTTCCTGTAATGTGAGTGTGGCGAGTTCAGTGTGAATTCCGTAAAACATCTTTTATTCCTTGTCCACATTATTTTTGCAATGTACATGTATATTTATATACTACATGTAGATCGATTCAGTGAAAAAATTACAATAATTGTTAATCAATAAAAAATTACATTGGAATTATTTAAGTTTCAACCACGAGAAGTTTCCCTGTATTAACACTTCAGCTCAGATGGTTTTTCTTTCTTTTTATAAACATCCACAGCTGCAGTCCAAATGTCCACTCTAACTTGACCCCTGTTTTGTACAGTAAAATTGTAAAAAGACAGGTTAATAGGATTGTTTATATACTTGCAAATTTATGATATATTAAAAGCAAAAAAAAAATGAGGAGAAAAGGCAGAGTAGGCAGGTTGGAAATTTAGATTATTTACGTTTTTTGAAACTAGATGCGTTTTCTCGTCCATATCTCATCGAAGGGCAACAGCTCTGAGATGAGATGATGAGAAAATGCATCGAGTTTCATAACACGTAAATAATCTGTTTATCGCTGTTTTGTAACATTGTTTACAAACATCACTGCAGATGACAAATTAAATCTCACAGTAAAGGGAAGTCTTTGTGTGGCAAAAGTTGTATCTAGGAACCAGTTATATTCTCCTAACTTGATGACACATGTGCATGCGACTTGATTAACTTGAACATGTACATTTTGTAGGATCAACAAAGACAACGAGATGGCAAACATGATGAGGAAAGAACAGCGTCTTATAACAGAAAACAAAAAGTTAAAAGCAGAGTTATTAGTTCTTCAGAAAACTTGTACGAATCTACGAGCTGAGAGAGACATGTCATCAGAGGCTGAACAACAGGCATTGATTAGGGCGGCAACATTTGAAGACGAAAGAGGAAAACTACAGAGAAACTTTAAAGTAAATCTTAATTGATGCAATGAAAACCAGTTGTGCATTGGTAGCATAATATGTGCAGTTTTTTGTTATGTGTAAATTTGATTTTTTTTGTTTGAATGGTGTTAAATACCACATTCAGCAATGTTTCAGATATATCATTGCTTCAAGTTTTCAATGGGGAAGAAGCTGGAGTACCCAGATAAAACCCAATGACCGCATTATTGTGAACTTAAAGTAGTACTTTCGATTAACAAAAAAAATTATTTCTTAATAATGAAATCAGTCTGAGTCAGGTACAAGTAACATAATGACTTGAAGTCAATTTCACAAAAGTCACCACATCCTTCGTAAGTGTTGGAAGACCAAGGGAAGTCCATTGTGAGGTCAGTACGTATGATGTATTTTATACTTATGACTTATTGTGAAAAGCACTACAGTTTTATAAGCCTGTGAAGGAACAACTTACTTTACCTTATTGAGCTGTAAATAATCTTTTAGAAATGTCACTAAGGTTAAGTTACATGTATATGCCTATGTATCTCGCCGGCATGTTTTCTGTTTTAGCAATTTTTTCAGCTATATAACTTAGCTTTATTGGGGTAAGAAGCATTAGTACCTACAAAACACCTTACCTTCAGCAGGAAAACTGTCAATCCTTGTCCATAAAATCATGAAATTCAATAGCCTTAAAAAAGTCTTTTTTCTCATCACAAAAGCAAATAGTGCTTCCTACAAAATGAAAAGAATAAGCTGTTTTTTTAGATATTTAGGGAAACTATGGAAAGGGAACTACAGAATGTACTGAGAGAAAAAAGACGACTCGAGAACAAATTGGCTAAGATTGCTCTAGGTTATTCTATAGAGGACGTTGATGCTCAGTCTAGACAGGAATTTGATGAAAATAGTGAGTTTAATTTCCCATGACAAATCTTTTTCCAGTTGATCATATCATTTTAAGAATTTACTACAAAATTGCTAATTGCCTTTTGGCTTTTCCCTGAAAAAGACCTTAGTATTTTAAACAATTTTAATGATATTTTGTCTCGGATTGCAGCACTACATGTAAATAAATTGAACCTTTGCGTGAATGTTATTGTATGATAGCAAACTGTTTCTTCAAATATGTTTACATGAAATGAATCTAGAAAATGTCATCTGTTGTGTTTGACTGGCTTTATAAATTTTGAACTTAAAAATAGCTTCTGGTACATAATAAATCTATCAAAAGTATACAGAGAGTTTCTCTTATTTGGTTTTTTGTAAAACACTCATGCTTAACTGGTTTTTTTATGCCCCCGCGACGACATGTCGGGGGCATTAAGTTTTACTCATGTCCGTCCGTCCGTCTGTACGTCCGTACGAATTTCCGTCAAGCTTTTCTCAGAAACCGTACATCAGAACAATTTGAAATTTGGCAGGGTGGTTCAGTATCACAAGTTGTACGTCCTAAGCGACTTTCAGACCTGTCAGACAACTACTTCCTGTTTGGGACTGGGCCGATATGAAAATGTGTTAACATGAGTATGAAAATTTCCGTCAAGCTTTTCTCAGAAACTGTACATCAGAACAATTTGAAATTAGGCAGGGTGGTTCAGTATCACAAGTTGTACGTCCTAAGCGACTTTCAGACCTGTCGGACAACTACTTCCTGTTTGTGACTGGGCCGATATGAAAATGTGTTAACATGAGTATGAAAATTTCCGTCAAGCTTTTCTCAGAAACCGTACATGAGAACAATTTGAAATTTGGCAGGGTGGTTCAGTATCACAAGTTGTACATCCTAAGCAACTTTCAGACCTGTGGGACAACTACTTCCTGTTTGCGATTGGGCCGATATGAAAATGTGTTAACATGAGTATGAAAATTTCTGTCAAGCTTTTCTCAGAAACCGTACATGAGAACAATTTGAAATTTGGCATTGTGGTTCAGTATCACAAGTTGTACGTCCTAAGCGACTTTCAGACCTGTCGGACAACTACTTCCTGTTGCGACTGGGCCGATATGTAAATGTGTTAACATGAGTATGAAAATTTCCATCAAGCTTTTCTCAGAAACCGTACACAAGAACAATTTGAAATTTGGCAGGGTAGTTCAGTATCATAAGTTGTACGTCCTAAGCGACTTTCAGACCTGTCGGACAACTACTTCCTGTTTTCTCTGGGCCGATTTGAAAATGTGTCAACACGAGTATGAAAATTTCCATCAAGCTTTACTCAGAAACCGTACATTAGAACAATTTGAAATTTGGCAGGGTGGTTAAGTATCACAAGTTGTACGTCCTAAGCAACTTTCAGACCTGTTGGACAACTACTTCCTGTTTGGGACTTCCTTTAGCGAGGGCATCCGTGTCCCATGGACACATTCTTCAATTATTTTTTTTTGATTATACCAACAAATTTATGATCAATAAAAACAACATGACTAGTATGTGGGGTGGACAATGTAAACAAACAACAACTTGTGCTCACCTTGCCACTGGTCAATTAGAAAAGACAAATATTGACATGAGGTATAGAGTAGCTCTGAGTTAAAGTGTGTTTCTCGCATTGTTATAGGCAACAACACTCCAGGTGAATGGTGGCCAAACATGGATGGTGAACCGTCCCTAAGTAGTAACTTACAGCTCCAGCAGCCATCCCCACGGTTACCGGAATTTGTTCACAGTATGGTTGAGCCTGAAGGAATCTTCACCAATATCAATAAAGGTATTATTTCTGTACGGATGCCACAGAGAATGAGTGATGTAGGTAGTTAGTTATACTATTGATCACTGGGCCTCAGAGAATGAGTTATGTAGGTAGTTAGTCATACTATATCGATCATTGGGTTGTAAGTTTGATTATGACCATGTACAAAGTGAGCTCAGCTCCAATGTTATTAACTATGATTGCCAGTTCCAATGAAGTTCTGGATTTTTTCTGAGTTCCCCTCTGTATAATATACTATGGAGATGGTATGAAATATCTGAAAATTTTGGTTTGTAAAGGTGTGGGGTTGGGGCTTGGGAGGCACTCCTACCACTATTCAACTCTTACAATTTAGAATAAAATTTAAATATCTCACAAATGATTTCTTTACAATTTTAGTGTGTATAATAACAGAGTAAATCTTGACCTATAATATAATCAGTTATTTATTTGATTTTGTAGAGGACTGGAGTACACTGCTATCTAATCTGACACAGACCCTGCCTAGCACACCGGAGCATTCACTCAGTCCTGTCCTCAGAGTATATATATCAGCACCAAGAGACACTTATACAGAAGTTGATATATTGATGAAGGTAAATGAAATGTTTCCAAGGCTGTTCTACAGATTGGAGAGATTTTTCTTCTCATCCACAAAGTAAACTCCACCAAAGTTGGAAACCATCTAATCCACTCATCCACAGTGTGGAGCCCCAATGTCCACTCATCCATAGTGGCCAACCATTGAGTCCACTTATCCACAATGGGAAACCATCCATCCACCCATGCACTATGTACAACTAACCAATGTCAAAAATTAAACACACATGCTTACCTGAATATTTCTATGAATTATAATTGTAAGATCAAAATAGCACGTGGGCAGGACAGACAAGCTAGAAGTTTTGCCCATCATGTGTCCACTTCCACTGCAGACAGGTGGAAAAATACAAAATCCAACTGAGCCGTGCCTTACACGTTTTCAGAGAATCACAGGAACATTAGAAGTTCTTGAAAAGGGGGGGGGGGGAATTTGTTTGTTTGTTTGAATGCAATAAACACCATTCAAACAAACAAATAAATAATAAAAAAAATAAATAAAACAATGAAAATAAACTTAATGTATTAATTATGTTATTATATGCATATAAAAGGGAGATAACCCAACACAAACTTTACAATTCAATAAGCTACTGAAGGACCTAAAATAAAAATCACCAAAAATTAATGAAAAACAAAGAACAAAAAATAACAATTATGAGAACAAACTACTGGTTTGGAACTGTCACCTTAGTGTTGGCATAAATGAATGTAAATCAATATATTGAATGTCTTAATGTTTTTGTTTCTTCAGAACCATTACCCCCGTATGTTGAGTATGTGTGCAGCAGACGGCAGGAGTCTGGTGATGATCCATCTTCCATTTGATGAAACTACTGCAGTATCACATCAGGTTTGTTTTAATACCGTAACGGGTAGGGTGAAATGTTTAATTGTTTGCCCCAACCCCACTTTTTTTGTTGACATCAGTGGTTGGGTGCAATGCTCAATTTGTTAGCTTCATTATTTGCTGAAACAACATCAGATTAGGCTTGGTGATGGCTGCAGAACTGTAGCTGGTTAGGTCCTTTGACTATTTTTGATTTGGTGGACCATATAGCTGCTGACTTTCCCTATGTAAAAAATTGTGATACGATTTTTGTCGCACCATTTGATGACAAGTGAGCCTAATCAAACTTGTTTATTTCTTTGAATAATAATTTTTCCTACGATGTACTTCTTTATTAAGGCAACAGTGACATTTATCCTTCTTTTAATATCTACTAATAAATCATTTTCAACATATCCTGCCCATCATTGTTTTTTGAGATGTAATAACAGCATCGATAATAGTGAAGATGAGACTTTAGACTGGGTAAATTTTTCAAACCTCAAATTTTCTAAAAATCAAGCCTATTTATTAGTTGAGTCTGATATAATGCCGTATAGCAGGTTATTTTAGCGGGTGTAAAATTTGGCGGTTTTTAGGTCAAAATGTATTGCAAAAAATTTGGAGGTTTTAATTTTGGCCAATGGGCAAAACCATAGAAAAAAATTTGCCGGTCTAGCAATCCCAGATAACATGTGTTTGTGTATTTTCCAAATGGAACATAAGTAAACAAGGGGACTACATAGGAAGGGGATGGAAACAGGCTATATTTCATGTACAAAGACAGAAACTTAATTACGGATGGAAACTTATATAAAGGATGAATAAATAATCTGAGGAGGAAGAAATTCTCCTGAAATAAAAATGATTTTATCCTGTTCAAGTGTTTAGTTTTCCAGTGTTTTTAAACATATTTTTGTACAAATCTACCAATTTTCTATAAGTTATAATTAATAATTTTAATTTTGTATATACAGGTAAAATCACGTAGCATACCCATTTCGTAATTATGACAGATTTATTAATTGTGTGGTTTGATGTAGTGCTTATCCGCATGTTTATTTAACGGTTTAATCGAGGTGTCAATTTGACAACTAGATCACAATCAGGCCTTTGATCTTTAAACACAGGTAAAACAGAAGAATAGATTTGTTGATTAGTCAAAATAATTTAAGACATTTTGCACAGATATTGACCAAATTAGCCGTAGGACATTAATGAATGTTTATTACATAACACAATCTTAGGTAATACCAATATTTGACAAATGACCATGTTATTGATTAAATTTACAATACCGATCGTCTACAAAACATTTTACCGGAGTTCCTAATATCATGAATTTTAGCGGTTTTTTGGCGATTTCAGTTTGACCGCTAAAATACGCCAAAATTTGCACCCCGCTAAAATAACCTGCTATACGGTACAAAAAATCTTTGTTTATTTTAGGTTTTGTGGCAACAGCAGATGGCCAGAAAGCAACAGATAGCAAAGTGTTTTGTGTTCCTGGCATTTCTCTGTGACTCAAGTGACAAGTAAGATCACGAAAGATTTGGGGCAAAGTATGGAAAATGAAAGTAGAAAAAAAATTCTAAATAGGGAAATGGAGAATGCTGTTTTTGGTCTGTGTATTAGTGTGAGAATCTGTCACCATTTTCGTCAACATTTTTCTCAGCAATAAGTGTTATAATGCTGAAATTTTGTCTGTAGCTGTATATGATCATGCCATATTTGTTGGATTTGTTTTCAGACCTCTCTGACTCCTACTTCAGTTTACCTATAAGGTCAATTTTCTTAGCAATAGAAAGTGTAATAATACTGAAATGTGTCAGTAGCTTTTTATGATCATTGTGGGATTAATTTTCAGACGAAAAAATTTATAGAGCGTAGGTATCATCAGGGAGTACTAGTAGAGCGTTGGTATCGTCAGGTAGTATTAGTAGAGCGTTGGTATCATCAGGTAGTATTAGTAGAGCGAGGGTATCATCAGGTAGTATTAGTTGAGCAAGGGTATCATCAGGTAGTATTAGTAGAGCAAAGGTATCATCAGGTAGTATTAGAAGAGCGAAGGTATCATCAGGTAGTATTAGTTGAGCAAAGGTATAATCAGGTAGTATTAGAAGAGCGAAGGTATCATCAGGTAGTATTAGTTGAGCAAAGGTATCATCAGGTAGTATTAGTAGAGCAAAGGTATCATCAGGTAGTATTAGTAGAGCAAAGGTATCATCAGGTAGTATTAGTAGAGCAAAGGTATAATCAGGTAGTATTAGAAGAGCAAAGGTATCATCAGGTAGTATTAGTAGAGCAAAGGTATCATCAGGTAGTATTAGTTGAGCAAAGGTATAATCAGGTAGTATTAGTAGAGCAAAGGTATCATCAGGTAGTATTAGAAGAGCAAAGGTATCATCAGGTAGTATTAGTAGAGTGAAGGTATCATCAGGTAGTATTAGTTGAGCAAAGGTATAATCAGGTAGTATTAGTTGAGCAAAGGTATCATCAGGTAGTATTAGTAGAGCAAAGGTATAATCAGGTAGTATTAGAAGAGCAAAGGTATCATCAGGTAGTATTAGTAGAGCAAAGGTATAATCAGGTAGTATTAGAAGAGCAAAGGTATCATCAGGTAGTATTAGTAGAGCAAAGGTATCATCAGGTAGTATTAGTTGAGCAAAGGTATAATCAGGTAGTATTAGTAGAGCAAAGGTATCATCAGGTAGTATTAGTAGAGCAAAGGTATAATCAGGTAGTATTAGAAGAGCGAAGGTATCATCAGGTAGTATTAGTAGAGCGAGGGTATCATCAGGTAGTATTAGTAGAGCGAGGGTATCATCAGGTAGTATTAGTTGAGCAAAGGTATCATCAGGTAGTATTAGTAGAGCAAAGGTATCATCAGGTAGTATTAGAAGAGCGAAGGTATCATCAGGTAGTATTAGTAGAGTGAAGGTATATCATCACAGGGGTCGCGCTGGGCTTCGCCAATGTCGCCAATTGCGATTATTTTTTTCATTTGGCGACAAAATATTGCGTCTGGCGATTTTTTTGGCGCCAAGGTTTTATAGTGTTAAACGAAGCATGCACGTTTTAAATTTATCAGTATTCGGCGATTGCATCATTAAAGATCCTTTGTCGGCTTCTATGGTCGTAAATACACGTGTATTGTGTAGTATCCAGTGACATGTGTGTTATTTGGAGCACGTGATTTGGAGTTATTAAACGGAAATCGGCAATAAATGAATCAACAAAGTTGTCCGATTAAAAGCAGCTTTACCTGCATCACATTTGAGTAAACGTGTAATAAAACAATTGTTGCTGTTAATTAATTTATAAAAATAACAAAACAAACATATTTTTGTAGTAATATTTTTTTATAATGTAATTAATAAAATACAGGTATGAAAACTGACATCGTTGTTGAGTGATTTCCGGACCGGATGTCCGTCTTAGTTTCGTAATTAGAAAACTCTTGCACATGCGTAGTTCTATTTTCAGTATTTCCGGTTTTATGTTCATTCACGGGAATATATGTTTCTAATAAATTACGGCAAAAATTTTGGTTTTCTGCCAACAAGAAATCACTCACACATCTTTTCATGATTAAAACACAATTAGTGTACGGGCTGCTCGAGAACAAACTTTTCAAAAATGGAATTTAGAGTACGGCAAACTTGGATTTCGTCCGACATTAATGAATATGTCACACATGTTAAACAATTTCGCCATGTATTGTATACTAATATAGTGATCTAGCGATTTCTTATATGGCGACACTTTTACAAAACTGGCGACGGAAAATTGCAGTTGGCGATTTTTTTAGCGCCAGCTTTTTAGAAGCCAGAGCAGCCCCTGCATCAGTTACTGGTAGTATTAGTAGAGCAAAGGTATCATCAGGTAGTATTAGTAGAGCGAAGGTATCATCAGGTAGTAGTAGTAGAGTGAAGGTATCATCAGGTAGTATTAGTAGAGCGAGGGTATCATCAGGTAGTATTAGTAGAGTGAAGGTATCATCAGGTAGTATTAGTAGAGCAAAGGTATCATAGGTAGTATTAGTAGCTCAGTGTAATACATGTTTTCTATGTTTTTTCTATTTGTATTCTATTTTTTTTTTTTTTGGCATATGTTGTTCCAATTTAAACTCATTTTAAATCATCATTTGAAAACCTTGTTAAAACACTGGTTAAGACATATTACAATCAAAATAGATTATTCAATTACGCTCTGTGTTTTAGAACATACATGTAGTCAGATAGTCAGACATTACATGTATATTGGCCTTCATGTGTACATTGTTGCTGGGAAAGATTGCATAATGGGATGATAATCGCTCAGTATAAAATATTGACATATATATATATAATGTGTGAACATTGCATGGTGCCACCCACTTGCAATAATCGATTTCTTTGACAAGGTTTTCAAATGCCGGAATTCTTACTGTGATGTCAACAGAGGGCTCTATCATTATTAGAAACCTAATCTGGACTCAAAACATTGGAAGAATGCCATATAAGAATTCTTTTTTCAAACTGTCTAGCAAACATTTTTAATTTGAAACAGCAGTAGGAAAAGTTATCATCATAGCTTGTTTCTCAGACTACTTTGGAAATAATGTTTACATTTTATGATATAATTTTTTCCATTGTAGATTTACCAATCTGGAGTACAAGTGTGGATTTCTTGATAACCCATCAGCAAGGTCGGTCATTTTCTGTTTCAGAGATTGTAAGGGGTAAGTGTAAAAACCATTATATGTAAGGATATGTTGTTAAACAAAAAGATCCACATTTACACCCAACATTTTAGATGTATTTACTTGTTCTAATTAGGGCTTTTTCAGGAAAAAATGTACAGGGTGGTTGGAACGCAGGTTATATTTTTTTCTTGGTAGTTGGGGTTGAGGGTATTTCTATTTTGGTGGGTGTAGGTATGTTCTTATTAAAATAATCACGTTTGTCTGTGTTTTTCTGTTTCTATTTCGCCAAACGCTATGCTTTCTGCCACGTCCGCACGATTTTTGAATGACGATTTTGTCGGAATGAATGCAAGGGGAATAACCAATCATCATAAACTTTTGAATGGTTTATGTCCGAAAGTTCCAAATAGGACTGGTTGCTCTCTCATTAACCAGATGTTGTAAAAGCCTGAGTATACCGAAAATGCAACCACTTGGCAGAATGAACATTGAAGAATTGAGTGTTGACGATGTTTGCCGTTGGTATTATACCAACGGCCTATCACAATATTCAGATAAATTTAAGGGTAACTTTATTATTGTACATCAATATATATATAGGACCCAACAGTAATATGAACAACAAAAATATTTTAGATCTCAGCATCAGTATAGATTTTTTGTATAAAGTGAACAACAAAAACATTTTCTATTGTTTGAATTTTTGATTCAGTCAACGCCTGATGAAGCTCTTTGGTAGAGCGAAATATTGCATTCCATATATATTATTTGTACATAGTAGTGTTGTTATAATTATTTTTATTAGACAACTATATTATTTTTATTTGTAATTGTATCAGTCTGCATCTGACTGATCCAGCACTTATTAAATGAGATTGTTGTTGCTATTTATAGATTACTTATTATATATCAATTTTATTTTATAGGTTTGGGGGAACTTTCCATAAAAACATTTTCTAGGTTGTGCCTCTAAAAAAATTAAAATTTTTGTGGTGGTACCCCATTTTTGAGCTGAGTACCAACCCCCCTGTACATTTTTTTCTGGAAAAGCCCTTAGATAACTTATATCTCTTGTCACAAATAATGAAACTTTCATACAGTTTGTAATTGAATAGCACTAACCCTACTTATAGACTAATGTATAATGCAATCTCCTTTTAACACTTATTATTAGAGTTTAGGGCCACAGTAGCCAAATCATGTGGTTAATTAGTTCAGTCCAAATACCTGGGGCATCGGTGGCAGAATGGTTAAGGTAGTTCATCTACTGTCGATCAAGTGGTCTGTCAACACTGAGATTGCAGGTTCAAGCCTCACTGTGGGCAGGGTGCGTTTGACTTGAATCTTAATTGACAAATATTGCCAGTTTTAGTTTCCTATTATAAGAGGGTGGGGGGGGGTCTCTGGGTACTCTGGCTTCCTTCTCTGGTAAAAACTGAAATAGCTGACATGATATAGCTGAAAAATTGCTGAAGGTAGCATTAAACAACATACGAACAAACACACTTATTACCTGCAAACACTGAATTTGCCAGTTTGAGTCTAACTTGAGGCAGGGTGTGCTTTAACCCTTACTAATTGACAATGATAGCCAGCAGACCAAAATGAGTCCAGTATAATATGTTTACATGGTATCTTAGGAATAAAAGTGTTTTTATCATTATCAGAAATAAAACTGTACAGAATGACATAAGAGACTTAAAAGTCAAGGTTAGAGAGAAGAAGTTGGCGAAGATAGTGGATGGCTATACAGTCCCGAGTCGAGGGGTGGAACAGGCCTGTGTTGAGTTGGAAAAAATACTTGCTACAGTAAGCAGATTTACTAAGACAACTCTTAATAACGCCTGGTTTCAAAAAGAGCTCATTTGAGGACACACACAATTTATCCTCAACTCAAATGTTGACCAATCAGACTGCTGGAAAATTTAAATTTGAAAATGGGTTTTGATATTGCAATTTTTGTAAAACTTGAATGTGTAAGAGAATTATTTACAGTGGTAAGACACATTTATCATAATCCTGGTTAAAGGGAGATAACTCAACAGTTGTGACTTGTAGTCCAGTGAATATGGTAAATGTTTGTCTACAGGTCACACCAAAGAATTAGATTTTTTTAATGAAAAATATTCATATAAAAGTTGTATCAGTGTATTTTGGTTCCTGTGTTTACTACAGTTATTTCAAAATATTGTTTTGTCTACTAGAAAGTTTAAAATTACTTTAAGGTTTAATTAAGTTCACATACAAATCACACCTTTAAAAATGATTCACTCACAAATTTTTGTTAAAAAAGCTGTGACTTACATAAAAAATTTCTGTATTTTTTAATAAATGAAGCAAAATTAAAAGATTGAATAATTTACTTAATACTACGGACTGCGATTTAAAAAAATGTCAAAATTAATAGAAACTATTTTGTTCACTAAAAAGTTTAAATGAAAGGGTCACCGACACGTGAAGTCAATGTGAACAAATTTAAGAAATGGATGGAATGAATTATTTAAAAAACTAATTTTTTTGTACTTTAAATATTCTTGTTGAATTAAAAGCTACCTGTATTTATAACGAACTATGCCTCTCTGCCTGAGTGATTATGCTAGTTAGTCGTCAAGAATTGATCATGTGCGTGTCAACAATGAGGTTGTGTGTTGGGTCCTTGCCACAGGCAGGGTGGGCTAGATTGACAACGAGTGTTAGTTTTCCTGCAGAAGTTATAGGGTTTTAAGCAAGTAATCTGGATTTCTCCCCACAATAAACCACATTAAAAAAAAGAAATCAAACAAACTGAAAAATAAATGCATCACACATTCAAAATAAATGCCAGTATTCTGTTTTTTAAAGGAGCTTGGAATGTTTAAGACAACCTCTGAGGATGAAGAACAAGAAGGGGATGGCCCTGATCAGCTGTGTGGTGGCAGTTTGTGGGATGTACATAATGATAATGAACAATTAGAAGCAATGAACTCTGCCAAGAGTTCCAGCTGTGAACTAGGATTTGAAAGAGTAAGTTTGCTATATGAATACTGAATAGAATTCTGTTGGTGATTTGAAAAGGGGCCTTGGTGGATGATTGGTTAAGATAGTTAGTCTTCTATATGTGGTCTGTCAAAATGAGGTTGTGGGTTCAAGTATCACTGTGAAAGGATTACCTTTTTATCATTTCTTTATAAGAATTGACATAAAGTTTTTGTGTCACCTGTATAACAAGCAGACACAGGGCTTACTTCATCATTTCTCTTTAAGAATTGAGAATGGGAATTTGTGTCCTCAGCATAGCAGGTAGAATTGAAATCTGTAAGTACTACAATGATAATGAGTGCTAACCCCATATAGGTGTTCAGAACATCATAGGGATAACAATTGGTGCTCTAAGTGAGAAGGAAGACTATTCCGTAATGTATTCATTTTATTTGTTCATGGAATCCTTATATGAAATTGGTACTACATGTAATTTAATAGTAAACTAGACAAAACAAGAAAACATGTATCACTGATGCCCAGCATTGCACATCTTGGTAAACACCTCTCTTATCTTAAGTTCTCTCAGACATAAAATATTTGGAACAGTCCTGCAGAATTTCGCCAATTAATATATCTCATTGTGTGGTTACTGTGTACCAATTATAAACATGTGATGTCATCTTACAAAATAAATCTTCATCAGGAAGTTAAACCTGGTGAATGGATGAACAGACAAACAAAATGAAAATTGATGTGTCACAACTCTTGTTGGAGGGACATAATATAGGTTATTTACGTTTTTTGAAACAAGATGCATTTTCTCGTTCATATCTCATCGAAGGGCATCAGAGATGACGAGAAAATGCACCGAGTTTCATAAAACGTAAATAATCTGTTTATCGCTGTTTTGTAATATTGTGACGTCACAGTGTTACTTAACGACGTCTTGACAGCGAGCTGAGATGGGCCCATCTCAAGCTAGTAGAGTGAGATGGAATAATATCGCACACACAGATCAAAGGAAAATACTGCAAAATAGCGATAAATAATCAAATATACCTTTATTGCACAGAAGAGATATTGATAGCAGTATGGAAGTATTTTCTGCATTTCTGCCCCAAAATAAATAATATTTTTTCTTTACGTTTTCAGCATTATGAGAGATTGAACGGTCATGTGTCGTCTGCTGGACCCTTACCACCATTGTTAATTTTAGGACCTGCAGGATGTGGAAGGTCTCTCTTACTTGCTAAATGGTATGTATGACTTGGACCACTGTCATTGTTATTTATCCTACAATGTCCAATGCCAAGGGTTGTGCTGGGCTTCTCTAATGTCGCCATTTGCGATTTTTTATTTCAATTGGCAACGAAATATCGCCTTTATCGTCTTTGGCGATTTTTATTGCCGCCAGTTTATGTTAATTGCAAACTGAACAAAATGACCGGAAATGAGACCATAAATCAGTTAAAGGGGTTCTTCTAATCACTAACACACATAAGGGTTAAAGTTGTACACAATTTACAGATAGTTTATGGCCTCTAACAATTGTGACCACAGCAGGTGTCAAAAGCGTGTGTCGCCGTCATGGTTGATTGAATTGAACATAATTTCTTTGATCTTAGGTCACTGAGTCAGTGTAGTTTGCAAAGAATTAAAATCCAAAACTAAACAGTTTTCTGTTCTTTTCTTTTTATCTTTTGTGTTAAATTAAATAATAAAAAAATAAATTGAGTATTTTACCTTTAGTGCTATATTAACTGAAATATATAAATATGGTAAGAAAAAAATTACTTTTTACTTTGGCCCCAGATTTGAGACATTTGCAACAAAAAATCACAGTTAGCGATTTTTTGTTGCAAACCTTTTAGTACCTAAGGCAAGCCCTGAATGCATAGACCATATAGTTATTTGTGATAAACATTTGGTGACTGTTTATCACAAAAAAAATCTGATGCCACAATCAATTTCTTCTTGCTGAAATTTATTTGAACACACTTAGAAATAATCAGATGAACTAAAATGAAGTTACACTCTTGGTCTGAGTCAATCAAGTTGCTGTCAGAACACTGTGTTATAACTTAAAATTGAACTAAAATTCCCTGTAAATGAAACAAAACTCTAGATCAGGCCTTTTGTCTGAATAGATCACTTATAGTATGTTATCTATGGAACGAAAAAAGTTTGGTTTTTACTGGTTTCCAGGATACAGCTACAACAGGAGAAGATTCCCAGCAGTTTACTGTTATACCATTTTGTTGGTAGAGAATCTACTGTTAGTGCTGACCCGATCATTATGATGAGGAGGCTTACAGCACAGGTATATATCAAAGGGGGCTTGGGGGTGTGGATGGGTAGAACTATTATGAGTACAGGTATTGGGCATTTGAATAGAGTAAAAGTGTTTAGTAGGCATCATTTATGCAAAATTTTCATGTGTAAAAATTTTCAGCAATATTTCATAGGATGAGTTTCCATGAAAACCTGACAAACCACTGAAATTCTGTATAATCTTATAATATTATTTTACTAAATAGACTCTATTTTTTAAAGACATATTGTGAGGTTTGTGTTTATGAAACTTTACTTCCTGGTTAAGTTTACTTCCTGGTTAAGTTTACTTCCTGGTTCAGTTGTTATCTTAATTACATGAATAAATAGTATTTACTGTGTACTTCATACTGTGGAAAAATTTAAAAGGAAAATATGTCTTGTTTCATTTAATAAACAACAATTTTACTTGTTTTAATGAAGTTTCTCTTTCATTTATGCTATTAGTACATGATATTATTTTCTTTAAAAATACTAATTCTACCGTAAAAGTCTTCCATTAATGGACAGTATTAACTAGTTGTCAGTGTTCCTCCTGATAGCTGGCAGTTCTAACTGGTTCCTGTTCCTCCTGATAGCAGGCAGTTCTAACTGGTTCCTGTTCCTCCTGATAGCAGGCAGTTCTAACTGGTTCCTGTTCCTCCTGATAGCTGGCAGTTCTGACGGCTTCCCCACAACATCATTATATACATGAAACTAAAATTAGCTAAAATAAAATAAAATATTTCATAAAAGATAACTTTTCCATGACAATTCTTGATATAATGAAAAATGATTAAAAAAAAGGCGAGGCTGGGTTCATATCGAAACAAAATGTGAATATTCCCATGACAATATAAAAGATAAACAATAAATTTATACTGTTTTACAAATTTAATAATTAATTTCAGTTGATGCAGCAGCTGAATTCTCCACCTCCTCTTACTTCTGATCCTGTCCGTATTGTGGAAGAATTTCCAAGATGGTTGGAAAGAATTTCGTCCAGGACACCAGGTGGTGCTATTGTTGTCATAGACTCTATTGATAGATTTCAGGTATGCTATGCACTGCTGTTCCTCATAGTAACCTTAAAACTTGTCTGAAATTATTCTATTTCCTGTTGTACTCAATTTCATACTTTTCAATTTGATCTCCAACCCATACATTCCTGTACAATTTATTTTTAGCAAGCAGAAGTACATTTAAAATGGTTGAAAGATCCATTGCCAGTGGATACCAGAATTATAGTTTCAGCTTGTGAGGACACATGCCCTCAGTCTTGGAGGTATGTACTATTTTGTAAATTTTATATATATTTCTATCTCAATTTTACCAAAATTTGAGCTCAATCAAAACAGAAATAAAAAAGTTATGACCATATTTGTACATTTTCTTGATATTTTCTGAACATTTCAGGTCATTTTCAGGACATAAGTGTTACTAGTGTTACTGGCTAAATCTTCATCAATAAGGGGCTTGATTTTTATGCACCTGTTTTGATATCAAAAAGCGAATGGGTGATTCACAGTTTTTTGAAACACTTTATTTATGTATCACTCCCCTGCTTTATAATACCTCTCAAAAACAAACTATATTTTTGTATGTTATCAACATTTATATAGTACATTTTAGTGTTTTTTATTTGCATTTGTTTTCAAAGTTGCACCACATTTTAAACACTTGCACCACATTTTAAACACAGACAATAAATTTGACAAACAAGCAGGCCAGAACTCCATTGAACTAACATTTAGAAGTCCGCGACTGATTTTACTGGCTGGGACAGTAGGGCTTGTGCCTAAATGCGAACACTGTACAATCCATTGAAAATGAGGTTTGTATTGTCATCCACATGTCACCAAATTTCTTTGAACTGTGCATAGTTTTTAGCTCACCTGACCCAAAGGGTCATGTGAGCTATTGTTATCACTTTGCGTCCGTCGGCGTCGTCGTCGTCGGCGTCGTCGTCGTCGTCGTCGTCGTCGTCGGCGTCTGTAAACTTTTTACATTTTAATCTTCTTCTCTGAAACCACTTGGCCAATTGAAACCAAACTTGGCCAAAATGTTCATTCGATGGACCTTTACAAAGTTTGTGTTTTTTATTTTGATTGGTAAACCAATATGGCCGCCACCTCAAGACTTAGTTTAACATAGGACCCTATGGGAAAAAAGTTAAAAAGGGCTTCTTCTCTGAAACCATTTAACCAATCAAAACAAAACTTACTAGCAATATTGTTTAGATGGTCCTCTATAAAGTTTGTGTTTTAGATGGGAATTGGAAATTCAAAATGGCCGCCACTGCAGGACTTAGTTTAACATAGAACCCTATGGGAAAAAGTTTAAAAGGCTTCTTCTCTGAAACTGGTTAATCAATGGAAACAAAAACTTACTAGCAATATTGTTTGGATGGTCCTCTATAAAGTTTGTGTTTTTTATGGCAATTGGAAATTCAAAATGGCTGCCACTGCAGGACTTAATTTAACATAGGACCCTATGGGAAAAAGTTTGAAAGGCTTCTTCTCTGAAACCGGCCAACCAATGGAAACAAAACTTACTAGCAATATTGTTTGGATGGTCCTTTATAAATTTAATGTTTTTTATCCCAATCTGATATTCAAAATGGCCGCCACCGCAGGACTTAGTTTAACATCGGACCCTATGGGTAAAAGGTTAAAAAGGGCTTCTTCTCTGAAACCGGTTAACCAATCAAAACAAAACTTACTAGCAATATTGTTTGGATGGTCCTCTATATAGTTTGTGTTTTTTATGGCATTTGGAAATTCAAAATGGCTGCCACCGCAGGACTTAATTTAACATAGGACCCTATGGGAAAAAGTTTGAAAGGCTTCTTTTCTGAAACCGGCCAACCAATGGAAACAAAACTTACTAGCAATATTGTTTGGATGCTCCTCTATAAAGTTAATGTTTTTTATCCCAATCTGATATTCAAAATGGCCGCCACCGCAGGACTTAGTTTAACATTGGACCCTATGGGAAAAGGTTAAAAAGGGCTTCTTCTCTGAAACCGGTTAACCAATCAAAACAAAACTTACTAGCAATATTTTCTGGATGGTCCTTTATAAAGTTTATGATTTTTATGCCAACTGGAAATTCAAAATGGCCGCTACCGCAGGACTTAGTTTAACATAGGACCCTATGGGAAAAAGTTTTTAAAGGCTTCTTCTCTGAAACCGGTTAATCAATGGAAACAAAAACTTACTAGCAATATTGTTTGGATGGTCCTCTATAAAGTTTATGTTTTTTATGGCAATTGGAAATTCAAAATGGCTGCTACCGCAGTACTTAGTTTAACATACGACCCTATGGGAAAAAGTTTTTAAAGGCTTCTTCTCTGAAACCGGTTAATCAATGGAAACAAAAACTTACTAGCAATATTGTTTGGATGGTCCTTTATAAAGTTTATGTTTTTTATGGCAATTGGAAATTCAAAATGGCCACCTCCCCCGCAGGACTTAGTTTAACATAGGACCCTATGGGCAAATAAAAAAAATCTCTATACAACTGGTTAACCAATGAAACAAAGCTTTCTAGTAATATTGTTTGGATGGTCCTATTTAAAGTTTATTGAAAATTACAGGACTTACTTTAACATCAGGGATACGCCATCTTCATTGCCTATAAAATCAGGTGAGCGATACAGGCTCTTAAGAGCCTCTGGTTTATTGTCTCGCCTGCGACGAAAGTCGCTGGAGGCGAGACATATGTATGGGAATCCGCCGGCGGCGGCGTAAACACTTGACATCTTGCTTCATATCTTTGTAAGCCCAAGCCCTAGGTCCATCAAATTTGGTCCAGAGGTAGCTTATGATGAGTACTTGCCAGTCAGTCACCTGTCACCTGACCTTGACCTCAATTTCACGGCCCAGTGACTACATTAAAGTTTTTGGGTTACGACAGTTGCTCTGTAACTACGCATGGTAGGATGACAATATTTGGTGTATAGGTTGCTGATGACTAGTACATGACTGTATGGTAGGTGTCACCTGACCTTGACCTCAATTTCACGGTCCAGCGGAACCTTAAAGTTTTTGGGTTACAACAGTTCCTCTGTAACTACGCATGGTAGGATGACAATATTTGGTGTATAGGTTGCTGATGACTAGTACATGACTGTCTGGTAGGTGTCACCTGACCTTGACCTCAATTTCACGGTCCAGCGACTACGTTAAAGTTTTTGGGTTACAACAGTTCCTCTGTAACTACGCATGGTAGGATGACAATATTTGATGTATAGGTTGCTGATGACTAGTACATGACTGTCTGGTAGGTGTCACCTGACCTTGACCTCAATTTCACGGTCCAGCGACTACGTTAAAGTTTTTGGGTTACGACAGTTCCTCTGTAACTACGCATGGTAGGATGACAATATTTGGTGTATAGGTTGCTAATTTAGTACATGACTGTCTGGTAGGTGTCACCTGACCTTGACCTCAATTTCACGGTCCAGCGACTACATTAAAGATTTTGGGTTACGACAGTTCCTCTGTAACTACACATGGTAGGATGACAATATTTGGTGTATAGGTTGCTGATGACTAGTACATGACTGTCTGGCAGGTGTCACCTGACCTTGACCTCAATTTCACGGTCGAGCGACTACGTGAAAGTTTTTGGGTTACGATAGTTCCTCCGTAACTACGCATGGTAGGATGACAATATTTGGAATATAGGTTGCTGATGAATAGTACTTGACTGTCTGGTAGGTTCCACCTGACCTTGACCTCAATTTCACGGTCCAGCGACTACATGAAAGTTTTTGGGTTAGGGCTGTTCCCCTGTAACTATGCAGGGTATGGTGACAATATTTTGTATACAGGCCGCTGCTGATATTTAATGCTATTTACGTAATGCTTATGACGAAAATTATTTTTGTTACTGATGCGGAATGCAGGCGAGACGTTTTTCTGTGTCCACACTTGTTGTTAACCTCATGGTCTGTATACTTTTTGGTAAATTTCAGATTTTGCATGTTAGGTTTTTGGGACTTTGTGTCTGAAATAAAGGGGAAATTATTAGTTTTTAGACTTTAACTCAAAAATACTTTCATCAATTTCCTTGAAATTTTGGGGCATTGTTGATGTTGACAGATGAGATAAAATTAGGAATCTCTGAAGTCCATACATGTAGCTGTTCTTTAACTTTAGGAAGTTGTGTCATGCTTCCATTGCATAGCTGTTTATTAGTCCCCTACCACCATCGACAATGGGGACTATGACTTGTACTCCATTTATGTCTGTCAAACTGTCGCACAAATTTTATTGTGACTTTTTTGGTTAATGTTTCAAGACATTGAATTGATATTTGGTGACAACCATCACAAGTTTATGATCAAGTCAAAATTGTGTTCAAGTACGATGACTTTTGATTAAGTTATGGCCCTTGGACTCAGACAATTTTGTTAAAAATAACAGTTTTCAGGCCTGTGGCCATAAACAAATTCTTTGCTACAATTTTTTTATTATCAGTTTCATCCAATCAAAACTTTTAATTTCCTCTGTTGTAATAGTAATTAATTGAGAAAATTCTCATGCTGAAAAAAGTATTTTTACTCGAAAAGCTTTTATGGTGCTGGGGCCTGGACTTCTTTTCTAAATGTTTATAGATATGAGAGTGGAGAGTCAAAAGTGACATTGCGATTTAGTCCAATGATATTTGACAAAATAATGGCCCTTGTACTTGCTGGAAGGGAACTAAAAACTTAAAACTCTTACTTTAAGAGATGAAAAGTACAGTGGACTTTAATGGGTGGGAAAAATTATAATAAACCTAAGGTGTAGTTTAATCAGGATAGGCATCATTGAAATATTGTAAAAAGCTGCGTATAGTCCACATTTACATATTGTCTGCACCCCTTTCTTGGTAAACTGAATCTGACTGTAGTAACAATGAGTTGTAACTACCAATATTTTTCAGATCTTGGCCAACCGTTAGAGTTGAACCACTTAGTAATAAAAATGTAAAAGAACTGCTGCATGCTGAACTGGCCACTCTGGATGTTAGTTTAAGTTCTGAGGAAGAGACCTCTATACTGACACAGTGCCGGACCCCATCTACATGTTGTCCATTGTATGTCATGGTGCTAGCTAGACACATCTCAGGGTAAGTTTGGAGGAAGATACCTCTATACTGACACAGTGCCGGACCCCATCTGCATGTTGTCCATTGTATGTCATGGTGTGTGCTAGACACATCTCAAGGTAAGTTTGGAGAAAGAGACCTCTAAACTGACACAGTGCTGGACCCCATCTGCGTGTTGTCCATTGTTTGTCATGGAGCTAGCCAGACACATCTCAGGGTAAGTTTGGAGAAAGAGACCTCTAAGCTGACACAGTGCTGGACCCCATCTGCGTGTTGTCCATTGTTTGTCATGGAGCTAGCCAGACACATCTCAAGGTAAGTTAGGAGGAAGAGACCTCTGTACTGACACAGTGCTGGACCCCATCTGCGTGTTGTCCATTGTATGTCATGGAGCTAGCCAGACACATCTCAGGGTAAGTTTGGAGGAAGAGACCTCTATACTGACACAGTGCTGGACCCCATCTACATGATGTCCATTGTATGTCGTGGAGCTAGCCAGACACATCTCAGGGTAAATTTGGAGAAAGAGACCTCGCAACTATCACAGTGCCTGACCCCATATACGTGTTGTCCTTTGTATGTCATGGTGCTTGAGAGACACATCTCAGGGTAAGTTTAGAGGAAGAGACCTCTAAACTGACACAGTGATGGACACCATCTACATGTTGTCCATTGTATGTCGTGGTGCTTGCGAGACAAATCTCAGGGTAAGTTTGGAGGAACAGACCTCTATACTGACACAGTGCCGAACTCCATATGCGTGTTGTCCGTTGTATGTTATGGTGCTTGAGAGACACATCTCAGGGTAAGTTTGGAGGAAAAGACCTCTATACTGACACAGTGTCGGACCCCGTCTATGTGTTGTCCATTGTATGTCATTGTGCTTGCTAGACACATCTCAGGGTAAGTTTGGAGAAAGAAGACCTCTATACTGACACAGTGCCGAACTCCATATGCATGTTGTCCATTGTATGTCATGTTGCTTTAGAGACACATCTCAGGGTAAGTTCTGAGGAAGAGACCTCTATACTGACACAGTGCCGAACTCCATATGCGTGTTGTCCATTGTATGTCATGGTGCTTGAGAGACACATCTCAGGGTAAGTTTAGAGGAAGAGACCTCTTAACTGACACAGGGCTGGACCCCATCTACATGTTGTCCATTGTATGTTGTGGTGCTTGCGAGACACATCTCAGGGTAAGTTTGGAGGAAGAGACCTCTATACTGACACAGTGCCGAACTCCATACGTGTTGTCCATTGTATGTCATGGTGCTTGAGAGACACATCTCAGGGTGAGTTTGGAGGAAGAGACCTCTATACTGACACAGTGCTGGACCCCATCTATGTGTTGTCCATTGTATGTCATTGTGCTTGCTAGACACATCTCAAGGTAAGTTTGGAGAAAGAGACCTCTAAACTGACACAGTGCCAGACCCCATCTACGTGTTGTCCATTGTATGTCATGGAGCTTGCTAGACACATCTCAGGGTAAGTTTGGAGAAAGAGACCTCTAAACTGACGAAGTGCTGGACCCCATCTTTGTGTTGTCCATTGTATGTCATGAAGCTAGCCAGACACATCTCAAGGTAAGTTTGGAGAAAGAGACCTCTAAACTGACACAGTGCCAGACCCCCATCTGCATGTTGTCCATTGTATGTTGTGGTGCTTGCGAGACACATCTCAGGGTAAGTTTGGAGGAAGAGACCTCTATACTGACACAGTGCCGAACTCCATATGCGTGTTGTCCATTGTATGTCATGGTGCTTGAGAGACACATCTCAGGGTAAGTTTGGAGGAAGAGACCTCTATACTGACACAGTGCCAAACCCTATATACTTGTTGTCCATTGTATGTCATGGTGCTTGCCAGACACATCTCAGGGTAAGTTCTGAGGAAGAGACCTCTGTACTGACACAGTGCCAGACCCCATCTACGTGTTGTCCATTGTATGTCATGGAGCTTGCTAGACACATCTCAGGGTAAGTTTGGAGAAAGAGACCTCTAAACTGAAGAAGTGCTGGACCCCATCTGCGTGTTGTCCATTGTATGTCATGGAGCTAGCCAGACACATCTCAAGGTAAGTTTGGAGAAAGAGACCTCTAAACTGACACAGTGCCAGACCCCCATCTGCGTGTTGTCCATTGTATGTCATGGAGCTAGCCAGACACATCTCAGGGTAAGTTCTCAAGAAGAGACCTCTATACTGACACAGTGCCAGACCCCATATGCGTGTTGTCCATTGTATGTCATGGTGCGTGCTAGACACTTCTCAGGGTAAGTTAGGACGAAGAGACCTCTATACTGCCACAGTGCCAAACCCCATATACGTGTTGTCCATTGTATGTCATGGTGCTTGCCAGACACATCTCGGGTTAAGTTCTGAGGAAGAGACCTCTGTACTGACACAGTGCCAGACCCCATCTACGTGTTGTCCATTGTATGTCATGGAGCTTGCTAGACACATCTCAGGGTAAGTTTGGAGAAAGAGACCTCTATACTGATGCAGTGCTGGACCCCATCTGCCTGTTGTCCATTGTATGTCATGGAGCTAGCCAGACACATCTCAGGGTAAGTTTGGAGAAAGAGACCTCTAAACTGAAGCAGTGCCGGACCCCATCTGCGTGTTGTCCATTGTATGTCATGGAGCCAGCCAGACACATCTCAGGGTAAGTTCTCAAGAAGAGACCTCTAAACTGACACAGTGCTGGACCCCATCTACATGTTATCCATTGTATGTCGTGGAGCTTGCGAGTCACATCTCAGGGTAAGTTTGGAGGAAGAGACCTCTATACTGACACAGTGCCCTATTCCATCTATGTGTTATCCATTGTATGTCATTGTGCGTGCTAGACACATCTCAGGGTAAGTTTGGAGGAAGAGACCTCTAAACTGACACAGTGCCAGACCCCATCTGCGTGTTGTCCATTGTATGTCATGGTTCTAGCTAGACACATCTCAGGGTAAGTTTGGAGGAAGAGACCTCTATACTGACACAGTGCCGGACCCCATCCACACATCCATTGTATGTCATGGTGCTTGCTAGACACATCTCAGGGTAAGTTTGGAGGAAGAGACCTCTATACTGACACAGTGCCGAACCCCATCTGCGTCTTGTCCATTGTATGTCATGGTGCTAGGTAGACACATCTCAGGGTAAGTTCTGAGGAAGAGACCTCTATACTGACACAGTGCAGAACCCCATCTGCATGTTGTCCATTGTATGTCATGGTGCTAGGTAGACACATCTCAGGGTAAGTTCTGAAAAAGAGACCTCTATACTGACACAGTGCCCGACCCGGCCAACATGTTGTCCATTGTATGTCATGGTGCTTGCTAGACACATCTCAGGGTAAGTTTTTAGGAAGAGACCTCTATACTGACCCAGTGCCAGACCCCATCTTCATTTTAACTGAACAACAAGTTATATGACAATACATATTACTATTTATTTTTACCAGAGCACTATGTACGTGTGTACTTAATAAAAAAAAATATGTAGACTTATTTTTAACATTAAAATGTGTGTATCATTTTGAGGCTGTTACCTAGATGGAATGATTATATTTATTATTATATAATTTATTTAGCTTTTAAATCATAAATCTGATTGGCCAATTCAAATTGAGCAAACCGTATTAGATGATATAACATGCATTCGTCACATGACCTATTCTTACACAGTTATTCAGATAGTTCCTTCATGTCATATCTGTTATTGACCATGAAAATTTTTTCAATAAAATTTAAATTATTAAGAATATTCAAATTTCTGAGCGTGTTATACTATACAACCCTGGTTTGGCCTGTGTACTACTTTGATAAACCACTTGGGTCAAAAAGACCTACACCAGGTTATATAGTATGATGTTCAGAAATGTTCAAAATATTCCTTAAATGTATAATGATTAATAATATGGATTGTTTTTTGCAGGTATACAAGATTTGACTCGAAATCTGTAAAGCATTTAGAAAACTTATTAACATGTACAGATTGTGTTATTTTGTACTGTAAAGTACTAGATCTGCTGAGATTTTCTTTGGAATCTCCAGAAACCAGAGGCCATTTAAAGATGGTTAGTAGTTTAACTTTATACTGTAAAGTACTAGATCTGCTGAGATTTTCTTTGGAATCTCCAGAAACCAGAGGCCATTTAAAGATGGTTAGTAGTTTAACTTTATACTGTAAAGTACTAGATCTGCTGAGATTTTCTTTGGAATCTCCAGAAACCAGAGGCCATTTAAAGATGGTTAGTAGTTTAACTTTATACTGTAAAGTACTAGATCTGCTGAGATTTTCTTTGGAATCTCCAGAAACCAGAGGCCATTTAAAGATGGTTAGTAGTTTAACTTTATACTGTAAAGTACTAGATCTGCTGAGATTTTCTTTGGAATCTCCAGAAACCAGAGGCCATTTAAAGATGGTTAGTAGTTTAACTTTATACTGTAAAGTACTAGATCTGCTGAGATTTTCTTTGGAATCTCCAGAAACCAGAGGCCATTTAAAGATGGTTAGTAGTTTAACTTTATACTGTAAAGTACTAGATCTGCTGAGATTTTCTTTGGAATCTCCAGAAACCAGAGGCCATTTAAAGATGGTTAGTAGTTTAACTTTATACTGTAAAGTACTAGATCTGCTGAGATTTTCTTTGGAATCTCCAGAAACCAGAGGCCATTTAAAGATGGTTAGTAGTTTAACTTTATACTGTAAAGTACTAGATCTGCTGAGATTTTCTTTGGAATCTCCAGAAACCAGAGGCCATTTAAAGATGGTTAGTAGTTTAACTTTATACTGTAAAGTACTAGATCTGCTGAGATTTTCTTTGGAATCTCCAGAAACCAGAGGCCATTTAAAGATGGTTAGTAGTTTAACTTTATACTGTAAAGTACTAGATCTGCTGAGATTTTCTTTGGAATCTCCAGAAACCAGAGGCCATTTAAAGATGGTTAGTAGTTTAACTTTATACTGTAAAGTACTAGATCTGCTGAGATTTTCTTTGGAATCTCCAGAAACCAGAGGCCATTTAAAGATGGTTAGTAGTTTAACTTTATACTGTAAAGTACTAGATCTGCTGAGATTTTCTTTGGAATCTCCAGAAACCAGAGGCCATTTAAAGATGGTTAGTAGTTTAACTTTTCATTGCTAAAACAGAACTTATACTAAGACAGATCCTGCTGCACCATTTGATGTAGTTTGCAGTTTTCATAGAACTGAGGTTTTGATGGGGTAGGGTTTCCAGTCCTTTGCCCAACCCTTATCTTGATTCAGCCAGGCTTGGAACCACCCATGACAGAGTTTAAAACAGAACGTTTTTATTTTATTCCTTTGCCAACGATTATATCATAACATTATTGTAAAAATTTCAATAATTTACAAAACAGTTTAAAATTCAATTGGATTTTCATACAAGAAGATTTAGATTTGCTCAGAGAGTTTGGAAATTATGTGTTTCAGAGTCTTCAATTAAGAAGATCATCAGATATTATTGTTTAAATTTATCACTGACTTATTTTTTTAAAAAATTTTTTCTTTTAATAAACAACTAATAATTGTCCCTCTTCTATTTACATGCATATGTCATACATGTACCTATATATGTATCACTTGGCTCTGCCCCAGTCCAACATAAGTGTCATAAGTTATAACATTATCAAGTTGTTATTGTAATGTTGTTTTCTATGTTATACATGTCCCCATTTATGATAATCACTTGTTTGTAATTTCATGCTCTATTCTAGGGCCCTTGATTGGAATAAAGATATTTGTATTTTGTATTGTATATCCTTATTATTAAAACCGTCTCAAATTTTGTTTACATCTCCAGTGGACTTCCCACTAGACACCATTATGTCTCTTGACCCTCACAAAATTTGTTTATAGCTCCAGGGGATTTTCCAGCATTCAACCAATGTCTCTTGACCACTTATTTTGTAAAAATTGTATAAACACTAATGTTTATTGAATTTGTGTATGTCATAAACTCTGAGTAGAATAGTAGAAATCACAAACCAATTGTTTATCTACAATCTATATCAATTTTATAGAAACTACATTAGATTTCTTGTAAGATTATATGAATGTTGTAGAAGATGAGTACCATTTTGTTGTAGTATGTCCAACTTACAGATTTTTCAGAACAATTATTGACCAAAATATTATTGTTCATGGTCAAATTGTCAAAAGCTTTATTAATTGTAAAAATGTTCAGATAAAAACTCACAACTAAAGTAAGTTAGTTTTTAAATTCAGCATGGAAATTTGGATCTCAATTTTACGTTTTTAAAAGAAATAAATTTATACAGCAAAATTTAATTTGAAAATTATAATTGTGATATTGCATACCTTTTATTGTTTTAGCTTCCTTTGTATTTGTATTTGCTCATATTATTGTATGGGATCACGTTTTAGATTAAAGGAAGGATATTCATCAAATAATTTAATTATTTAATCTTTTTATTTTCACGTCCTGAATATATCTGAAATATTGCTTGCTGGACATGAACAATAATCAATCAATTAAGTATATTGAATTAGTTTGTATTTATTCTCAGTAATCCATTGTTTGTCACTATATATTTATTCATTATATTTTGCTAAAGCATGTATGGGCTTTTTGCAATAAATTCATTCATTCAGTTTTCTATCCTTACAATATTTTTTGTTTCAGATACTTAGGTTTATATATGTGAGTCGTTGTGGCCTTCGGGAAAGTGAATTACTGGAACTGGTGCCAAATTTGTCTCTACACTTTCTGACACTACTGACAGAGGTTCTAAGTCATCATCTCATTATAAAGTATCAAGGGGGATTACTCATGTTTCCACATCAACAGGTAAGTCATTCAACAGGAGCGTGTCAGTGGTTATAACATTTTTTTTCAGATTTTGAAAACGCATCATTCTTTTTTTTTTGACAGTCTACCTTTAGAGTTTAAATTTGTAATAGTGTAGGCAGACTCACTGGGGGCCTTGGTGGCCAAGTGGTTAAGGTAGTTCATCCAAGGTGGTTTAGGTAGTTCATCCAAGGTGGTTAAGGTAGTTCATCCAAGGTGGTTAAGGTAGTTTATCCAAGGTGGTTAAGGTAGTTCATCCAAGGTTGTTAAGGTAGTTCATCCAAGGTGGTTTAGGTAGTTCATCCAAGGTGGTTAAGGTAGTTCATCCAAGGTGGTTAAGGTAGTTCATCCAAGGTGGTTAAGGTAGTTCATCCAAGGTTGTTAAGGTAGTTCATCCAAGGTGGTTAAGGTAGTTCATCCAAGGTGGTTAAGGTAGTTCATCCAAGGTGGTTAAGGTAGTTCATCCAATGTGGTTAAGGTAGTTCATCCAAGGTGGTTAAGGTAGTTCATCCAAGGTGGTTAAGGTAGTTCATCCAAGGTGGTTAAGGTAGTTCTTCCAAGGTTGTTAAGGTAGTTTATCCAAGGTGGTTTAGGTAGTTCATCCAAGGTGGTTAAGGTAGTTCATCCAAGGTGGTTAAGGTAGTTCATCCAAGGTGGTTTAGGTAGTTCATCCAAGGTGGTTAAGGTAGTTCATCCAAGGTGGTTAAGGTAGTTCATCCAAGGTGGTTAAGGTAGTTCATCCAAGGTGGTTAAGGTAGTTCATCCAAGGTGGTTAAGGTAGTTCATCCAAGGTGGTTAAGGTAGTTCATCCAAGGTGGTTAAGGTAGTTCATCCAAGGTGGTTAAGGTAGTTCATCCAAGGTGGTTAAGGTATTTTATCCAAGGTGGTTAAGGTAGTTTATCCAATGTAGTTAAGGTAGTTCATCCAAGGTGGTTTAGGTAGTTTATCCAAGGTGGTTTAGGTAGTTCATCCAAGGTGGTTAAGGTAGTTTATCCAAGGTGGTTAAGGTAGTTTCTCCAAGGTGGTTAAGGTAGTTTATCCAATGTAGTTAAGGTAGTTTATCCAAGGTGGTTTAGGTAGTTCATCCAAGGTGGTTAAGGTAGTTTATCCAATGTAGTTAAGGTAGTTCATCCAAGGTGGTTAAGGTAGTTCATCCAAGGTGGTTAAGGTAGTTCATCCAATGTAGTTAAGGTAGTTCATCCAATGTAGTTAAGGTAGTTTATCCAAGGTGGTTTAGGTAGTTTATCCAAGGTGGTTAAGGTAGTTCATCCAATGTAGTTAAGGTAGTTCATCCAATGTAGTTAAGGTAGTTCATCCAAGGTGGTTAAGGTAGTTTATCCAAGGTGGTTAAGGTAGTTCATCCAATGTAGTTAAGGTAGTTCATCCAATGTAGTTAAGGTAGTTTATCCAAGGTGGTTAAGGTAGTTTATCCAATGTAGTTAAGGTAGTTTATCCAAGGTGGTTTACGTAGTTCATCCAAGGTGGTTAAGGTAGTTTATCCAAGGTGGTTTAGGTAGTTCATCCAAGGTGGTTAAGGTAGTTTATCCAAGGTGGTTAAGGTAGTTTATCCAAGGTTGTTAAGGTAGTTTATCCAAGGTGGTTAAGGTAGTATATCCAAGGTGGTTTAGGTAGTTCATCCAAGGTGGTTAAGGTAGTTCATCCAAGGTGGTTAAGGTAGTTTATCCAAGGTGGTTAAGGTAGTTCATCCAAGGTGGTTAAGGTAGTTCATCCAAGGTTGTTAAGGTTGTTTATCCAATGTAGTTAAGGTAGTTCATCCAAGGTGGTTAAGGTAGTTCATCCAAGGTGGTTAAGGTAGTTTATCCAAGGTGGTTTAGGTAGTTCATCCAAGGTGGTTTAGGTAGTTTATCCAAGGTGGTTAAGGTAGTTTATCCAAGGTGGTTAAGGTAGTTTATCCAATGTAGTTAAGGTAGTTTATCCAAGGTTGTTAAGGTAGTTTATCCAAGGTGGTTAAGGTAGTTTATCCAAGGTGGTTTAGGTAGTTTATCCAAGGTGGTTTAGGTAGTTCATCCAAGGTGGTTTAGGTAGTTCATCCAAGGTGGTTTAGGTAGTTTATCCAAGGTGGTTAAGGTAGTTTATCCAAGGTGGTTTAGGTAGTTGATCCAAGGTGGTTAAGGTAGTTCATCCAAGGTGGTTTAGGTAGTTTATCCAAGGTGGTTAAGGTAGTTCATCCAAGGTTGTTAAGGTAGTTTATCCAAGGTGGTTAAGGTAGTTTATCCAAGGTGGTTTAGGTAGTTTATCCAAGGTGGTTTAGGTAGTTCATCCAAGGTGGTTTAGGTAGTTCATCCAATGTGGTTAAGGTAGTTCATCCAAGGTGGTTTAGGTAGTTTATCCAAGGTGGTTAAGGTAGTTCATCCAAGGTTGTTAAGGTAGTTTATCCAAGGTGGTTAAGGTAGTTCATCCAAGGTGGTTTAGGTAGTTTATCCAAGGTGGTTAAGGTAGTTCATCCAAGGTGGTTTAGGTAGTTCATCCAATGTGGTTAAGGTAGTTCATCCAAGGTGGTTTAGGTAGTTTATCCAAGGTGGTTAAGGTAGTTCATCCAAGGTGGTTAAGGTAGTTCATCCAAGGTGGTTAAGGTAGTTCATCCAAGGTGGTTAAGGTAGTTCATCCAAGGTGGTTAAGGTAGTTTATCCAAGGTGGTTAAGGTAGTTCATCCAAGGTGGTTTAGGTAGTTCATCCAAGGTGGTTAAGGTAGTTTATCCAATGTAGTTAAGGTAGTTCATCCAAGGTGGTTAAGGTAGTTCATCCAAGGTGGTTAAGGTAGTTCATCCAAGGTGGTTTAGGTAGTTTATCCAAGGTGGTTAAGGTAGTTCATCCAAGGTGGTTTAGGTAGTTTATCCAAGGTGGTTTAGGTAGTTCATCCAAGGTGGTTAAGGTAGTTCATCCAAGGTGGTTAAGGTAGTTTATCCAATGTAATTAAGGTAGTTCATCCAAGGTGGTTAAGGTAGTTCATCCAAGGTGGTTAAGGTAGTTCATCCAAGGTGGTTAAGGTAGTTCATCCAAGGTTGTTAAGGTAGTTCATCCAAGGTGGTTAAGGTAGTTCATCCAAGGTGGTTAAGGTAGTTCATCCAATGTGGTTAAGGTAGTTCATCCAAGGTGGTTAAGGTAGTTCATCCAATGTGGTTAAGGTAGTTTATCCAAGGTGGTTAAGGTAGTTTATCCAATGTAGTTAAGGTAGTTTATCCAAGGTGGTTAAGGTAGTTCATCCAAGGTGGTTAAGGTAGTTCATCCAAGGTGGTTTAGGTAGTTCATCCAAGGTGGTTAAGGTAGTTCATCCAAGGTGGTTAAGGTAGTTCATCCAAGGTGGTTAAGGTAGTTCATCCAAGGTGGTTTAGGTAGTTCATCCAAGGTGGTTAAGGTAGTTCATCCAATGTGGTTAAGGTAGTTTATCCAAGGTGGTTTAGGTAGTTTATCCAAGGTGGTTAAGGTAGTTCATCCAAGGTTGTTAAGGTAGTTCATCCAATGTGGTTAAGGTAGTTCATCCAAGGTGGTTAAGGTAGTTCATCCAAGGTGGTTTAGGTAGTTCATCCAAGGTGGTTAAGGTAGTTCATCCAAGGTGGTTAAGGTAGTTCATCCAAGGTGGTTAAGGTAGTTCATCCAAGGTGGTTTAGGTAGTTCATCCAAGGTGGTTAAGGTAGTTCATCCAATGTGGTTAAGGTAGTTTATCCAAGGTGGTTTAGGTAGTTTATCCAAGGTGGTTAAGGTAGTTCATCCAAGGTTGTTAAGGTAGTTCATCCAAGGTGGTTAAGGTAGTTCATCCAAGGTGGTTAAGGTAGTTCATCCAAGGTGGTTTAGGTAGTTCATCCAAGGTGGTTAAGGTAGTTCATCCAATGTGGTTAAGATAGTTCATCCAATGTGGTTAAGATAGTTCATCCAAGGTGGTTAAGGTAGTTTATCCAAGGTGGTTAAGGTAGTTCATCCAATGTGGTTAAGGTAGTTCATCCAAGGTGGTTAAGGTAGTTCATCCAAGGTGGTTAAGGTAGTTTATCCAAGATAGTTCATCCAAGGTGGTTAAGGTAGTTCATCCAAGGTGGTTAAGGTAGTTCATCCAAGGTGGTTAAGGTAGTTCATCCAAGGTGGTTAAGGTAGTTCATCCAAGGTGGTTAAGGTAGTTCATCCAAGGTGGTTAAGGTAGTTCATCCAAGGTGGTTAAGGTAGTTCATCCAAGGTGGTTTAGGTAGTTTATCCAAGGTGGTTAAGGTAGTTCATCCAAGGTGGTTAAGGTAGTTCATCCAAGGTGGTTAAGGTAGTTCATCCAAGGTGGTTAAGGTAGTTCATCCAAAGTGGTTAAGGTAGTTGATCCAAGGTGGTTAAGGTAGTTCATCCAAGGTGGTTAAGGATGTGCTGTACAACTCTGAGTTGATCCCTAAGAACCATTCCATGTTTTAGTATACTGTTCAATTTGTTTGTTTGTGTTTGTTTGAATGTTTAATGCCACTTTAAGTAATTTTTCAGCTATGTCATTGTGTCCAGTTTTATTAGGGGAGGAAGCTGGAGTACCCGGAGAAAACCCCGATCTCTGGTAGGAAAACGGGCAATCTTTGTCAATTAAGATTGGAACCGAGTACACCCTGTTATTTTTCAAACTGAGATAACCAATTAGAAATGTGCTACAAATCTTTTATACATACATTTTATTTTAGGTTGAAAAAGCTGTGTATGAGTATTGCTTTGGTAAAGAAGACATCAAACTGGTAGCACAGTATCGACAAAGCCTTATTGAGTATTTCTCCAATTATTTAAAGTAAGGATGTTATTTTATCCTGCAATCAACATTATTAGACAAATAATGCAGATGACCTGTATTGTTTTAACGTGTACATTTTTTGGTAATCTTTAGCCATGGGCACAATATGATTTCTGATTGATGTTACAATCAGCTGAAAATAGTCTTGAAAAATATTGAACAATCATAAAATTTTGATTGTGACGTTAGAAATGAGGCATCTTTGGGGTTCAAATATTGAAAAAAAAGGTTTTATTTTAACAAAAACATTTTAAAGCATTTTTTAATGGCAGGTAAAAACAACATTAATGTGTTGTCAAAAATTATAGCTTGCGTAGTTTGTATTTAGCATGGGACGGGGAAATGCTTAGCCAGGACTTGCATTTCCCCAGTCACTAAGCATCTAACAAACACATGCTATATTTTTTTTAAACTCAGTAATATTGTATATATACTGGTGGGGGGCCTCGGTGGCCGAGTTGTCAAGGTAGTTCGTCTACTATTGATCACGTGGTCTGTCAACACTGGGATTGCGGGTTCGATTCTCACTGCAGGCAGGGTGTACTCGACTCCAATCTTAATTGACAAGGATTGCCAGTTTTCCTACCGCAGGTCGGGGGTTCTCTCGGGTACTCCGGCTTCCTCCCCCAATAAAAACTGGACGCCATGAAATGGCTGAAAAATTGCTGAAAGTGGCGTTAAAACACCATTCAAACAAACAAATATATACTGGTGTCCTACCTATCATTCAATCAGTTGGAACCAGTCTAACTTGAAATGATCTATATTTTATGTACTCTGTCAAAGAAGGTCTTTCCTACAGTTAGTTTGATTTAGATCCATCACTTATTATACCCCTTCTTCATAGAAGAGGGGGTGTACTGGTTTACCCCTGTCTCTCTGTCATTCCAACGGCAACATAAATTTCGTAACAGTTTTCTCAGCAACTAATTAGCGCAACCACTTGAAATTTTATATGTGACCTTACTATGTGGTACTATATTGCAAGTACCGATTTCAGGTCTGTCGCGTATCTTCTTCCTCTTTACCAACTTAGTCATTTCAATGATGTGAATAGCAAGTGTAAACTGAGTGACCAGGTTACAAGATATTTTTAGTATAATTGATTGTTTAAATGGTGTTAATGCCACTTTCAGCTATTCTTCAGCTATATCATGGCAGTTAGTTTGTATTATGGTAACAAGTAAGAGCACCAGATGAGAACCTCCATTGACGGGGAAACTGGCAATCCTTGTTAGTTAAGGTTGATGATGAGCACACAGTGCAAGAAATCTGGCTAGAACTCACATCCCCATTTATTACGCCTTTAAAGTCATATGAACTACTTTCAATTGCTTTTACTCATGTTACAGTCCTGGGGAAACTACTTGTCGTGTATCCGATGAGTTGCCATGGTTACTTAGACAGACACAAGAGAAAGAAGCACTTCAGCAATGTTTACTGAATCTCTGTGTGTTTCAGCGGTTGTATTCCAGGTAAATATACTGTATTCCAGGTAAATATACTGTATTCCAGGTAAATATTCTGTATTCTAGGTAAATATACTGTATTCCAGGTAAATATACTGTATTCCAGGTAAATATACTGTATTCCAGGTAAATATACTGCATTTCTGGTAAATATACTGTATTCCAGGGAAATATTTTGTATATTAGTTAATATTCTGTATTGAGGTCAATATTCTTTATTCTGTATTTAGGTTAATATTCTGTATTCCAAGTAAACATTTTGTATTTCAGGTAAATATTTATAAAAAAAATCTTCTTGTCTGCAACGATAGTAGCTCAAGGCGAGACATAATATACAGGAATCTGGCATTGCTTTATATCTTTGTAAACTTAAGTCCTAGGTCCATGAAATTTGGTCCAGTGGTAGCTTATGATGACACTTGCCGGTCAGTCACCTGACCTTGACCTCAATTTCATGGTCCAGTGACTACATTTAAAATTTTGGATTAGGGCAGTTCCTCTTCACCCATGCGTGGTAGGTTGACAATATTTGGTATATAGGTTGCTGATGAAAAGCACATGACTGTCTGTTAGGTGCTATCTGATCTTGACCTCAATTTCATGCTCAAGTGGCTACGTTAAAGTTTTTGGATTAGTGGAGGTCCTCTGCATCCATGCATGGTAGGATGACAATATTGGTATATAGGTTACTGATGAATAGTAAATGAGTGTCTGGTAGGTGTCATCTGACCTTGACCTCAATTTCACGGTCCAGTGACTACATTTAAGTTTTTGGATTAGGTCATTTCCTATGTAACCTATTTTAAGTGCGTTTTACTTGTTGCTCATGAAGTATTTTTGTTCATTACTGCTGTGTAATGCAGGTTAGTTATTTTTCTGTGTCCACACTTGTTAAAGTTTAAACAGTACAGTGTATTTAGATTTGGCCTGTTTTGATGTTTGCCACTAACATTTGAACATTGGAATATTTTTTTAAAGAGGTCGATGTCCAGAATTAATATCTTACTGGCAGTTTGTGGCAGCAGATAAAAACACCATGGCACAACTCTACTTTACAGCTACTCGTAAAATGGAAGAATGTAAGCTTTTTCTACTAATACAACAATGGAATATGATATAAACTTTAAGAAAATAGATTATGAAATATATAACAGCCACTAGTTTTTTGACGAACAAGATAAAAGGTTTAAAAGCAATTTGTATTAACCCTAAATCCAAAATAGGGGAGGTAAGGAGGGGAGAAATTGTAAAAACCAGCAAACTTTGGCATTTGATCTTTGCTAATTACCATTGCAGTCAACCCAAATTAGACATAAACTCAGTCTTAATCTTGACATGATTGTAACTAGTATTGACTGAAACACTGACCAACCACACCCTTCTACTTTAAATTTAAGATAAATAAATGATCATTTTTTCAAACCCCAATATGACATTGAGTTGGAGGGGATATTAATTTAGGCTTGTTTTGTAATTTAAAATGTTACTGTTTCAGATGTAGGTCAGTATGGAGGACTAATCACTCTCGAGAGAATAGCTGACCTTTATGAATCACTTGGGCATTTTCTCAAAGATCTGGGTCAACTTAATCAGGTTAGATTCTTTTTGTGTTATGCCATGTTTCAGTTCTTCTTTCACAATGACTTGGCCATTCTGTTTATAGAAAATCTTAATTTGCAGACAAAATCTGTGGATTTGCATAGTAATAGTAGTAATTTTTTTTTAAATCCAGGATGCAATATTTTAGCTATGTTACAGTTACATTACAGCTGCATTTCAGCTAATACAGTAACATTACAGCTGTAGTGCTGCATTATTTTAGCCGTGCTATGGCAATATTACAGCTGAACCTGTCATCAATTCATAGCTAGTTGCAGTGGGTAATGAGAAGTAAGTTTGTCTGTTTGTATACAATTTTGATTGCCACAGAAAGATACATGTATAATGAATTATGAATATTTATGTAAATCCACTCTGCATCCTGCCACTTAGGGATCTCGTATGATGGACTTGCTACCGGAAATCTTTTATTTAGTTGATTGATTGATAATATAGTTCCATCATGTCTCAAGAGAATCATTGTATACACAAATGGCATCGTCACAAGTCAGGGTTTCTGTGTCCACAAAACCCTGACAAACTTAGCTAGGAAATTCCCGTGCTAGAAGTCACTATTTTGATTGGCTACATCATACCTGATGTAGCCAATCAAAAGCTCGCTTTCATTCACGACTTGGTTAAGGGATATCCCGATGTTGATTGTAAATAAACCAAACGGATGTGTTGCATAGACCATTTGAAAATCAGTGTATTTTGTACAGTAGTGTTAATAGTTGGTTATTACCATGTTATTTATTAGTTGTGTTACGTTTTCCTCCAACTCACAGATGAGTAAGATTGACAACTGCCAAACACTTGTTTCTTTAAGCAATTTCATTGGTTGATATTTTGAAGGATTGACGTCATATGAAAATCTAGCACAGGAAGTTCCCAGCTAAGTTTGTCAGGGTTTCGTGGACACATGTGGACACAGAAACCCTGACTTGTGAGGATGCACGGGCAATTTTAAATGCCACTAGAAAAGTAAAATATGGATAATGTGTAGAAACAGAAAATAGAGTCTTTGGCAGCTGCTTCATTGATCTGCTGATGTTGACCAAAGGGGTCATTAACGTGCAAGAAGCATGACTCTCTATAAACATGTCCCCCACTATTGTAAATGGACTGGATTATAACCATTAGCCTACTATTGACCATGCACTTGTCACCAATGAGGTATCAGGTTCCTGTCTCATTGCCGGAAAGATATACTCCATTTTCCAATCATAATTGACAAAGATTGCTAGGTTTATTCCATGTAGCTCCTCCCTAATTAAAAACTGGATGCCATCATGTAGCTGAAAAATTGCTGAAAGTGGCATTAAACACCATTCAAAGAAACCATATTATGACCTAACAACTCCTATAGCAGAGGGCATCCCTAAGTCAACAACTGGGTCACAGTGACTTGAGCCCTAGGAAAACTCCAGTAAGGTCCCAATATATGGTACTCCATCTGGTGGATTATAACCAAGAAACATTATATCCATTGTTTGCATCCAGCATTAGTGGCACTAAACAACTGGTTATTTATAGTACAGTGAACCCTCGTTACAACGACATTCGATTTAACGGAATATTCGACATCCGACAGGATTTCAGTGGGAACAAACGTGTCCACGTGTTGTTTATGCTCGATACAACGACATATTCGGTTTCCGACTCCGACTTCGTCTGTCGGTAACAAATATACCAAAGCTAGCATAAAATAATTCGTTACAACGACAAATTATCAAGATTTACCTGTGAAAGGTTATCTTTGTCCAGAGAATTTATTTTTCTAACGGTTAATTGCACAGGTGAACACCTGTTGCTATAGCGTAATTAACCTTGCGTGACATTTCCGTTACAAATCTAATCGATGATAGGGATATGGCTTCATTAATAAGGTGTCAAAGGCTATTTAATATTTAAATCTTCAAATATTTGAGAAAATTATTGGCTTAATTACAAGTGTGTTAAGATTGAAGCAGCACATCAGGAATAGGATAATTACCGAAAATCGGTCTAATGTAAATAATCATAACTTTACAATTAATTTTGTTAAAAAAAGACAAAAGGGTTTTTAATTAAATATCGGCAAGAAAACACGCATTTTATTATTTTTTTTTTTGTTATTAAGCTTGTATATTGAGCAGACTTGAACAATTTTCAATAGACGCAAATAAAAAAGGGAGATAATCAAAGTACAAAAATACAAATTCATTATAACAGCAAATTCAGTTTAACGTCAATATTGGCCGGAAACTAACATGGTCGTTGTAAAGAGGGTTGACTGTAATACAAAGGTGAACATCTTTATTGCAGGCTGTATCAGCTCTTCAGAAAGCTCTCGAAATAAGGGAAACAACTCTACATCCAGATCATCCTATTGTAGCCAGAACTCATCATATTTTGGCAGGACTTTATGCTCAATGGGGTAAATTCTCAACAGCAGAAGACTTTTACAAACAAGCTCTAGCATTGTATGAGAATGAATATGGAGCAGATCATCCTCTGGTAGCTGCAGAACTTGAAGCTCTGGCTCAGTTATATCAGCGTCAAGATCGGTAAGGGAACTCTAAGCTCTAACTCACTTATATAAGCGTCAAGATCTGTAAGGGAACTTAAAGCTCTGACTCAGCAGGGCTCGACAATAACGTTTGTTTGATTGTCTGGGACAAGTGGAAATGTCCATCGGACAAGTAAAACTCAGTACTCACTTGGCCGTCAGGACAAGTTAAAAAAAATAAGCCTATAATGAAGTATCATAAAGAATTGAAGTATCTTTTCTTGAAAATGTGAGTTGGGTCAATATTTTTTCTGAATTTATTATCCTTTACATTTTTTTCATTGCTGATAACATGTCAACAAATTTATGCAAATTACTTAGTGCTGGTTCGAAACTACGTATGCATACCCCTAACTACAAGCTTCAATGGTACCAGTAATATACAACTTATTCGTGATCAAGAAAACACTTGAAGGAACTGAGCTTGCTGATAATAGTTGTAAAACTTACTTAACATCGAAACATCAACACACACATGGATCTGACAAAATTCGGTTTCACCACATCCAAGAAAAAAAAATCGTAACATTAGCTAAGCATAATATGTATTGTTTTTATCCAAATCATTGAAACATACAAATTTTGTATGTTCTGGGACAAAATTTTCGGACAAGTGATGTTTTCATTCTGACGAGTAAATTTTGAAAGTTACTTGTCCGAAGGGACAAGTTTAAAAAAAGTTATTGTTGAGCCCTGCTCAGTTATAAGAGGGTCAAGATTGGTAAGGGAACTCCAAGCTCTGACTCAGTTATATCAGCGTCAAGGTTGGTAAGGGAACTTAAATCTCAGTTATATCAATTTCAAGATTGGGGAGGAAACTTGAAGCTGTGGCTCTGTTATATTGATGTCAAGATCAGTAAGGAAACTCAAAGCTCTGACTCTTATATTATCGTCAAGTTTGGTAAGGGAACTAGAAGCTATGGCTCAGTTATAACAATGTCAAGATTGGTAAGGGAAGTCAAAGCTCTAGCTTAGTTACATCAACATCAGGATTGGTACATTCACATGTTTAAGTAGAAAATTTACAGAACAGACCATGTTGCTATAAGCTCTGGCTCAGGTTTATATTTTTTTTCAAGATCAGTTCGTTAACAGGTTTGAGTAAGAAAATTACATCTAACAGACCCTGTTGTTATAAGCTTTGGCTTAGTTATATAAATGTCAAGATCAGTAAGTTCACAAGTTTCAGTAAAAAACTTACAAAAAGTGGCATAGGTGCTATAAGATCTAGCTCATTTTGATCTGTAAGTTCATACATTATCATTTAGTAAAAATATTTTGGAACTGGCACTGGTGCTCAACTCTTTTGCTGTTATATCAATGTCGAAATCAGTAAATTCACAAGTTTGAGTAAAAAAATTTGGATGTGAATATAAGAAATGAGATATTCTTGATTGATTGATTAAATGTGGTGCTACATCTAGAAAGGAAAATTTCAGCTATATTCAGGACATGAAATATTTATGTTCTTCTCAGTGTTATTGTCTTACGTCTAGAAAGCAATTTTTCAGCTATATTCAGGACATGAAACATTTATGTTCTTCTCAGTGTTATTATTGTTTTACGTCTAGAAAGCAATATTTCAGCTATATTCAGGACATGAAACATTTATGTTCTTCTCAGTGTTATTAATATACAACAGAGTAAGGACAGGAAGTTTCATGAAAAATACATTTTAATAATTTGTGAATTTCAGACATGATCAGTCCGAACCATTAAAGAAACGAGCAGTTTTCATCAGAAAGAAACAAAAATCTCCTAAAGTCTCTCCAGTGGTATGTATATCATTCTGATAAAGTGTCCTTCATATGCTGTGAGATTCTAATATGCATGGAGCTAGCTGTCACAGTAAGAATTCCTGCGTCATTTAAAGCTCAACTGAAAAAAAACCCCAAAAAAAACAGTTTTCTGGACTTTTTTTCTAAACGCTTGCAGATATTGAGCTGATATTTGGTATGTGAGTAAACCACGCTAAGTTACAGATCATGTTCGAATATCGTTATGGTCCAATGATTTGTGACAAAATAATGGCCCTTGGACTTAGAAATTTTTTTTTAAATAACAGTTTTCCAGATTTTTTTTGTAAACGCATGCAGATATTGAGCTGATATTTGGTATGTGAGTCAACCATGATAAGTTACAGATCAAGTTCGAATATCATTATGGTCCAATGATTTTTGACGAAGTAATGGCCCTTGGACTTGTTTTTTAAATTTTAATCAATGATGAGTTTGCGTTATACTGGTTCCTTTACCTATTCCCATATAAGATGCTTGTAACAATTGAATCAAACCAGTCCGAACTGGTACCAGAAGTTAAAAGGTATCTACAGGTTCTATTTAATGTGTAAACAAAACCAGTTGACAAAGTTTGCGATTTTTTTCACCAAAACCTGCTTACATCTATGCAAGTCTAAATTTGAGCAGGGTGTGCTCAACACCAACCGTAGTCGACAATTAAATCCCATGTTACAATCGAAAAGGTATTTTACAAAAAAAAAGGTTATAGATAAGCATTGAGGAATTGATCATTTTATTTGAACATCTTATTGAGCTTAATATAGTATAGATTATTTTTCTTCATATTTCAGCAAGGGCAGGCTAAAACCGTTGTACAGAGGAGAGCACTGCAGTTAGAAGAATTAGCCATTGGACCGGACTCGCCAGATAATGCCAGAATACTCAATGAACTTGGTGTGCTATACTATCTCCAGAATGACTTTGAGTAAGTTTATATTTAGTATTACCCATAATGGTCCAATTAAAAAATTGTCTTTGCCAGATAGTGAAAAATTGACAGAGAAATGAACGCACAAAATTTTTTTAATGCTGTAAACCAACTTATTTCACAATTGCATATTTCATGTTTCTTAAATCTTTAATTTCTTTCTGCTAATTTCATAATTTTATGGTACTTACAACAGGATTGTAACTTTTCGTTTGGTTGGTGTTTAGTGCCACTTTTAGCAATGTTTCTGCTTTATCCTAGCATTCAGTTTTTTTAGCGAGAAAAGCCTCAACCATGGTAGGAAAACTGGCAGTTATTGTCAATTAAGATTGGAGTCGAGCACACCCTGCCCACAGTGAGACTTGAACCCACATCCTCAGTGTTGACATTCACCTGATTAGTAGATGACTAACTAACCTGAACTGTTATTTTAACTTTTTCAGATAGATATTCCTTGATCTAGATATAAAATTGAACTGCATTCTAGCCTTATTAACAAAAATTATTGTTTACACTTATGTGTTGCAAAACATGTAATTTGGCAGACATCCAACACTTTATCACATCTTGTTTTTTTATTAGAATTTAATGCCACTTTTTGCAATTTTTACCTAGTTCATGGCATCCAGTATTTACTGGGGGAGAAGACACACTCCCCATATTTGACTGCTCACTGTGCTTAAAAAATTATATTCTAAACAGAAATTGTATACTAGCCAGAATATGCCAGAAAAATAGTATTAAACACCAACTTATTTCTAACTTTCAGAACTGCTGAATCATTTTTCAAGAGAGCTTTAGAGATGAGAGAATGTACTCTAGGTCCAGACCACTTAGATCTGGCCCAGTCATTGAACAATCTGGCAGCCTTATACAATGACAGGAAACAGTTCAGTAAAGCAGAACCACTTTACGAGAGGGCTTTAGAAATAAAGACTAAGGTAAAACTACGTACTACCGATTACATCAGAAACACTGCAAAATTTAACATTTCTTATGTTTGTGAAAACTGTAACAAAGATGAGTTGCATCATATCAAAGCTTTCTTAAGTTGCTACATTTTGGTTGTTTGTTCTAAAGTTTAGCGGTTCTAGGACTTTGATTGTGGATTGTCTTTTAGACAGTTCCTTTGGTGTTCGATATTTTGTTATAACCTTCATTTACATTCATGGGAAGGTCATTTTTTAAAACTTTTGACAAGTATGTTTACAAATCTGCTAAAGTCAGCCTGTTTGTTTGGGATAACTACCAAAAGTAAAAATAAACATTAATGTTGTTTGGAGTAGAAAATCTCTCTATAGCTTATCATTAGAAACTTTAAAAGTGTGAGAAATAAAAAATGATGCACTGTTTTTGAATGAATTTGTAGCAACCAAAAAATAGTTAAATATTATATAATATGCATAAACTCCTTGGGTGTAAATCACCCCCTGGGCTGCTCCATTACCAGGGAAACAGTTACTGTGGTTTCATTTTTATTCGTTGGGTGCCAATTTTAGTCGTTTTCGTGGGTGGGGAAAAACCACGAAATTAAGAATTCAACGAATAAAGATCTCAAGAAATCTATAAAGACGATAAGCTGACATGAGAAACTGCTATGGACAGTTGCTTACATGGATAATGACGACTGATATTCAAGATGCATCGTTATAATGATATGTTTTCAACAGTTATGACAATTTTGCATTATGAACTTTAGTGTGTTTTTGACACTAAATAGAAATATAATTGATAAAAAACATCGTTGTTATTTTTAATTGCGTAATCCCGTCAGTAATGAACGGACTTCCTGTTGTGCCTTTTCGTTGTAAAGTGTTGATGTATTTAAAATATTAAAGTAACTTTCTTAATTGAAATAACGATCAATAAAACAACCTTTTATACTGATTTCCATCTTAAAAAACCACTAATTATATCATTAAGTTTATTGTCAATCATACAAACTTAATCTTTGCCCCAGGGAATGTACCATGAATTTACAATGAACTGTTTAATTAGATTGGTTTTAATAAAATGACATGTTTATTAATTATGTTAATTATATTGACGCTACAAAACAAAATCTGTTTAATCTTTATTACTTCATGCTCCTTTGAAAATAAAACAGTCACTACGCCGTTTTCAAGACCATCTTGTTATATATAGTATCGTGTGATTTTAATTAAGGGACTTTACGCAACCATCGCACCGCCTTTTAAAAATGTGTTAACAAACAACATAAAGCGGCATAAAACACAACTTCTTTCATAAATTTATGTTTAGTGTGGGCTTAATACCGCCGCTTTCCAATAAAAGTACCGTAAATTTATATGAAACCCGTGATCAGCATTACAATTGTCACCTCCCGAGAGCTTGAAAATGATGTATTAAAAAATGTACAGCCTAACACTGTATGAATACCGAAAATTTGTAAGCAATGCCCTCATTTTTAGCTCACCTGGACCGAAGGTCCACGTGAGCTTTTGCCATCACTTGTCGTCCGTCGTCTGTCGTCCGTCGTAAACTTTTTCAAAAATCTTCTCCTCTGAAACCACTGGGCCAATTTTTTTCAAACTTGGCCACAATAATCCTTAGGGTTCCTAGTTTCAATTTTATACCCAGGGTGTTGATCAACAGACAAATATGGCCGCTGTTACTAAAAATAGAACATGGGGGTCAACACAGGTTTTTGATCATTATCTCAAAAATTATAATAGCTATAGATAAAACCGTTACTTCAAATTGATCAGGACATTAAGGTCTACAATAGTTGCTATTAGTGTGAAGTTGTGTTTTGGCTTCTTGTAGGAGTTATTGCCCTTTACTGACGATTTTTGACAAAATTTTTGGTATTTGCAATATAACCTGAAAACTATACGAGGTAGAGTGAAAATGTAAATGGCCAAAGTGATCAGCAATAAAAGCCCTACAATTTACTTGTTTGGTCCGAAAAAGTCAAATGACTTCTTATACATGTATGAGTTATTGCCCTTAAATCAATGGTAATTTTTAAAGAAATTTTCCGTTTTTGTCCTGTAACTTTAAAACTATAACAGCTAGAGTAAAACTGTAAATATCAAAAATGATCAGCAATACAAGCCCTACAATTCACTGTATTAGTCTGAAATTGTCAGATGACTCCTTATAGGAGTTATTGCCCTTAAATGGCAATTTTTTATGAAATTTTCCATTTTTGTCCTGTAACTTGAAAACTATAGCAGCTAGATTGAAACTGTAAATTGCACAAATGATCACCAATAAAAGCCCTACAATTCACTTGATTGGTCTGAAATTGTAAGACAACTCCTTAAATAAGTTATTGCACATTAATGACAATTTTTTATGAAATTTTCCGTTTTTGTCCTATAACTTATAAACTGTAACAGCTAGAGTGAAACTGTTAATAGCAAAAATGATCAGCAATACAAGCCCTACAAATTATAAAAAGTCTGAAATTGTCAGATGACTCCTTATAGGAGTTATTGCCCTTAAATTGCAATTTTTTTATGAAATTTTCCGTTTTTGTCCTGCAACTTAAAAACCATAACAGCTAGAGTGAAATTATAAATGCAAAAATGATCAGCATTAAAAGCCCTACAATTCACTTAATTGGTCTGTAATTGTCAGATGACTCCTTATAGGGGTTATTGCCCTTAAATGACAATTTTGTTATGAAATTTTCCATTTTTGTCCTGTAACACACACCTACTAGTAGAGTAACGATGGTCTGATTGCACCTTATAGGAGTTATTCTATTTAACGTAAATTTTTGTTTGTTTGTTTGTTTATTTGTTATGGTGTTTAATGCCACTTTCAGCAATTTTCAGCTATATCATGGCGTCCATTTTTTATTGGGGGAGGAAGCCGGAGTACCCGGAGAAAACCCCCGACCTGCGGTAGGAAAACTGGCAATCCTTGCCAATTAAGATTGGAGTCTAGTACACCCTGCCTTCAGTGAGAATCGAACCCGCAATCTCAGTGTTGACAGACCACGTGATCAATAGTAGACAAACTACATGTACTTTGACTAAAATTTTTAAAGAAATGTTTAGTTTTTGCAGAGTAACTTAAAAGCTATAACAACTAGACTGAAACTGTTAATTTCATAAATTTAAATATAGTTGAAGTCATTTGGATTCCAGGTGAGCGATTGCAGGCTCCTGTGAGCCTCTAGTTCATTTTTGTTTGTTTTTTTATGCCGTGAACCGTGAATTTAAGAATCCCGTGAAATGTCTTTTTTCCTGCAACCACAAAAATTGATGCCCACAAAAATAAATGAAACCACAGTAAATAGTGGATAATATGCATAAACTCCTTGGGTGTAAATCACTCCTGGGCTGCTGCATTACCAGGGAAACAGTTAAATAGTGGATAATATGCATAAACTCATCGGGTGTAAATTACTCCTGGGCTGCTCCATTATGTGTAATGGGACCTCTTTATGGCTCAGCCGAGATAGAAAATTTCAAAGAATCTACATTATTGTAGCTAATAACACACAAGTTTGGTTTGCACTATGACATAGGTAAGCAATGCCTTGTTTTCAATATATAATTGCTCTTGTTAAGGAGGTGGAAATTGTAATGTCATCACGTGATTTCATAAAAATTTAGGGTTCTTTTACTAGAAAATGGCAACATTTGAAACAATATTTGACGGCTTATTAGGATGGTGCAAAATGAAACCTGTGCTGGGGTGCAAAGCCCACACTAAACATAAATTTATGGAAGGGGGTCAAGGTTAATGCTGTGCATTGAAGAAAGGGCCCAAAATTAAATCATGGACATAAAATCACAGATTCTGTTGCAATAAGTTTTTGTTTTCATTTCAGTACCTGAGTACTAATCATGAGAGTGTAGCATCAATTATAAATCATTTAGCACTGCTGTACAGAAAACAGGTCAGTATTTAGGACAGAATTGTACAGGCAAACCTCAAAACTTGGCTGTGCCATAAAACCATTTTGTGTGAAAATGTTTTGCTCAGCAGTAGCATTCTCCCAAATACCATTTCAGCAAAGGAACTTAAAAGTTTTGATCAGATGAAATTGAGAAAAAAAATTCTCGGCTAACATTTTTATACCCCCGGAGGGTATATAGGAATCACCCTGTCTGTCTGTCCGTCTGTCCACATTCCTTGTAAGCGCTTCTCCTCCTAAACCGCTTGACAGATTTTGATGAAACTTTACATGAAGGAAGTTCATCATATGTAGATTTGCAGGAAGAATTTTCGTCAATGTCGGATATTATTCAGGGGAGATAATTGGACGTAGACTGTTTAAAGATAGTATACAATGCGAGACCTCGTAAGCACAACTCTTCCTAAACCGTTTGACAGATTTTGACGAAACTTTACATGAAGGAAGTACATCATACGTAGATGTGCATGAAGAATTTTCGTCGCTTTCGGATATTATTCAGGGGAGATCATTGGACTTCAAGCGAAGCGAGGGTATCCCTTTGTGAGCATGCTCACAGTCCACACTTGTTTTAAAGCAAGTCCAGATGAAGTTGAGAACTGCAGTATCTTAACAAAACATTGTGTCTAGCAAAATCTCTTTATGAAAAATCTTATGAGATGACAAATATCTCACAGTGTGCAGTACTACATCTGTTTAGACAGAAAAGTAATTGTTAACAGTAATTAGTTCACTTAGTTTAAACATATTTTATTTGCTCAAATATGCAAAAAGGATAAGACACAAGTTAATCAAACTTATGAAGTCTTCTCCAGTATACAGTATGTTACAAAAATATATTGATAGAGCAGCGTACATTGTAATACAATACAAATTATATTATGTTTGTTGGAGACATATCAAAATTTTGTATGACAAATATTAAAGGAAAAATAGAGAGAAGAAGGAAATTAAATAAAGAAAAAAAATGATGTGATAGATGTGATGGACGTGATGATGAGTGTGGTTTCAAATCCTTGTGAGTAATGATCAAACTATTGGGAACCTTTCTGACCTTTTGATATACTCAAATACATGCTTAATGACTTGTTCATTCTGATCATTAGACAATTGTGAATTACCAGATGTAAGAAGTTCTAGATTAGTTCACTCTCCGGCACAGAGAAAATAACTGGTTCCCAGATATAACCTCTGCCACACGTCATCCTCCATTTACTGCGGGACTACATTTGTCGTCTGCCCGTGACGTTAGTAAACAAAGAAAGATGTTTGTAAAATAATACATGAGATCTTATTTATTTTTATATATTCTTTTTAAACACTTTTGATACATTTTTACATTGAAATTACTGCGTTTGTACACGAAGCTCATCCGTCATGAGAGATATCTCTCACAATGTCAACCAATGGTATGGCAGAGGTGATTGTGGTTGACGTAGGATACCCAGAATCCTTTGCGTGGAGATTGTAATTAGTTATGTCCAAAACTCACTTTTTGTGCTTCTGATCAGCCTTTGTGAGTACTATACACCAGAAGACAAATAGGCTAAACTAAAATGATTAAATCCTTGGATTGGGTTGGTATAATACACTAATATGTATTATACACGACCAAATACGGTTTACATCATTGTTGTAAGAGCACTGGATACGGTGGGTATCATATATTGATGCATATTATAATAGATTATATGAATTCGATATGTTCATTGTATAGATGTACAAATTATTTGTAGTTGTCAAATTATTAATGATGTATGTAATGGTACCGTGGGCTGGAAGCCTGTTTAGTACAATAAAATATCTTGTATCTTGTATTATATTCATTTGCACAAGTGCTTACCAAATTGATCCACAAGGTTCTGTAAATTTTTATCAAGTAATTAACTTTAGAAATATCTCCTGGTAACGTCCTTATTATAGCTGAAATATTGCTTGTTGAATGTAAACAACATTCAATCAATCTTCCTGGTGTTATATTTATGTTTCTTGTTTTTCAGGGAAAGTTTGATGAGGCATTACCTTTATATAAACAAGCTGTAGAAATTCGTGAAAAGACATTTGGATCGTACCATCCATCAGTGGCCACAGCACTCGTCAATTTGGCAGTGTTATACTCTCAACAGGTATGATCAATGTTAAGTTGTTAAAGTAAGGTTGCTGATTTGATTTAAATTTCTAAACATTTTATAATCTATAACATGGTTTGGGTCTGTTCTCACCTTTCATAAACCGCTTCACTCACTTTATGCTGTGCGTACTTGATTCAAATCTTAATTGACAAGGTTTGCCAGTTTTCCTACCGAAGGTCCGGGTGTTCTCCGATACTCTTGTTTCCTCCCCAATAAAACTGGATGCAATGATATAGCTTAAAAATTGCTGAAAGTGCATACAAACAGACAAACAAACAAATCAACCGTCTCAGGATTTATCCATTTCAAAGCATTCTTTTTTTTTTCATTTTGTACATTAGCCATTCAACCTCATTTTTCTTTTATAATTTTATATTTAAATCTCTTATCCACAACTCCAGCTACACCACTGAATGGAATTTGATGAAACTGTCAAGAATCTTGTCACATTGTACGATTGTGCACCATATATTTAAAAAACTAAAAAAAAATTAAAATGTTCCTCCTGCCCCAAAATTTCAGAAAAGTTTGAGGAGAATCAACCATTTTTTTTATTAAGTCCTCACTATGAAAACCCTTTTAAAAACATTTTTATTTTGTACCTGACCAGTTAATATGAGTAACATGGTCCCTGTGTATGCATTGCCTAAAGTTGAAAACATCAAAATCAGATATGACCACATTTTAGTATATCTTAGCATATGAGAACAAACAAAATAACATGAACAATGGGAGCTAATTGTTAGAAAATATGTTATTACCTCCCTTTTATGACTGCAACTGAACTAACCATCTTTAATTTTTTCAGAACAAATATTCTGAGGCAGAACCTTTGTATGAAAAAGCATTAAAAATTTATGAAGAAAGTCTAGGACCTCAACATCCTCGAGTCGCTGAAACCCTACGCAATCTAGCTGTTATGAAATATGAATTGGTTAGTATGGCAAAAATTGAATATCACCATGCTTTATTTGCAAACCACATTTGTGATCAAATTTTTCCATTATATGGCCAGACTCCAGTTCCATAAAACATCTCAAGTTTAGGCCCAGCTTCATTAAACATCTCAAAACATAGAGTTGACATTATGGGCTGTCCACTTTAGAAAGGTGAAAAGAACAAAATTCACCAGTGTTGAAGTGTAGGTATGCAATATTTTTCTTTTCTTCCTTAATTCCTAAAGATATATTTGGTACTAGAAACAAGCTATAAATAGTATAACATGTTTCGGTAACAAACACAGTAAACACATCTAGTTTCACAAAAAATCTGTAGCACTCGTATGTTCTATGGGTTTTAAAACAGGGGAGGGGATTCAGAAAGCTTGACAACAATCTTTATGGATTGTCCAAATGTATGCAGCTCCCCCCCAACCACCCCCACCCCCCCCCCCCCCACCCCACCCCCCCCCCCCCCCCTCGACTGTGAAGTTACAAGAGTATAATTGTTCTGTAAAATTGAGGAAAGATTGTTTATTTTTTTATTTTATGATTTATAGAAAGATTTTGAGGCTGCAGCCAAATTGTACAAAAAAGCAACAGAAATCAAAGAAAATGAGACAACCTATGGTGGCAAAGCCTTGTCGATACAGAGCTCAAGTGGTGACTCAACATTGAAAAATATGATGAATTCCTAAAATTTATATATAAATCGTAGGAAAGACAATAGACTTTCGAAAGCCTATTTTAGTCCTCATCATTACTGGGATCTAGAGGTGAAGATAATAGGAATTAAATATATATTACAGGAATGACTTCAAATTTTGAAAAACCTTTGGCAGGCCTTGTTATAAGGCTCTAGAGGTGACTAAGAAAAAATATTATTTCCACAAATGATAGTGCCAATATAATTAGAAAGGTCCAAAAGCCTTGTTTATATAGAGATCTGTCAGCAACTCAGCATTCAAAAATGTGTTGAATTCCCAGTAAAGGGAAATCACTCAGAAGATAAATGTATAATTTATGAGTCTTACTGGTGCAGAAAATTTAATTGGCAAATCATTTATTTATTAGTTTGTGAAGTTTGCAGATGTTATGAATAAAAAATCCACAAAATTGAAACTGTATAAATAAATTGTGATGGTAAATTTAACAATTTAGGAAGATCAGATATATCATGATGGAATCTGTGACATTAAGATTTATTTTTTAGAATAAAAATTTTTAACACCATGGTCTCTAAGTGGACAATGTAATCAAGAAAATGCTAGATTCTCATCCAACTTTTGTAAAATTTGGGGTCATTTTATTTTATATTTTTAGTTGGTTTAGTTGGGCCCTAATGGGAAATTACCAGAAAATCAAATATCACTGAGCTGAAATGGGACACAACAAGGGATATTTCTAGAATTTACATCTGCAATATTTTGTGATTTTAGAAATAACAAATTCAGGGCAGGCTAGGATGAGAATCTTAGGATTTTTTATATAATGGCCTAATGGAGGTATATTATAGATGATGTAAATTAATTATAGTTTTATAATGAAGGTCATTTATAGACATTCACTACTACATCAATGCAGAAACTGCTATTCAATCATATAGTTCTCCATTTTTGTGTAAAATAAATATTTAGGTTTTTATCATGTAAACAATCTTTTCTGTTACTATGGTAACATCCAAAATTTGTTGTAAAAAATAAATTCCTGCCCAAGTTTTAATGTGTTATGGTAATAAACTATAGTTGTTATAATGTATGCAATCTTATTCTTTTAATTTTATCACTAAACTATGTGTGCATCTTTTTAAGGAGTGTAGATCGTAAATCCATCTTTTTTCTGGATCTTAATCAATTATCAGATCAATTAAGTCTAAAACATACTGTATTCAGTTGTGTATAATGCTTACTTTCTATACCTATAAGATCATCAGCCTGGGTGAGTATTATCAAAGTTAATTGAATGACATATTGTAAATATTGGATTGGGTGGGTATAATACATTAATCCGCATTATACACAGACAATTACGGTAATTGTTTGTTTAGTGACAATCTTTGTTTTTATTTGTGTTAATTAGATAGATAAATATATCATTTTCCCCATTACAGAAATCCCACTAAATCACATCTGAAAACAATTGCTTATATTTACTCTGGTTCTTTCTGGTAAAGTTATTATTGTTCAGATATTTCTTTTCAGTTTATCAAATTTAGGATTCACCATTAAAATCTGACAAAAAGAATTTAAATCTGTATAATATAAAGGATAATCAAGTGGTCCAAGTGATTATAAAATATTTGATTAATTATGTCCCTAAACACATAAGATTTAACTCGTGCATAGAACAAGTTCTGTGCACTTGTTTAATCAGATCTATTTTGCAGCACTTGTGATTATATTTGTGATATTCACACAGCCCAATTGCTTATGCTATAATTTATTAATCTCAAAATGGGCTAATGTTTTCACATATATGTTTTATCATGGACAATAATTGACCTTTTAAGAAGGTCAAACTATCTAATAATTATCCTTTAATCTAACCCAAAAAGGTCTTTTTGACCTATTTGTCCTTTTGACCCGAACACCAAAATGTACCTTGTCATTATGATAAAGCCATATAAGATTTTTTACTATAAAATCTATGCCGTCCTGGAATTTTTACTGTGATATTCTGGCTGTTTATGATTTTTTATTGTGAAATAGATGCATTTATATACATGCCGTCCAATAGTTTGTTTTACTATGAAATTTATGACATTAAAATTTTTGTGGTTAAATGTATGACATCCAAGCTTTTAACTTTAAAATCTGTGATATCTAAATTTTTTAACTGTAAATCTATGACATCTAAGTTTTTTACTGTAAAATCTATGTCATGTAAGTTTGTTTACTGTAAAATCTATGACATATAAGGCTTTATACTATGAAATCTATGACATTTCTACATTTTTTAATTGTGAAATATTTGACATGTAAGCTTTTTACTAATAAATCTGTAACATCTAAATCTTTTTATTATGAAATCTGTGACATTTGAGCTTATTACCCTAAAATCTATATCAAATCTTTTTGCTGTGAAAAATATAACATACAAGCTTTTTACTATGAAATCTATAACTAATTGTTTTAATATGTTAACTGTGACATGAATACTACTTTTCTGAATGTTTTTGTAATATATTCAAGAAATTTGACTGAACTAATTCAAGTTAACACAGTACTGTGATTATATGTAAAATATTGCAAAGCTTGTTTTAAGTCTTATCTGACCCTACAATACATTTAACACAAAATGTTAATTTATACAGTGAAACAAAACTTCCATGCTTTGGTTGTAAACTGAATCTTCATGATATTTTTATGCAAGCTCAATTTCGTATTGTTTATAAACAACTGTCAATCACTTATCGACACTTTGTCTGTATTATGTAAGATTGGGACAACTAACTGTGTACTGTTATTGCAGTGTGCTATAAATAATATTATTTGTTTATTTGTTTATTGACATCCTATTTCACATAAATGAGTTGTACACATTCTTTTCATTTTATTATTTTATTTATATTCCACTTATGTCATCGTATATAAACGTAATGCTGCTTAAAACATGAAGTGGTTTACTGGTTGATTAAAATTTAATGTCTATTTATAATTTACTGTATTCCTACTCTAGTTTTACTTGTGTGCCAAAGAGTCTGTATCTATTTATAGATTTTATAATAATTTGAATTTTCTGATGTTTTTTATTATGTTTAACTTTATATTGTTAGTTATGAGGAATTAGCTGGATTCAGATACATGTATTTTTAGAACAGAGCATTAATTTTTCTGAGAAGTCACATGTCTGTTTCTCTTGTTTGTTGGTGTAAAATATTTTAAGAATATTGTGACAGATAAAACACCAACAGAAGCAGACGACAGGGACCTACCATTTTCTTATGGTAAGTGGTGGGAGGGGATTGCAATATTAAGTTTGGAGCAGAAAGTTTTTCATCTGAACACAGCATTTAATCCTTTTCCAATGTTTTATTAGAAATATCATGAAAATAGTAAAATGGAATAAAAGTTGTATCAGACTATAATTTTCCAGAAACTTGTCCCCTTCCCCAACCTATCAGAAAATAATTGGTTCCTTAAACGGGTATTTTATGCTAAACACATACTATTTCATTAGTTTCCCTTATTCAAGAGTTAGCAAGTTATGTCCTCTTTAAACAGGTACCGGTATATTACAAATACATTATATTCGAAAATTAGAGGATACTATTGTGAACTATATTTTATGCAATCTAAGTGATTCAAGTGGATTTTCAAGTTTCAACTAATCTGGGATAAGTGGGGGAAACTATCCACCATGTCCCCACTATCACTAGTCCAAATCCTCTGCCATCCAACGGGTGGAAGTGGTGGGAAACTTACCAACATTGTCTCTACTATCACTAGTCCAAATCCTCTGCCATCCAACGGGTGGAAGTGGTGGGAAACTATCCACCATGTCCCCACTATCACTTGTCCAAATCATCTGCCATCCAACGGGTGGAAGTGGTGGGAAACTTACCAACATTGTCTCTACTATCACTAGTCCAAATCCTCTGCCATCCAACGGGTGGAAGTGGTGGGAAACTTACCAACATTGTCTCTACTATCACTAGTCCAAATCCTCTGCCATCCAACGGGTGGAAGTGGTGGGAAACTTACCAACATTGTCTCTACTATCACTAGTCCAAATCCTCTGCCATCCAATGGGTGGAAGTGGTGGGAAACTTACCAACATTGTCTCTACTATCACTAGTCCAAATCCTCTGCCATCCAACGGGTGGAAGTGGTGGGAAACTTACCAACATTGTCTCTACTATCACTAGTCCAAATCCTCTGCCATCCAATGGGTGGAAGTGGTGGGAAACTTACCAACATTGTCTCTACTATCACTAGTCCAAATCCTCTGCAATCCAATTCTTTTTAGATTTTGATGGGCATCACACACTTCCATCAAAGTCTGAAAAAGTGTTGGACAGCAGACTACACTAACACTATAGTTAATTTATGCTGGTTTAATTTTTAATTTTTTGTTCATCCTGGTTAAAGTGGGGAAAACCTCATTCACTATGCCTCCACCAACTCTGCAGAACAGTTATGGTGGATTTTCAGTTTTCCACATGTCATGGTTAAAGTGGACAAATCTCTTCTATCACAATTGTTAATGCACTTCATTATGTCCGGCTTTCTTGTGTAGCCCTGGTGAAGTCTTGATGCACCAGGCTGAGAGATTTAAATCCACAATGGCGGAATTGTACAGACTGAAATTAATTATTAAGCTGTTCATTTCAACTTGATATTAAATTAACTGTATCTGTGTAGTTACAAAGGAAGGGCTAAGCTGTAGTTACAAAGAAAGGGGTAAGCTAACGAATCAATCAACAAGAATGTCTTCCTCTGGCCATAAAACTGCTGACCACAATAACTCCGAAAAATATCTTAAAGTATTGTTGCAACTTATTGAATCAAATTTGTTTATGAAATGTATTTTGATTTGTTTTGTTTGGTTAATGACATGAATTATTTGTAAGTTTATTTACATCACAGTATTTTATATATTCATCTATAATAAATAGTAAAATAAAAACTGTTTAAAAGAATAATTGTTCTGTTTTGCAATGTGCGTGACAAATGGTATACTATTTTACTTTTTTGCTGTATGAATGACAGTTGTGCATGCTGTGATGGAGGTAGTGGGTTCAATGGTCAAGGTCATATTTAGGTTGTGACTCTAGGTAGGTTATGCTGTATAAAAACAATATGAATGTGTCACAAATTGGAATGAATATTTTTTGTCAACTGTCTCAAGCGGTTAGACGGGCAGCGCCCCAGACCCACTGACCCCTTTTCTGTGCAATTGAGCTTGCGGTGTGACCCTAACTGCTCTCTTAAAAGACCAATCTTCTACACTGAAAATGCGGCCATGTGAATAGGAAGATCCCAATCTGCTAAAATGTATATTACCTGCTATTGATTGTGAAAAGTAGAAATCCTTGTCAATTAAGATTGGAGTCGTGTACAGTAAACCCCGTTGACAGTGATACTTAAACCCGCAGCCTTAGTGTTGACAGACCACATGATCAATAGTAGTTGACTAACTACCTTAACCATTTGGTCACCGAGGCCCCTTTTGCTCTTTACCTTTGGTGGAGTGGTTTCAGGTGATAGGGGCCAAAATATTAATATAAACACTTTAAACACCCATAATTAAGTTTGTACCAGGTTTGTTAAGATGTACAGCCATATTTATGGTGTTATATATAAAACAAACAACCCATCAGTCAAATTAATCTAAAGGATAGAAAAACAAATCACCAAACAAAAAATGAAGGACAAAAACAAGGTCATAAATATCTGGCCAAAAAAGGTGTGCAGCCGATTGAAATGGTGCATTGGTATCCACGATTACTCCCCCCCCCTTCCCACAATTATTGTTTTTATGACTCTGAGTTTAACAATTGATTGATTGGATGTTTGCTTTACGTCCAGTGAGTTGTATTTCAGCTATATTCTGGACGAGAAAAATTAAAAAAAAACAATATACAGAAAAAAGGGCTGGGATGGGACACAGGAAACACAATTTTGACAGCCATTGGAAAAGTATAGGTTATTGGGTAGGGACGAAGAATTTAATCTTTTGTAGCGGCTACAATAAGCCAGGAACCTATAAATCAACAATAAGCCTACTCTTTTACAAAATCTACAAAAGGGGTCTTTATCATTCAATGAGCTTGGCACTCTTCAAAAACGTCACCCACTACGGTCCGCGGCCAGGCTTTCCGTATTATGATCTGACAAGTGACACATCCCCACAGCGAGAGGGTTTCCCCTTTCCGCCACCCGAGGACGCGCTGGACTGCTATATGGGTAGTCCGAGAACCAACGCTTTTATACAACGTCCCACGCAAAAACAGTTTGTTTGTTTGTTTGATGTTTAACGCTACTTTCAGCAATTTTTCAGCTATTTCATGGTGTCCAGTTTTTTTAGGGAGGAAGCCGGAGTACCCGGAGAATACTCCCGACCTGCGGCAGGAAAACTGGCAATCCAATGAAAAGTAGTTTGGAATTTATAAATCGTCTAAATATAACATTTAACGTTCACGTTCAAATGTGGATGCGGAATCTGATTGTCTCATTTCAACATGTTCAAGTTCGAGATTGTTCCAAAGCCTTATCGTTGATGGTATGTATGAGTACAACAGGGTTTTTATTTTTATTATAACAGTTAACAACAATGGCAATTTTTTAAGAAAACAGACAACAGCAAATGGTTGAAAAACAGTTAATAGTTGCTTTATTGTAAAAAAAAATGCGGGCAACAAATTTGGCATTCGAGATCCAAATAAATTATATGCAGGAAATTATGTTTAATTAAAGGCAATATATTAAAATCTATATTTATTGTAACACAAAAACCAGAAACAACTCTTTCTATTTATTCGAAACAAATTAGTTTGTCAGTTATATCTCTTTAAAAGTCAAAAGTGTATATATGCAAAGTTATGTTCATTTAATTCATACACGTCTTTTATTATCAAATTAGAAAAATTAGAAAAACGACACTTATAAAAAGCTAAATATTAATTTTAATTATAACTTGAGATTTATTTTAAGAAACCTGGTTTTAAGTCTGTAGCATTTACGACACATTTATTTCGTGTGTAAATTATGCGATCTAAATTCCAATAAGAAATATTCCCTTTGTAGCCCCATCACAATCATGATCAATTGATCTGAGGTTTACACCAAGATGGCGGATCATGTTTGCCATGTTTAAGGAAGCTGATCACGGTATCTGCAGGCATGTATTTCATGTTGTTTACATCGTATTAAATAATTAGTCTACTCGTAAACAGTGTTGCGAAAATGCGTACAAAATCTTCCAAGAATAAATGTGACGCAGCATTTATAGCACACTTAGATCGCCATAGTATTCAATAAGAAAAGCGTGACCTATTTTTCGACCATTTTTTACTGTGTGACAAAGGTTTGTGAATAAATTACCTGCCTATTTTATAAAAACCTTTGAAACATTTCACCAATTTGGAATTTATTAAATGTTTGCACTTTTAACTATGCATTCATTGATTGTTATTAATAATGAACATGATTAAGTTGGTATCGATTCGTCACGCTCTGTGATTTTATAAGTAAATACTGTTATAATTGTCGGGGGCTTCCTAGAGGGTACTGAGCGACACATTGATACATTATTTTGACAGCGGAAAGGACTAATATTTTTTAAATAATATTTTAGAACATATTTTATTATTCGCTGATATTTAAGGTGAATTGTGTAGAGAACTACTAAAAAGATTTTAACCCACCCCCCCACAAAAACCACACACAAACAAACAAATACATTACCCCGAATTTAAATTTATAAACCTTCTGAAAAGAGATCGGGGACTTAAATGCGTTATGTGGAATTTTTTACTGTCATGTCTTTATTTTTATGTGCTATTAAAATAGCTTAAATTATATTCAGGAACACATCAATAGTAATAATAGTCGCAGATTAAGATATCATTTTTTATTCCCGGTGTAACGTTTTTCATAGATGCTAGTATGTGGTGAATTTTTTTAACAGTTCCACGGTACCTTACTGTTGCATAATTTATTCTCAATGTTTAACATAATATTAATGTTTTATATGTTCTGTGAATTCGCTAGAGATGACCAGTAGAAAATTATGAATAATTCGAAAATCGTAATACACTGATTCAATTCCATTAAACATTTCATTTGTTCCTCTCTTTTCTACTACTGTTGTTGTGTGAAAGCAAAAAGGGGGAAAGCAAGTAAAAGATTAAATTTTAATTATCAACAATAATTTTAGGTCACAGACTCACTATGGAAAATTCCGGATGTACCGGAAGTAAAAGTGACCAAATTTCAGGTAAACCATTAAAAAAACATGTGCATTATTTTTTTAAGTGGGCAAACCCTGCTGTTTTCTATTTTTTAAATACTTTATGATTTAATTGCGTCCTGTTTCATCCTCCTTTTGAAACATGTTAAGGGGCAAGTGAAAACCCAACCATTAGTTCAACATGTTCAAACCACGTGTTTCAAACAATAACAATTTGAACAATATCTTTTAATGTATATTTTGTTTGTTTGAATGGTGTTCTACGCGTTTAGTGCGTTTTATAGGGGTGGGGGTGGGAGAGCTGGATTAACAGGAGAAACAAAACCCCGAACTTCGGTAGAAAAACTAGCAAACCTTGCCCCCAGTATTGAAAGCCACGTGATCAGAGGACTAACTACCTTAACCAAGCGACCTCTTCATTTATTGTAGCTTAGTGTTTATAATATTCATAAATGTATTGTACCCACTCTATCCAAAAGTTCAAACAACAAAGAGATTACATTAATTTTAACTGTAACATATTTGACTTTCTGTGCGTTACACTAACTAAAACAAATCGGTTGATTGTTTAAAGCAAAAGTTGTCTAATTTCGTAAATTTCACGAAATTTTATACATTGTTACTTTGTATCAACTTAAAAATGATCGATTATGTAGGATTTTTCCATATGACACAAGCCCTGACGCCACAAAAATTATAAAAAAATATTCCATGAAGTCTAAGAATTTTGTCCATTACTATCGCAAGGCTTGATTAAATACAAGAGGCTCTCAAGGGCCTATATCGCTCCCCTGATTTATAGGCAATGAAGATAGCAGTTCCCCGATGTTATACAAAGTCCTGTAATTTTTAATAATCTACTGGCATAAATAACATTATTTATGTTGAACCCAGTTTCAACTGCTGCAGATAGGAAGCCATTTTAAGCATGTTTCTATTTTTATATTCAGTTAATTCCAACAATGGCAGCCATCTTGAATTTTCAATCAAATAACAAACATAAACTTTTATGAGCGCCATCCAGTAATTATCCCGTAAAGTTTTGTTTCAATTTGTTAACCGGTTATGAGAAGCCTTTTTAAAACCATTTTCCCATCTGGTAAGATGTTAAACTATGTTCTGCGATGGCGTCCAATTTGAATTTCCGATTGGCATATAAACATAAACTTTATAGGGGACTATCCAAACGAATACATCAGTTTGCATATACACAGTCAACTAACAGAACAATCTTAAAATATCTATTCTTGCAGGAATGGATCAGATGCAAAACGCAGCCTCAGATAACGCCTCACTAATGTCGGATTTTAAATGGTGCGACTCTGCTACTGCTCTTATGCTGAAGTTATATCGCGAGAAACAAGTCAAGTTCAATAACCCACACGTAAAGAAGAAGGTGGTTTGGCGGGAAATTGCAGATGTAATGCAACAGAATGGATACGCCTTTGATGCAGACCGATGCGAACGGAAGTTTTTAAACCTTAAAACCAGTTATAGAAATACTATCCAACATAACTGTATGACTGGTAATATGTCGAGAACTTGTGCATTTTTTTCTGATCTCCACGAAATTTTTCAAAAGCAGCTAGGCCTGGATGAAAATTCATCAATGACTATCCAAGCATCACCTGTGCGACTGATAGCAAATGCGAACAACGTCCAGGTTGTCTCTGTCTCAGATGGGACGGACAGTAGATCTATAAACTCTTCATTACCAGCCGACCAATCCGTTCATCAGTACAGTTCACAGCGCCAGCAAGGTTCACAGGCTTCATCACATCATCAAACCATTTCCGAAAGACCTTCTCCACATTCCTTACCTAATTCTAGCCCCGACAGCTTCCACGTGACAGCGTCAATGTTTTTAGAAGCCTCAGCGCAACGAAATAGTCTTGACAGTAGCCGACATTACAGTCAAGGCCAGTGTCAAGTCAAACAAGAGAAAAACCCGGAAAATCACAGCGACAGACGACAATCCACTCATCAATCTTCATCAAACTATATTGCCAGAAATCCATCTGTGAGTTCTCCGTCGACACCTACAACAGTATTAAATAATGTCGAAAATGGCCGCCATGTTCAAAATACGTCTGTGATAGATCTTTGCAGTAACGACAGAAAACGCTCTAATTCAATAGACGTTGATATTAAACAAGAAAACGCAAAGAAACGCAAGACAAACGATTTACAAAATTTGTTAGCGAGTTTTGAAAAATACCGAGAAGAACAGAAAGCACGAGAAGACGATCGAATGAAAATGATGAAAGAATTCCATGATGAGGAAATGAAGGTCTTGTATCGTTTTCTTGACATCATTCAGCATTGTGTACAAAATGGCTCTGATGATTAAAATGTATGTTTGTTTGTTCATTTCGTGAGTTTTAGAAATAATTTATGTTTATTTGTTTGTTTGAATGGTGTTTAACGCCACTTTCAGCAATTTTTAAGCTATATCATGGCGTCCAGTTTTTATTGGGGAGGTGGCATGATTACCATAAAATCCCGACCTTTGGTAGGAAACATGGCAGTCCTTGTCAATTTAGATTGAAATCGAGTACACCCTGTTAGTAGTGAGCTCGAACCCGCAATCTCAGTATTGACAGACCACGCGATCAAAAGTAGACGAACTACCGCAACTACTCGGCTACCGAGGCCCTTTTGTTAGTTTAAGATATAATTGATTGACGCCATGATATACAGATTGAATATTTAATGAGTCAGACAAAAAAATGCTTTAGCCTCTACGTCACCGAGCTTATTCTTGGAAGATTTTGAAGTTGCAGTTTTTATTTCTTTTTGTTGTCAGTTTTGTGTGGTAAATATAAACTTGCATTGTGTCTGTCTGAATGGTGTTTAACGCCACATTCGGCAATTTTTAGCTTTATCATATTGTCTAGTTTTATGGAAAGAAAGGTCATGATTCCCGGTGAAAACTCCGGCCGTCGACAGTAAAACTGGTAATAAATTTGATCACTCTACCGTCCTATGTCCAGCCATAAAGGGCAGTCTATTTTTGTATCTGGGAGTCGGCCTAGGTGGCTTGTTTCAATTAACCGAGTTGTTTCTAACACAAAGAAGACATATAAAAGTGCAAGATTATAATTGAACAGACAAAAAAAGCAATTTGCTTTATTTTTCAACAAATATTTACACGTACCAGATAGATAAAGAATTTAGTCAACATTACTTCAATATTTCCACGTGTTTTAAGATCGTCAATGTTATTTGTTTTCTTTGTTTTAAATGTACCAGTAGAAATCCCATGAAAGTTTGCACGTCCGGTTGCTTCTGTGCACGATAGAGATTCATGGCGTCTGCAGTAATGGTGGGGGATCTGGGAAGGGCCTCTTAGATGTAAGAATATTGTGGGCACTTCTGGCGCTTTCTGTACGAGGTTTGATGAGTTTGACGTCTGCGTTATATAATGAAGCTGAACCAATACGTTTTTCTAAAATCAATATTTTGCTGCTTGATATCATAATACATTTGTAAATATGGGGTGTGATATTATTAAAGATACCACGGTGTCATCGTCTGAGAGATGTTTTGTGTAATTGACCAAATGGCAGACTATTTTGACTGCCACTGGAATAGTAAGTAATATTTTGAAGGTATCGACATTTAAAATTATTAACCAATGAGCCTACTCTTTTTTGAAAAACTACAAAAATTTGTCTTCTATGGTTCTCAAAAAACGTTACCCACATGGTCCTCGGTCAGGCCTTCTGCATCACAACAACCCTCAACGAGGCCTTTTCGACGTTGAGGGATTTATTAAAACAATTTAAAGTATGCTTTGTTTCATCAAGATTAGAATGATCCTTAATTTCACGAGAGAGAGAGAGAGAGAGAGAGTTTCTGTCGGCGGCCAAATCAAGAAAATATGGTGTACATACCGAAAATAATTGCACATAGGGATGCTTTTCAGAATAAAACATAGTAAATTGTTCGAATGCAAAAATTTTTACTTTTTTCATCCCATCAGAATGCCAGTTTGTCTTCAATAGTGATACGTTACCATGGGTTAGAGTCTTATAGTTTAAAGGTAAAAATACGAAAATATCGCGACTGCGTCTGAAAAATAGTAGGACTAGTCAATTCTAAAGTTTTAATCATGTGAGTTACTGCTCATGGGGATCTATAATGCTAATTTGTATGTATTGCTTTCAACCCTTAATAAAGTCGATTAATTAGAGACATTTCTAGCAACATTCCTTTTAAATCTGCTCAAGCAGTGAAATTTGATGTTTTTGTAGGGGTCCCAAACTGGTGAAGATTCAATAACTGGGCGAACAAGTGATGTGCATGTGAGGCTTTTAACTTTACGAGTACAGTATTTCATGTTCCTTCGTAAAAATCCCAAAGTTCCATTGCCTTAGAAGTAATGTTTTTATATGCGGTCCCCAATCTATGTCTTATAATCACACCAATGTATTTACTGCTGTCAATTGATTCTAGAATGTAATTATGAAGTAAGTATAATTATGTTTTAAGGGTTTTTTTCTTTTGAGACAAATTTACTAATGCATAACATTTTCTTAATTAAATTTCATTTGCCAATCGTTTCCAATTTGTCTACGTTAAGCAAATCTAATTGGAGTACTAAATACAAATACGGTTATAGCAAACCGGAACACCTTCGGTTCGAATTCCGAAGTATGTGACAAGCTTGAAACCAGCCAAGGTCAAACGAAACATTCGTTTGAAACTATACCAGTTAAACTTAGATCATGTTTAATTGCAAATATTTACGATAAAATGAGACAATTGAGCAATAATCTGCTAATAAATACACGTATATAAACCACAAACACGCACGCGCTGATCAACTAATGATTACAGCTCTAACAGACACACTTAAACGCCCTCGAAAACCATCCTACTGTAGTGAATGGGAAACACACGACCAACTCGATAATCCTGGTTATACATTTCTTTTCAAAAGCCTTTACCAAGTCAGAGTTTCTATTAATAGTTTGTTGCGAAACCTGCTTAATGGACGATCCATTGAAACCCGACCTCTCGGACATTTGAATATTGCGGAGTGGAAATGTACATTACGGACACATATATGTCATTCTGTAGGTTTAGACCTGATAGCGGGTAGTGAAACGCATCCAGCGGGACGAGAAGAAATCTCAGTTCGGGATACACATGAATTGGTTTCAGCAGAAAATTTATTTACCTTTAAAGCCACTTGTTGTGTTGAGATCTTCAACAAGGAAAATTTATTTGAAATTTTAAAAGAAACACTTATTGGCTATTAGTATGATTGTATTTTATTAGTTAAATTTACCAGTACTAAAAAAGACATCGATTTTATTATATACGCGTGTTACTTAACAACAGAAAGTACACGGCTGGGGATACACACTTTATAAACATGCAAGTCGACGTCAGAAACATTCTCCATGTTTGGGTTTTAAAGCATTTTTAGGATCTCTTAAAGAAACATTAACTGGTAGTGACAATATTTCTTAACGTCCTATTATAATACATAACGATAAAATCCAAAATGGTCGAAACTTTGCGTCTTAAATGGATGATCGACAATTTAACTTTTATCACGAGTAAACGAAAAGCCGTCGTGGAGTACATTTGTGTTCTGCCAGACTCTTTATTAAACATTCATTAATTTTACAGCAACTCCGATCAGTGATATAATAAAAAAACCAATTCACATTCGCTGTTGAACGTTCTAAAATTCGTGTATCTTCAGAATTTCTTGTGACTTATGTCAAGTGGAATAAAGCGATTAGCGATCGTAAGCTAAATGATCAGTAAGATCGAAGTAGAGAATCCCAAGAGTATTCTTACTAAATGTATAATAACTTGTGCAGCATTATAATTCAGAAATGGAGGGACACATAATAAAAACCGTATTCGCATGACTTATTAACGAGTGAATGAAGTCAAATGCATAATAATAAGGAGGCAAGATCTCTTCTGTTAATCTGTTTTGGACATTTTTTACACGTCTGTTAACCGTTTTTTTTAAATAAAGCAACTGTTAACTCTTTTTCAGCTATTAGGTGTTGTCTGTTTTTCTTAACATTGTTGTTAACTGTTATACTGAAAATACAAATCCTGTTTGCTGTTAACTGTTTTAATTATTTTAATAATTTTTCTCTGTTATCTGTTAATTCATTTGATTCATCACTTTAATGTTATTGAGTCTTCATATGAAGGCAGGAATATACATAAGACCACATAGTAGTTACTATGGAAACATTGATTAATACATTCCTTTTCTCGCCGTATCGCTCTTCGATGAGACTCTGCTGAAATCCTTTTTTTTTTAATTGTTGAACTCACAGTTGTCTGTTTTGTCTGTAAATTGCTGTTATCTGTTATCATTATTTTAAAGTTACAGTATCTGTTTTGGGAAAAATAAATAATTTTGACCTGTTAAAAGACCCCCTCCAGCCTCCCTCCAATAATGAGAAAGAATTCCTGTATCGCCAATAAACACGTTACGAATCACCGACGAGGGGCATATACAGAACGTTAACACAGGAAAGCGACCGAGATAGAAAATGTGTCGACAAAATGCCCAATGATTTCTTGGATAGAATCAAAATACTTAGATCGCATAGAATATCGAAACCGACAAGACGTTTTTAATCTGTACAACGACATTGAAAGCGAGCATTTTAGTCAAACGAAAAGCCATAAACATTTACTTGAACATACAGGATGGATGACCCACTATTTAGACAATAAAGATATAGATGAAAATATCACACACGTTGAAACAAAGACATCGTTATGCAAGCAAAAGAATCGTTACATTGCGGGGTAGGATGAGATTCGCTTTCTAATATCCTATTGTCATTTGCGGACTATATGCATTGTTCAGTATACTTTTTTATACTGTTATTACCTCATCTTTATGGAGAAAAGCTATTATAAGTCGAAAACTGACCCTAAACATTTACTCAATTACCGCGGCATTAGCTTGCTATCGTGCGTTAGCAAATTATATAGTGTGCTGTTAAACCAAATAACAAGATACCTGGAAGAAAATGACATTTTGGCAGACAAACAAATTGACTCAGAAAAGACCGTTCACACTCAACAGCGAGTTCAGAAACAACTATTCGTGGCTTTTATTGATCTGAAGAAATGTTTCAACTTCGTGGACTAAAATGATGTAGAAACTTCGCCATAATATCCATGGCAAAATTTGCAAAATATGGCAAAAACATTATCAAAGCTCTCCCGCTTATGTCACATTAAATAGAAAGTTTACAGAATGATTTTCCTATTCAAATGGTTTAAATCAAGGAGATACTAAATTCCCTACACTGTTTGCCGCTTTTATCTTGGTTTCTTAATAAAAACAACATAATCTAAGTATTGAATTGTCAGATTATATACTTTGTGCTCTATAATACACAGATGACGTTGCCCTGTTAACTAAAACCAACCTTCAGCTGATACTAAACACTCTGGAAAAATTGTGTAAACGATGGCGAGTATCATTAATACTAACAAGTTAAAGTGTGTTCAAAGCTGTGAATAGACTGTTAATGGTTGTTGTGATGAACTTCGAGTTGATGCTTAAAGTTATATATTCACCTAATGGTTCTTTCACAAACTATATGGAAGCAATATCAAAAAGGGCTCAAAGTCCGTCAAGAAAAAATTCATTTAAAAAACTACTATGGAAAACAGCAGACATTTTAAGAACACACGAACTCGAATGTATAAACAGATGAAAAGTTAATTTGTTGAGGAAAAATATATTAAACTAACTTTAAACAAACACGAACGTTCTTCATTAGCACAGCTCAGATCCGCCAATCTCCTATTACGTCTAGAAACTGGAAGACCTGATGGAGAACAATCTAGAGAAAAGCTATGTAGATTTTCCGACAGAACTGTTGTTGAAGATGAACTTTATTTTGTGCTAAACTCTCCTAGCTACAGTGACATGGGGTGTATATGTTTCTGTGAAGTACTTGAGAAAAACTTGAGTATCTGATTATAAACTTCCTCGAAAATTGTCTAAACATACTGTTAGCTTTTAGCTACCGTCGCTAAATATTGTATAAACTTTTTAAATAGTTTCTTTGCACTATTTGTTCTAATCACCTTAAGAAATTTAACAAAACTGTTAATTTTAAAATATATACAATAAGTCAAATTTTGGTAATACTGAATATAACGGCCCATATAATATATGCCGTTATATTCTCACAGTGCCATGTAAGCCCAATAAGCCAGGCATATGCTGTTGTTGCGCCACATTGTTACATTTACACATGCTACTAAAATAAACAATTTACTGACTTATAGGCAAAAAACCCTTCAACGGGCTTCTTAATTCCCATTTCTAATTTGCGAGAAGACGATTTAAGAACACAATATTATGTAAACAGATGGGTTAAAACACTAGTTCAACGTCTTATTAAAGACAAGAAATAGCAGAAGCTAGGTCTTTAATTTTACATAAAAATATATTGACGATGTCCTTTCAATTAACAACCCTAAATTTGTTGATTTAGTTCATGTATATATTTCAGAACTGAAAACAATAAAGAAACCACAGAAACAGCTCCATCTACATTATTTTTTGACTTACATCTCAAATATGACACCAAAGGCCATCATAGTACAGGAATTTAAGACAAAAGACACGATTTTTATTTCAAAATTATAAAATTTCCTCACTTATGCAGCAATATTTCAGCTTCTCTTGCATACGGTGTCTATATTTTTTTCAATTGATCAGGTATGCAAGAGCTTGCAGCGAGTTTGGTATGCTGATTTTAGAAATTGATTTAAACGCACTTATAGGTTATATGTTCAATGCGAACAGGTACAATATGGATTCGAATCTTTAAAGTTGTTTAAATAATTTGAAATTATAAAAATAATGGACTATGTGCTCAAATGTTGTAATAAACATAATATAAGTGTATTGACTTGACAACAATATAAAGGTAGCAAGAAACGGGGGAAAGGATCGCTAGAGCCTCACCTTTCCCCCATTTCTAAGCCTCATTCTTGTACTGTTTTTATGTCATGTCAGTACACATATATTATGTATGTAAACATTTAGTTACACAATTTGTGTAAGGACAATTTTGACCATTGAACTACATATCAATAATTGTAACAAGAAAATATACAAAAGTCAAATCATCATAACGTATCGCCATGTTCTATAATACGTTATAAATATATTAATACCTGTAATAATTCGTAGAACACAAATTTGACATGTTTGCAAAGCAAATGTAAACAAATCTTGATAAGAATAACATTTTGCATGCTTTTTAAGTTCTTCTGAAAGTATATACAGCTTTTCCGTCATGATTTATAACGTACATTTCACTTTCGTTTTCGTTATAGTCAATGCTTTTGGGTTTATAAAGATCCCGGCTGTCAATAAGAGAGATGAATTCGTCGCATCCATTTGGAAGCAAGTAAATATTGTGTGTCTGTTCACATGAAACATAAATATTACAATTCTTATCAGATGTTATTCCGGAAGCATGTTTGAGATTTGGACATTTATAACACTTGCGCTGCAAAGTTTGCATGTTTAAAAACTGGACGTTTCCCGATCCCAGTTGTGCTGATACAATAGTGTTTGGGCTCACAGCAGTAAGAAATAATATTCTAGAAGGAGAGTCGATAGTTTTAATTTTTAGTCCAGATAAATTTAGCACATGCATGCCTTTTGTTTCACAATTAACTACAACTGTATTGTTTATTAAGGCAATACCATTACACTTATCGTTGAAGCAAATTTCTATTTCAGTCGTGAATTTTAGAACATTCGCGAAAACAATACTTTCCCCGACTGTGACAACAGCACGATACTCATCTATGACTGCAATAGATTGAGGGCTGCTCTTTAGTTTAATATCACCTTTTTTGTTTCCTGATTGATTATATACCAACAAGCAAGGTGTAGAGCTTTCACCAAAAATAAACAGTCCGTTTAGAAGGTGTTTAAAGCACGAAATAAATATTTTCGGGTTTCTCCTGAAAATAAAAAAACGTTGAACATATTTGAACCTGTTTTGGTTCACAGACTGTGATGATTTGCAAGTTATCTGATTCTTAGAAAACGATGTTACTTGTGTAATATTTACAATCTCTGTATTTGGCAAAGTCTCACTGGTACATGTAGATCCTTCTAATGACTTTTCAAGTGCTTTGTCAGCTTCTGTACCACGTAAACATAATTCATCGTGCTCAGTTGAAGAACCAGTTTCGTTCTGATCACCGGTCGGTTGTTGCCTTGTAATAGTTTTTAAGTCAAAGGTTGGGTTAATCGATGTAAACGACATGACATCTTTGACTTTTATAGTTTGACTGTTAATATCTATCGCAATGGAAATAGAACACTTGCAAGATACATCTATCATTCCTTCAAGAAACTGGTTCATCATAGTTTTATCTTTTTCGGATTGTTCACATAAGTGTTGTTTCGCAAAAAATAATTGGACATCCGACAGCGGTTTGATTCGAATTATTTTCATCAACTGGTCCTGTCTCCTTTTTAAATCGCAGTATTTTATACTTTTACCTTCCTGTTCACTGACCAGCTTTTGAAGCTCAAACTGGTACCCTAGATCAAATTTTGCTTTTATTTGTGACTCAATTTTATCTATCGCTGAGTCAATTTCTGTCCTCTTTTTCTTTATATCTTCTAAAAATTGTTTATTCTGTGTTTCTAATTTATCTATGTTGATAAGAGTGTTTGTACAAATAGTATCCATTGCAGTTATTTTAAGATTGAGACTTTCTAACAGAGTTTCTAAATCTTTGTAAAGATTGTTTTGATCAAACAGACCTTCAAGTAGTCCAACATCTTTACAAGAACCGTGGTTACTCTGTTTGCACAGACTACAACACGCAACAGCATGAACAGGACAAAAATATTCCATTTCTAAGTTTGTGTGCTTTTCGCATCTTGTTACAACAGCAGACACGAATTCTGAAATGATTTTATGTTCCTCATGGTTAACAGTTATGTGGTTTTTGGTGATCTTTAGAACTTTATGATAATTACAACAATTCTCACAAAGTGGTTCCTCACATTGCAGGCACCAGAATGGTGCTGTTACTTGCTTGCTTTGATGTTTACATGGCTGGCAGTAGAAAGTAGACATGATTTCTGTAAAAAAATTAAAATTATCGACATAAGATACCTGCTCCATGGGGATGAAGCAGTCATTGAATGAAGTAAATTTTGAAGTATTAAATACCTTTCTTCAAGATTTCGAAAAACACAACACGTTAGTTGAATACAACAACGCGATTTAGAGAACTGACTTTTCCTTATTTTGCAATGAAATGTAATACTAACCTGTACAAGGAAGTGAGAAAACAATTCCAGTGTACATAAGTAATTTTGTAAAAAACATATTCATATTGCTGTACTTTAAATCTAAGGCATAAGATAAACTGAGGAAATTGTTGACATGAATACAGAGTATTTTAGATTGAATGATATGAAGCCGCGGAAATATTTAAAACTACTTAAACATATAAGTAAAAGCAACGTCGCACAAATTTGCCGATTCACAGACGTTTAAATTAAATTTAATAATTTTATTTTAAAGAATTTAAAAAAATGAATTACTGTCTCTCGGTTACGACGTGTTCTCATATGGCTGCATTGTACAATATCACAGCGTTTTTGTGGATTTCTGCTAAATAAAGTGTATGTACATCGCAAACACTTATCATAGCTACACATCTGCGTTGCTTGGAGTTGATCAGTCGATTATTGAACGCTATTGGAATAAGTGCACAAACCCTTTGAAACGCTAGCGAAAGTTCAGCTGTGGAAGTTGGACTTGGTTGCTCTACATAAATCCATTTCTGAACTTTAGCCCAGAAGGCACAATAAGGTTAAGATCTAGCCTCAAAAAGCCGGCCAATCCAAAACATTGAAATTATTCTGTTGTTAGAGATAATATGTTGCTATTGATGTATGCGTTCTCAGGCTAGAATGTATTATCTTGATGACATGTAAAATGTGTCATGATATACCCATATCCTCAGTCTTTAATACCTTTAGCTTCAGTCGGTTTAAGTTATGGGAAGAAAACTCTGCACAGTATGACTGAATACTGACGCGGTAGCAAAAACTTTGGATACGGGATGGGCGAAAGGGGTTGGGATTTTTTTTTTCTTTTTTTTTTTTTTTTGTAAAAACAATAAGCACATACAGCTGCTATGCGTATACTAAAGGCTGCCCATCATCAATCGTGGATGTTGAAAGAATGACAAGGTAAGTAAATCACGTGTGCACGTACTTCCGCTAAAGGAATTAACCAATGAGACTATACCCATATCCTCAGTCTTTAATACCTTTAGCTTCAGTCGGTTTAAGTTATGGGAAGAAAACTCTGCCCTATTCCTAATACAGTATACACTCCTACCTATAAGTTACATGTACCTTTTCTACAATATTCAAAACAATAGTGCTTTTTGCCTTTATTCCCAATACATTCATTGCAATAAGATACATTATAATACACTCTTTGAAATCATTCAATGTTTCTTCGTCTCAAAAGCCCTTTCCATCACTGATAAATCCGCTTTTTCCTTAAATTTTTTCTCAATATTACCCGCTTGTCCTGCAGACTTAGCTAAATTCAAAGCGACAATTTCTGAATCAACAAGCGTATGCATGCGACCATAATACTCTGCAGTCGATTTACTTAACCAGCCAACGTGACCCATAACCTGTTCGACAGTGCTTACGGAGTCCGACAAAGCCATGGTGACAGTACAACCAGACCTAAAACTATGTGGTGTTTCTCCCTCGTATAAACCTAAAGTTGATAAGTAATATCGGAATCTTTCATAGACTACGGAATAGCTTACAGATTTATCTAAGACCCTTCCATTTTCTGCAACAACCCTGAAAAGATAGCCTTTTGACAAATCCACTTTACACGACTTAGCAAACTGTACATAATCCAACAGGCTTTTAACTGGACATATAGTCATATCATCACATTTCTTTATCACGAACGAGTTACTCTTATTCTTCCCATCCTTTAATGTTTTGCCAAAAGTATGTTGAAATACAAATCCAGATCCATCATTTAAAATTTTAACCTCCTGCGCAACCACCAGGGAAAGATCACTGGCACGAACACCTGCAAAAAACTGTAGCTTTAACCAAGCTTGATCCCTGTATAAAATAAATTTCTTTTTTATTTTTATACCCTCTTTCTTAAGTTCTCTATTTATAAATGAACACATGGCCCTGATCTTTGTCAAAAATATGGGCTTTTTGCTTGTTTAGGCAAAACATGAGACCTAGCTTGTTCTTTTTTGATCAATCTTACATACTCTTTAATTAACATGGAAGAGACCGGGTTTCCAGATTCCATAACTTCACACCACGACCTTTCAAAACCCTTTTGGTCAAATATATTCACCAGTTGATTCACTATACCTTCAACTGTAGCCGATGCCAATCTAGTCGGAAAACCACAGTCATATAAACCCTTTAAACCGAGATACTGACAACTGACTTCATGTACTTGGGTTTTCCCACGTGCATCTTTCCACACTAAAAACGCCTTACATCATTCGGTGAACATGTATGCATGGTTGGGGTATGTGGCAACATTCTGAGAAAACATAGAAAACTTTCGAGTAGACTATTGTTTCGCTTAAACTTGGGAGATGAACTTGTTCTTTCATCTTAATCTGCTAATCGTTCATCGATTGAAAACCAATCAATAGAAGTAAAATCAACCTACAAGAAATAAACAACCACTATAAGATTTTGATATTCCAACTACTTGTCCCACAAGAAACTAATTTATGAACACGTGGAATGGAAATACTGATTACTCTTCAACGCAGGGTTTTATTTTATTTAATTATTATTTTCCTTATATATAGATAAATCTATAAATATATATATATATTTACAGCTATATCATGGGGTCCAGTATTATAGGGGAAAGAAGCCGGAGTACCCGGACGGAACCCCCGACCTTCGGTTGGAAAACTGGTAATCCTTGGCAATTAAGATCGAAGTCGAGTACACCCTGTCCACAGTGCGACTCGAACCCTTAATCTCATTGTCGACAGATCATGTGATCAATAGTAGACGAACTACCTTAACCACTGGGACACCGAAGCCCCCTAGAAATTTGACGCATCTGTCGACATTACCATCACTTTATGGAACTCCGGTCTCCATCTACAATATCCAACCCAAGTATCAAGAAATCGCCAATATAACAATTCATCTCTCATCGGACCTTTAACTTCAATTTTCCTACTATTCTTAATGCAATAAGATATTGCAGAATTTATCTCCCTACAAAACAACCTACACCCTGGCACTGCAAGATTAAGAGAGATACATTTTCCACAAAATATTTGTTTTTAAATCAACTTCTTCCATATCTAAAATTGCTTCTCTCAATTCTACAAATTTCATCTTTTTATCATCTGGTAATAAGTATGCCTGTTTAACCGAGTCGACCAAAAATCCTAAAAACTTTTTACATGTACCAGGTTCCAACGAATTCACTAGATATAAAAGATGCATACATTTTACAAGAAGCTGAATTTTGGAAGTAGTTTTTCGGGTGTACCATAGAATCGTAATGTTTTCCTTTAAAATTCCCCTTAAAATATCGGAAAAATGATTCAACATCAACTCCATCTTTTAACCATTTTAGAATATTTTGGTGTTCATTTTTATCTAGAATCGATTCCCATTCTGATAAGCATTCATGTAACTGACCCGCAACAAATTCACCAGGATCACGTAGTGGCAGTACATGTACGTCAAATTCAACATTGTTATAAAAACATCCTCTGCTCTCGGACAGCGTCTTGTAGGGGAAGGGACTCCACCTCTAAGTGTTAACCATGCTGGTTTAACTCTGGTAACAATTTTAGTAGGATCAAATCCACTTATCAACTCCGTTTCCGGAACATGAACAAAATATCCAAGCTCCTTATTTCCCTAAACAAAACAAAAAATCCTGACTTAAAAATAAAACCAGCAAGATTCACACTCAAAGGAAGAATCCCTTCACCTACAATCCGCGTGGAAAGACCACTAGGGCATCAGTGTCCCTTGGAATGTAGATAAAGAAATTCTTTGCTGGAAATTATTACTTTTAAATTTTGTCTCGTGTACATATAATCGCACCCATTCAGTTAGTACCTCTGTACCAAGAAAAAAAAACCATTACAATATTCATTTCACTAGCCACAAAGCACAACCGACTTTAAAACACTAAACAATAATTAATTGCAACAGAATCAAGAATAAGAAGTCATTATTTATTAAAATTAAACTTTAAACAGTTATCATATAACAATTTTTATTTCCCTTTGGCAAGTTTCATTTTTTCACAATCCTTGACCTGATGTGTATTGCTATCACAAAACAGACACGATTCTCTCGGACGATATCCACCATAACCTCCTCGTCGGTTATTTCTATAAGTACCATGCATTCCAGGATTAAAAAACGGAAAGAAAGGTGGTTGAAAGGATGCAGGGGGCATATACTGGGCTTGCGGAACTTGCGGGTACAAATTGGCCAACGGAGAGTCCTCCCTTTTTGTGGCGTTGTCGCTTCTTTTATCTTTAGTTTCGATCTTTTCATTTGATTGTTTCTCCTTCAAACACCTTGAAACTGCTTTCGTAATAACATCCATTACTTTCCCACCTAAAACTGATAGGCAAAGGTTAGAAATATCTAATTTTGAGCTATATCGATTAGCCTGCCGTGCCAACTCGTCGAAAACATCTGCTTCCTCATGCCCAGTCTTTCTTGCCACCCTTGACAGCTCGTCGAGTGTCAGCAAGATAAGAGAATCACTAGGATCTTGCTGTAAAGATAAAGTCCTCACCTTTTCTTTCAGGTTGTCGACTAGATCAGTCTTCAGGTTAGCAGTTTTCTCGAGGTGAGAAATGCGATTCTCCAAATCTGCCGAGTCATCCCTTTTCCGTTTCCCGGAAGGTTTCTGCTGTACCTGCGACTCCGGTACACTACTCGGACCAGGAACAGCCTATAAGATACATTAAAATACACAAATACATTTATTTTTTTTTATTTTTTTTTGTGCTGGTTGTGTCATGTGCATTTATTCTATATTCGCTATCTATATCCTAATCAGTCAAAACTACAATTTGACATTCGTAATCCATCTTGACTTACGAAGTCTTCTTCACCAAGATCCTGCCCTTTTGATTGTATTCATTGGCATACACAATGATGGCATGCAGGCACCATCTCGCCTCCTCTATGTTATCCAAATCTCTGCCTGATAACAACCCAATCTCTTCTAGCTCCTCCCCTGTAATAGTTTTAATATGTGGTGCTATATCTTCTATGATTAGGTTATCTGTCTTTACGTCTTTCGCCACCCGGGCAAATTCTTTCAGTGACTCTGGTTTGCCGCCCCTTATTCTCTTGATTACTGGCGTAATCCTCATGTCTTTAAGGCTATGCCTCCGTTTTAGCACTGTTGGAAGCACCATCTACAAATAGAATACAAATAATTTAATCAAATATGTACTTATGTTAAAATCAACTTTTGAGTAAGCACAGTATCATTATATCAAACCTCTTCCAAGTTTATAAACATGTAAACTTCTTCTAAAACAATTAAAACTTAAATTACAACCTAAAAAACTGAATCCACAAATTCAAAACGCACGGTAAATTAATTATCACAACGATTTAATCATTAACAATAGCATGCACCAACACGTTTAAACTATAAACACATTTGTCCCACATTTAACCTTGAAACTGTATACCCATTGTTCGCAACATAAATCTAGCTCGACTTGAGTTACAATATATAAACGTTAATACTTTCAAATTTTAAAGGATTTCCAAACTATTTAATACATGTATACCGCAAAATCACTTGCAACTTTCTTGTCCCATTCATTAAAAGCAAAAAACATTAAACAAATTATAAGGCTAATAAATATACCTTAAAATTCTAACGCAATTTACACCTCATCTCTTTCACGTGCAAGCTAAAAAGAGCGGGAAACAATTCATTATTCTTACTTTACTTCACGCACAGTTTCTTAATTCATTTAATTTATCACTACATATAATGTAATTTAAGCCATATCATTCCATTTCAACAAGTTAGCCACCAAGGCATTTCTCTCTCCCACCAAGGAATAAAACTAGCCACCAAGGCATCTCTGGCCCACCTAGGGCTAATAATGCCCACCTAGGGCTATATGTACCACCTAGGTACTAATAAAATAAAATAAAATAATACCTGTCCTCTTATTCTATTCTTGCGTAGCAAAATACGTCCTTCTTCCTCCGTGGATGTTGACAAGGTAAGTAAATCACGTGTGCAAGTACTTCCGCTAAAGGAATTAACCAATGAAACTATGGGTTTCTAGGCGCGGTCACCTTTTACACCACTGCCTATTAACGATCAAGTTTCTGTACAATAACTAGACCAAAGTTTATGTTTAATCCTATTCAACCCATACCACGATGTATTGACCCCTCCCCCAAGGCGTCCCTTTACATAATACAACTGTTCACTAAAAGTTATTTACAATAAGTCTACCATCATCTGTAGATATGCAGCAACGACTTTCGTCAGGAAAGATAATATCACGCCTTTGCTGATTATGCCAATTTTATCGCTAAGTCCATTAAGACTCTACCGTCGGTGTTTGAACGACATCTGATGCTCCTGCCAGCTACTGGACGAAGAAAAATATTAGAACTTATTGTTCGCTGTTCAATGGTGTGTTCCGATAGTATGCCGTGCAGTTTCAGTAACCGTTTTAAAACGATTCTACAGATAGTGACGGACAATGCCTCTGTTCTCTCATTTGCGCAGTTTGTGTTACTGAATTGTATCTGAAGGAGTTCAATGGTCATGGTAGCATAGTTTGAATTATTTGGTATTACTCATGTGGATTGACCATCATGACATTTTGGTTAATTTTTAACGCCCTTTGTGCTTTTACTGAAGCATAAAAATGATACACATCTAATCCCACACGAGGCTCAAGGAACATAAAATTTTTAATCATTGTTGGTTACACTTCAGTGTAAAATAAACAATAAAATTATTATCCATACTCATAGGGATTTAATCCCATGGTGTTCGAATTATTAGTTGCAATGCATAATTTTGACGCAGAATCAAGAAATTAAATATGAAGCATCATATCAGCTAAATAAACCAGTACATCGAATACGAATGTTACCAATAACGATTGTTAGTTATATAGACACTTTATTTAACGTATGAAATTTCACAAGACTCTCGTTGAGTATTTAGTTCCCAGACACAAAATGTTGAAATAATAGGTCTTATTTACTTTAACAAACTTGTATGTGCTGTTAGAAATTTAAATTTAGTTTGTCCCTGGATTTTTTTGCACAAAATAAATTCTTTTGTTAAGTATATAGCCCATAACAACTATACCTTATTGCCTGCTTCAATAAAGTATCATTGAGAAACCAAGTGATAATCGGAATATAATCGATATATTATTTTACATAAAAATATTATATTATCAAGTATTATCCTGTTTATAATTTTTAACATTTGAAAAAACTGTTTTCTAACAATTTGCATTCGTATAACGATCTTCTTAAATCAGCCAAAAATATCATAAAAACATCTATTCTTTCTGTCTTTGTTCAGATACATAATAACACTTATACTGATATATTTTTCTCCTTTAAAAATTTCATTGATCTGCCCCCCCCCCCCAAAAAAAAAAAAATTCAAAAAATTACAGGACATATAGAAATGATCTTAATCCTCGTTAACAATCACATAAATCATAAATTACATTTTTCTTTGTAACTGATTTTCCTATAACAATGCTTTAGTTAGAATGATAATTTAATCAGTTTCTATCTAAACACTTTCCGTTTATTGTCTTAAATATTTTCAAAAGTAAACAAAATATCTTTTCGCATATTAGGATATTTAGTTTCCCCCAGCAACCTTAACCACGTACCGATACAGGTTTATCAAATTTCTCGGCAATTAAGACATTATTTAATACTTTATTGTTTGAGTTCATCATACCCATATAACGACTTTTGCCATCTTAACTTATTCTTGTTTATATTTACTTGACTTCTATCTGATTCTTCTCTATTGTAACTTAAATACCACGAGCTTAAAGGGGAAGGAAACCCTCCAAACATCTTTGCATAATTTTGCAGAAGATTCTTATATTAATGTATTTCTAACTATGTTCGTGTTACAAAATGGCACCATAAAGAAATAAATCAATATTATGTGATAATAAATTTTGAAATTCCCGCCGCCATGTAGGCAGCCATTAATGTGTGATCTGTGACGTCACACCTACTATTCCGGTTTACCTGTCTCAGCATCTGCTAATTATGATTAACTTTCCAAAATATTTATAACTGATAAAATTGATATGGTAAACAAAAACAGCTAAAACCAGATGAGTCTTCTTCATAATATTAAAAAAAGATCTTATTTCTGAAGATATTAATTCGAGAAGCATTTAGCATATTCGGAAGGGGGGTCTCAGAAGTTGTATTTCGGACATAGCGGAGTTTGGAAATTAGCACGAAATGCCGACCGCAGAAGAAAATATTAGTTTTTATAGAATTCAACTTGGTGCAAAAGAACTTGAAGATCACAACTGCGTAACGATGCACTCAAATTCTAAAAACTCGATGATACATTTATACAGTCGGATTCATTGATGTTTAATGAAATACTAGGAGTGCCAGAAGATTTGAACAATTATTTTTCGTGGTCTACTTCCACGTATTTTATTACTTAAATTTAAGCAATTAATAGTTTGGGAAGATGGCATAATTTAGTGCAGATGAAAGCAAAATAATATGAATATACATCGCATTGCCTATCTTTAACCGGAATAGTAGGAATGGCGTAGACAATTGCACTGTTTGCACTCTTCAATACAAAAGAGCGCCACAATATGTCGACGCCCATGAGCTAGCGGGAAATTCAAAAATTTTATTTTTTAATTAATATTTCTCGACTTACCTTGTAAAATTTTTAACAACTTTAAATAGTAAATCTTATTTTTAACTTTTTTTCTTTCAATTGAGCTTAAATTTATTTTGTGGTTTCCTTCCCCTTTAATAATGCACATTGTATGATTGTAAACTCGGAAATACATTCCCTTTATACCTTAATTTTTGTTAGATAAAATTCTTATTCAGTTTTCCATTATCATAAAAAATATCATTAATATAAACCAATCCGCTATTTATCCTCGATTTAAAAATAAGCATTTATTTAAATTATATATATTTACTACCCCAGATGATTTGTTTTGGAATTTCTGAAAAGTGGTTAGATGGATTTGACATTCTTTCCACGTTGGGACCCAACATTTCAAAGCCTCACTATAGAACAACGACAACCTATCGATTCCTGGAATTGATTTAATGGTATCTAGATTCATGTAAACCAAAAGTAAGTCTATCAAAAGCTTTATAAAATTTCCTTGGGAGCATTTGCCAGTTCGCCTTATCATGCAATAATAAACTAGGTACCCGTGAGGCTTATAATGTTGAAATCTACCATATTTAATCCCCCATATTCATAAGTTCCTATCAAAGTAGTTCTCTTTACTTTGTCTATTTCCCATTCCAGAGGTAGTTTTTTAAACAAGTCTCAATGCAGTTTAAGAGCTGTAGCACAACACAACATATAGTTTGTACAATAACCGAAAATTGCTGCTTTACAAAGTCAAAGATTATATTCACCGAAGAAATATGTTTTCTTAGATTCTGAATTAAACATTATATTGGTATTCCATTGTGCTTCTCTCCTCGCAGTTTTGTATTCGTATGAGGCTGAGTTCCTCAAAAATCTTTTGAGTCACTTTACATTTTATCTATAAATAAAAAGGAGCTTGACCTTCTTCGCAGAATGGAAAACTAAAAACTAAGCATCTATCACAGTGTCTGTTGGAACCATCGTCGTCGTTTTCTCTATATATTTTTTATATAATTGCTTTGGACTTTCTCCATATCATATGTTTAAAGTGAAGCAATTTCTTTAGTAGACACTCCAGGAAATATATCTTATATGGACAGTTATCTCGAAGTCCAGTATTGCTTGGATAGGTCACAGTTTACCTCCAAGGTCTGTCAAGTTAAGAATGATCAGTACATAAGTTGACATTTATAAGGCACTAATGGTGTCATGATATCGCTGATCGTTATGTGTATGGTGTTTATACTGTAGAAAAGTGAGGGACACGTATACAAGGTAACATCACAGAAAAATAAGTTAGTCAAGGCAAGTGCAAGTCTAATTGTTTTGTAAAAGTGGAGAATAATGAAAGACACCATTTACGCAGGCGTGTTAACATAGAGTACACGTCATAAGTGCATAATTGTCACCGATTGAGTTGAAAAATATATAAACTTTACATAAGATAAAGAGAAATTACATAAAATGATACATGAGGTATTTTTATATCAATTATACCATAACTAATACATACTGAAGAAAAACAAGTGTCCAAAGTTATGCCGGATGTAGTTGTTGCATATTATCAGATAAGTCACATGATCGATAAACAACAGATGTTTTTAAAAATAAAATGCATTATGTTCAATTCAAATAATCATCGACGAATATTGTTTTGTGATAACAGCATAGCTAAATATAATAATCAATAAAATAAATAATCAAGTGGTCGTCTTTTTATATGTATATTCTGGATCCAATTTTCGTATAGTAGGTATATCTTATCTTGGGACTGTCTGTCACGATCAACAGTTGTAGACAGAAAACAAGACCTGGTAAATTTAACAGGTCTTGTCTACTATCTACAATTATTTGCCCCCCCCCCTGTTTATTCCACCATTAGCAAGTAAAATCTTTAATTTTATACTTTTATGCTTACACTAAATATGATGTAACGAAGCTTAAATACAGCAAGTAAAAAGTTTTTATCGATGAGTGAAGCAATTTGTCGTTTCTTTTTTGCTATTTTAAACAATTACATGCATTGCGTTTTGTATGCTTTTGATTGCTTTATATTAGTCTTCGGTCAATTAAAAGCTAAAGTGTTTGAGTTAATGTAAAAAAGTCAAGAACACACGCTTTCATTACGAAGGCTGCTATGCATAAATAATGCGGAGTAATTTTAATAAATAAAAAAGTAATTGTGCAATCTTTAATTATAAGAATTGAATGAAAAATGTTGAGTCTTATGAGTGTGCAAACAAGTAGATCATGCGCACATTTCTTGTATAAAACGCTACCGTTCTTTATACAAAATATGCTCTGGACCGTCCACGCGCTTACAACTACAAAACTTCGCATTCAATTCTTAAGCATCCTCCTATTTCGGGGGTCCGATTCCACGGTCGCTATATCATCATGTGATGATAAAACGCCCTTCTTGTGTAAAAAATTGGGAAAAGGACCAGACATTATATTTTATGAAAATATCAGTACTGTAGAAAAAGCAGATAGTTTCTTTTAAACACTAACCACGACTACGTTTTTAACTTTTTTTTATTGAATTACTATTTAAAATTGAAATCAATTTGCTTAAATGCAAAACAATTATAATTTCCTAGTAAAATATAATAAAATAAGCAAAAATATAATTTTGAACGTAATATAAAATATCAAAGTAAATTCTTAAAAATCTTAAAAATGAAATAAATAATGAAGGCAAAAATAAATAATAAAAAATTAAAAAAAAACAAACTTAATTTTTTCGAAATTACTTGTCTAATGTACGTTATCCATGAACACATCCATGGTGCCTCACTCACTTTATCGACTAAAATATAAATAATTATTTAACATCATTTTAAAACACACACATAGCGTAAAGTAATAACACGTGTTTTACACATTAATTGATTTACATCCGGGAAAGTTACGTCAATATTATGTACAATTACAATATCACGGAAGAGTATACTAATATATAAACCGATAGCGGTCAGTAAAATGCCACTGGAGATTCCAAGGAACAAACAGAAGGTAACAGAATCTGTTTTAAGGGTTTTCCCACAAAAAAATATATTTAAGTCTTTAGTTAAACAGTCTAGACTTAGGAAAAATGATTAACAAAACGACTTACTATATAAATAACAAAAGATCTCGTGATCAATAATGAAAATAATATATTAACCAAGCGAATTAAAAAAATTTTTAATCCAACAATTCTCCTTTCTAACCTATTCAGATTGTGATTAAAGCAATGCAACACATTTTTTATTTTAAACAAAACATACATTATTTTAAAATAATAAATTTAAAAAAATGTTTATGGAGTCAATTCTGTATATTTAAAAAAAATATTTTGTTAAAATGAAATATTTTTATTTGAGAAATTGATATTTTATATAAGTAAAAAAATAATCAATTTTCACAGAATGAAACTTACAATTGCCGCCGTCACTGTTTTGGTTTGCCTCTGCGGCATGACAGGAATTAATGCCGAAGGTTATGGTAGTTCCGGATATGGATATTCAGGATATGGATCCAGCTCTGGGGGCAATTACGGGGGTAGTTATGGTGGAAGTTCTGTGAGCAGTTATGGTGGTAACTACGGTGGCAGTTACGGTGGGGTCTCAGTAGGTTATGGACAAGGTGGATACGGCGGCAATTACGGTTACGGAAAAGGTGGATTTTCCGGATACGGGAACGGTGGATATTCCGGATACGGCAACAGTGGATCTTCTGGATATGGAAACACTGGCTATTCTGGATATGGGAAAGGTGACTCATCCGGAAAGATGGGAGGAATTATTGACGAGACATTATTTATGATGCCTCATCCCGTCCCTGTGCCTGTAGGTGGTGGATTGGCCGGAGCCGGAATTGGTGGTGGACTCGGAGGAGGCCTTGGAGGTTTCGGATTTGGCGATGATTCTGGACTCCGTAAGTTTATGACTACTTTTAATTTTTGAAAATGGTGTTAAACCTGGACTATCCGTTGTCAGATTTTGCTTACTACGTACGATAACATGATCGATCCATGGCGCCTTGATATTTTAATAGATACTTAACATATTTCATTTTCTTGGCAACGAGTTATAATTCTGCATGTTGTTGATATTTAAAAACAATTCTTCTGTTGTTAATTTCGTGTACTTTTCTCAGTTTGCTAAGGAATTTTATGAGTTAGTTATTATTCAATTGTAGATAATATGTTAATGTGCGCCACTATATTTTAAATAGTATTTTTGAAATACGGAAGTAAACAGTAGTTAATTTTCATTTCACATAGTAATTATATGTTTAGAAAATAAATTTATTGGTTGTCTTTTTTACAGTTCTTCTTCTCTTACTGGTTCCATTCCTTTTGGGAAACTCCAATGGAATCCTTGGTTAAACAAATGATGTTTTATATTATATTGGTGAGTATTTAAAATAATATAGTAATTTCATGACTAATTAAAGAGTAGATGGTGATGGAGGGTGAAAATACTCTGTTAAATTTCTTAATTATGCAAAGTTTTATCAAACAAGAAATACTCACTAAAACAGTAAATTTCATAACAAATGCATTTTTAAGTATCATCTTGCATAAACTCTTCATCCGGGATATGCGCTTGTCCATTTCAAAATTAAACTGTTTTCAAACAAATTATACAAAGCTTGATAAAGGAAGATAATTAACTTAACATATTATTTACTTCGACACAAGTGACTGAAGATTTTGCGGAAAACTAGTCTCTTGAAATTTTCTGGTTCTGTAAGGACAACATTGTCTACCTCAATCCATTTAAAGGTATAAATATATATTAAGTCTTTCATTGTAATAATAGTTAAAAATGTTTAGTTTAGGCAAAATAACGCTATCGTTTATTAATAGCAGAGTTTATTTTTTATTGAAGGTTATTAAGTTTACAATGAAGATACTGTGACATAACCGATGGACAGCAGTTTGAATTTAGTGTCATTCTAAATTGCTTACCTGTCATTTACAATGTCAAACAATTAAAAAACTAATAAAAATGTATATAATAAAATGTATCTATTGTTTTATTTATTCTAAATAACAAAGCTCAAATAGAACATTTTATTAGGATCAAGTTGGTAATAAAAAATAATGAAAGCAAAAGTAAGAAGGTCTTACCACTGAAAGTGGGAAAAACATTAAATATCAGAATATTGCATAAAAAACAAAACTCCCCCTTAATGAAGTTTGAATAAGTTTTTCCCCGCGAAACGATAGCACAGGCTTTGATTATCAGGTTTCTATTTGATCAGATAAATATCGGTCACACTGAAAAAAGCACCGCCATCCTTATTCATTACCCATTATTAATGGATGGGATTTATATATAAACCAGGTTTTTATTCATGTTACAGGTCATTTACAGTGACATCTATCCAAAACCCATTTTAAAACTGAACAGTCTTAAAGAGTAAGCGACATATCATTTCGGTCTTTCGCGACAAGTTAATGTCTATTCGCAATTTAACGTGTGAAACTGAAACATTTTTTTCTTAACGAATTCATCTAGCCAAATACCAATAACCTTGTTATTGCGTACTCTCTGGGCCTGCAACAGATACATGTAAAATAAAACTGATGGTTAATAAATGTAAAGAGACTGATGACTTCATTTGCATATTGTCAAAAAAAATTCAAGGAGAGCAAAACTGATTTTCGAATATTTGACGATTCCTTTAACTGTCAAAACTCATATACCGCAAGTCGTAAACATCTATGGCTTTCATCAATGGTCATTTGAAGACATGACCTTAAAAAATGGCATCAACTTCCGGTTGGCAAAAGTCTTTAGCAACAATTTGGGTTGATGACAATATTTTCTGTCAAAAGACATTAACTTCCGGGTTGAGACCTCATTTCCGGTTTTAAAAAAATCACTTTCGGTTGATAAAAGTCTCTAGTAACCATATGTTTTCAAATGCAGAACAATATTTCCTGAATACATTCAATTCCGGTTTTGAAACGCACTTCCGTTTTATTAAAAAGTCACTTTCGTTTGATTAAAGTGCCTAGCTACCTTATGTTTAGAAAAAATTTCTTGTCCAAATACATTCTCCTCTGTTAGATAAAAGTAAGTTCTGATTAATAAAAGTCACTGCAACCATGTTTTCGTGTAACATTTGCTGTCAATAGATTGTAAACGTTACTTCAGGTTTAATATAATTTCTCTAAGAATGCGGGAAAGACCTACGTTTTTTAACAACTGAAAAATCTCTCGAATGGCAATTTAATTATGAGGTTCCAACAATCAACTTCGCACCTAAGCGTCTGTTTCTCGTCGCCAACTGATACATATAGTCCCCTTATTAAACACTTAATATAGCTCGTATTAATATGAACGAATTAGGTGAGTCACTGGCCGAATGTTATATATATAGCATTAAGTATTGACACTGAGGTTACGGATACGAGCCATTTTGCGGGAAGAGTGTGCCCAATCCCAATCTTAATTGATAACGATTTCAAGTTTTCCTGTCGAATGTCAAGGGTCATCGTGTACTCCGGCTTATATTTATATAAAATGAAACCTCCCGTTTATATTTATCATTTTTATCGGTCTGTCACATTTTTATTATTATTTGAAATGCAAGGTTTTATCTGTCAGTTGAATTTTCTCGGAGCAAAATGTTTTCAGACGTTCTGTATATATTCACCACACAACGACTTTACCTTTTTTTTCAATGACTGAAACTTAAGTAATCCATATTTGAAATATCTAAACACAATTTTACTGGGAGCTGACATTTTGAATTTACCTTTATATCAAAAGTACGGAGTCAAGTTATATTTAATGGCGGAACGAATACAATCTGTCGTAATTGTAACAAATGAAAAAGTCGTTTTGTCAAAACAAAGCAATAAGAGATTTAAATGGTCGGCCATTCAATGTAATGAAAGTGAAAGGGTATCTCAATAACGCTTTAAACAGGACTTTAAACATCTCCGATATAAAGTAAGCTAAGACAATTTTTATTAACTTTATGCATTTTTCTTATATTTTAGCGTAATTTGCATGGGTGTTCAAAGTTTTTCATATCAAGCTTAACTTAAACATTCCGCACGATTTTCATGCAGAATTTGCACAAGGAAAAATGAATGCATTTAAACATAAAACCTCACATTTTACTGTGAACATAACATATCATTATCGATAAAAAAAATTGAAAATAAACATAAAATGGGAGGTTTTATTAAAAGAATTATCCAGCCTCCTCCTCAAATAAACACTGAACGTCATGATATTGTTGAAACATTGCTGAAAGTATGTTAAACATCTTTTAGACAATCAATAAAACGTATGCACGGATTTATATTGTTGCGCAAACATAAATGCCTTCTATTTGCGAAATACTTATAGGATAATTAATTGGGCGGAGTGAATATCCAAAATATGATCACGAGTGCCGCATAACGCATCTGATTAAACGAGTGCATGGAACTTGTTCCGCGCACGAGTTTAATCTGATGCTTTATGCGGCACGAGCGATCATATTTTGGATATTCACGATGCCCAATTGATTATCCTATTTATTATATATATATCAAAATTGTTTTCGTAAAATTTTAATGCTTAATCTTAAATTTTATGAACGGCGGATGAATATCTGTACAGTAAAAAGTATTGGCGGGAAAAAACCCGAGAGTGAAAATAAACGATAATTTTCACATGTGATTTACCGTGATTTCTGTCACTCGGAAAATTCGATATTTCATCTCTATCTATATAACAATAAAATGAAATTAAACATTGACATGATTTATACTGTTTTATTCTCTCTTTTAACTCTTCACTTGCTTAACCGTTTGAATAAATGTGATTGCATATAAAGTACATAAAATAAACAATGATTGATAGATGCCTGATTAAATAACTTTACACAAGAACTCAAAGTTACTACATGATATATAAAGTATTCCAAAATTAATGTGATGTTTTTAGAAGTTGCATTGATTAGAGCAAATGGTCATTTTAAGAGCAGTGGATTGTAGTATTTACAGGACTATTATGGAAGTAAAAAAACCAAGTTCTTGTTATGACTAGCAGACAGAAATGATGTTCCCATCATCTGTGTTTGGTGTGAGTGTAAACTTTTCCTGATTTTAATCGTAAGGTGGTCTTCATTCGAATTTTACTACAGAAACGCAAAGTGCTAATAGATGACGTGTTAATATTAGAGAAACAAAGAATAGGGCAAGGTTTCTATTTGACACCCCCACTCCAAAAATTATTTATTTAGGTCATATTGATCATCATTTACAAAATGAAACTGTATTATATAATCGGTCATTTTAAAACGTTTTCATAGTCATACCGCTATTTACAAAATAACAAGATATGTTAGGGTTTGCTACACTGTAAAGCATCACATACAGGAGTTGTAAAAACCATACAATATGTGAGGTACGACTTACATAACACATCGCATGCTACAATTTTCTTTTTCCATTTTACAGCTTTTGGTCATATTGACATGGGTACACATATGTGCGTAATGTGGACAAGTTTTTGTCTCAAAATCAGCTGGTCTCATACAAAATATTTTTGCAGAAATAAGTGTGTGTTGGGGAGTTGGATTGAACATAGTCTACTTACTGCTGTCTTCTCCATATGCATACTGATAAGTGTACGATGGTCTTTTTTTCCATCCGTCAATTCCTGAAATTTTAAGATTTCTTTATCAAAATTAAGAAGCAAATCTGTTCAGGAAATATTAGGAAAGCAAGCGATGAGAGTCGTAAAAAAGAAAATAGTATTATCAACATATTCACCCTGGTGTTATCATGCCCTTACTGTTATCTGTTACTATATCTTAATATGAGTTTGTTTCTATTTGTAAATTTAAATTAACAATTGTGTTAATGGTGATTCGATTATACGCTATTGTTCTTATTATTTGCCTTTTTTATAGTATAGTATAGATATAGGGATGTTTGTCGAAATGTCTCTCCTGTTACTTTTTGTCCTTCCTGTTACCAACGATTTTTCAAATAAGTTTATACGAAATTTATTGATCTTACAAAATGTTCATTACCTTGGTTATTCTTGATTGTTAAACATTTAACATAAAAGTTCTAATTGTCCAATTTGATTTTGTGTGTTCATAATTACTAAATAAGCCATCATTTTATGTCTATTTTATAGGTTAGAAACTATCATTATTTATCATTTTAATTAAATAAATTAAATAATAATAATAATAACAGTTTTAAAAAATTACAAGAAAAATTCATGTATTACAGAATATTAAAATTAATGAACTATATAAATTCTTATATAAAATCATGTTGATTTGGTAAATTAATCAGCATTATTCTGCAATTACCATTGAATAATTTTTTTTAATTTTTAGTAATTCATTATTTGATACGAGGATGCTCCCCGCTACAAAATGATTGGTAATTTGTTACAAATGGAATAAACTTTCACGCATTCCGAAAATTGTTTGTTTACTTGTGCTGTGTTCTTCTATATTCCCTAAATCAGAGACATTGCCCAAACGCACCAAATGGTTAATTAATATATTTGGTAACACATTAAGTTATTGTAAAAACAAATCCAAATTGTTCAACATTTAAAACTCAACATTATCGTACAAACATAATCCTCATTATCTACAAAATAAATTACCTTTTTTAACCTGCAATTATTAAATATTGGACAATCAGGAAGACACCATTACAATTCGTATATTGTCGTCAATCAGTTATTAATTTGTGTGCTTAAAGCTGTGTTTATAATGGTACATATGAATGAAAAAAACTTTTCTGAGTAACTACATATTCTAACTTGATATTCTTCATATTTTGCATTTTTAATTGAACAAATAATTTTTGTTTAAAAAGGTAATAAATTTATCTACTTTTTCAATGCTTTCATCATTATAATACCAAAATATTTTTTTTTAAATATTTTTTTTATACTTTTTTTTTATACAGTTATTGAAAAGTCACACAAGAAACCACCAGAGTTCCTTTATATAAAAATGCTTAAAAACTCTTTCCATTGTTTTTTTGCACTATGCTTTTTGTTTAGTAGAATGGCAGAATTCATAAAAAATATATAAAATATTAAAAGAATATATAAGAAATTCAATTTTACAGTTGTGGAAATAGTGACACATTTAGAAAATGACCCTAATATGTGTACATGTAATGAATATTTCATTACAAAAGTAAGACAGTTCTAAATGAAAATATTTCTTTTGTTTTGTGATTGTACTCTATGGAGTATGGTGTCGTAATAGAACTCTTTCTAAGAATATCTTCAACAATTAAACCTTATGTTTTTCGAGAATGTGGAATTGAAGATACATCTTTTACTTGATTATGGGATTAATGGCGTTATTTGTTGTACCACAACGGCTTGAAATCAGGTGACTAACGTTGGTGCTGCATTAGTATAAGTTTGCCAAAAACACCTATGGCTAGATCCTTATATACATTTGGGACATTGACTGTGGACTAGTTGTTTACAATAAGTAAATTGTCAATGATAAATCATAGCTACATGGTTACTACTTTCTCGTGATGAAAAACATCCGGCCAATATAGTCCTTATTCAATCTTGTTATGAACATTATAGTAATACTTATCTGTACAGTCCACTACAGCCCAAGGGGTACTAAATAAACTGCTAAGTACCAACTGCTATTTAAACCGATTTCGCCCGACATCGTCCAACATAATGACACTTGAAAGTTCAACGAGCAATTAGCAGGTATTTTTTTCACTTTAATTGATTTGTTTGTTTGAATGTTGTTTAGAGCCACTTTCAGCAATTTTTCACCTATATCATGGCGTCCAGTTTTGATTGGGGGAGGAAGCCGGAGTACCCGGAGAAAACTCCGGACTTTAATTGAAACATAATATGATATAAATATAATAAAATGCATCTTCACAAAAAAGCACGAGGGACTAAGCAATTTTTATTATTATTAAGATAACAATTATGACTTATTTTCAGAACAAATAAATACATTTCCTTTTTTAACACTTATTGAAATTCTCATCCATGTTTACCTTATAAAAATTTCCGAAATCCCCTTTGGATATATATTCCCTTAAATAGGCTTTTAATAGAGTGAAATAGAGGGTTTATTCCTGATTGTCTAACATTTTGAAATTTCAAAGTCCTGATTGTCCAATATATGATTTTGTGTGTTTATATTTGTTAAATAAATAATCTAATGTTTATTTCAAAAAGATAAAAAATTATCATTAATTAAACTTATTTATTAAAACACTTATTTTTTAAAATTGAATAAAATATTAGTTTTAGATATAACCTGTGTATAACAGAATATAAAAAAGATCATATAAAGTCTAACATAAAACTATAATAATTTGGTAAATATAACCTGCAATTACCATTGATTTATTTTAATATATCATAATTTGATACAAGGATGCTCGTAATTTGTTACCTTCAGATGTGACATTTCTTTGTGCTTTTAAAGAAGGCTCAGGATCTTGTGTTGTTGGCTTTTTGGCATTTTTACCGTTCTGTTTAATGTTTTTGTTTTTTTAATAAATCAATTGTAACTGTTTTTCAATCATTAGCTGTGTTTTTAGTAGAGTAGATGGAGATTGCTTTTAAGTATTATAATGAAGAAAAACCTACTTGCGGTTACTAGATCTTAATTGAAAATAGTTAACTGTTTTACTCATTTTTGTGTTATATGTTCGGTATTTTGTTATTACCTTCATAAAATACCATACAATGTTATTCATTTAAAATTTGTTTAAATTTGAGCATTGGTTTAAAAGATGGGACCTGTCTATTGCACTATAAGTTGAAGAAATTTTCGAGATTACGGAAAGGTATCGAAAAATATGGTACTGTGTATTTCGGAGAATTTTACACCTATAAACGCGGAACCCGTTTTTTTTCATTCCCAAGGAGCAAAGTGACGTCCTTAAAGAAAATTACGCACAAACAGAAGACATGTGGTAATCCGCGCTTAATGACAAAATGAATTTTTGCATGACTATCGAAAATAGGTTATTATTAAGAACAGGTTAAGGCACGATAATTGGAATTGAGAAAATTAACAAATTATGGATACATCACAAAGAGAAAGAAACATGTTGGATGAAGTTGGGGATTTACATGAACAAGATCTGAACAAAAAAGGACAACACGTTTGTAATTTACACTTCATTATTATATAAAACTGCCATTGAAGTACCCTTTATGACGTTATTGTATTCTCACTTTTTGTATTGTATCCCATCGTTTTAACTTTATATATTATTGCTCAATTTCACCTTTCGTTTTACTTAACTTTCTGACGTCATTGTTTAGTAACATTGTTGTTGTTATTTACGATCACACATACACTTTTTGTCAAAATATGGAGTTTCTATTTAGTTTGTTTGATTGTTGATTTGTTTTTATTTTGGTTTGTTTTTGTTTGTTTGATGGTGTTTAACGCCACTTTCAGCAATTTTTCAGCTATATCATGGCGTCCAGTTTTTATTGGGGGAGGAAGCCGGAGTACCCGGAGAAAACCCCCGACCTGCGGTAGGAAAACTGGCAATCCTTGTCAATTAAGAAGATACACACCTGACAAAAAAATAATTAAAGTAATATAAAAATGGTATCTAATCATAGGGACAATATTCATTATAAGAAAAATAAAATAAAATTGGTATGTACATGACTTCGTTTCCATGGCAACGGCTTCCAAACATAGCCTACTTTGGTATATTCTAAGACACTGATATCAGGTAAAGATGCATAAAAAATTAATTGAAGCAATTGTTGGAATTTGATCTATTTGTACTATAAACATGTGCAAGGGATAAACATTTAGTAAGTCCAAAAAAAAAAAAGATACTATAAACCTATGTAAAAACAAATCCCAGGATTCAATATTCTACCTTTCATTTTCAAAGATTTTTCAGGCACTTTAGCTAAAAGAATATCAAAATATTAATATTTGTAATAATTAACCTTCTTTTTTATTATTATAATATAAAAGCATTTGTAATAAGCTACTTTATAACAGAATAAAATATATGTACATGATTTAGAAAAAAAGTTATAGCAAGTGAATGCTGAACCAATCATTTTAAAAAATGGTGTACTTTTCCACCTAAATATACAATATATATTTTAATTTTAAGGTTTTTTCTATTTCAAGGTGTAGATAGCCTTAGCCGGATTTGATATAACGTTTTGGAATTTTGGTGATATAAGCTCTACTACATCTTAATCATTTTTGGTGATATAAGCTCTACTACATCTTAATCATTTGGATTTTTTTACATATTGTTTGGGTTTGAGCGCCACTGATGAGTCTTGATTAGACGAAACGCGCGTCTGGCGAAGAAAAATTTTTTGTTAACCTTGGTATCTTTGACGACATTTTATATACATGTACATGTATCAGGAAAGCTTAAATTGACCACAAACTGTTTAGATGTATTTAATTTGCTCTATATCCAAATCCTAAATTTGCTTAATCTCAAATCAAGTCCAAGGTTTTTGAAAAAAAATGTGATTGGTTATATAAATGAAAATTTGGCGGGAAATTTTTCCCGTACTTTTCACTGTTATATCTATTCAAAACAAGTCATGTCTAGTATCTTTGAAATGGACCTTTTGCCTTTGGGTTTCAGGTCAAGTTAACTAATAAAACTGCTTTGGTGCCAAGTGGTTATGGTAGTTATTCATATACCATTTATCAAATGCCTGTCAACACTGAGGTTGCAGGTTTTAATTGACAAGGATTGCCAGTTTTCCAATACCCAAGGGTGGGATTTTCACTAGTACTTCCTCCCCCAATAAAAACTGAAGCCTGAATTATGTTCGTTTACTTTGTGACACTGGCTTTTGATGTTTGTACACATATCTCTGTAAAAAGATTCTCTATTCCTTGTTGCCCGTCTCTCTTATGGCAAGTTTATGGTGACAAAGACCTAATCCATTGTTTGCAATTTTAGTTGCCATACAGTTAGTAATAACTCTGCTCTCAGTAAGAGGTGTCAGCACTGTAAGCAGTGGTTTTGTTAACTTTCTGCTTTACTGATTCAGTAGTTCATGACAATTGAGATTTCAATGCCAAACTGAGTGATAATTTTTCAAATAATGGTAATTATACCAAAACATCTTCCATTGAATCATGAGCACTGTACTGTTTCTTCAAATAATGAGTTGTAAATTTTTGGCTGTGAATATGAAGGCTAATTAGGAATACATTGTGGAAGTGTATCAATAAATTCAGTCACAGATGACATGAATGTATCAATCAGATAATTTTTCTCTAAAGCCAACAATACATTTTAGGGCATTAGAAATTCCAACATTTTCAACTTCCTTGTCATTATGGTACATTTACAGTTCTAAACTTCAAGCTGGTGACTTCTGAAGTCTTTGGTGATGTTTTTTCTTTTTGGTTTGATGTATCGATTGAAAGTCGTGTTATTGCTATTGACAACTGACAACTGTATGATGTGCAAGTCTCTGTCTGAAAGAAAATTAATATATATGAAGGCTCCAAATACCATATTACAAAAAGGCAAAATCATGAGGCTCTTTTGCTTTCACTGCATGTAGAATGTAAAGAAATTCCATTTTATTTTCTGTACTGATGACCTTTACTCATGTTTTATCATAGAGACAATGCTTTCAGTTTCATACTTTTTTAGTTCAGGGTTCTTCAATTCATTTTTCATTATGTTACATATTTTTTTATTCATTGTTTTACAAAAACTTAAATTATGTCCACTACAGCCCAAGGGGTACTAAATAAACTGCTAAGTACCAACTGCTATTTAAACCGATTTCGCCCGACATCGTCCAACATAATGACACTTGAAAGTTCAACGAGCAATTAGCAGGTATTTTTTTCACTTTAATTGATTTGTTTGTTTGAATGTTGTTTAGAGCCACTTTCAGCAATTTTTCACCTATATCATGGCGTCCAGTTTTGATTGGGGGAGGAAGCCGGAGTACCCGGAGAAAACTCCGGACTTTAATTGAAACATAATATGATATAAATATAATAAAATGCATCTTCACAAAAAAGCACGAGGGACTAAGCAATTTTTATTATTATTAAGATAACAATTATGACTTATTTTCAGAACAAATAAATACATTTCCTTTTTTAACACTTATTGAAATTCTCATCCATGTTTACCTTATAAAAATTTCCGAAATCCCCTTTGGATATATATTCCCTTAAATAGGCTTTTAATAGAGTGAAATAGAGGGTTTATTCCTGATTGTCTAACATTTTGAAATTTCAAAGTCCTGATTGTCCAATATATGATTTTGTGTGTTTATATTTGTTAAATAAATAATCTAATGTTTATTTCAAAAAGATAAAAAATTATCATTAATTAAACTTATTTATTAAAACACTTATTTTTTAAAATTGAATAAAATATTAGTTTTAGATATAACCTGTGTATAACAGAATATAAAAAAGATCATATAAAGTCTAACATAAAACTATAATAATTTGGTAAATATAACCTGCAATTACCATTGATTTATTTTAATATATCATAATTTGATACAAGGATGCTCGTAATTTGTTACCTTCAGATGTGACATTTCTTTGTGCTTTTAAAGAAGGCTCAGGATCTTGTGTTGTTGGCTTTTTGGCATTTTTACCGTTCTGTTTAATGTTTTTGTTTTTTTAATAAATCAATTGTAACTGTTTTTCAATCATTAGCTGTGTTTTTAGTAGAGTAGATGGAGATTGCTTTTAAGTATTATAATGAAGAAAAACCTACTTGCGGTTACTAGATCTTAATTGAAAATAGTTAACTGTTTTACTCATTTTTGTGTTATATGTTCGGTATTTTGTTATTACCTTCATAAAATACCATACAATGTTATTCATTTAAAATTTGTTTAAATTTGAGCATTGGTTTAAAAGATGGGACCTGTCTATTGCACTATAAGTTGAAGAAATTTTCGAGATTACGGAAAGGTATCGAAAAATATGGTACTGTGTATTTCGGAGAATTTTACACCTATAAACGCGGAACCCGTTTTTTTTCATTCCCAAGGAGCAAAGTGACGTCCTTAAAGAAAATTACGCACAAACAGAAGACATGTGGTAATCCGCGCTTAATGACAAAATGAATTTTTGCATGACTATCGAAAATAGGTTATTATTAAGAACAGGTTAAGGCACGATAATTGGAATTGAGAAAATTAACAAATTATGGATACATCACAAAGAGAAAGAAACATGTTGGATGAAGTTGGGGATTTACATGAACAAGATCTGAACAAAAAAGGACAACACGTTTGTAATTTACACTTCATTATTATATAAAACTGCCATTGAAGTACCCTTTATGACGTTATTGTATTCTCACTTTTTGTATTGTATCCCATCGTATTAACTTTATATATTATTGCTCAATTTCACCTTTCGTTTTACTTAACTTTCTGACGTCATTGTTTAGTAACATTGTTGTTGTTATTTACGATCACACATACACTTTTTGTCAAAATATGGAGTTTCTATTTAGTTTGTTTGATTGTTGATTTGTTTTTATTTTGGTTTGTTTTTGTTTGTTTGATGGTGTTTAACGCCACTTTCAGCAATTTTTCAGCTATATCATGGCGTCCAGTTTTTATTGGGGGAGGAAGCCGGAGTACCCGGAGAAAACCCCCGACCTGCGGTAGGAAAACTGGCAATCCTTGTCAATTAAGAAGATACACACCTGACAAAAAAATAATTAAAGTAATATAAAAATGGTATCTAATCATAGGGACAATATTCATTATAAGAAAAATAAAATAAAATTGGTATGTACATGACTTCGTTTCCATGGCAACGGCTTCCAAACATAGCCTACTTTGGTATATTCTAAGACACTGATATCAGGTAAAGATGCATAAAAAATTAATTGAAGCAATTGTTGGAATTTGATCTATTTGTACTATAAACATGTGCAAGGGATAAACATTTAGTAAGTCCAAAAAAAAAAAAGATACTATAAACCTATGTAAAAACAAATCCCAGGATTCAATATTCTACCTTTCATTTTCAAAGATTTTTCAGGCACTTTAGCTAAAAGAATATCAAAATATTAATATTTGTAATAATTAACCTTCTTTTTTATTATTATAATATAAAAGCATTTGTAATAAGCTACTTTATAACAGAATAAAATATATGTACATGATTTAGAAAAAAAGTTATAGCAAGTGAATGCTGAACCAATCATTTTAAAAAATGGTGTACTTTTCCACCTAAATATACAATATATATTTTAATTTTAAGGTTTTTTCTATTTCAAGGTGTAGATAGCCTTAGCCGGATTTGATATAACGTTTTGGAATTTTGGTGATATAAGCTCTACTACATCTTAATCATTTTTGGTGATATAAGCTCTACTACATCTTAATCATTTGGATTTTTTTACATATTGTTTGGGTTTGAGCGCCACTGATGAGTCTTGATTAGACGAAACGCGCGTCTGGCGAAGAAAAATTTTTTGTTAACCTTGGTATCTTTGACGACATTTTATATACATGTACATGTATCAGGAAAGCTTAAATTGACCACAAACTGTTTAGATGTATTTAATTTGCTCTATATCCAAATCCTAAATTTGCTTAATCTCAAATCAAGTCCAAGGTTTTTGAAAAAAAATGTGATTGGTTATATAAATGAAAATTTGGCGGGAAATTTTTCCCGTACTTTTCACTGTTATATCTATTCAAAACAAGTCATGTCTAGTATCTTTGAAATGGACCTTTTGCCTTTGGGTTTCAGGTCAAGTTAACTAATAAAACTGCTTTGGTGCCAAGTGGTTATGGTAGTTATTCATATACCATTTATCAAATGCCTGTCAACACTGAGGTTGCAGGTTTTAATTGACAAGGATTGCCAGTTTTCCAATACCCAAGGGTGGGATTTTCACTAGTACTTCCTCCCCCAATAAAAACTGAAGCCTGAATTATGTTCGTTTACTTTGTGACACTGGCTTTTGATGTTTGTACACATATCTCTGTAAAAAGATTCTCTATTCCTTGTTGCCCGTCTCTCTTATGGCAAGTTTATGGTGACAAAGACCTAATCCATTGTTTGCAATTTTAGTTGCCATACAGTTAGTAATAACTCTGCTCTCAGTAAGAGGTGTCAGCACTGTAAGCAGTGGTTTTGTTAACTTTCTGCTTTACTGATTCAGTAGTTCATGACAATTGAGATTTCAATGCCAAACTGAGTGATAATTTTTCAAATAATGGTAATTATACCAAAACATCTTCCATTGAATCATGAGCACTGTACTGTTTCTTCAAATAATGAGTTGTAAATTTTTGGCTGTGAATATGAAGGCTAATTAGGAATACATTGTGGAAGTGTATCAATAAATTCAGTCACAGATGACATGAATGTATCAATCAGATAATTTTTCTCTAAAGCCAACAATACATTTTAGGGCATTAGAAATTCCAACATTTTCAACTTCCTTGTCATTATGGTACATTTACAGTTCTAAACTTCAAGCTGGTGACTTCTGAAGTCTTTGGTGATGTTTTTTCTTTTTGGTTTGATGTATCGATTGAAAGTCGTGTTATTGCTATTGACAACTGACAACTGTATGATGTGCAAGTCTCTGTCTGAAAGAAAATTAATATATATGAAGGCTCCAAATACCATATTACAAAAAGGCAAAATCATGAGGCTCTTTTGCTTTCACTGCATGTAGAATGTAAAGAAATTCCATTTTATTTTCTGTACTGATGACCTTTACTCATGTTTTATCATAGAGACAATGCTTTCAGTTTCATACTTTTTTAGTTCAGGGTTCTTCAATTCATTTTTCATTATGTTACATATTTTTTTATTCATTGTTTTACAAAAACTTAAATTATGTCTACTGCATATATCTTACTCATAGATCTGATATTGAGACAATATTGAATTTCGTGCATTTTCCCCACATTTTAGTATTGTTGTCCAAACGGTTATTGAAATTCTATTCCTTTTTTTCATATGATTTGCATTGACAAACAGTTGCATATTCTTATGGTTGAACACATCCTCATCTTTGTTCCAAGTAATCAATTTAGTATGTCAAAATTAAATAGGTTGAGAGTTTCCAATGAAAATCATGACTTCAAGTGCAAAAATGTGATAAAGCTTCTGCAGATAAAATTTCATTTTACAAATGTGAAACTTTCACAAATGTCAAACAAGAATTTTTATGCCATATCTCTTTTACAGCCTACAGTCTTCAGAACTAAAATAATATACCTTACCAAGTCCTCTTGTTTCAACATCAAAATACATGTATAACAGGCTACTATCTTTCAAAGTCTGTAGGTCTATAGGATGGTACTGTGGAGTACTAACTAGTGCAGGAATACATATCCTCTGTTCTTGAGGAAACACCTTCTTTTACTTCTCTAGATGCAAGCTTTTTATGCCTATATTGAAATATAATTAAGTCGCCCAAAACAAAGTTTTGGGGACTTATTGTTTTTGCACCGTTTCTTATTAAGTCGCCCAAAACGAAGTTTTGGCGACTTATTGTATTTGCACCGTTTCTTCTTCTTATTATGGCTCCCAAACGAAAGTTTGGGAGACATATTGTTTTTGCTCTGTTTCTTATTATTAAGGTCTTTCCTCTTTCCAAGGGAAAGACCTTACTGTATTTCGTATGATTATTATTATTAAGGTCTTTCCCCTTTCCAAGGGAAAGACCTTACTGTATTTCTTCTGATTATTAAGGTCTTTCCCCTTTCCGAGGGAAAGACCTTACTGTATTTCTTCTGATTATTTTTTTAATTATTATTATTAAGGTCTTTCCCCTTTCCAAGGGAAAGACCTTACTGTATTTCTTCTGATTATTATTCTTCTTCTTTTCCGCCGCAGTTGTCAAAAAAGTGTCTTGACGTATCGCTTTGAAACTTGGCACACTTAACCGACACTACCTGGGCTCGACCTGAGTCACCCTGCGAAACCGATCTATTTTTAATAACGGAGTTATCTGCCCGGGATTCAAAAACCTTGTTTGCAGATAAACTCAGAAACCGTAACCGTTATCAAAAATCTGAAGTGGGGAAAATGTTGCTAGACACCTGGTCATGATTCGTCACACAAAAAATTTTGTTTCGATAAACTTCCTGGTTACGCGATTTTGACGCGAAATTTGTCGAAAACGTCAAAGTTGTCGGATTTACACAAAACTTGGTAGATATGAGGGTCCTAATTACATATATCGGATCAAAATTTTTTTTTCGGTCCACCATTTTTAAAATGGCCGCCATTGACATTTTTGTTTTCAATACAACTCAAAAACCATAAAAAATTGAAGCAGACAATATATCAGAAAAATGTTCCTCTCATTGAGATCTACATTTGATATAAAGGATTGAAAACTGTGCGACAAACTGTTTTCGAGGTTATGGCCCTTGACAGGTTTCGGCTAAATTTTGTTTTCAATATAACTCAAAAACCATAAAAAATTGAAACAGAAAATATAACAGAAAAATATTCCTCTCATTGAGATCTACATTTGATATAAATTATTGAAAACTGTGCGACAAATCGTTTTCAAGTTATGGCCTTTGACATTTTTCGGCTAATCAGTTTATGGCTTATAACTTTTAAACCTTCAGAGATAATATAGTGAACATAGGTTTTTTGTGACCGTCTCAACAAGTCCTTCGATTTAAGACCAAAGTCCAATGGTTACGGGCAGGAATTTTCAAAATTAGCAACCATATACCTAGACATAACACTAAGAAAATGCCGGGAAAGACCTCACATTTGTTCTTTGAACAAATGACTTTTAATTATTATTTTTATTATTCCACTTTCCGCCAAAATTTTATCCGACCGATTTCTCGGAGACCGTTAATTGGATCGACATGAAACTTCACACAAAAATAGGTCATGATGGGAAGTGGTGCCTTTCAGATTTAAAATTTTTAAATTGTCGGCCATCTTGAAATGGCGGCCATTTTGAAAATGAAAAAAATCCTTAAAAATCCAAAAGTTAACTGATTTTGATGAAAATTGGAATATAAGTAGAGTATGTTGAACCGCACCATATGACGCACATGTTGAGTTTTTATGGCGGCCATTATGAATCCAAGTTGGCCGCCAAAAATTCAAAATGCTCGGAATCGCATGAAACTTGGTTTTAAGGTAGATTACCATGTTGCGAACAGATGTTAGTCATCAAAATTTGAATTTGATCATGGCGGCCATCTAAAAAATGGCGGCCATTTTGAAAATGAAAATAAATCCTTAAAAATCCAAAAGTTAACGGATTTTGCTGAAAATTGGAATATAAGTAAAGTATTTTATACCGCACCATATGACGCACATGTTCACTTTTTATGTCAGCCATTTTGAATCCAAGATGGCCGAAAAAATTGGAAAATGCTCTGAATTGCACGAAACTTGGTTTCCTGGTAGATAAAGTTGCTGAGAATGGATGTCTGAACTCCAGTGTCCACGGGGTCGTTTGGGAGCCAGTTATGATCCATAAGATCATAATCATGTTTAATTATTATTATTATGTCGCCCCAGACTTTGTCGGGGCGACATATTGTTATTCTACTGTTTCTTTTTCACTATTATTATTATTAAGTCGCCGACCACGAAGTGCCGGGCGACTTATTGTTTTTACTCCGTTTCTTATTAAGTCGCCGACCACGAAGTGTCGGGCGACTTATTGTTTTTACTCCGTTTCTTATTAAGTCGCCGACCACGAAGTGTCGGGCGACTTATTGTTTTTACTTCGTTTCTTATTAAGTCGCCGACCACGAAGTGTCGGGCGACTTATTGTTTTTACTCCGTTTCTTATTATTAAGTCTCCCAAACGAAGTTTGGAGACTTATTGTTTTTACTCTGTTTCTTATTATTATTATTATTCTTCTTCTGGTTTTTCCGTAGAGATTTCCGACACTTTTCTCAGAAACCGTAAATGGGATCAATTTGAAACTTGGTAGGATGTTAGACCCTATTGGCTAGATGTGCAATCATCTTTCGGAATTTCCAAAATGGCCGCCACTTTCAAAATGGCCGCCATTTAAGTTTTCCCGCCAAAATGCAGTTCCCGGAGAACCGCCAGATGGATTTCGATCAAACTTGGTATGTAGGTTCAGCATAGTGGTCTTGATTTATTTTTGGCAAAAAATCGCGCGCGAACCGGCCGCCATTTTCAAAATGGCCGCCGAATCGCCAAAATTCAAGTTTGTCGGATTTCAACGAAAATGGGTTTTAGCAGTAAATTTGGTATGCCGAGTCGAATGGTCAACTCAGAATTTTTATACGACGCGCCATTTTTTGTAAAATGGCCGCCAAAGTTGCCAAATGGGCAAAAATTCAACATTGTCATAATTCAACGAAAATAGGTTCTAAAAGTAAATTTGGTATGCCGAGTTCAACGGTACACTCAGATTTTTTATACGACCCGCCATTTTTTTTAAAATGGCCACCAAAGTCGCCAAATCGGCAAAAATTCAACATTGTCGGAACTCAATGAAAATTGGTTCCTAAAGTAAATTTAGTATGTCGAGTTCAATGGTCAACTCAGAATTTTTATATGACGCGCTATTTTTTGTACAGGACTATCAGTAACTTCGTTTGGGAGACTTCACGTTTCGCGAAACGTAAATTTTAATTATTATTATTATTATGTTTTCCTTTTTCCCCTCGCAATGTTGTCCGCTCGTTTTCTCGCTCATCTTTTAACCGATCGAAAAGAAACTTTGTGAACATAATAAGGGTGACCTGAAGTTGTGCAATCCACTTTTGAAATTTTCAAAATGGCCGCCATTTTCAAAATGGCCGCCGTTGAAAAAAATGACGGCCGTTGTCAGATCTCAGTAATTGCCAAAGCAATTTCAATGAAAATTGGTATACTGGTACAGCTAACTATCCCGAGCATTTTTGCAAAAAAAAATTTGACGCGGCCGACATTTCAAAATGGCCGCCATCCGAACACCACCCCCCTAAAAATGTAAAAATTTAAACGTCATCCGATTTAGACGAAATTTGGTATACAGGTAGCTTATGATACCCTAAGTGTGCCACTATTTAAAAATGTTTTGTCCGACTTCCGGTTTCAAAATGGCGGCCGTTTTAATGTTTTACAAAATGGCGGCCGTTGTCAGATCTCAGTTATGGCCAGAGCAATTTCAATGAAAATTGGTATACTGATACAGCTAACTATCCTGAGCATTTTTGCAAAAAAAATTTTTTGTCCGACTTCCGGTTTCAAAATGGCGGCCGTTTTAAAGTTTGCTCGTTTTCTCGCTCATCTTTTAACCGATCGAAATGAAACTTGGCCAACTGAAAGCTCATGTTATGAAGTTGTGCTCTTGACTTTTAGTTCCCTCTACTCGGTCAAAAGTGCGGAACGGGAGGCGACTTCAACGTTTCGGGAAACGTAAATTTTAATTAAGTCGCCGACCACGAAGTGTCGGGCGACTTATTGTTTTTACTCCGTTTCTTATTATTATTATTATTATTTTCATATTTCTTATGTTTTCCTTTTTCCCCTCGCAATGTTGTCCGCTCGTTTTCTCGCTCATCTTTTAACCGATCGAAATGAAACTTTGGGAACATAATAAGGGTGACCTGAAGTTGTGCAATCCACTTTTGAAATTTTCAAAATGGCCGCCATTTTCAAAATGGCCGCCGTTGAAAAAAAAATGACGGCCGTTGTCAGATCTCAGTAATTGCCGAAGCAATTTCAATAAAAATTGGTATACTGATACAGCTCCCTATCCCGAGCATTTTTGCAAAAAAAAATTTGACGCGGCCGACATTTCAAAATGGCCGCCATCCTAACACCACCCCCCTAAAACTGTAAAAATTTAAACGTCATCCGATTTAAACGAAATTTGGTATACAGGTAGCTTATGATACCCTGAGTGTGCCACTATTTTCAAAATTTTTGTCCGACTTCCGGTTTCAAAATGGCGGCCGTTTAAAAGTTTTACAAAATGGCGGCCGTTGTCAGATCTCAGTTATGGCTAGAGCAATTTCAATGAAAATTGGTATACTGATACAGCTAACTATCCTGAGCATTTTTGCAAAAAAAATTTTTTGTCCGACTTCCGGTTTCAAAATGGCGGCCGTTTTAAAGTTTGCTCGTTTTCTCGCTCATCTTTTAACCGATCGAAATGAAACTTGGCCAACTGAAAGCTCATGTTATGAAGTTGTGCTCTTGACTTTTAGTTACCTCTACTCGGTCAAAAGTGCGGAACGGGAGGCGACTTCAACGTTTCGGGAAACGTAAATTTTAATTATTAAGTCGCCGACCACGAAGTGTCGGGCGACTTATTGTTTTTACTCCGTTTCTTATTATTATTATTAAGTCGCCCAAAAAAATTTTTTTTGGGAGACTTATTGTGTTTGCACCGTTTCTTATTATTATTAAGGCTTTCCACTTTCCAGTGGAAAGACTTATTGCATTTTGTCTGTTTCTTATTATTCTTATTATTCTTCCGCCAAGTTTTTTCTTTTCCCATTATAAATTTTGTTTCGCGACATGTCGTAAAGACATTTTGTACTATGAATGTATGAGACATTACGCTTTCGCAGTTAACCCTGTCACACCGAACACTTTTTCTTTACGGAGTTATTTCCCCTGTCATAAAAAGCTTGTGTGCAGATAAACTTTGAAACCATAAAAGATTTCGCAATGAGAATTGTTGCAAACTGGTCAGCTATTGATTGCGACAATTTGTTACATATCGCGCAAAGTATTTTGACGACTCCTTGTAGGAGTTATTTCCCCTTATTTATTGGAAGTACATTTTGTACCATAGTAACTCATGAACCACAGGTGACAGAGACTAGATATTTCACAGTTGGTCATCATTGACCTTGACCTTGAAAAAGGTCACAAGGTCAAAGGTCAAGGTCACATTCTAAATTTTGACATTGTGGTGTGTGCGATTCTCCTCCTGAACCATAAGAGATACAGAAATAAATCTTTTACCAAAATGTGTATCATATTAAGGTCTTGAAAGGTCACTATAAATGATTTGACTTTTGAAAGAGTTATCTCCCCTGGATCAATTAAATATAGCGTATATAGCGTTATCTCAGTAACTATGACAGATATTTATATGAAACCTAATATCATTAGTCATCATTGACCTTGACCTTGAAAATGGACACAAGGTCAAAGGTCAAGGTCACGTTTGAAATTTTGACATTATCTTGTCATCGCTATTTCTTTGAAACGGTAAAAGATAGCTTATAACTTATAACGGATAAAATGTCGGCCTCATAAATGCGCAACTTTTTTCTATTAAAGGAAAAGGATTTGACTTCATCTTATAGGAGTTATCTCCCATTACAACCATTGATATTTACTTTTTCATTGATAACTTATTAACTATTGATAGTAGAGGCATGGGGACTTCACCAAAGACCATTATGACCCTTGACCTTGAAAATAGAAACAAGGTAAAAGGTCAAGGTCATCTTATAATTTGGGTATTTATGATAAATACGCATTTCTTCATAATTATAAGACATATTGACAAAGGATCTTCACTGTTGGTCCTTTATTGACCCTCAGCATGGTCAAGGTCATATTGACAGCAGTCAAGGTCAAATAATATTTTTTGGAAATTCTGCTTTTTCGTGTATATAAAATGGTAAATACAAGTAAATGATTTGTTTTTAAAGCATTGAATATGCAAAAATCAAACACTTGGTAGTCAAGGTCATTTATCACAATTAACGTACTATTTTTTTACCTTTTTTATTTCAAAAGATATACGAATGGTTTTTCTTTCATTTGTTTATTTTGAAAAGAAGATTCAATTTCCATATAGCCAAAGTCAATGTCAAGGTCATTTATGCAATAAGTGGAAAGCCTCTCATTTGTTCGGTAGAACCAATGAACTTATATTTATTATTATTATTATTATTCTTTTCCACACATTTTTCTTAATCATGAACTTGTCCGACACATTTTTTGAAAACGCTTTGACCAATCAAGATAAAACCTGCTGAGGTGGGTGGAAGGTCACTCAGAGGTGTGCCATCCACTTTTGAAATTTTCAAAATGGCCGCCATTTTCAAAATGGCCGCCGTTAAAGATTTTTGGCACCCTCTCAGATCTCGGAGATGGCTGGATGGATTTTAATGAAAATTGGTACACTGGTAGAGTTAACCATCCTGAGCAGTGTGGCGAAAAAAAATTTGATGCGAACGCCGCCATTTTAAAATCGCCGCCATTTTATCACACCCACCCCCCAAAAATGTCAACTTTGTCCAATTTCAACGAAATTTGATTTCTAGACGTATTTTGATGTACTGTCAAGATAAAACCTGCTGAGGTGGGTGGAGGGTCACTCAGAGGTGTGCCATCCACTTTTGAAATTTTCAAAATGGCCGCCATTTTCAAAATGGCCGCCATTAAAGATTTTTGGCCCCCTCTCAGATCTCGGAGATGGGTGGATGGATTTTAATGAAAATTGGTACACTGGTAGAGTTAACCATCCTGAGCATTGTGGCGAAAACAAATTTGATGCTAACACCGCCATTTTAAAATGGCCGCCGTTTTCCCACACCCGCCCCCCAAAAACGTCAACTTTGTCCGATTTCAACGAAATTTGATTTCTAGACGTATTTTGATGTACTGAACCTGCTGAGGTGGGTGGAGGGTCACTCAGAGGTGTGCCATCCACTTTTGAAATTTTCAAAATGACCGCCATTTTCAAAATGGCCGCCGTTAAAGATTTTTGGCCCCCTCTCAGATCTCGGAGATGGGTGGATGGATTTTAATGAAAATTGGTACACTGGTAGAGTTAACCATCCTGAGCAGTATGGCGAAAACAAATTTGATGCGAAAGCCGCCATTTTAAAATGGCCGCCGTTTTACCACACCCGCCCCCAAAAACATCAACTCTGTCCGATTTCAACGAAATTTGATTTCTAGAGGTATTTTGATGTACTGATTTGAATGGAATACTATCCATGGGGATTTGGGCGACTTCTGTGTTGGCATCCCAACACAATCATGTTTAATTATTATTATTTTCATATTTCTTATGTTTTCCCCTCGCAATGTTGTCCGCTCGTTTTCTCGCTCATCTTTTAACCGATCGAAATGAAACTTTGGGAACATGTTATGGGTGACCTGAAGTTGTGCAATCCACTTTTGAAATTTTAAAATGGCCGCCATTTTCAAAATGGCCGCCGTTTAAAAAAATGATGGCCGTTGTCAGATCTCAGTAATTGCCAAAGCAATTTCAATGAAAATTGGTATACTGGTACAGCTAACTATCCCGAGCATTTTTGCAAAAAAAAATTTGACGCGGCCGACATTTCAAAATGGCCGCCATCCGAACACCACCCCCCTAAAAATGTAAAAATTTAAACGTCATCCGATTAAGACGAAATTTGGTATACAGGTAGCTTATGATACCCTAAGTGTGCCACTATTTAAAAATGTTTTGTCCGACTTCCGGTTTCAAAATGGCGGCCGTTTTAAAGTTTTACAAAATGGCGGCCGTTGTCAGATCTCAGTTATGGCCAGAACAATTTCAATGAAAATTGGTATACTGATACAGCTAACTATCCTGAGCATTTTTGCAAAAAAAAATTTTGTCCGACTTCCGGTTTCAAAATGGCGGCCGTTTTAAAGTTTGCTCGTTTTCTCGCTCATCTTTTAACCGATCGAAATGAAACTTGGCCAACTGAAAGCTCATGTTATGAAGTTGTGCTCTTGACTTTTAGTTCCCTCTACTCGGTCAAAAGTGCGGAACGGGAGGCGACTTCAACGTTTCGGGAAACGTAAATTTTAATTATTATTATTTTCATATTTCTTATGTTTTCCCCTCGCAATGTTGTCCGCTCGTTTTCTCGCTCATCTTTTAACCGATCGAAATGAAACTTTGGGAACATGTTAAGGGTGACCTGAAGTTGTGCAATCCACTTTTGAAATTTTCAAAATTGCCGCCATTTTCAAAATGGCCGCCGTTGAAAAAAATGACGGCCGTTGTCAGATCTCAGTAATTGCCAAAGCAATTTCAATGAAAATTGGTATACTGGTACAGCTAACTATCCCGAGCATTTTTGCAAAAAAAAATTTGACGCGGCCGACATTTCAAAATGGCCGCCATCCGAACACCACCCCCCTAAAAATGTAAAAATTTAAACGTCATCCGATTTAGACGAAATTTGGTATACAGGTAGCTTATGATACCCTAAGTGTGCCACTATTTAAAAATGTTTTGTCCGACTTCCGGTTTCAAAATGGCGGCCGTTTTAAAGTTTCACCAAATGGCGGCCGTTGTCAGATCTCAGTTATGGCCAGAGCAATTTCAATGAAAATTGGTATACTGATACAGCTAACTATCCTGAGCATTTTTGCAAAAAAAATTTTTTGTCCGACTTCCGGTTTCAAAATGGCGGCCGTTTTAAAGTTTGCTCGTTTTCTCGCTCATCTTTTAACCGATCGAAATGAAACTTGGCCAACTGAAAGCTCATGTTATGAAGTTGTGCTCTTGACTTTTAGTTCCCTCAACTCGGTCAAAAGTGCGGAACGGGAGGCGACTTCAACGTTTCGGGAAACGTAAATTTTAATTATTATTATTATTATTATTATTTTCATATTTCTTATGTTTTCCCCTCGCAATGTTGTCCGCTCGTTTTCTCGCTCATCTTTTAACCGATCGAAATGAAACTTTGGGAACATGTTAAGGGTGACCTGAGGTTGTGCAATCCACTTTTGAAATTTTCAAAATGGCCGCCGTTGAAAAAAATGACGGCCGTTGTCAGATCTCAGTAATTGCCAAAGCAATTTCAATGAAAATTGGGGTTCTGGTACAGCTAACTATCCCGAGCATTTTTGCAAAAAAAAATTTGACGCGGCCGACATTTCAAAATGGCCGCCATCCGAACACCACCCCCCTAAAAAGGTAAAAATTTAAACGTCATCCGATTTAGACGAAATTTGGTATACAGGTAGCTTATGATACCCTAAGTGTGCCACTATTTAAAAATGTTTTGTCCGACTTCCGGTTTCAAAATGGCGGCCGTTTTAAAGTTTTACAAAATGGCGGCCGTTGTCAGATCTCAGTTATGGCCAGAGCAATTTCAATGAAAATTGGTATACTGATACAGCTAACTATCCTGAGCATTTTTGCAAAAAAAATTTTTTGTCCGACTTCCGGTTTCAAAATGGCGGCCGTTTTAAAGTTTGCTCGTTTTCTCGCTCATCTTTTAACCGATCGAAATGAAACTTGGCCAACTGAAAGCTCATGTTATGAAGTTGTGCTCTTGACTTTTAGTTCCCTCTACTCGGTCAAAAGTGCGGAACGGGAGGCGACTTCAACGTTTCGGGAAACGTAAATTTTAATTATTATTATTATTTTCATATTTCTTATGTTTTCCCCTCGCAATGTTGTCCGCTCGTTTTCTCGCTCATCTTTTAACCGATCGAAATGAAACTTTGGGAACATGTTAAGGGTGACCTGAAGTTGTGCAATCCACTTTTGAAATTTTCAAAATGGCCGCCATTTTCAAAATGGCCGCCGTTGAAAAAAATGACGGCCGTTGTCAGTTCTCAGTAATTGCCAAAGCAATTTCAATGAAAATTGGTATACTGGTACAGCTAACTATCCCGAGCATTTTTGCAGAAAAAAATTTGACGCGGCCGACATTTCAAAATGGCCGCCATCCGAACACCACCCCCATAAAAATGTAAAAATTTAAACGTCATCCGATTTAGACGAAATTTGGTATACAGGTAGCTTATGATACCCTAAGTGTGCCACTATTTAAAAATGTTTTGTCCGACTTCCGGTTTCAAAATGGCGGCCGTTTTAAAGTTTTACAAAATGGCGGCCGTTGTCAGATCTCAGTTATGGACAGAGCAATTTCAATGAAAATTGGTATACTGATAAAGCTAACTATCCTAAGCATTTTTGCAAAAAAAATTTTTTGTCCGACTTCCGGTTTCAAAATGGCGGCCGTTTTAAAGTTTGCTCGTTTTCTCGCTCATCTTTTAACCGATCGAAATGAAACTTGGCCAACTGAAAGCTCATGTTATGAAGTTGTGCTCTTGACTTTTAGTTCCCTCTACTCGGTCAAAAGTGCGGAACGGGAGGCGACTTCAACGTTTCGGGAAACGTAAATTTTAATTATTATTTTTTTTTTCTTCCACTTTCCGCCTGAATTTTGTCCGGCTGTTTTCTCGGAGACCGTAAATGGGATCCAAATGAAACTTCACACAAAAATAGGTCATGATGTGGAATTGTGCCTTTCAGGTTTAAAATTTTTAAAATGGCGGCCATCTTGAAATGGCGGCCATTTTAAAAATGAAAAAAATCCTTAAAAATCCAAAAGTTAACGTATTTCGATGAAAATTGGAATATAAGTAGAGTGTGTTATACCTTACCATATAACGCACATGTTGACTTTTTATGGCGGCCATTTTGAATCCAAGATGGCCGCCAAAAATTCAAAATGCTCGGAATCGCACGAAACTTGGTTTTTAGGAAGATAACCGTGTTGCGATCAGATGTTAGTCATCAAAATTTGAATTTGAACACGGCGGCCATCTTAAAATGGCGGCCATTTTAAAAATGAAAAAAATCCTTAAAAATCCAAAAGTTAACGTATTTCGAGGAAAATTGGAATATAAGTAGAGTATGTTATACCTTACCATATAACGCACATGTTGACTTTTTATGGCGGCCATTTTGAATCCAAGATGGCCGCCAAAAATTCAAAATGCTCGGAATCGCACCAAACTTGGTTTTTAGGAAGATAACCGTGTTGCGATCAGATGTTAGTCATCAAAATTTGAATTTGAACACGGTGGCCATCTTAAAATGGCGGCCATTTTGAAAATGAAAATAAATCCTTAAAAATCCAAAAGTTAACGGATTTCAATGATAATTGGAATATAAGTAGAGTATGTTATACCGCACCATATGACGCACATGTTGGACTTTCTATGGCGGCCATTTTGAATCCAAGAGGGCCGACAAAATTGAAAAATGCTCCGATTTGCACGAAACTTGGTTTCATGGTAGATAAAGTTGCTGTGAATGGATGTCTGAACTCCAGTGTCCACGGGGGTCGTTTGGGAGCCAGTTATGATCCATAAGATCATAATCATGTTTAATTATTAAGTCGCCGACCACGAAGTGTCGGGCGACTTATTGTTTTTACTCCGTTTCTTATTATTATTATTATTATTAAGTCGCCGACCACGAAGTGTCGGGCGACTTATTGTTTTTACTCCGTTTCTTATTATTATTATTATTTTCATATTTCTTATGTTTTCCCCTCGCAATGTTGTCCGCTCGTTTTCTCGCTCATCTTTTAACCGATCGAAATGAAACTTTGGGAACATGTTAAGGGTGACCTGAAGTTGTGCAATCCACTTTTGAAATTTTCAAAATGGCCGCCATTTTCAAAATGGCCGCCGTTGAAAAAAATGACGGCCGTTGTCAGATCTCAGTAATTGCCAAAGCAATTTCAATGAAAATTGGTATACTGGTACAGCTAACTATCCCGAGCATTTTTGCAAAAAAAAATTTGACGCGGCCGACATTTCAAAATGGCCGCCATCCGAACACCACCCCCCTAATAATGTAAAAATTTAAACGTCATCCGATTTAGACGAATTTTGGTATACTGGTAGCTTATGATACCCTAAGTGTGCCACTATTTAAAAATGTTTTGTCCGACTTCCGGTTTCAAAATGGCGGCCGTTTTAAAGTTTTACAAAATGGCGGCCGTTGTCAGATCTCAGTTATGGCCAGAGCAATTTCAATGAAAATTGGTATACTGATACAGCTAACTATCCTGAGCATTTTTGCAAAAAAAATTTTTTGTCCGACTTCCGGTTTCAAAATGGTTTGCTCGTTTTCTCGCTCATCTTTTAACCGATCGAAATGAAACTTGGCCAACTGAAAGCTCATGTTATGAAGTTGTGCTCTTGACTTTTAGTTCCCTCTACTCGGTCAAAAGTGCGGAACGGGAGGCGACTTCAACGTTTCGGGAAACGTAAATTTTAATTATTATTATTATTTTCATATTTCTTATGTTTTCCCCTCGCAATGTTGTCCGCTAGTTTTCTCGCTCATCTTTTAACCGATCGAAATGAAACTTTGGGAACATGTTAAGGGTGACCTGAAGTTGTGCAATCCACTTTTGAAATTTTCAAAATGGCCGCCATTTTCAAAATGGCCGCCGTTGAAAAAAATGACGGCCGTTGTCAGTTCTCAGTAATTGCCAAAGCAATTTCAATGAAAATTGGTATACTGGTACAGCTAACTATCCCGAGCATTTTTGCAGAAAAAAATTTGACGCGGCCGACATTTCAAAATGGCCGCCATCCGAACACCACCCCCCTAAAAATGTAAAAATTTAAACGTCATCCGATTTAGACGAAATTTTGTATACAGGTAGCTTATGATACCCTAAGTGTGCCACTATTTAAAAATGTTTTGTCCGACTTCCGGTTTCAAAATGGCGGCCGTTTTAAAGTTTTACAAAATGGCGGCCGTTGTCAGATCTCAGTTATGGACAGAGCAATTTCAATGAAAATTGGTATACTGATAAAGCTAACTATCCTAAGCATTTTTGCAAAAAAAATTTTTTGTCCGACTTCCGGTTTCAAAATGGCGGCCGTTTTAAAGTTTGCTCGTTTTCTCGCTCATCTTTTAACCGATCGAAATGAAACTTGGCCAACTGAAAGCTCATGTTATGAAGTTGTGCTCTTGACTTTTAGTTCCCTCTACTCGGTCAAAAGTGCGGAACGGGAGGCGACTTCAACGTTTCGGGAAACGTAAATTTTAATTATTAAGTCTCCCAAACGAAGTTTGGAGACTTATTGTTTTTACTCTGTTTCTTCTTATTATTATTATTATTCTTCTTCTGGTTTCCCCGTAGAGATTTCCGACACTTTTCTCAGAAACCGTAAATGGGATCAATTTGAAACTTGGTAGGATGTTAGACCCTATTGGCTAGATGTGCAATCATCTTTCGGAATTTCCAAGATGGCCGCCACTTTCAAAATGGCCGCCATTTAAGTTTTCCCGCCAAAATGCAGTTCCCGGAGAACCGCCAGATGGATTTCGATGAAACTTGGTATGTAGGTTCAGCATAGTGGTCTTGATTTATTTTTGGCAAAAAATCGCGCGCGAACCGGCCGCCATTTTCAAAATGGCCGCCGAATCGCCAAAAATTCAAGTTTGTCGGATTTCAACGAAAATGGGTTTTAACAGTAAATTTGGTATGCCGAGTCCAATGGTCAACTCAGAATTTTTATACGACGCGCCATTTTTTGTAAAATGGCCGCCAAAGTTGCCAAATGGGCAAAAAATCAACATTGTCATAATTCAACGAAAATAGGTTCTAAAAGTAAATTTGGTATGCCGAGTTCAACGGTACACTCAGATTTTTTATACGACCCGCCATTTTTTTAAAAATGGCCACCAAAGTCGCCAAATCGGCAAAAATTCAACATTGTCGGAACTCAATGAAAATTGGTTCCTAAAGTAAATTTAGTATGTCGAGTTCAATGGTCAACTCAGAATTTTTATATGACGCGCTATTTTTTGTAAAATGGCTGCACAGGACTATCAGTAACTTCGTTTGGGAGACTTCACGTTTCGCGAAACGTAAATTTTAATTATTATTATTTTCATATTTCTTATGTTTTCCCCTCGCAATGTTGTCCGCTCGTTTTCTCGCTCATCTTTTAACCGATCGAAATGAAACTTTGGGAACATGTTAAGGGTGACCTGAAGTTGTGCAATCCACTTTTGAAATTTTCAAAATGGCCGCCATTTTCAAAATGGCCGCCGTTGAAAAAAAATGACGGCCGTTGTCAGATCTCAGTAATTGCCAAAGCAATTTCAATGAAAATTGGTATACTGGTACAGCTAACTATCCCGAGCATTTTTGCAAAAAAAAATTTGACGCGGCCGACATTTCAAAATGGCCGCCATCCGAACACCACCCCCCTAAAAATGCAAAAATTTAAACGTCATCCGATTTAGACGAAATTTGGTATACAGGTAGCTTATGATACCCTAAGTGTGCCACTATTTAAAAATGTTTTGTCCGACTTCCGGTTTCAAAATGGCGGCCGTTTTAAAGTTTTACAAAATGGCGGCCGTTGTCAGATCTCAGTTATGGCCAGAGCAATTTCAATGAAAATTGGTATACTGATAGAGCTAACTATCCTGAGCATTTTTGCAAAAAAAATTTTTTGTCCGACTTCCGGTTTTAAAATGGCGGCCGTTTTAAAGTTTGCTCGTTTTCTCGCTCATCTTTTAACCGATCGAAATGAAACTTGGCCAACTGAAAGCTCATGTTATGAAGTTGTGCTCTTGACTTTTAGTTCCCTCTACTCGGTCAAAAGTGCGGAACGGGAGGCGACTTCAACGTTTCGGGAAACGTAAATTTTAATTAGGTCTTTCCACCTTTCTGTGGAAAGACCTATAGTTATTGTTCTGATTATTATTATTATTAGGTCTTTCCACCTTTCTGTGGAAAGACCTATAGTTATTGTTCTGATTATTATTATTATTATTATTATTATTCTTTTCTCTTTTCTTCCGCCAACTTATTTCGGTGTCTGGTTTTTTTACTTCGCGACATGTCGCTTTGATATTTTATATCTGATATCGGTTACCCATTGCGCTTTCGCAGTTCACCCTGACTGACCGCACCCTTTTCCTTTACGGAGTTATCTCCCCTTTTACTAAAAAGCTTGTTCCTGCTACTCCTACTAAACCAAAAAAGATAGCAATACCAAACCTTTACCAAAATGTGTCCTATATCCTTGCGCAACTTTGGGACATATTGATTGAAGGGTTCTGACGACATCTTATAGGAGTTATCTCCCTTTAAATAAAAGTAGTAAGTGATATTCAAATAAATCTCAACAACTAAAAGAGATAGAGGCCTGGGGTCTTCACCATAGATCATCTTGACCTTTGACCTTGAAAATGGACACAAGGTCAAAGGTCAAGGTCACGTTCTAAATTTTGCTATTTGCTTGTTCGCGCTACTCCTCTGAAACGGTAAAAGATAGATAAACACTTACTGAGAGTAAAATGTTCGTCTAATTAAGACACAACTTTGTCACATTTGGAGCGAAGTAATTTGACTTCATTTTATAGGAGTTATCTCCCATTATATATGTAACTGATTGGTTTTTCACATGGTACTCATGATCTATTAATGATAAAGGGAAACGAAAGAGTGCAAAATGTTGGTCTCTTAAAGGAGCAACTTTTATTCATTTAAAGGGAAAGGATTTGACTTCATTTTATGGGAGTTATCTCCCATTATATATGTAACTTATTGGTTTTTTACATGTTACTTATTAACTATCAATGATAAAGGGAAACGAAAGAGTGCAAAATGTTGGTCTCTTAAAGGAGCAACTTTGTTACATTTCTAGGGAAAGGATTTGACTTCATTTTATAGGAGTTATCTCCCATTATATAAGTAACTGATTGGTTTTTCGCATGATACTCATTAACTATTAATGATAGAAGGAAACTAAAGACTGCAAAATGTTGACCTCTTAAAGGAGGAACTTTGTTACATTTACTGGTAAAGGATTTGACTTCATTTTATAGGAGTTATCTCCCATTATATATGTAACTGATTGGTTTTTTACATGTTACTCATTAACTATTAATGATAAAGGGAAACGAAAGAGTGCAAAATGTTGGTCTCTTAAAGTAGCAACTTTGTTACATTTGAAGGGAAAGGATTTGACTTCATTTTATAGGAGTTATCTCCCATTATATATGCAAATTATTGGTTTTTTACATGTTACTCATTAACTATTAATGATAAAGGGAAACGAAAGAGTGCAAAATGTTGGCCTCTTAAAGGAGCAACTTTGTTACATTTATAGGGCAAGGATTTGACTTCATTTTATAGGAGTTATCTCCCATTATATATGTAACTGATTTGTTTTTCACATGGTACTCATTAACTATTAATGATAGAGGGAAAGTAAAGAGTGCAAAATGTTGATCTCTTAAAAGAGCAACTTTGTTACGTTTACAGGTAAAGGATTTGACTTCATTTTATAGGAGTTATCTCCCATTATATATGTAATTTATAAGTTTTTCACATGCAACTCATTAAGTATTAATGATAAAGGGAAACGAAAGAGTGCAAAATGTTGGTCTTTTACAGGAGCAACTTTGTTACATTTACTGGTAAAGGATTTGACTTCATTTTATAGGAGTTATCTCCCATTATATATGTAATTTATTGGTTTTTTACATGTTACTCATTAACTATTAATGATAAAGGGAAACGAAAGAGTGCAAAATGTTGGTCTCTTAAAGTAGCAACTTTGTTACATTTGAAGGGAAAGGATTTGACTTCATTTTATAGGAGTTATCTCCCATTATATATGCAAATTATTGGTTTTTTACATGTTACTCATTAACTATTAATGATAAAGGGAAACGAAAGAGTGCAAAATGTTGGCCTCTTAAAGGAGCAACTTTGTTACATTTATAGGGCAAGGATTTGACTTCATTTTATAGGAGTTATCTCCCATTATATATGTAACTGATTGGTTTTTCGCATGGTACTCATTAACTATTAATGATAAAGGGAAACTAAAGACTGCAAAATATTGACCTCTTAAAGGAGCAACTTTGTTACATTAACAGGTAAAGGATTTGACTTCATTTTATGGGAGTTATCTCCCATTATATATGTAACTGATTGGTTTTTCAAATGGTACTCATTAACTATTAATGATAGAGGGAAACTAAAGAGTGCAAAATGTTGATCTCTTACAGGAACAACTTTCTCACTTTTACAGCAAAAGGATTTGACTTCGTTTTATAGGAGTTATCTCCCATTATATATGTAACTGATTTGTTTTTTACATGTTACTCATTAACTATTAATGATAAAGGGAAACTAAAGAGTGCAAAATGTTGGACTTTTAATGGAGCAACTTTGTTACTTTACAAGGAAAGGATTTGACTTCATTTTATAGGAGTTATCTCCCATTATATATGTAACTTATTGGTTTTTCACATGGTACTCATTAACTGTTAATGATAAAGGGAAACTAAAGACTGCAAAATGTTGATCTCTTAAAGGAGCAACTTTGTTACATTTATAGGGAAAGGATTTGACTTCATTTTATAGGAGTTATCTCCCATTATATATTTAACTGATTGGTTTTTCACATGGTACTCATTTATTATTAATGATAGAGGGAAAGTAAAGAGTGCAAAATGTTGATCTCTTAAAGGAACAACTTTGTTACATTTACAGGAAAAGGATTTTACTTCATTTTATAGGAGTTATCTCCCATTATATATGTAACTTATTGGTTTTTCACATGGTACTCGTTAACTATTAATGATAAAGGGAAACTAAAGACTGCAAAATGTTGATCTCTTAAAGGAGCAACTTTGTTACATTTATAGGGAAAGGATTTGACTTCATTTTATAGGAGTTATCTCCCATTATATATGTAACTGATTGGTTTTTCAAATGGTACTCATTAACTATTAATGATAGAGGGAAACTAAAGAGTGCAAAATGTTGATCTCTTAAAGGAACAACTTTCTCACTTTTACAGCAAAAGGATTTGACTTCGTTTTATAGGAGTTATCTCCCATTATATATGTAACTGATTTGTTTTTTACATGTTACTCATTAACTATTAATGATAAAGGGAAACTAAAGAGTGCAAAATGTTGGACTTTTAATGGAGCAACTTTGTTACTTTACAAGGAAAGGATTTGGCTTAATTTTATAGGAGTTATCTCCTATTATATATGTAACTTATTGGTTTTTCACATGGTACTCATTAACTGTTAATGATAAAGGGAAACTAAAGACTGCAAAATGTTGATCTCTTAAAGGAGCAACTTTGTTACATTTATAGGGAAAGGATTTGACTTCATTTTATAGGAGTTATCTCCCATTATATATTTAACTGATTGGTTTTTCACATGGTACTCATTTATTATTAATGATAGAGGGAAAGTAAAGAGTGCAAAATGTTGATCTCTTAAAGGAACAACTTTGTTACATTTACAGGAAAAGGATTTTACTTCATTTTATAGGAGTTATCTCCCATTATATATGTAACTTATTGGTTTTTCACATGGTACTCGTTAACTATTAATGATAAAGGGAAACTAAAGACTGCAAAATGTTGATCTCTTAAAGGAGCAACTTTGTTACATTTATAGGGAAAGGATTTGACTTCATTTTATAGGAGTTATCTCCCATTATATATTTAACTGATTGGTTTTTCACATGGTACTCATTTATTATTAATGATAGAGGGAAAGTAAAGAGTGCAAAATGTTGATCTCTTAAAGGAACAACTTTGTTACATTTACAGGAAAAGGATTTTACTTCATTTTATTGGAGTTATCTCCCGTTATATATGTAACTTATTGGTTTTTTTACATGTTACTCATTAACTATTAATGATAAAGGGAAACGAAAGAATGCAAAATGTTGGGCATTTAAAGGAGCAACTTTGTTACATTAAAAGGGAAATGATTTGACTTCATTTTATAGGAGTTATTTCCCATTATATATGTAACTTATTTGCTTTTTACATGTTACTCATTAACTATTAATGATAAAGTGAAACTAAAGAGTGCAAAATGTTGGTCTTTTAATGGAGCAACTCTGTTACATTTACAAGGAAAGGATTTGATTTCATTTTATAGGAGTTATCTCCCATTATATATGTAACTGGTTAGTTTTTCACTTGTAGCTCATTAACTATTAATGATAGAGGCATGGGGTCTTCACCATATACCCTCATGCCCTTTGACCTTGAAAACTTGTATGGGTAAAGGTCACGTACTAATTTTTGACCTTTGCTATTTTTAAAAATATTGAAATTATTTTCGTCCTAAAATGTTCTATTACTAATTACGAGTAAATGAAGACATGGCGTTGAAAGTTGTATTAAACTTTTATCAGAGTTATCTCTCTTATAATGCCAAATCAGTAGCAAATAGTATAAAATAATTTCTATTTTAAATATTTATACCAAAGTTATAACATTTTGCAAGAAGATGATTATTTTAAATGTCATCATATAATACAAAATTAAAAGTAATGTGGAAAGACCCTCAAATGTTCAACCGAACAGTTGATCTTTAATTATTATTAAGTCGCCCAAAAAAATTTTTTTTGGGAGACTTATTGTGTTTGCACCGTTTCTTATTATTATTAAGGTCTTTCCCTTCCACAGAAGGAAAGACCTTACTGTATTTCGTCTGATTATTATTATTATTATTGTTCTTCTTTTCTGCCATCAGTTGCTAAAAAGTGTCGCGACATATCTTTTCGATACTTGGTACCACTATTTGGTCATACCGGTACTCGCCTTAGCCGACCCTGTGAAACCGATCTATTTTTAGTAACGGAGTTATCTGCCCCAGACCGGAAAACCTTGTGCACAGATCTCCTCCTAAACCATAACAGATATCAAAAATCTGAAGTGTGGAAAATGTCGCTGGACTCCTGGCGACATGTCATCACGCAAAAAAATTTTTTTCGATCCACTTCCTGTTTACGCGATTTTGACGCGAAATTTGTCGAAAACGTCAAAGTTGTCAGATTTACACAAAACTTGGTTTCAACGTAGATATGAGGGTCCTAATAACATATATCGGATCAAAAAAAATTTTCAATCCACCATTTTCAAAATGGCCGCCATTGAAATTTTTTTCCCGCTATAACTCGAAAACCATAAAAAATTGAAGCAGACAATATATCAGAAAAATGTTCCTCTCATTGAGATCTACATTTGATATATAGTGTCGAAAACTGTGCGACAAACCGTTTTCGAGGTTATGGCCCTTGAATTGTTTCGACTAAATTTTGTTTTCGCTATAACTCGAAAACCATAAAAAATTGAAGCAGACAATATATCAGAAAAATGTTCCTCTCATTGAAATCTACATTTGATATATAGTGTTGAAAACTGTGCAACAAACCGTTTTCGAGGTTATGGCCCTTGACTTGTTTCGACTAAATTTTGTTTTCGCTATAACTCGAAAACCGTAAAAAATTGAAGCAGACAATATATCAGAAAAATGGTCCTCTCATTGAGATCTACATTTGATATATAGTGTCGAAAACTGTGCGACAAACCGTTTTCGAGGTTATGGCCCTTGACTTGTTTCGACTAAATTTTGTTTTCAATATAACTCGAAAACGATAAAAAATTGAAGCAAACAATATATCAGAAAAATGTTCCTTTCACTGAGTTCTACATTTGATATATAGTGTCAAAAACTGTGCGACAAACCGTTTTCGAGGTTATGGCCCTTGACACGTATCGGCTAAATTTTGTTTTCAATATAACTCAAAAACCATAAAAAATTGAAGCAGACAATATATTAGAAAAATGTTTCTCTCATTGAAATCTACATTTCATATATGTCAAAAACTGCGACAAACCGTTTTCGATGTTATGGCCCTTGACACGTATCGGCTATATTTTGTTTTCAATATAACTCAAAAACCGTAAAAAATTGAAGCAGACAATATATTAAAAAAATGGTCCTCTCATTGAAAGCTACATTTGATATATAGTGTCGAAAACTGTGCGACAAACCGTTTTCGAGGTTATGGCCCTTGACACGTTTCAGCTAAATTTTGTTTTCAATATAACTCAAAACCGTAAAAAAAAAATTGAAGCAGACAATATATCAGAAAAATGTTCTTCTCATTGAGATCTACATTTGATATATAGTGTCCAAAACTGTGCGACAAACCGTTTTCGAGGTTATGGCCCTTGACTTCTTTCGGCTAAATTTTGTTTTCAACCATAAAAAATTGAAGCAGACAATATATCAGAAAAATGTTCTTCTCACTGAGTTCTACATTTGATATATAGTGTCGAAAACTGCGACAAACCGTTTTCGAGGTTATGGCCCTTGACACGTTTCGGCTAATCTTTTTATGGCTTATAACTTTTAAATCATCAGAGATAATATAGTAAAGATATGGCTTTTATGTGACCGTCATAATAAGCCCTTCGATTTAAGACCAAAGTCGAATGGTTACGGGCAGCCATTTTTCAAAATGGCCGACTCCGTAAACAGTTTTTATGAAATAACACTTAAACCGTACAAAATTGAAGCGGACAATACATGGGAAACTGAATCGGGATCACTAACTAAATTTAAATATCATATTGTATGACCGGAAGTGACATTTAACCATAGCAAACACTTAAATGTCATTAGCAACCATACATTTTCTGACTTAGGACTACTTGCTTTGTACACTAAAACCATGGTAACTGACCGTAAAGTCATTAGCAACTATATACCTAGACATAACACTGATAAAATGCAGGGAAAGACCTCACATTTGTTCTCTGAACAAATGACTTTTAATTAAGTCGCCCAAAAAAATTTTTTTTGGGAGACTTATTGTGTTTGCACCGTTTCTTATTATTATTATTATTATTATTATTATTATTCTTTTCCACACATTTTTCTTAATCATGAACTTGTCCGACACATTTTTTGAAAACGCTTTGACCAATCAAGATAAAACCTGCTGAGGTGGGTGGAGGGTCACTCAGAGGGGTGCCATCCACTTTTGAAATTTTCAAAATGGCCGCCATTTTCAAAATGGCCGCCGTTAAAGATTTTTGGCCCCCTCTCAGATCTCGGAGATGGCTGGATGGATTTTAATGAAAATTGGTACACTGGTAGAGTTAACCATCCTGAGCAGTGTGGTGAAAAAAAATTTGATGCGAACTCCGCCATTTTAAAATGGCCGCCGTTTTACCACACCCGCCCCCCAAAAACGTCAACTTTGTCCGATTTCAACGAAATTTGATTTCTAGACGTATTTTGATGTACTGAACCTGCTGAGGTGGGTGGAGGGTCACTCAGAGGTGTGCCATCCACTTTTGAAATTTTCAAAATGGCCGCCATTTTCAAAATGGCCGCCGTTAAAGATTTTTGGCCCCCTCTCAGATCTCGGAGATGGGTTGATGGATTTTAATGAAAATTGGTACACTGGTAGAGTTAACCATCCTGAGCAGTATGGCGAAAACAAATTTCATGCAAAAGCCGCCATTTTAAAATGGCTGCCGTTTTACCACACCCGCCCCCAAAAACATCAACTTTGTCCGATTTTAACGAAATTTGATTTCTAGAGGTATTTTGATGTACTGATTTGAATGGAATACTATCCATGGGGATTTGGGCGACTTCTGTGTTGGCATCCCAACACAATCATGTTTAATTATTATTATTATTATTATTCTTTTCCACACATTTTTCTTAATCATGAACTTGTCCGACACATTTTTTGAAAACGCTTTGACCAATCAAGATAAAACCTGCTGAGGTGGGTGGAGGGTCACTCATAGGGGTGCCATCCACTTTTGAAATTTTCAAAATGGCCGCCATTTTCAAAATGGCCGCCGTTAAAGATTTTTGGCCCCCTCTCAGATCTCGGAGATGGCTGGATGGATTTTAATGAAAATTGGTACACTGGTAGAGTTAACCATCCTGAGCAGTGTGGCGAAAAAAAATTTGATGCGAACGCCGCCATTTTAAAATGGCCGCCGTTTTACAACACCCGCCCCCCAAAAACGTCAACTTTGTCCGATTTCAACGAAATTTGATTTCTAGACGTATTTTGATGTACTGAACCTGCTGAGGTGGGTGGAGGGTCACTCAGAGGTGTGCCATCCACTTTTGAAATTTTCAAAATGGCCGCCATTTTCAAAATGGCCGCCGTTAAAGATTTTTTGGCCCCCTCTCAGATCTCGGAGATGGGTGGATGGATTTTAATGAAAATTGGTACACTGGTAGAGTTAACCATCCTGAGCAGTATGGCGAAAACAAATTTGATGAAAAAGCCGCCATTTTAAAATGGCCGCCGTTTTACTACACCCGCCCCCAAAAACATCAACTTTGTCCGATTTTAACGAAATTTGATTTCTAGAGGTATTTTGATGTACTGATTTGAATGGAATACTATCCATGGGGATTTGGGCGACTTCTGTGTTGGCATCCCAACACAATCATGTTTAATTATTATTATTTTCATATTTCTTATGTTTTCCCCTCGCAATGTTGTCCGCTCGTTTTCTCGCTCATCTTTTAACCGATCGAAATGAAACTTTGGGAACATGTTAAGGGTGACCTGAAGTTGTGCAATCCACTTTTGAAATTTTCAAAATGGCCGCCATTTTCAAAATGGCCGCCGTTGAAAAAAATGACGGCCGTTGTCAGTTCTCAGTAATTGCCAAAGCAATTTCAATGAAAATTGGTATACTGGTACAGCTAACTATCCCGAGCATTTTTGCAGAAAAAAATTTGACGCGGCCGACATTTCAAAATGGCCGCCATCCGAACACCACCCCCCTAAAAATGTAAAAATTTAAACGTCATCCGATTTAGACGAAATTTGGTATACAGGTAGCTTATGATACCCTAAGTGTGCCACTATTTAAAAATGTTTTGTCCGACTTCCGGTTTCAAAATGGCGGCCGTTTTAAAGTTTTACAAAATGGCGGCCGTTGTCAGATCTCAGTTATGGACAGAGCAATTTCAATGAAAATTGGTATACTGATAAAGCTAACTATCCTAAGCATTTTTGCAAAAAAAATTTTTTGTCCGACTTCCGGTTTCAAAATGGCGGCCGTTTTAAAGTTTGCTCGTTTTCTCGCTCATCTTTTAACCGATCGAAATGAAACTTGGCCAACTGAAAGCTCATGTTATGAAGTTGTGCTCTTGACTTTTAGTTCCCTCTACTCGGTCAAAAGTGCGGAACGGGAGGCGACTTCAACGTTTCGGGAAACGTAAATTTTAATTATTATTATTATTTTTTTTTTCTTCCACTTTCCGCCTGAATTTTGTCCGGCTGTTTTCTCGGAGACCGTAAATGGGATCCAAATGAAACTTCACACAAAAATAGGTCATGATGTGGAATTGTGCCTTTCAGGTTTAAAATTTTTAAAATGGCGGCCATCTTGAAATGGCGGCCATTTTAAAAATGAAAAAAATCCTTAAAAATCCAAAAGTTAACGTATTTCGATGAAAATTGGAATATAAGTAGAGCGTGTTATACCTTACCATATAACGCACATGTTGACTTTTTATGGCGGCCATTTTGAATCCAAGATGGCCGCCAAAAATTCAAAATGCTCGGAATCGCACGAAACTTGGTTTTTAGGAAGATAACCGTGTTGCGATCAGATGTAAGTCATCAAAATTTGAATTTGAACACGGCGGCCATCTTAAAATGGCGGCCATTTTAAAAATGAAAAAAATCCTTAAAAATCCAAAAGTTAACGTATTTCGAGGAAAATTGGAATATAAGTAGAGTATGTTATACCTTACCATATAACGCACATGTTGACTTTTTATGGCGGCCATTTTGAATCCAAGATGGCCGCCAAAAATTCAAAATGCTCGGAATCGCACCAAACTTGGTTTTTAGGAAGATAACCGTGTTGCGATCAGATGTTAGTCATCAAAATTTGAATTTGAACACGGTGGCCATCTTAAAATGGCGGCCATTTTGAAAATGAAAATAAATCCTTAAAAATCCAAAAGTTAACGGATTTCAATGAAAATTGGAATATAAGTAGAGTATGTTATACCGCACCATATGACGCACATGTTGGACTTTCTATGGCGGCCATTTTGAATCCAAGAGGGCCGACAAAATTGAAAAATGCTCCGATTTGCACGAAACTTGGTTTCATGGTAGATAAAGTTGCTGTGAATGGATGTCTGAACTCCAGTGTCCACGGGGGTCGTTTGGGAGCCAGTTATGATCCATAAGATCATAATCATGTTTAATTATTAAGTCGCCGACCACGAAGTGTCGGGCGACTTATTGTTTTTACTCCGTTTCTTATTATTATTATTATTATTAAGTCGCCGACCACGAAGTGTCGGGCGACTTATTGTTTTTACTCCGTTTCTTATTATTATTATTATTTTCATATTTCTTATGTTTTCCCCTCGCAATGTTGTCCGCTCGTTTTCTCGCTCATCTTTTAACCGATCGAAATGAAACTTTGGGAACATGTTAAGGGTGACCTGAAGTTGTGCAATCCACTTTTGAAATTTTCAAAATGGCCGCCATTTTCAAAATGGCCGCCGTTGAAAAAAATGACGGCCGTTGTCAGATCTCAGTAATTGCCAAAGCAATTTCAATGAAAATTGGTATACTGGTACAGCTAACTATCCCGAGCATTTTTGCAAAAAAAAATTTGACGCGGCCGACATTTCAAAATGGCCGCCATCCGAACACCACCCCCCTAAAAATGTAAAAATTTAAACGTCATCCGATTTAGACGAATTTTGGTATACTGGTAGCTTATGATACCCTAAGTGTGCCACTATTTAAAAATGTTTTGTCCGACTTCCGGTTTCAAAATGGCGGCCGTTTTAAAGTTTTACAAAATGGCGGCCGTTGTCAGATCTCAGTTATGGCCAGAGCAATTTCAATGAAAATTGGTATACTGATACAGCTAACTATCCTGAGCATTTTTGCAAAAAAAATTTTTTGTCCGACTTCCGGTTTCAAAATGGTTTGCTCGTTTTCTCGCTCATCTTTTAACCGATCGAAATGAAACTTGGCCAACTGAAAGCTCATGTTATGAAGTTGTGCTCTTGACTTTTAGTTCCCTCTACTCGGTCAAAAGTGCGGAACGGGAGGCGACTTCAACGTTTCGGGAAACGTAAATTTTAATTATTATTATTATTTTCATATTTCTTATGTTTTCCCCTCGCAATGTTGTCCGCTCGTTTTCTCGCTCATCTTTTAACCGATCGAAATGAAACTTTGGGAACATGTTAAGGGTGACCTGAAGTTGTGCAATCCACTTTTGAAATTTTCAAAATGGCCGCCATTTTCAAAATGGCCGCCGTTGAAAAAAATGACGGCCGTTGTCAGTTCTCAGTAATTGCCAAAGCAATTTCAATGAAAATTGGTATACTGGTACAGCTAACTATCCCGAGCATTTTTGCAGAAAAAAATTTGACGCGGCCGACATTTCAAAATGGCCGCCATCCGAACACCACCCCCCTAAAAATGTAAAAATTTAAACGTCATCCGATTTAGACGAAATTTGGTATACAGGTAGCTTATGATACCCTAAGTGTGCCACTATTTAAAAATGTTTTGTCCGACTTCCGGTTTCAAAATGGCGGCCGTTTTAAAGTTTTACAAAATGGCGGCCGTTGTCAGATCTCAGTTATGGACAGAGCAATTTCAATGAAAATTGGTATACTGATAAAGCTAACTATCCTAAGCATTTTTGCAAAAAAAATTTTTTGTCCGACTTCCGGTTTCAAAATGGCGGCCGTTTTAAAGTTTGCTCGTTTTCTCGCTCATCTTTTAACCGATCGAAATGAAACTTGGCCAACTGAAAGCTCATGTTATGAAGTTGTGCTCTTGACTTTTAGTTCCCTCTACTCGGTCAAAAGTGCGGAACGGGAGGCGACTTCAACGTTTCGGGAAACGTAAATTTTAATTATTATTATTATTTTCATATTTCTTATGTTTTCCCCTCGCAATGTTGTCCGCTCGTTTTCTCGCTCATCTTTTAACCGATCGAAATGAAACTTTGGGAACATGTTAAGGGTGACCTGAAGTTGTGCAATCCACTTTTGAAATTTTCAAAATGGCCGCCATTTTCAAAATGGCGGCCGTTGTCAGATCTCAGTAATTGCCAAAGCAATTTCAATGAAAATTGGTATACTGGTACAGCTAACTATCCCGAGCATTTTTGCAAAAAAAAATTTGACGCGGCCGACATTTCAAAATGGCCGCCATCCGAACACCACCCCCTAAAAATGCAAAAATTTAAACGTCATCCGATTTAGACGAAATTTGGTATACAGGTAGCTTATGATACCCTAAGTGTGCCACTATTTAAAAATGTTTTGTCCGACTTCCGGTTTCAAAATGGCGGCCGTTTTAAAGTTTTACAAAATGGCGGCCGTTGTCAGATCTCAGTTATGGCCAGAGCAATTTCAATGAAAATTGGTATACTGATACAGCTAACTATCCTGAGCATTTTTGCAAAAAAAATTTTTTGTCCGACTTCCGGTTTCAAAATGGCGGCCGTTTTAAAGTTTGCTCGTTTTCTCTCTCATCTTTTAACCTATCGAAATGAAACTTGGCCAACTGAAAGCTCATGTTATGAAGTTGTGCTCTTGACTTTTAGTTCCCTCTACTCGGTCAAAAGTGCGGAACGGAAGGCGACTTCAACGTTTCGGGAAACGTAAATTTTAATTATTATTATTTTCATATTTCTTATGTTTTCCTTTTTCCCCTCGCAATGTTGTCCGCTCGTTTTCTCGCTCATCTTTTAACCGATCGAAATGAAACTTTGGGAACATAATAAGGGTGACCTGAAGTTGTGCAATCCACTTTTGAAATTTTCAAAATGGCCGCCATTTTCAAAATGGCCGCCGTTGAAAAAAAATGACGGCCGTTGTCAGATCTCAGTAATTGCCAAAGCAATTTCAATGAAAATTGGTATACTGATACAGCTCCCTATCCCGAGCATTTTTGCAAAAAAAAATTTGACGCGGCCGACATTTCAAAATGGCCGCCATCCGAACACCACCCCCCTAAAACTGTAAAAATTTAAACGTCATCCGATTTAAACGAAATTTGGTATACAGGTAGCTTATGATACCCTAAGTGTGCCACTATTTCAAAATTTTTGTCCGACTTCCGGTTTCAAAATGGCGGCCGTTTTAAAGTTTTACAAAATGGCGGCCGTTGTCAGATCTCAGTTATGGCCAGAGCAATTTCAATGAAAATTGGTATACTGATACAGCTAACTATCCTGAGCATTTTTGCAAAAAAAATTTTTTGTCCGACTTCCGGTTTCAAAATGGCGGCCGTTTTAAAGTTTGCTCGTTTTCTCGCTCATCTTTTAACCGATCGAAATGAAACTTGGCCAACTGAAAGCTCATGTTATGAAGTTGTGCTCTTGACTTTTAGTTCCCTCTACTCGGTCAAAAGTGCGGAACGGGAGGCGACTTCAACGTTTCGGGAAACGTAAATTTTAATTAAGTCGCCGACCACGAAGTGTCGGGCGACTTATTGTTTTTACTCCGTTTCTTATTATTATTATTATTATTATTATTATTATTTTCATATTTCTTATGTTTTCCCCTCGCAATGTTGTCCGCTCGTTTTCTCGCTCATCTTTTAACCGATCGAAATGAAACTTTGGGAACATGTTAAGGGTGACCTGAAGTTGTGTAATCCACTTTTGAAATTTTCAAAATGGCCGCCATTTTCAAAATGGCCGCCGTTGAAAAAAATGATGGCCGTTGTCAGATCTCAGTAATTGCCAAAGCAATTTCAATGAAAATTGGTATACTGGTACAGCTAACTATCCCGAGCATTTTTGCAAAAAAAAATTTGACGCGGCCGACATTTCAAAATGGCCGCCATCCGAACACCACCCCCTAAAAATGTAAAAATTTAAACGTCATCCGATTTAGACGAAATTTGGTATACAGGTAGCTTATGATACCCTAAGTGTGCCACTATTTAAAAATGTTTTGTCAGACTTCCGGTTTCAAAATGGCGGCCGTTTTAAAGTTTTACAAAATGGCGGCCGTTGTCAGATCTCAGTTATGGCCAGAGCAATTTCAATGAAAATTGGTATACTGATACAGCTAACTATCCTGAGCATTTTTGCAAAAAAAATTTTTTGTCCGACTTCCGGTTTCAAAATGGCGGCCGTTTTAAAGTTTGCTCGTTTTCTCGCTCATCTTTTAACCGATCGAAATGAAACTTGGCCAACTGAAAGCTCATGTTATGAAGTTGTGCTCTTGACTTTTAGTTCCCTCTACTCGGTCAAAAGTGCGGAACGGGAGGCGACTTCAACGTTTCGGGAAACGTAAATTTTAATTATGGCTCCCAAACGAAAGTTTGGGAGACATATTGTTTTTGCTCCGTTTCTTATTAAATCCCCGACCACGAAGTGTCGGGGATTTATTGTTTTTGCACCGTTTCTTATTATTATTATTATTCTTCTTCTTCTTCTTCTTCTGGACCTAACTTTGTCCGTAGGATTTCTCGAAGACGAAAAGACATAGGTCAATGAAACTTACCAGAAAGATAGGTCACCACTAGGAAATGTTGTTTCCGATTTCGAAATTTTGAAAATGGCGGCCATCTTGGATTGGCGGCCATTTTGAATTTGAAAAAAATACAAAATTAATCATAAAAAATCACAAACAATATGGATATGAACCAAAATAGGTTTATAGGTCAATATTAAGGTCCCGGACAATATGGGACCATTTTCCAAAAAATCCAAGATGGCCACCATATTCAAAATGGCCGCCAAAGTGCGAAAATTGAAAAGTTGTCCGATTTCAACGAAAATTGGCATTTAGGTCAATATTGATATTACGAACAACATGGTGACATGTTCGAACAAATCAAAGATGGCCGCCAAAGTCCAAGATGGCCGCCATATTCAAAATGGCCTCCAAAGTGCGAAAATTGAAAAGTTGTCCGATTTCAACGAAAATTGGCATTTAGGTGAATATTGATATTACGAACAACATGGTGACATGTTTGAACAAATCCAAGATGGCCGCCAAAGTCCAAGATGGCCGCCATATTCAAAATGGCCGCCAAAGTGCGAAAATTGAAAAGTTGTCCGATTTCAACGAAAATTGGCATTTAGGTCAATATTGATATTACGAACAACATTGCGACACTTTCGAACAAATCCAAGATGGCTGTCATATTCAAAATGGCTGCCAAAGTGCGAATATTGAAAAGTTGTCTGATTTCAACAAAAATTGGCATTTAGGTCAATATTGATATTACGAACAACATGTCGAACAAATCCAAGATGGCTGCCAAAGTCCAAGATGGCCGTCATATTCAAAATGGCCGCCAAAGTGCGAAAATTGAAAAGTTGTCCGAATTGTGACAAAAGTGGGCACGGGAGGGGATTTTTTTGTGACTTGCTTGCAATCACAATCAGCACTTGTTATTATTATTTTTTTTTTTCTTCCACTTTCCGCCTGAATTTTGTCCGGCTGTTTTCTCGGAGACCGTAAATGGGATCCAAATGAAACTTCACACAAAAATAGGTCATGATGTGGAATTGTGCCTTTCAGGTTTAAAATTTTTAAAATGGCGGCCATCTTGAAATGGCGGCCATTTTAAAAATGAAAAAAATCCTTAAAAATCCAAAAGTTAACGTATTTCGATGAAAATTGGAATATAAGTAGAGTATGTTATACCTTACCATATAACGCACATGTTGACTTTTTATGGCGGCCATTTTGAATCCAAGATGGCCGCCAAAAATTCAAAATGCTCGGAATCGCACGAAACTTGGTTTTTAGGAAGATAACCGTGTTGCGATCAGATGTTAGTCATCAAAATTTGAATTTGAACACGGCAGCCATCTTAAAAATGGCGGCCATTTTGAAAATGAAAATAAATCCTTAAAAATCCAAAAGTTAACGGATTTCAATGAAAATTGGAATATAAGTAGAGTATGTTATACCGCACCATATGACGCACATGTTGGACTTTCAATGGCGGCCATTTTGAATCCAAGATGGCCGACAAAATTGAAAAATGCTCCGATTTGCACGAAACTTGGTTTCATGGTAGATAAAGTTGCTGTGAATGGATGTCTGAACTCCAGTGTCCACGGGGGTCGTTTGGGAGCTAGTTATGATCCATAAGATCATAATCATGTTTAATTAAGTCGCCGACCACGAAGTGTCGGGCGACTTATTGTTTTTACTCCGTTTCTTATTATTATTATTATTATTATTATTATTATTTTCATATTTCTTATGTTTTCCCCTCGCAATGTTGTCCGCTCGTTTTCTCGCTCATCTTTTAACCGATCGAAATGAAACTTTGGGAACATGTTAAGGGTGACCTGAAGTTGTGCAATCCACTTTTGAAATTTTCAAAATTGCCGCCATTTTCAAAATGGCCGCCGTTGAAAAAAATGACGGCCGTTGTCAGATCTCAGTAATTGCCAAAGCAATTTCAATGAAAATTGGTATACTGGTACAGCTAACTATCCCGAGCATTTTTGCAAAAAAAAATTTGACGCGGCCGACATTTCAAAATGGCCGCCATCCGAACACCACCCCCCTAAAAATGTAAAAATTTAAACGTCATCCGATTTAGACGAAATTTGGTATACAGGTAGCTTATGATACCCTAAGTGTGCCACTATTTAAAAATGTTTTGTCCGACTTCCGGTTTCAAAATGGCGGCCGTTTTAAAGTTTCACAAAATGGCGGCCGTTGTCAGATCTCAGTTATGGCCAGAGCAATTTCAATGAAAATTGGTATACTGATACAGCTAACTATCCTGAGCATTTTTGCAAAAAAAATTTTTTGTCCGACTTCCGGTTTCAAAATGGCGGCCGTTTTAAAGTTTGCTCGTTTTCTCGCTCATCTTTTAACCGATCGAAATGAAACTTGGCCAACTGAAAGCTCATGTTATGAAGTTGTGCTCTTGACTTTTAGTTCCCTCTACTCGGTCAAAAGTGCGGAACGGGAGGCGACTTCAACGTTTCGGGAAACGTAAATTTTAATTATTATTATAATTATGTTTTCCTTTTTCCCCTCGCAATGTTGTCCGCTCGTTTTGATGATGTTGGCTATACATGCATCTGCAAACAACAAGCGATGAGAATAAAAATTGTGAATTGCAAATATTATTTGACTACTTGTTAAATATTGCTTTGTTTGTTGGGTTAAATTATTGGATATATACGACTTTGGGTGGGTTTAAGTTGTACACTAACCGTGATTTTTATTGGCGTAAACCAATCCAAAGTCATCTATATCCAATTTTCTAACCAACAAACAAAAACAATGTTTAACAAGAATACAATCCTTAAATAACACAAATATTCATGTCCAGCACTGCCACTGGTCAGCGGATTCGTTTTATAGATAATTTGTGTGCCTATAAAATTGTGCCATGGTTATGCTTAGGGTATGTTTTAAAAAAGAGATAAATACGACTGATCTTTGTATTTTATTTTCTCACTCAACTGCATCATGTTCTACTAAGATTTTCGGGACGTTCAGTCCAAGCGAAACATCTTCGGACCGTCGGTCATGTCCAGTAAATTTATGCGAGGTCCGATAATTTAAGATAATTCCCAGGACCTGCTGTCCTGTAATTTTGTTGTTGTTGGTTATTAAAAATTATTATAAGGCTTAGTATTTCCAGGGCTCACCACACTGGGCGAAGTGGGCGACAAAGTCCAACTAGGACATTAAGTCGCCCTAACTAAGGCCCCTCAAAAGCGAAGTCGAAGTCGCCCTGTCATTTCCCTCAAGTCGCCCGATGGTTCACATAAGATACTTGTAAATCTGGTCCAAATACTTCACCCAGACTACCAATTTATCGGTTAATGTGTAATTCCAATAAAAAACGGCAAACAATATGCGTATTTAACATATTTTCAAACGATTTACGTCTTTCAAATGTATTACGCGCCATTTGTTTATTTACCGGATGTGACTAATTACCGGAAGTGAACAACGAAGAAAAGTAATGTACAACGGCCCATAATGAAAAATCTTAATTTTTTTGATAAACAAACACTTTTAATTGGTTTCAAACTTCAGTTCTTTCAAAGAGTATTGTACTTTAACAATCTTCTTTGATAAGTATATGAGCACCACTTGAAAGAATAAAGATGTATAGTAATTATTGACATCATGATAAGTTCTGTAGATGGGTGTCCCATGAAGCAATTTGGATCAGCACAACTTTGTCCAAGTGGAAGTGTGCTGAACAGAAGAATTATTTCTGTGTTTAATGTAATGTTATTATAGTTATCTTCTTTGGAAATCTGCTCAGATGAACATGGCATGTTCATAACAAACTGTTAGGAATATTATGATACAAGAACTCATGAATGAAGTTTATGTCTACACATATACAAATATTTTTGCTGATCTATTTTTATTTGTGAATACCCTGTATGGCTTCAAGTACTGAAGTAGATAGAAAAATAGTCCCTATATATGGTGTTTTTTTCATTGATTAATGATAAAGGTTATGTGCTGTTTGATATTGCATACAATGAAAAAGAAAGAAAAAAGCTGAATCTAAGTGTGTTATGGTTTTAAAACACAAGAGAAATAATCCTGGAAATTGATTTAAATAATGAAAAATGTATGTAACTACTGCGAAATTAATTATTTGTACGGTCCCCCTGACTTCTCCCTAGTGTCTCCTGAAGTCTCCCTATCAGGGCCTGACTTCTCACTGTTTGGCTGCCAGGGAGAAGTCACATCTCCCTACTTTTTTAGTGTGTGGTGACCCCTGAATATTTCATAGGAATAAAGATAACAGTACACATGTATATAATACTGTTATTTTAATGTGATCTTGGGTTTTGTTTTAGAATCTATATTATTTTAGCAACTTCCACAGCATTGTATGGATTTTCTGATTAATTTCCAAACCAAAAATGAACCACATTTTACCAGGAACGTATACGTTCCTGGTTTTACAACCATCTGCAAATCAGAAAGTATCGGTTGTGCATGTCTATAAAAAATGTGGTTTCCAGTGTTAACAGAAATGTTTTTACGATTTTATGACGGGGCTGTCCCCGGAAAAAAAGAAAAGCTGGGGATAAAGAGGAAAATAAGGACAAAAAATTGAAAGCTTGGCGTGAGTACGAGGGCAAAAAAATGATAGGTCCTGTAAAAGTTATGCAGGTCCAGTAAAATACTAGTCTTTACTGGACCTATTGTCCTGTAAATAATTATCAAGTTTCACTAGGTCTGGACGTTGGGAACTGAACTGAATACTCGTGTCAAATGCTGTGATCGAAATTTAGGTACGGGCTACTTACTCGAGAATCAGCTGTGATCATTTGTGTACGGTTTCTTCCACATAGCTTTGCTGAGTCTCCAACACCTTGGGGAACCGCTCGGATTTACATGTAAAACTGTGCGCACAGATTCTTGTTTCATTTTTGCACTGGAGTTCGCATACGGACACAAATGGCGCCGAAAATCGTTGATGTCGTAATCAAAATCAATCGCTGTTTATTTTGTATATTTATAACATTTAAATGTTCTGTTTTTTTTCAAGAAAGTTACATTGTATATGAATTTTGATTAATTATGAATTATGTTGATTGTTCTCAACAATTACGATATTTAAATTTTACGACAGTTTGAGTTGCGCGGTGAATTCAAATTCGACAGGATCGTATCTCCTTAAGATTCGAGTCGAGTACACCCTGCCTGCAGTGAGAATCGAACCCGCAATCTCAGTGTTGACAGACCACGTGATCAATAGTAGACGAACTACCTTGACCACTCGGCCACCGAGGCCCCCGTTTTTATTTTGGGAATCATCAAATATTATAAACCTGCCATCTAAGCTTTAAATGTGACATTGTTTTAACTTATGCTGTACCTATGTGCTTAATTGTTAATTCTAATATGGTGTCCTTCATGAGAACACATTATGATTCCACTAAGCCCGATAATAAGTATAGAGCATGGTATGACGTCACAATTATAATATTCCGACGTCATATACGCTCAACTGAAAATTGCAAACTGGAACTGCAATTTTGTTAAGATTTCTCAATATGTTTTGCTTAAAACGTATATTCAATAAACATATGTTTGTTTCAGTATTATTTGCTTTAACATACTGTTTTGGGAGATATCTTATTAGTTAAAAAAAACAATATTACAATTGAAAGCGTCCTCTTAGAGTCGCTTCGATATTTGAAAACATGTGTTAGACATATTAGAATCGAAATATATTACTGCGAGTGGGCTCTTTTCGAATTAGAGCATGGTCAGACCTTATATTTGCCTAAATTTTATACCGTGTAGATTGCCCTAGCTGACCTTTGTATAACGTTTTGGAATTTGTGTGATGAAAGCTCTATAGCCATTTGGATTTTAAATATTATTTGCGTATGAGCACCACTATTGACCGATGGTTGATTGATTGATTGATTGATTGATTGATTTATTGATTTATTTATTGATTGATTTATTTATTTATTTATTTATTTATTTATTTATTCACAGAATGAAATTTACAGTTGCCATCGTTACTGTGTTGGTCTGCCTAGGTTTCATGCAAGCAATTAATGCTGTTGGTAACAGAACAACTCCAAACCCGTATGCCAGATTTGCAGCTAGATATAGAGTAACGGGGCCAAGTAGAAACGGGCACAGAAACGTTACAGTCTCAGTACATAATGTACAAGGCGGAAACAGAACCAGTGGAATTCCCAACAACATAAAAAAACACATTCAGAAACAAAATGTACAGATTACACAGTTACAGTATCTGTTATCGAAGTTGAAAAGCTTGTTTACAATTCTGTAACTATAGGTACTATATATAGATACTATAGTTAATAAGACGATACAGGGTTAAGAAAACTAGGACTCAGGAATGAATTTATATATATTATGTCAAACAAGGACACTCTACCGGTTTTAACTAAATTTATGTGTTTTGGCGGAGATAGTATTGTTTATTATTTCATGATGTATAAATTGTTTTAATTGAAAGTGTCTCATGCACTAACTTTGGCTGGGTACCTTTGTTTTATGTGAATTAATTGTAATTTTATTGATAAATGTTATACTCTTTGCTACACTAATAAAAATCTCCAAGGAATGATAGCACGATATCATTCCTTTGATGCTGGATGCTGAAAAGAAAACTTAGGAATAGATATTCAGATAAACTTACAAATTGTATGTAACGATGAAATATGTGCAGGACTGATTAATGACCGGCGTCCAGTCGACAGCATGTCAGCATAATTTTCTTGTTTTCATGTAGGAAACATCTTTATAAAAAATTATTTAAATCCAGAAATATTGCAATCCTGCTACATAGAATAATCTTTGTTGAAAAAAGTATTTCACCCCACTTTCATTGAAAAATTACATTATAAACAATCATTAATGGAGCAATTTGTACATGCTGTTGGGCGCTTTTCTTCCTACTTTTGATAATGGAATTTGCTTTTGTTGTTTTGGTATACGACTCCATTATGAACCCTTTTTACTTCGTCTATTTACGGACAGATTGAAACCACGTGTCATTAAGAACAACAAGCAAATATAAAACATCAAAAGCAGCGACCTTAATATCCGGTGTTGAGTAAGATAACGATTGATACGAAATTATTTAGTTCTATACACAAATATAAACCAATGCAACGCGAGATTACATATGTACTTGATTGTACTATAAACTACTAGAATATAAAATATTGCATACAAAACTTTAGATTTAAAAAGCACGGAAACTGGCACATCAACAAGTGTCAAAAGTCAAGGGCTGATTACATATCTGGGTTAAGATAAACATAAGACGACACAAGAACCAACAACACTAAAAAAGGAAGTGAGTAACCCGAACGCAATAAAAACCGGGGTATTTGTAATAATAAAAACAAAGAGCAATATTATTATCAAAAGAGCAATATAAAATTATGGCTTACAACGTTCCACATATGTGTAGCCGGCAGGGGTCACTAATATGCAAAATCATGTGCAGTAAAAAAAAGGGACCAAAGGAATTTTTTGGCACGTTTCGTGTTGAGTAATTTTTTTTTCGTGATTTTTTGGGATAAGCAATTTAAACCTCTTAAATCTGACGAAAATGCGCAAGTTTCTGGAAGGCATAACTTTATTTTTGGAAACTACAGACTTATCCTAATCGCTATAGATTTTACATATCTCTGGTTTGAAAACCTTGGCCTTGGTTAATTTACATTTTTTCAAGACCTTCAACTCATTTTTGCTTACGTCATCAATACTGCATAAATACTGATGGAAAAGAGTCATTATACTAAAGGATATAACTGATCATTACCTCAAGAACATTTGAACTAAAAGGTATATAAAAATCAATTTGACGGAGATTTAAGTTCCTTCAAAACAAATGTCACGGGTCATAAATTCCATCACAAAAGTGATTCAGTAACTTTTATCTACAGTGCTGTACCTGCGTTGATGTAATATTCTTTCAAAATAATTCATCTCCGTTGATATGTTTCAGACGAAGATAACTGGTCACAACCACAACTGTTTGCCTTTAGTTAATCATTCAAAATCTAGACGGAAAACCATTTATAGAGTAAACCACCATATTTCCGGTATGACTAGGACCTCCTGATTATTTCTAAAATTAAACTGTTAACGTTTCATGGTTTTATTCATATGATAGTCTGGTTTAACTCGGCTTCCTGTAACATTTGGCCTTTGTGATAATAGTTGCGTACAATAAACGAAAAATATAATTAAGAAGAAAGTATGTTCATAATATATTTATTAAAGACATTCTTTGATCAAAGTATTTTATTTGTACGGTTCATCAGAAAACACTGAAACGATACCTGTCGTGAACTGATATTTGCTGTCAATATAGCAGGTCGTATAGCAGGTCGTCTGCTAGTCTAAAATATAAAAAACCAACTGGGGTGATTTGTAAGTGCACGTGTTTATTTTCTAGCATTTTTATTGAACAATTGTACACTGAAATAAAACTCAAACAGCCAAAATTCAAAATAATTATTATTCTATCCGTTTTGCCGTTTCGCATAAATTCCAACCACGTTTATTTCATAGGACTGACCGAAATTATTCAAGACGAGAACTGGCAAAGCTTAACAAAACAAAGCAGCTTGCGCCTGACCTCTCCACTTCAAACCAGGAACACAAAATGTGACACATCTATAAAGAATGGCTGATGTTATACGAATTTCCAACGATGAAACAGAAACACGTTCGATAGTTCAGCAGATTTGTGGAAGGCATTTTTGTGGAGCAATGGGGGTTAATAGAATAAACTTGTATATTTATTTATGTGGTGCCTTTAATTTAATTATAAAAAGATACCATGGTTAATCAAAGGACTAGGCAAGACGCGCTTTTTTCTATTCAATACTCATCAGTGGCGATCAAACCGAAACCCATATTTAAAATCAAAATGATTAAAATGTTGTAGAGCTTTTATCATTAAAATTGGTACACGTTTTATTCGACTAAGGGCATCTACACCTTGTGAATAAAAAACCTTACAATTTTACTCATGTACATTTCAGGGCCGTAAATTTATAAAATTACTAAATTGACTGAAAGAATCAATGATATTCTTGTGAGCACCAACTGGCGATACCCTCGGGGACTAACAGTTTATTACCAGAGAATAATTACAAAGAAATGTCATCATAGACAACAAGGTTATAAAAAACCTCGGTGGCGCTCAAAACCCAAATAGGAAAAAATTAATCTGTCCTGGCAAAAAAAGGTCTAATAACACTTTTTAATATATAATTTATTATCATTTTTAATGTTTGTACTTTGTGCGGCCGGAAAAATGCGTTTCATCGAGTATAGAGTTTATGTGCAAGATCTAGCGGGAGTTGCATACGCTACTATTATGCAGGAACAGTAGAAGCTAATAGTTTTCTTGACAATTAATCCGTGCTTATCTAAATTTTGCTCCAAAAATTTGACATTAGTGTCTTAATCTTAATTTCTATCTCTCTATAAACAATAGAATTTTTCGTGCAGTCTCACTGATGAATATGTTTTTTTTAGAAAATTAAATTTACGTTGGATCTTTTCTATATACTGAGACTTCACATGAGTATAATAAAATAGGCTCAAAAACAGATTTGAAGAAAAATAGCAAAGAAAACCGACCGAACAACAAGAGCAAAAAGTTATGGGACAGTTACAAATTCCAATAAAGATCAATCGGTATATTAATATTTTATTTCTTATTTTCCTTTACACGGAATAAAGAGCTGTTTGGGCTAACTAAACCATTTTCTTTTTCGCTAAAATAAATGTTCCATAGAAAAAATAGTTTCTAAGTATGAGAAATTTTTAGCAATTCACCTCGTGAAGAATGGAAAACCGTCACGACTTTTCTTATCAGGTGGCGTTGTAGTTCTATCGGTACTCATTCCTGCGTTTGAACATCGGAAGACGCTTGAAACCAATATAAACATAATGGCGGCAAAATACGCAACTTGGACTGTCCATAGATTAAAGCAGGAGTTACAGCTACGTGGAGCCGTAGTTACTGGAAGGAAGATCGATCTCATAGACAGGTAATAAAACTGTTTGAGTGTATCAATAAAATCTGGCGAATTATAGCACATTTCGTAATGAATTTGTGAAACAAACCTGACATACATTATATATAATTGCCTATAATATATTTGACAGTGGCGTCATTTCACAAGCTTGAAAACATTAGTAAATTAACTTGATTCCCTCTTGAATAATACACAAATACTCATTAAACAAATATTTCATGCGTGGATAAATTTTGTGTGCAAGGGAGTTAAATTTCCACCTAGAGTCCATGGCCTAAAAGTAAAAGAAAGGGGTAGCTTTGGGGCGTGTTGGAATGTCCCTCCTAGGGCATCTTTGGTAGATTATTTTCCAGGTTTAAAAATAAAACAGAATGTGCATATGCATGACCTCTGTTGTGTATGGGTCAATGGTCTGCTCAACAAATAAAAGTGTACATTTGGAACAACCTAGGTTGCATATAACATTACCTAGGATGTTCTCGCTCTGCCCCAAGTGATCGCCTTTTTCCTACCTGGGGTTCCCTGGATTAAAAAATTCAAATACTGAAACCGGTATAAAACAGCTAATTTATTTATGCTGTATATATGCATATTTCATTCAAGGAGTAAACTCTCATCAGCAGCATTTGAATTGAAACATTGGAAGGTAAAAAATAAACAAAAGTATTAAATGAAAAGTACTCAAAATGTTTAAAGGTTGAACACATGCATAGTTTTTGTCTAATTTCTTATTAGGACAAATAAAAAATATGTGCGTTTATGGTTTCCATATATACCCTAGTTTTTCATGCCGACCCTAGCCTTTTTATTGCAAGTTTTGCTTAAGCACTGTTAAACTTGTTAAAACACCATAGATACTCCCCATTCGGTCAAGGTAACAAATTTGAATAAAAGAAATGAATTCCTAACAACCTACCCTATTTTTTTCAGGCATGAAACCAGAAACACACATATTTTTTTTCTTTGGGGTAAGGAAGTTTGTTTATACACAAATGTATCAAACTCATGTAGCAGTGACTGTACCATACTTGAATTTTGAATGTCAATCAAAGAGTGTACAACTGTTAGTGGATCCAGAAATTTCGAAAAAGGGCTGGGGGGTTCACTGACTGCTGGCTAAGGGGTCCATGTTGGTCCTGCTTCATTCATTTCCAATATATCATACAAACATAAGATAGAGATGGTTGTTTATTAATCCAATATTATACTATGCAGGTACATGTACATGTATAAAGCATGAACATTTTGTATTGTTATTTTTTTTAATTACCTGTATTGTTATAATTTTGTGCTAAACCAATTTTTATCTATAGGTTGCTTGCATATGACAGGAACCAGAACTTTAGGGAGCCAGAAATTGCTGTTCCTGACTCATTCCTGACCATCATTGATTGGCCAAAGTTTGGTTACAGACAGTTGACAAAAGAGCATAAGATAACTTTTGCCAAACTTACAAGGGAACAAATTGATGGATATTTCCTATATCGACTGGCAGGTATATATACATGTATACTGTTAATTTAGATTTAATGTTTATTTATTACAGAAATACATATAAAATTGAAAGAGATCTTTACTTTATTCAAATAAAATGCTTTCTTAATATTTTTTCTTCTTTTGCCTGTGACTGTTAGATAAATGTGCTGATGAATGCCAGTAGTGTGGCCGAAAGCTCCAAACAGTTTCAGTGTTTTTATTGTGATTCAACAATATAGAGACTTTATTTTATAATTTATATATACTGTACAGGCCTCGCGAATTTTAATTTCTCCACCCATCGCGTTGGAGGTGGAGGAGAGTGGAGAGACAGTTTCCTCCACTGTTACTCAACTCTCCTTGGTGGAGTCGCGGTGTTTTCGCGGTGGAGTGCCGATCGCGTAGTCGCGGTGGATAGCCGACCAAAAAGATCGTAAAATCACATCAGAACAATGGGTATGCATGTTAAGTTTCTGTTTCCTTTCTCCAGAAAATGTTCTACTTCTTATATTTTCTTTTGTTGACAAACATCACCAGAACATCGTCTACAGTGCCGCTTTCGTCAATAAAGGAAAGTGAAATTGAGGTCATATGCTTGAGTGTGTATACAACAAATTCTATACCTTGTGTTATAAAATCAATTATCCCTTTATATTAATTGCAAAATACATTTATAAATGACACCTGACCATATTTGATTACACAATTAAGGGTACACAGGTAATGCTGTCATATAACCAATTATCGTTAATTATCTCTTTAATTACCTTTGATCATTTGACAGTGTGAACTACAGTTCAAAAACGAACTCACAAGCTGAATTATATTTGAACAGTGTCAAAGCTGTCTGTTTTAAATAAATAACGGTGTCTCCTTGGATTTTTATAACATTGTAGAAACTTGGTATCAGAATGTCTACGGAGAAACATACAACTCCAAAAGAAAAAGAAAATCTTATGCCAATAATGAAGCTTCTCGGTAATCCATCTGTCTTTATCCACGTTCTTTTTGAAAGCATTTTAAAATATCCAGTATCAATCCAATGAATTTAAAAAATCGTTGAATTCTATTACAGCTTGTTTGTTTACGTCACCAAAAACGGAGGTATAATTATAAAATAATAATAGATAAAATAGTGATGGAATAAATAAAGATATACTTCCTGTCATTTCATTTTCATCGTTTTTTTTAATAAAATAATTATAACCACTTCACAGGTATATCTTTGTACACTACTTGCACGTGCTATTTTACAAGCGGTAATTGATTCAAGAAGCAGACGATACCTCAATTATCGGCACGTGTTCTACTGTCAAATATTTTCTTCAAATTTGACAAACATCAACAAAACAAGATCGTCTATAGTGTCGTTTACGTCTATAAATGTAAGTGAAATTGTTGTCATATGCTCGAGTGTGTATACAACAAACTTTATATTTTTTGTTGTAAAATTAATCCTCCCTTCAAATTAATTGAGCAATACCTTGTTAATTGAGCACAGTGACACTTTCGGACCATTTTTCATTACATAATTAGTGGTACACAGGTAATGCTGTCAGATGATAAATAATTAGCGTTAATTAGGCCGTACCTGTGATCATTTGACATCCTGAACTACAGTTCAAAAACTAAATCGAAAGCGTCTTTTTGGTTTTTTATAAACCTTGTAGAATCTCGGAATCATAATGTGTACGGAGGAAATATATTCACAACTCCAAACGGAAAAGAAAACCTCATACCACTTATTGATGCTTCTCGATAATCCATCTTTCTTTGCAGATTTTTTTAAAAACATTTTTAGATATCCGGTAACAATAATGTAAAATAACACTACTTGCACGTGCTATTGTGAAAGCGTTAAATACTTTGATTGACAAGCAGACGATATCCTCAATTATCGGCACGTGCTTTTTTACGGAATATTTTAGAAATACAAAGAAACTGTGGAATTTTTAGTTATATATAATTTATATATTCATGTAATCTATTGTGGATTTGCAAACAATATAGTCTAATCTGTGTTCTGTGTAAGGTAATAACTGTCTTCGGCACGGATTAAACTAGCATATAATACGAAGGTAAGTACTTATCAAGCAATATTTGCTATACAGAAATGATTGCCTAATTCTTAATTAGTATGCTGACACTTCCTGGACATATTCAATTAATTAGTGTAACAAAGGTAATACTGTCTGATCGATAATAAGGTCGTTATTTACCTTTGAACTCGCAGACTGACCTACAGTTACAAACAAACTAATTATATTTGAACAGTGTCAAAGCTCTCAGTTTTAAATAAGTGGATGGGAGTTATTTGACGATTCATATTGCCGAACAGGTGTCCATGGATTTGTTTATTGCAACCTGTTGTTAAACGGAATACGTAACAGAAATAAACGAAGTTGTCACTTCGTCATTGCAGAGAATGTGAACAACTGTTAACTTGATTAATTGATAAATATATTGGGAAGAAATATATTGAAGTTGGTAAGCTTTTTACCGCATATTCGTCACCTCTAAGCCTAAGTTGACCTCTACATAAGAAAGAACAACATAAATAAGATAATTATCTTTTTAGCTACATGAATTGATAATATAGATAAGTAATAAATCTTCACAAACAACCTGAAATATAAATAAAACGATGAAAGATTAATAAATTAATACAAACATACATACAATAAATAATCTTAACACAACTTTGCTAATTATTGTTAGAAATAGTATTCTACACGATCTTTCTGTGGATAACACATAAACTTATCTGAAACAGGTTCACAAAAGTGTCATATATTTTAAAAGGTGAAAGATCAGACTTACGATAAATTCACGTCATTTATACGATAATATGCACAGTTACCGAATGTGCCAATATATCCTCAAATGTTTGCAGAGTGGATACACCGCGAATACACGGTGGAGTCGTCGGCTCTCCACCCGATACCGACTCTCCACCGGCAATTCGCGATCGCGAGTCGCGGTGGAGATGACCGCGGAGAGACCGCGGAGACCCGAATTTCCTCCACCGGGATGCGCGGAGAAATTAAAATTCGCGAGGCCTGTACAGTACATGTATATACACGCCAAGAAGTCAATATATCAAAAAAAGAAGTTAAAGATGCATGAGCAGTTCTTTATATTATAATTAAATTCACATTAATGAAAAAAAGATAATTAATTTTCCTCCTACCAGATTCACTGTTGAATACAGATATTCATGGAATATAAAAACAATAATACACTTAGTCTAACGTTGCTAGAGTATATATACATTTAATTTTATAATCTCATTATCTTTTCTTTTAGGAGATAAGCAAGCTACAGGTGACATAAAGGCCATACAGAAAGGAGAAGCCCTTTTAACAGCCAGAAGAGTGCTGGCATGCTCTGTTCAAATTAGAAATGAAGATGTTTATCTATCGGGAATAGTTGGTGCTGCCATGAAAAAGCAGGTATTGTTAAAATGGTCTGTTTAAAATATTTAAGCACCGTATATAATTACATATAGTTGGCAACGGACAACAAAGGTGATCAATTTCTCAAATGACTGCTCTGGAAGACATATGTATTGGGAAAAAACCTAATTGTGAACATTATATTTCTAGATACATGTACATAACATGATTTGTCTAAGTTATGTTTTGGTGAAATGTAAATCTTGATTTTCACTTGCATGCCTTTCCAAAAATTAAAAATAAAGTGTATATATGCATGACACAAAATTTCTCTAAAAATCCTTTAACTTTACAAGAAATGCATTTTTTTCTCCTCTTTCAAATAAATGCAGCTTAAAATAATTGGCTTTTTTATGTAACATGAAACATTTTGCAAAGCAACATACATGATGTATAAGAGTCACTTTGGCACTATTCATTGTCCTGCGGCATTACCAAAATTTCAGTTGCACTTTTCCAGGCAATTACATTTTTGTACATATCATAGCCTCTTGATATTTGGCATGTAGCTTCCTATTATAATACTTTATGGTGTAAAGCGATTTTATACCCCCCCCCCGCTTGAAAAGTGGGGAGTATATAGTGATAGGGGTGTCCGTCCATCCTTCCGTTACAAATCAGGTTATCCATCTCTGATCCGCAACTCCTCCTAAACCCCTAAATGGATTTTCATGAAACTTTCACATTCTTTGTGTCAATGTAAAGATGTGCACCTTCTATCTTTAAATTTGATCTGCTTGTTTTTAGGGGGGCGGGGGGTATTTATTTGTGAGCCATGACTCACAGTTTTTCTTATTATTTTATTATGATTCAATATGTGAAGTCTTTGTTCTTGCAAAGTTTTTGATCAAACAATTGTCATAGAGTTTTTTAGAAAAAAATAAAACAACATTAACTGTTTTTGTTTTTTATGTATGATGTGTAATAAATTATTTCTGGAGGTTTAAAGGATGGTCAATACAACTGTGTTGTGTTTTATGTTACTACTTGTGGTACCAATCACAAAGATGTCAAAAGAAGAGAGGGTTTAGCACCATATAACCTGGTTTCACCAACCATTACTATTGAAATGCCTGTACCAAGTTAGGACCATTGTCATCTCAATTTTTCTCTGGTATGTCTTTGCTTTGTTTTGTTCTTAGATTTTTTTACAGGTATTATTCTGGTCAAGATCATTGATTTTATTTTTAACTTAAAATCAATTCAATAGTATGAACATGTGAAGTAAAAAAAAACAAACCAAACAAGGGATTACACTTAGTCGTGCTAAGGATACCCCCACTCGACCATTTGGTAAAGAGGAAGTAGATGTCTAACTGACCTAGAAAGGAGAGACACATTACAACTCATCATAATAAAGCTGTGCAAAATTTGAAATCAATCCCTTCAGTAGAAGCCGAGATATCTGTTACGAAAGTTTGGAACAGACGGACAGACAGACAAGGTGATTGCAATATACAATGTAGCCCCCTCTCTTACGAGTGGGGATTTAAAAAAAAACCCAGGAATTTCAACATTATAAATAACATAGAATTAAAGCACTCATGCAGATTTATTTACAATTACTTTTTTAAAATTAACTAAATAAAAACACACTTTGACTATTCTATTGCCAAGTGGAAGTTCCTGTTTAAGAATTTTGTACTTTTTGCTTAGTCCAATAACGCGTTCAATGTGAATTCTTTTGGATGCGACTCGCCTATCATGAACTATTTCAGATGGCTCCAACTGGGATTTGCCTTTCAACATTGTAGGTGTGTTCACCATTACATCTCTAGTTGCAAATAAATCCTGCACCATAATACCTCTGTCGGCCATGATGCTGTCATTTTTTTCAAATGTAGAGGCTTTATTAAGCAAATCTGAATTTTCAATAATTTGACGATCACTAACTGATCCACAAAATGTATCGGAAACAAAAGATACCGCTCCTCTGGGTGAACAACCAATCATAGTCTTAATAGTATTGCGATGTTTATAAGCTGACCATGTTGCACTCTGTAAATTCACATCAGATGGTTTCTGAATAGGAAATTCAGTTGCATCTAATATAACTCTTGTTCTAGGGAATTTTTTCTTAAAGTCAGAAGGCATATGTTGATCAATTAATTTTCTTGATGGCCATATATCAATTTCCTGCAGCTGGAAGAACAGAAAATTTATCCATGTTGTAAAAATTCTTGATACAGTTGATTCTGATATCTTGAAGTGTATTGATAATTCAATATCATCTTTTGCACATCTAAGTTTCATAATTGTTAAAAAGAGTTGATCTTTAGGTTCTAAAGAAGAACATTGGTATGTCAGTTCATATGCTGCTTGGCCGAGGCAGTGAAATAGAAACATAAAATGCTCATATGTTGAAAAGCCTGTGTAGTATTTAACTGATTTATCATCAAACCTAAAATTATCAATGGAATACTTCCCAGGGACAGGTAAGCTACATTGTACTTTTTGATGAAACAGGGGTGTGGCGAGATATTCAAATTCATTAAGGCTTTCCTTTGAGTCATTTGGCAACTCAACCTCATACTGGATATCATTCTCTTTACATTCATAAGCATTTTCTTTCTCTTGTGTTAATAATCTATCTGTGCGTTTATTCAATCTCTCCAATCTTGGGCTTGATTCTGGTAATTCTCGAAATGGAAAAATAGATGGAACTGTCCCCTTTTTTAATCTGCCTCTTTCTCTTACTCCTGAAAGTACCGGTATATGAATAGTAAAAATGTAAAAACACTTGGAGCAGTAAAATAGGAACCAATTATAAATGTCTGTTACAACAAAATAGAGAGAGGAGGATTTAAGTGCTTGGTAAATGAAATTGTGTGCAAAAGCAGATAACTCTTGAAAATAATTTTCTATTTTATTAGTTATTAATACATGTATTTTAAACTCTGTCTATGGATGTAGGACATAAAAATGCTATTTTAAAGCTACATGTAGTAGACAAATAGTAATATTTATTATATTGCTGAGAGTTATATAGAGTTGTTTATAATCAAATCTTTTAAGATAAAATTTCAATGATTGTAAATTTTCTTGAAAGTTTTCTAATATACTAATACAAGTTTTGACTTCAAACCAATAAGTTCTGCATATTAATAACTGCATTTTAAGGCTGGTTCCATTTCAGTCATCACTTTTTTCTGCAGCATATACAAATCCTGAAAAGAGAGACAGAACCACAAAGCAACACAAAGTAAACAAAAAATCATGCACATGATCTCAAAAGAAAGTAAAACCCTTAGAAAGGAACACCCATATTAGATTTTGTAAATAATTTGAATTACATTTAAATTTATTCTTTTTTCTATAATTAAACAATCAAGAAAGTGAATTAACCTTAATTTACATAATTTTTCTAGGGTTTCACAAAGCAAACAGGAGTAATATATAACTTCAAAATCAAATAATAACATAACTTTAATATTGATATATAGATTCAATGAGTTGTCTAATTTGTATTATGAGTTAAAAGATGTATACAGAACAGGAAGGGGTTATATTTCACAGATTATACTAAAAAAAAGACTCTATAAATGTATTCGACTAGCTACTAGAACAAGTAAAAAAAGAGAAACAATTTTCTAGGGTTGTCAAAGCGTATAATGTTAATTTAGTCATGAGTGTAGAGTAATGGTGCCATAATTTTACCAGGCCATGGCAAAGAAAACCATGTCAATTTGTTTAATTTGCACCCAACCTCAATTCATTTATCATGTTTTTGTTTATACTCATAAAATCTAGATTTCAATGTTTTGTGCAAGTAAACAATCAAAATTCATTTGGAATTTAATTTCTGTATTTGAATGTAGTTCCGTCGCATTCATCGATCGTGCTTAATTACCTAATGATGTGTCTTCCAAATAATCGCTTTCACAAAAATGCCAGTGGCATACAACATCACGTTTCCCTGGTGTCCACAGGCCTCTAGACTTGGTAGAATCAGACCTCTTGATGGCAACTCTCCATTTCAGATTAATAATCGGGTCCTTCGGGAAAGTATGACCCCCAGTGTTGAAACAGCCAGGAACACAACAACGTTGTGGCATTGTTTACATTGCCGACCATAGGAAATCCAAGCGTTTACATTGATTCAAGCGTTTACGTAACCACCGATAAAACATGCGCGCCACCTGACGACAAAAATAAAGTGACGTTATTTCATTAAGGGGATTCCTCTGTAGGAAGCGGTGCTAGTGTGTTTATAAATAGGCGTTAAAATACCTTGTCCATACAAATCAAGGCCTCACAATAATTACTACCAGTGCACCCTCACAAATCAGGGTTTAAGTTTGTCAGGGTTTCGTGGACACATGAGGACATAAAAACACTGATTTGTGAGGATGCTACCGGTGACGTCACTAAAATATCGTTTGTTGTTCAACAGTATTCATATACAATTGTCGAACGGTATGTTGCAGTATCAGTAGAAGATGCCGAAACGTTTGTTCATGTAATGGCAATCTACGTTTCGAAAGTATAGAAATCCGGAGATAGTAACACATTTTATGCCACACCAAAACTATATCAAACCATTGATTAATGACACGATTTATCAGCAACTGTTGACAATATTACCAAGGTGGTGTTGCGTTGATTAGAGAAAATGAGCAGTATTTAGTCCGAGAATCCTCTGCCGTCCAGCGCTTTTTTTGCACGGGACGCAAAAATGCGTTGGACGGCACAGAATTTCCGGACTAAGCAACTTGTCAAAACAGTGGATTGTAGTCTTAACTAGATTTTCATGGATGTAAAGCAGCAAGTGCCAAGTCGGGACCATTGCTGTGGTTGCTTTATGTTGGTTGTTAGTTCTGGAGTTTGACGGTTTTTCGGACTTATTATTTGTGGATTGTCTGTTTTTACAGTTCCATCGGTGTTTGGTATTTTGTTGTTACCTTCATTGTTATGGCTAGCACGCAGAAATGATGAACCAGTGACGTCATTGTTATGGCTAGCACGCAGAAATGATGAACCAGTGACGTCATTTGTTATGGCTAGCACGCAGAAATGATGAACCAGTGACGTCATTGTTATGGCTAGCACGCAGAAATGATAAACCAGTGACGTCATTGTTATGGCTAGCACGCAGAAATGATAAACCAGTGACGTAGGCAGGCTTCAACGCCGCTTTTGGTGAAAAACACGAGAGATATCAAAATATGTTCAAACAGAATTGTAGCTACATGTTGAAAATGTTAGGTCTCTGAAGATTCCGATGGGATTTTTAGTCAAAAGGCAGTACTAGGTCTCGACACTCACCACTCTTAATGTTATTTATTTTCCTCATATTTATTAACATTGACAACAAAATGAAATTGTTCAATGTTAATACGTGAACATGTAATAGATATTTCATTTTAACAGATATAACTTTATATTCCGGATCGTACTCGTTGGAGAGGGGGTGCCATATGAAACTCTTTCCTTCATTTTTGTTTGAATATGCAATTAATAATTTGAATGAATGAATGAACGAATGAATGAATGATTTATTTGTTATATCACAGCGGCTTGAAATCAACAAAAGACTAAAGCTGATATAGCTTTAGTATAAGTTTGCCAGAAACACCAGTGGCTAGATCCTTATATACAATTAGCGCATTGACGGCGATAAATCATGGTTACAACATTCTCGTGATGAGATACATCCGGGTAATATAGTCCTTATTCAATCTTGTTATGAACATTAAAGTAATACATCTCTGTACAATCTACTCTTAGCCTCAGGAGTACAACAATCACTGGTATGTCCATAGGTTTTAAATAAAACTGTTAAATTTAATTTAATTCAGAAATATGCAGTGCTACCTTGTTTTCGATAAAACCATATATCATAGTCTCTTTATACTCTGCCTTAATATGTCTCAGGCAAATAGATGTAGCCATGTAAGTTTATGTATTGGGCAGACGTTTGATAACATGGTATTATCATTTTTCTTTACAACATCCGGGACTTACAATTACGGAAGTGTCAAATGCTATTTAAACCGACATCGACCAGCATAATGTCACTTGAAGTTTTATAGACCAATAACCAGGTAACAAACACTATTTTTACTTTAATCGAAACAATATATATTTATAATAAATGCATATGTACGAAAAACCTGAGAACATGTAAAAAAGACTAAAAACATGATTTTGTACTATTGAGATAAAAATTGTGAATTTATTTATTTATTTATTTATTTCATAGAATGAAATTCACAGTTGCCTTCGTTGCTGTTGTGCTCTGCTTCTGTTTCATGGAAGCAATTAACGCCGTTGGTAATACTGGTAGTACTACCGAAAATCCATATGCTAGATTTAGAGGTAGATATTCAACAAGTGGTCACTGGCGCACTAACAAAACAGTCCTACTGCCTAACGGACAAGTCGTAAACGGAAGTCAATATCTCAACACGATAAAACAACGCTTTTATCAAAGAGAAGCAGAAAGAAAAAACAGTACTCAATTTAAACCGTTTTTTCAGAGACGTGTATGGAAAAACTTGAATGGCACAACAACTAAAACTCCTTGATATATTTAGTGAGACGATACAAGTTAAAGAAAACTCGGACAGTCTGGATTATTGACCGGTTTTAGCTAAACACTTTATTCCATGTTTTCCCGTAGATAATATTGCTGTACTTAAATAAAAATTAGTATTTGATGGTTTATTATTTCATGATGTATAAATTGTTTAAATTGAAAATGTCACATACACCAACGTAGTTGATAGACTTATGGCTTAAAACGCTTCCCGCGTGTGTCAACCGGAGTCATCGGCAGCGCTCATTAATATGCAAAAATGTGCAGGAAAAACAAATAAAGAGACTGCCAGACTTTTTTTGTTACGTTCTGATTGGTTTTTTTCTCTCGTGATTTTCGGCGGGATCCTAAATTTAAACGTCAGGATTTTTAAGCGAAATAATGCTGGAGTCTGGAAGCATAGCTTAATTTTGTGAATTCCAGATTAATTTTTTTCGCTATCGCCTATGGCTGTGGATAATTCACTGCCATTTTATTATGGGAGTCCAAGAACTTCAACAGAAATTTTTGCTTAAGTCATTACTATTGGAACAATACTGGTAAAAAGGAATTTATCATCGAATACTGATATCATGATTCTAAAGGATCTATTACTAATCTCTGTACAATAAAGTTAAAATAATTGTCCGAAAACTGGAAGTTTTTAATTTAATCTCTATCTAGAACAAAACAAAAACAATGCAAAATCTTTATTTCAATATCATAGTCTTTTAGTGATGACAGCCTTTACAGCCATTACTTCCGGTTAAAAAAAACCGTTGTTACATAAAGTTCTGTTCAATATAACATTTCAATTCATTAAATTTAAATATAAAAGCTGAGAAACTGAAAAATACTTAAAATGTTTTTTCCTTAAAAATATGTAGTGTGTATATATGTTAGTCTGCTTTCTTGGCTCAACACCTCAAATTCATTGATATCTTTATTAAAGACATATTATGTGATCAACGTATTTTATTTGCTCATCAGAAAACTCTTGAACGATACTTGCTGTCACTATAGCAGGCCGTCTGCTGGTCTAAATCATAATTTGTAAGTCTTTAGTTCAAACATTTTCTTTACGTAATATGTACACTCGTCTGAGTGATCATAACAACGTAATTCAACAGACACAAATTGCAATAGTGAATTATTAGTCCATTCACTCACTGCCGCTCATGAAACACATTAATTACGTTATATATTTCTAACCACACTTGTTTCATGTAAAACACAACATGCATATCTTGTGACACAATGTCTGACCATAATAATTCAAGACTTGACAAAACAAAGCTGCTTCTACTTTTCAACCAGTAACTTACAATGTGACAAATCTGTTGTTATTAAAATAAGCCATCATGGATACCAAAGTGATTCAATTTAACACACCAAAATTGCGCGTTATGTCTCTGAAAGACTCATCATACTGATTTATTGATTATTTAGAAATGTTCGCCTTTTTTATCTTCTACGATTGTTCTATATTTTTCACCATCTTATTATACTACATTAGCCAGGCAATCTCGAGAAGCAAAAAGAAAAGATGTTTACAATAAAGTGGACAAAAGGGCGGAAAGAAAGAAATATGAATTTATCTAGTCTTGGAAGCAAAATTTTATTGTCTTGTATTCCACAGAATAAATATTTGTATTCCATGTTTTATTTATAAGCATACATTTTTAGACATGTTTAGATTTGTGTTGGTCCTGTCAATTTGAGTACTATAAGAGTTTATGTGGATTCACGGTCCTAATCTCTTTTAATTACTGTTAAAATGATATTTTACTAAATGCTTAAGGTCCCGCCACTTATTAGCGGACGCCTTATAGTGAGCAGTCTGTGCGGCCATTAGTCCGTTCGATAATAATCGTGTCCGGGATGTTTCTTTTTGATCTTTTGAGGTAGCTATAAGCTTTTGATATTTGGTATGTGGGTAGATAATATCAAGGCAATGTGTCGCATACCATGGTTGATGACCTTTGACCTTAAAATTTGACATTAAGGTTGGCGGGGCCCGCAGAGATGAATACCATCCCACTAGTTAAAAATATTAATAAAATATCGTATTATTTGGAACAGAGAGAAGATATACACACAAGAAACAAAAAGTACATTAAATATCCTTTATTAAAAGTACAAAGTAATAGAATCGTTATGCTTTTTTGAAGACACTTGTGTATCACAATTCATTTTACAATTAAAGGATTAAAGGATACAAATGCAGACCTAATGTATTAAAAGAAGGTCTTGATTTGGTGATGACGAAAACCCTATATGTTTACTATATTATTTCTTACCATTTCCAAGTTATAAGCCAAAAAGCGATTAACCGAAATGCGTTTACACGGGCTTTAACTCGAAACGGTTCACTGAACAGTTTAGAGCCCAACACAACAAATGAAGGTCTTGACCTGGTGATCACGTTAAACTATATGATGATTATATTTTCTCACTAATGAGACAGCGTGGTACCTATTTTTAGCCGGTTGAGATATCCTTATCTCAACCCGTGGGTGAGATAAGAATTTCACGCTCCTTTTCCGTAAAAATGTATTGTGACGTCAACTGTCGGTTCAGCAATAAAAATGATAAAATATTTTTTGCTGTAGTTGTGTTAGTTTACTATGCCTTTTTAAATATTAACATGAAAACAACATATCTGAGCTTCCATAACCCAATTTATGCCACAATATGACAGTGGTAAACACCAAAACAAACACGGTGACGCAACATGTGTACACTGGAGACTACGTTCAGGGTAGATAACTCTATTTCTTGCCATCTTTCAATAGAAAACAGAATCAGATTTTTTTTAACGAATTAGTGAGAAATAGAATCAAACACCGGTGGTTGGACAAGACGGGAAAATCTCAGACACCCGCGTGAAAGATTTCTTTTGGTCTCCAACTTGGCAGAGCCTCGTTGGAGACCAGAAATCTTTTCACTTGGGTGTCTGAGATTTTCCCGTCTCGCCCTCCCACCGGTGTTAGATCCTATATATCTCTATTAATTTTTAAGTTATAAAAATAATCCAATTAACCGACACGCGTCAAGGGCTATAATTTGAAAACGGTTATTCGAAAAGTTTCGAACACATATACAATATGAAGGTCTCGAGTTTTCTAGTTTGCTGGTTTCTTGTACTTTGATTTGTGTATGGTGAAAGTTTCCTTTATGCTCGATATTTTTTTTTTTGGTTAGACACGATAACAAGGCCTTGGGTGAACTTTGACCATGATTTTTGGCTTCTGACCTTGACATTGTAAGATACAGAAATGTCATTTATGATAAATAGTAAAGGTCCCAAGTATCCAGGATTATCGAGAGACAAAAACAAAAAAAAAATTTACGACTCACAACATCTCTCCAGTCAAAAACTCGTAACCAGGAAGTCAACCGAAAAGAATTTTTGCATGATAAATAATTGCCATGATTAAACAACACTTTTTTCACACTTGAGATTAAAGGCCGAATTTTACTGTCGTTATAATTCGAAGTTTGTTTTGTGATTTGTCGGATTGCCAAAAAAGCGAGGTACGAGTCGTTATTTTCAGATTATTGCTATCGGTTGCGTTTTTTAGCTGGTACACTGTGTTACAGTATGAAGGGAGATAATGCCCTAAAATAGATCGGTTTCACAAAAGATATGTCGCTACACTTTTTTTCAAACCTTCACCAAAAAAGAACAAAATAATAATCATAAGAAACGAGGAAAGACTTTTCAGTGTAATAGGAAACACCTTAATTATATCTGTCTAATCTAATCTATTTTTTTAACCACCACTTTAGTTGAACATTGCCTCCCTTCAATTTTAAGAATGAGAGCAATAAATTGGCCCATAATGTTTAAAACTGTTGAAAAGCAGAAAAAAGTATCCAATTAATTATTATAGAAAGGTCCTTTTCAGAAAGATAAATATATAGAGGTAATTTCTAGTCAAAATATCTTGTTATTGGTTCAATGGATAGCTAATGCGGGCCACTTTGAGGGGTTGCCAACCAGGCTCTTCATGAAATTTTGTTCTGGACGAGTTTCACCAAAGGTAATGTTGAGGTTAATGTGTGCAATATAGAGACATGGGTATAGTATAGGGTATATACTACAGCGTTAGAACAACAACTGATATATAAACATATAAATAAATTGTTCGAGAATACCGACTTTTAATTGGCTGGAAAATATTTTCTATCAGAGGATGAAAAAAAAATTGATCATCATGGAGACACGCACCCTTGGACGTCATATATTACTCCGCGGGAAACTAACAGTTTTTGTGTCAAGCCTTTTTTACAAAAATGTCAAAATACAAAATTAAAAATTGTTCAGTTTATTCTATTGTTTGAATTTATTTACAAGTATTATCTGCAACAAATATTTTCTCCATCGAATGATAACAAAATTTCCGTTGTGCACATTTAATTTAATCGCTATACAATATGCAAAACGGAAATTTTGTTATCCCTCGATGCAGAAAATATTTTTGTAGTTAATCCTTAATTGATATGTGATATTTATTTTTTGTGTTATATGACAGCGGCATTTTGTTTCTTTGACGCGCTCTTTAACACATCCCCTTTATCGCACCTCCTTTTTTCATATCGCACTCCCATTACAGTATACTGTGTGTTTAATCGCAAGTTATTGAGTCTAATCGCAAAACTATTATTGCAATTAAACGAAATGATTTTTTGCGTTTCAGTTTTGCGTTTATTCGCCATGATTGTGATACGCAATATACTTCGCCGCTTAAACGCAATGTTTTGAGTTTAAACACAATGTTTTGCGTTTAAAAGCAATAACTTTTGCGTTGAGACGCAAAGTACTGCGTATAATCGCAATAATTATTGCATTTTAACGTAGCGTAATATTTTGAGTTTAAACGCCATAAAAATTATCGTACAAAGTGTCCCCAATAAGCTTCCGTAACTTTCTACAAAGCGCTCTAGATAAACAAACATTTTTTTAAGTGGACAATCAATTTTTTTATACTTCACTTTAACTTCAATATTTTGTTCTTTCTTCGGATTGTGAGTTCTTGCCTTTTCCATAGTTTTATATGTTTAACTTGTATTTGTTCAATTAAGAAATGATGTTCTTGCTGATTTTAAAAAGTGTGCATGATTTCAGTGATTAATAATATTAAAAAATTAATATAGTAGAAACTAAACTATTTATTTATAAAGGTTTATATCTTTATATTTGCTGGGTATAGATAAGCAAAAACCCATATAAACTGTATAGAACGACAAATAGCAATTAATTAACAATGATATAGTGACAGATCAGTTGTCCCTTTGACTAAATTAAATGACGTTAAATAGTTAAAGGACAAAACATTTAATTATTTATGTTATTTCTGGGAGGTGGGATTTCTTGTTTGGTAAGGAGCCTCGGTGGGCGAGTGGTTTAGGTAGTTTGTCTACTATTGATCACGTGGGCACTCAACACTGAGGTTGCCTGTTAGAGTCTAAATGCGGGCAGGGTGTACTACACTCCAATCTTAATTGAGAAGGATTTCCAGTTTTCCTACTTGCACAATAAAGATCCCTTTTGTAGATTTCGGTAGGAGTAGGCTCGTCATGGCCACTACAAAAGGCTACGTTTTCACGTTTTCTGCCCCTACACATTCTCCATACTTTTGCAGTGGCAGTCAACACTATCTTCCTTTGGTCCATCTTTTTCTAATTGGTTTATTGTTTGTTAACGTAAAAAAAACATGCAATCAAGCAATCAATTAATCAATCAATCAATCAATCAATCAATCAATCAATCAATCAATCAATCTAAAAGGTCAGATTTATATACATATTAGATGAGAAAAAGATATATAAAACTCCCCATTCATTTTCTAAGGAAACAAAATTCTGATTTCCGAAATTTAAAAATTGAAGGTCAATTTTTATTTGTATATGGAATAAATGAAACCCCGGCCCTAATCTCCTCCTACCCTAGCTAAATAGTCTCAGCCAAATAGAATATTGGGCGGAGCTTTGATTACCTGGTTTTATATTGATGGCATATTTTAAGAAATGTGACGTAATGTCTGTTCATTTTCTATAAAACGTCCGGGACTGTTTTAATATTGCATACCATTACGTTATGAGGGGAAGTGTCCACTGCTATATAAACCGACATCGAACATCATAATGTCACTTGATATTCCTAGGAGTAACACAAAAAAACAGGTAACAAAATATTTTCACTTTAATAAAAACGACTTTAATTGAAACGATGTACTATCTAGTTTAAGCTAAAATTCCTTCGTACGAAAATAACCCAAGGCAATAAAAAAACTAAGCAAATATTTTAATACGTTTGTTCAAACTATACAATAAAAAATATGATATTTTTGGAAAAATTAGACATTTGGTGTTTTTTTTCGACATTCGCATCCTTGTTTACCGCATAGAAAGTTCGCCGAAATGCACATCTGATATATATTAAAAAACTATTTCTTATTATACTTGTTGTGTTCACCTTATTATGTTTTTTTAATACTTGGAAATAAAAATCATACCTTGTACAAGGATTGGTGGAATTACATTTTTACAGTCTTGTCTGTTCATATAAACTTTAAAAAAATGATATTATTTAATTAATAACTTATTAAATTAATTTTTTTTATTAATTTTTTTATTTCACAGAATGAAACTTACAGTTGCCGCCGTCACTGTTTTGGTTTGCCTCTGTGGCATGAAAGGCATAAATGCCAGTATTTATGGCAATTCCGGATATGGATATTCCGGATATGAATCCGGCTCCGGCAGTAGCTACGGGGGTAGTTACGGTGGCAGTTACGGTGGTAGTTCTGGTGGCAGCTATATTGGTAGTTCTGGTGGCAGCTATGGTGGCAGCTACGGCGGTGGAGTCTCTGTAGGTTACGGACAAGGCGGATACGGTGGCGATTACGGGTATGGAAAAGGTGGATTTTCCGGATACGGCAATAGTGGATTTTCTGGATATGGTGTTGTGTTAGCCAAGTATTAATAACAATGACACCAAATGTCAACTCGAGAGTGACTCTAAACCATAAACACTCACCAACAACAGGTGAATCGCCGATATCCAACACAGATCGTCGTCACTCGTCTGTTCACTTCACACCCGCCAAAACGATACCCTTTTCCCACTCGTCTACACACAGTGTCACACACAACGGTATCCTTATTCCGGGATCCAGTCCACCTTGGTACATCCAATAACCAACGTATAGAATATACTAGCGTAACGGTACTAGTAACTACGTGTGTACACACACCACACTCCCCCCTGTTTCGAAAAAGAGGAGTTATATCTCAAATGATCTTACAGTGTACATCTCCATGAAAGTGTCCATAATTAATGCAGAAAATCACATAGAATCAAGTCGTAAATTTCACAGTATCATGATATACATATAACGTACATAAATTGTTCTTTACACTGCTCCGGTGTTCGAAAAGTTCCAATAATCAAAAGTTACAAACGATTTGTAATTTACATAATGAACCTATCTCCTGTAGGTTACTACAGTCATGATACAATATTTGTACACTGTGAACTTTAGGCATATAACGAACTTACTTGGAATCTGATGATACCTGACATGGGGGACATTTATACTTCCCACATCTTCGTGCCTGTGCCGGGGTCATATTGATACAAGCTCCGTGGTACCACTCCTCACAGTAGTCGCACCTTATCATGAAGGATCCATCGTCAGGCCCTCTACAGAGACAGTACAACTGTCCTTCTTCTGACAGTAATGATTCGTCATCCGTCTCCATCAATCGCGTCTTAAATCTGACCAACCACTGCGGTATATCCCTTGAAGTACAAAGCTTCAACCTGTCGTGATTCATCACGTGTATGCCTGTATCAGTTTTTACCTTATAAAGGTAAGCAGTCAATTTTTTACAAATGACCCCAGGACCCTTCCATGGTGGGTCCAGCTTTTTGGTCCTTCCTTTGACTTGGGCCGTGTCCAACACGTAGACAAAATCCCCCTTCTTGTAAGTCTTCTCCAGAACCCTTACATCATAATCTCTTTTCATGGACTTTTGGGCAGATTTCAATGTTTCCCTGGCAGATTCGTGAGCGATGCGTATTGCGTCCTGAAGGCGTACAACATATTCATCGCTTGGCTCTGCATCTGTGGAGCTTGGTTGTCCGTATAACAAATCAGCTGGGTTATTCACCTCTCTGCCTAGCATAAGTGCATTGGGTGTGTAGCCAGTACTGCGGTTTACGGAAGAACGTATTGCTCCCGCCAGTTGTGCTAGGTGTTCGTCCCAATTGTCTTGTTGCTTTGAGACATAGCATCGTACACAGTCCATTATGGTTCTGTTGAAACGTTCCACCTGACCGTTTGCAGACGGTCTATATGGTGTTGTCCGAGCTCTGTGTATCTGTAAAATCTCACATACAGCCGTGAACAATTTACTCTGAAAATTGCTACCTTGGTCGGTAAAAATTTGAAAAGGAAAACCAAAACGAGAGAAAAACTCGTTAATAGCTGCTCGAGCAGTCACTTCCGCTGTTTGTGTAGGCAACGGAATACATTCCACCCATTTCGTAAATTGATCGACCATTACTAGAATATAAGAGTTCCCAAATTTTGACTCGGGTAATGGACCTAAGAAATCTAGGTGAATCCTTTCCATGGGAGCTCCTGCGACGTATTGTGTCATAGGGCACCTTGCTTTCCTCGTTGGTTTCTTGTGTACATTACAAACAGTACATGTTTTTACGAAATCCGTGATCTCCTTTGTCATACCAAACCAATGATACTTATCTTTTATTCTGAGAATCGTTCTGGTTATACCTTGGTGACCTGCCACAGGTATTTCGTGATTAAGAATCATCACTTCTCTAATCAAGTCCCTAGGAACTACTAAACGAGTTACATCCGTGCTTTTGTGATGGTTTCTCAATACACCGTCTTTATCAAGGAAAAACAATTCCTTATTAATAAAGTACTTTTTAGCACGTGGACTGCACCTAAACAATGTGGCCTCTGATGGTTCCTCATTTGTGGTGAGCCACATTAGTATTAATTCTAAATCAGGGTCCTTGGACTGAAAGTTCCTTAGTTGCTCTGCGGTATACGATGTTGCTTCTAAAACTGTCGCTACAGTATGTTCAGTTTGGGAGTCATTGATCATACAATTCACAGAAATTTCTTTCATTGTACAAACTATGTCGATTGAACTGACATGCGGTTCCGGAGGTATAACTAACTCATCCTGTTTTTTAATATGTTGCACTACGTGGAACTCCACGTTATTTTGGAACTCAATTCCTGACGGTGGTTTACTATCTAGCATTCTTGTTTCATACTCCACGTTACTCGACTCCTCTTTGCTCAAATACTGCTCTCGATCGCTGTTAAGTGTCAGAACCTCCCTGGTAGGCTCCGGTACTAATGGAATTATATCATCAACTTCCTCTCGGAACCCCAACCAATTTTGATGGGCACGAGTGCAATAGTTACAAGCACCGCAAGGAAGATAATTTTGCAACATGTGTCCTACTTCTCGCCGATACTTTGAACATCTGTCATGTGTTAACCTGGATAGGGCATCAGCATTAATGTGCTGTTTCCCTGGTCTGTGCTGCACAACCATGTTGTACTGGCTCAGCTCCTCGAGCCAACGTGCTAGCTGCCCTTGCGGTTCCTTAAAATTTAGCAGCCAGATTAGACTACTATGATCAGTCCGCACAGTGAACTTCCGCCCCAACAAATAATGGCGGTAGTGTCTTGTAAACCTTACAACTGCCAGCAACTCTTTCCTAGTGGTGCAATAATTAACCTGCTCCCTAGTCAACGAAAAACTGGAATAGGCAACAGTACGTTCTACTCCCTTTTGTACCTGTATTAATTCCGCTCCTATTGCACAATTAGACGCATCCGTATCAAGTATAAACGGATCTGATGCATTCGGTAGGGCCAGTACTGGTGTTGTAACCAACGCTTCCTTGAGCTTCTGAAACGCAGTATCTTCAGATTCCTCCCATTTGAACGGTTTCTTACCAGTGATTTGGTGAAGAGGATAGGCAATATCGGAAAAGTGTTGGATAAAATTCCGGTGATAATTGGCGAATCCCAGGAATTGCTCGACCTCGCGAGTTGTCTTGGGTGTTGGCCATTTTTGCACTACCTCTACATATTCGTCTCCTATTGCCATTCCATCCTGGCTTACCTTTCTTCCCAAGAATTCCACCTCTCGTTTTAAAAGGTCACACTTGGGTGGTTTCAGCTTCAGACCATGTTGGCGAAACCTTTCAAAAACAGCTCTCAGATTGTTCAAGTGATCCTCGAACGATTTCCCCATTACCAGAATATCGTCGAGAAATGCCAAGACAATATTCCATGTCAATCCTCGTAATACTAGATTCATCACACGGGCATAAGTTCCCGGTGCATTACAGAGACCGAAGCTCATACGGACAAACTGAAATAGACCGTATTTTGTAATAAAGGCAGTCTTTGGTCTATCTGACTCCTTAACCTTGACCTGATAATAGGCGCTATTTGCATCTAGTTTGGAATACCATCGGTTGCCAGCTAACGTGTCAAGACACTCGTCGATCAAAGGTAGTGGGTATACATCTTTTCTGGTGACGGAGTTCAACTTCCGGTAATCGATACACCAACGAATAGAACCGTCACGTTTTCTGACTAAAACTGGTGCTGAAGCCCACTCAGAATTTGAGGCTTCTATGATGTTTGATTTCACTAATTTTTCCAGATGACCTTTTTCCTCATTGGCAAAGCATGTGGGAACACGTCTCATGCGTTGCTTTATCGGTCTTGCGTCACCAGTATCAATTTCGTGTTCTATGTCAGAAAAAGTACCAAGATCAAATTCATCTCTAGCAAAAACATCCGAAAATTCTTTCAATAGGTTATGTAGTTGAACTTTCTGATCTTCAGACAACAGGGTGCATGATTTATCGTAAAGCTGTTGTAAATGTTCAGGCAGTTTTTGGTCGTTGACATTACCAGAAATGGAGGCGACTACGGGTATACACCCGCTGTCTTCAGCATCTATGGGCTGAGCTTCGAATGCTTCGCCGATACATGTACCCTTGGCCAATTTGACCACTTTATCAGTCACATTTACAATACTAATCCAAGGTTCGGTGAACGAGTCATAGTAACCACGAGGTATCAAAAAACAAGTATCTGATTCTGAGGGCTCAATAACATATTGCGACCAGTTTTGCTTGTCCTGCAAATCACAAATTGTCTGGACTACAGAATTGGGTGGCACCTCAAGTTTTTCCTGGACTGTCACTTTAGATACCCTCGCCATACTATTCACAGACGGGACAAGACCCGTGTGTCCTAGTGTCATAGGTAACGCCTCACCATGCACGAAAAAAACAAGTTTTCGACAATCCAAAATAACTCTAGCTTTGACCAGAAAGTCAAGTCCTAACAACATGCTATCATCGATAGGTGCTACGTATATGTCTGTTATATAGGTTTTAGTGCCTATATGCAACTCCACTGGACCTACAACGAATGCGTCCATTTTCATGCCACGCCCTGCAGCGTGCATTGTTGTTCTTCGCTTAATTGGTGGTCTAACGGGTAAAGACTGAAAAACTGTATCGGAAATAATGGTAACTTCAGCCGCCGTATCAACTACTGAAACAACTTCTTGGCCCATTACTTTTAAAGGCAAACGAAGTAATGACGCAGACCCTAGCTGTCGGATTGTAACGGTTTTTCCCAAATCAGCTTCTGGTTGATCAGGAATTAAATTTACATTGATTGTATCAGTCATGCTAGGGCTCTGTGAGCCAGGATCACGAGAAAAACTCGTCTGTTCAGGTACGTCAAAGTAATGGCTCTCATTCAATAGTGAACTGCTCGCATTATTCAACGGAATACTCTCCATAATTCCTGATGTTTGAGTTTGCATACTTGCTGTTTTTGTGGCTAACCTGTATTGGTTACTGTCAGATTTTTGTACCTTACGTAAGGGTGGAGGGACATATTTTTCACTAGATTTTTGGCGACTTTCAATTGGCTGGGCCGGAGGTGCGCCGCCTAGTCCGACCCTTTCCTGTTTAAAGGATTGGTCCTGTTATCTTTTGGCAAGGTTTCAACCTTGGCAGGGCAGTTACGACTGATATGCCCCCTTTTGTGGCAATTATAGCATTCTGGCCCTTGGGAATTACCTACAGTGGGATTTCCACGCTGGCCTCTTTGATATGTGCCTCTCCCCTTGTTTTCCTTGAGCTGTTCTGAAAATTGTTTTTTCAGCGTATCAAGCTCCTCTTTATGTGCAACCTGGAGTGCATCTATTTTCTGTGTTAATTTGTCTATCATTGATCCAACTAACCCTTCTAACCTTTTATCCATGTCATTTGACTTAGGTTCTGACCTAGACATTGCTGCTGCTTTAGCTGTGTACGTCGATTCGTAGTCAATGTCGCTGTTCTCATCATACGGGGCAAGACCCCGAGTTTGTGCATTTGTACCATAGATTGAGTTGTGAGTATGTTGGTACCATTTAATGTGATCTATTGCCGCCTCTACTGAAACGGGTCTCATGGTCGCTGCATGCTGACCAGCTTGTTTATCTGCACAGCCTTGGCAAATTTTCCATATTGCCTGTGTGTACATGTAATCGTCGGGCAATTCCCTATAGGCTTTACTGGCAATCATAAGGACTCTGTCTGCCCAGTCTTCTATCTTTTCATGTCGATCTTGCCTTGCGTTCTCAAACTGAACTTTTAATGTCTCAGGCAAATCTTGATAATTGAATCGTTTTTCTAATTTATGGATTAGTTCGAAATAATCCATGGATTCGTCTCTGTCTAGCAGATTAGTATAAAAATCGCCTGCTTTACCCTGAAGGCACCAGCAAAGGTGATCCTTCTTTTCCGTGGAATTCCACGAAAGATTATCTGCATACCTCTCGAACTTATTGTAAAATGTTCGCCAGCTGCCTGTTCCATCATACGACAAACCTTTCGGCATGTCTATCCGACTTGAATTCTTGCGAGGTGCAGCCAAGTCATTTCGCCATGGTGTCTGTTGCGGTAAATGCATATTCAAATTGTTTGTGACTGGACAGGGTGTTGAAACAGCCCTTATCGCTCTATAACGGTTTGGTGTTGTATGCATTGGTAGAACTGGATTTTGCAGTCTACCCAGTTTTTGTGCATTGCAATCTTTCATTGGCTCTCTAGATGTGGGGGGTGCCTTGCGCCTTGGTGCAGGCACTGGTCTCCTCCTTGCAGTATCAGAGTATTGGCTAGGGCGCTCTGACTGCAGTATAGTATCGTATTTCAGACGTGAGTTATCACGTACAACATTTCGAGTTAGTACTTCAACCGTAGGTTTGTGGAACCAGGCACCTTCGGTTTTGACATGTGCCTCCGCAGGATAATTCTCTTGTTTGCAGTACTGGTGGTCACCCAACTCACGAGTGTAATCAGATGGCTTGCGTAACTCTAACTGTTCTAAGTTTTCATCAATACACTCTTCAGGCTCCAATAAAAACTCGTCAGATAACTCATCGTCATTGTGTCCAATATTCTGAATATTTTCCGATGCGCCTACCTTAACATCATCATCAATGTAGTAGTTTGTAAAGTCAAAAGCGGACTCCGTCCGTGCATACTGATCTTCTGTTGGGTCAAATGGTGTGAAGTCTATCATGTCCAGTAATTTATCTGTGATACGGAGTCTCGGAATCTCCGTGAGATTTGTCAATGTAATATTGCCATACTTTTCTCTGAGTAACAATATTTGTTCTGCTAGCCTTTCGCCTACCCCAGGTAATAATCTCAAGTATTCAACTGGGCAGTTGTTTATCTGGATCTTATTCATCCTGAAAAACTCACAATTTCATATGCTAAATATCACGAAAACAATAATAGCAATTACAATCACAAAGGTTGTGTGATAAGATCACAGCTGTTTCACAAATAGCTCATGTGGCAATATAACCTAAGTGCAATATTCGTGTGTTTTACACATTCACTTTATGTATATATTCTACAATGCACTCGTTGTAAAATATCATAAAAAGAACCTATCAGCCTTATTAACTTACAACGATTATGAAATAACTGAACAAAATGTTACTACAAAATTGTACCATGTGTACCTCTGGTTTATTTTGAATAGACGAAGGCAAATCTGTGACCGATAAACAAAACCAATAAAAACGGTAATTTTACTCGAAATTACCAAACACACTGTAAAAATCGATCACCAGATCCTATTGTTGTACAACGGCAACAATAATTCAAAACTTTTTACGAAATTTCAACTGAAATTACAAACCACGTGTCTGCCGTGACACTTCGAAGCCAAAAATGCAGTCTCAGTTCGAAAAGAAACCCTGCTCGCAGCGCCAGTGTTGTGTTAGCCAAGTATTAATAACAATGACACCAAATGTCAACTCGAGAGTGACTCTAAACCATAAACACTCACCAACAACAGGTGAATCGCCGATATCCAACACAGATCGTCGTCACTCGTCTGTTCACTTCACACCCGCCAAAACGATACCCTTTTCCCACTCGTCTACACACAGTGTCACACACAACGGTATCCTTATTCCGGGATCCAGTCCACCTTGGTACATCCAATAACCAACGTATAGAATATACTAGCGTAACGGTACTAGTAACTACGTGTGTACACACACCACAATGGTCTTAGCGGATATTCCGGATATGGAAAGAGTCAATCATCCGGAAAAGGAGGAATCATTGACGAGACATTAATTATGATGCCTCAACCCGTCCCCATTCCTATAGGAGGTGGATTGGCCGGAGCTGGTATTGGTGGTGGACTCGGAGGTGGTCTGGGAGGAGGTCTCGGTGGATTCGGATTGGGTGATCAATCTGGACTTCGTAAGTTTTTTTTATTTCTTTAATAAGACTTAAATAATATAATAGTGTTTTGAATTTGTTTCATTATCATTGAATAAGATTTTTAATTATTTCAATTATCGAGTTTTAAGTGGTTTTTATACTTCGTAATTAATCCCCTTTTTAATCTCCTTTTATTTTGGGAACACCAATTAAGCAAACCAGACATAATCCTGCAATTGATATCCAATTCTGTAATAGATTCAAAACTGTATGTCACTTTAAACTATAAAATAGACTATTTAAATGGATTTTTGATTATTTGTTTACGAGTTTAGTTTTGGTGAAAAATTTATAAAGCTAAATATAAAGAATATAATACAATTGTTTATCAATTGAAACGCACGCAAATTAGGTCGAGGTGTAATCGACGCCAACCTTTATTGACAAGCATTCTGATAAATTCTTAATGAATGTAAAAATGCATTTGCGTGATGCAAAATAACTCATTTTTCTTTTTTTCCAGTTCTTCTCCTCCTCCTTGTTCCATTCCTTCTAGGAAACTCTAACGGAATCCTCGGTTAAATATTTTGCTGACAGTCATTTATAGGTAAGTATATGAAAAAGAAAAAAACCAAGTATAAATCAATTATAATGTTTGAAAAATATTTTAGACCAAATATTGCATTTATGTTTATGCATATGGCAATAACGTTAGTGGTGAGATTGACATAAATGTCAGCTGTCTTTAGGTCACTTTTTTCGCAAAATTGTCAATAAAATTGTCAATATCTTTTGCAATTCAAATTATTCAAATTACATTTGAGAAATATTTAAATGTAAATATTTAAATAAATTTTAACAATTAAAGTTGCTGAAATCGTATAAAACAACCACCGTTTACAAACAGCAAAAATAATTTATTTATTTTTTCGTTGCAGGAGCTTAGAGTCTGTAAAGAGATTTACAGAGATGACCAAACAGTGTGACCTCCTATAGTCATTATGGCTTTTTATAAAAGCATATAACATTATATATAATAAATAATGTAATAATATATGCTGTTGTTTAAATGAAATCAAAATAGAGTAGTTAATGAACCGAATTTCAATAATAAATTTAAATAATTTGGTGCACGTAAGTCTAACGACCTCTTTTTAGTAAACGGGTGTCTGCAAGACCTTTTTGGTCTACTTTAAGCTATATCTTCAATACTAATTGAACAAATATCCGTAACGTTCTAAAACATTTTGAAAGACCAAGTACTTTCAAAACATGTGCGGAACACACAATGAAACTAACTCACTACATCACTGATCTTAGAAAGTTTTTTATAAAGAGTGCCAAAACGTTCTAAAACATTCTATTGATCAAATACTTCCGGAACATGTTCGGAACCCAGTGAAACTATCTCACTACATCACTGGTCATGTAAACATTCTACATAGATGGCCAAAGAACAGGCAAATTGAAAAATCATTTTACAGTACCAGCCGTGAAAAGTCAAGAATATAAGTGGAATAGCTAAAATTCACAATGGTTCACCCCTCGTTCGTAAGCTACACTTTGGGTTAGCTGTAGATATTTTTGTAGACTTCAAACATACACCAGAAAACGGTTGTTTACTGTCGGAACAGTTACCATTTATACATGGAAACAAAATTAACGATAGTTAGCTGTTTCTACTTAAAACACAAAAATGAGTACCGGGAAATTAATACTCGTGCTACGCTCCATTATAAATTTTTGACAATAAAACGGAGCTTTTTTATAAGAACATTTTTAGCAAACGTGTGCGCATACTGGAATAGTATAAAAATAATGCGATCGATTTTTGCACATTAAACATCTTCAAGTAATTTATTGTACTTGTAATCTCAACAAGCACAGAAAGTCAAAAGTACTTAAAACATCTTTATAGATGCAGTCATTTTGCCAGAACATAAAACGATAACATTGCGAAGGTCTGATAAGGATTGTTCATCATGACGCTGCACCATGTAGGGTTTTGGTGACCGAGTGGCTTATACAATTGATCACATGGCCTCTCAACATTGAGATGCGGGTCCGAGTCTCATTGCGGGCAGAGTGAGCTCGTCTTAGTTAACAATGATTACCAGTAGTTTTCTAAGGTCGAGGGGTTTTGCGCGGGAACTTTGGCTTCATCCCCTGTCAATCTGGACGCCAAATTGTTAAAATTGGCGCAAAACAGAATTCAAACAAACCAAACAAACAAACAATAATAGCCGCAAAACAATTATATACACCATACGTTATGCCTGTTTATTTCTTGTTACATGGTGTTTTGATAAACTTTTGTGGTAATTCTGTGAATCCTAATTTTGCACAAACGAGTACCCATTATATAAAACTGTTTATAGACCACGTGCTCAATAGTAGATGACTAACCTCTTTAACCACTTGGCCACTGAAGACCCTTGATGGTTTTTAATAATTTTAATGAGGTAAAAATGAAATTACTATTTTAATAATTTTGTTTATGAACATGATAAAAGATAAACTTGTTTGGTAAACAAAATACCAAGAAAACTGTCCAAAAAAAGACAACTGCCAAAGCAAAGTCCAAGAAGCCGACCAAATTCAGAACCAACCACCTAAATTAGAGCAAAAACATCAATGGTCCTGACTTGGTACAGGCGTTTGAAGAAAAGGTCCGGTTAAACCGTTTTTTTTTCCATGGCAAACTTCGCACTTCCAGTCAAGAAGCGTTGCGAGAAATGATCAGCAATAATTTTTTGCGAATCCTCCATTTTAAGGAGCATAACAGAAATTCAGTTATTTTATAGATGATAAAATCTATGTCTAATATTTTTTTTATAAAACTAGAGACGTAATAAATATTATAAACTCTCGCAAAAAGAAAGGCAACATACCAAAAATAGGAAGTTTACTGGCACACTTCTTGTTCATGAGTTCTTTTACCATGGAATATAACATAATATTGTAGCATATAAAGCAATAAATAAAGTAAAAAAATGTCATTATCTGTTTTGCCCACCATTTGCTTGTAACGCAGCCCTTACTCGTTTTGGCATGGATTCAATGAAACGTTGAGTACGAACACGCGGTATCCTTTGCCACTCATACTGAAGTGCCAACTCTAATTGTTGCAGATTTTGCGGCGACGGTTGTCGTTGGCGCACAATCCAGTTCATCACACAGATGTTCAATTGTGTTGAGATCTGGAGATCGTGATGGCAAACGGATCACATTGACATTCTGTTGCTCTAAAAAATCTATACTGTTACACGTGCTCTATGTGGTCAAGCATTGTCGTGTTGAAAAATTTCTCTTTGAATGTCAATTACGAGCAATAAATGCGGCCGTATAATTTCGACTCTATACCTAACAGCGTTAAGTTGCCTGGGATATGTATCAGTAGTGTGTTTTTGGCATAAGACTCATCGCTGAACCTCACTCTTCTCCAGTTCTGTAAATTCCATACACAAACGGTAATACACCATCTAACTCTTGTTTGGCGGTGTTGGCGTCTCATTGTTGCTCCGACGTAAGGTCTTTTTGTCGGCAATCCATGAGAGCGTAACCGATTTCGTACTGTCTGTGGTGATATACGGCACAACCCAGGGACGTTTACAGCTATTTCTGTTGCAGCAATAGTCCTGTTCCGTAGATGGAATATTAAAATGTAACGATCCTGCGCCCGAGCTGTAACAAGTGGACGTAGTCGATCTGTCCTAGTACTAAGCTGCTGGTAGTGTCTCCAAAGGCGTGAAATTGTGTTACGATGAACATTGTACGTTCTGGCAACATCATTCTGTGATTCCCCGGTCTCGATTCGACCGATAGCGATATTCCGGGTAACAGCATCTAACCTTGTCATAGCGTCACCTCATCATAATTTTATTTTAATAGTCGGTCTATCGTAGTACCAAGCTGCTGGTAGCGTCTCTAAAGGCGTGAAATTGTGTTACGGTGAACATTGTACGTTCTGGCAACATCATTCTGTGATTCCCCGGTCTCGATTTGACAGATAGCGATATTCCGGGTAGCAGCATCTAACCTTGGCATAGCGTCACCTCATCATAATTTTATTTTAGTAGTCGGTCTGTCGTAGTACCAAGCTGCTGGTAAGCGTCTCCAAAGGCGCGAAATTGTGTAACAATGAACATTGTATGTTCTGGAAAAAGCATTCTGTGATTCCCCGGCCTCGATTTGACCGATAGCAATATTCTGTGTAGCAGCATCTAACCTTGGTATAGCGTCACCTCATCATAATTTTATTTAAGTAATGCAGTCAAGAAAAGAAATAGCGGGGTTTTATACCGATTGTCTGATTTAAAAAAAATACCCATGATTTGCAGTAGAAAGTAGACCCTGTTTTAGCAGTGCGTAATTCATAGTGTGTTCCAGATTTCGACCACAGTCGTTCAAGGATGAATGAACTTAAATGCTTTCATCTGGGAAACCTTATTATGATGTTGTATATATATATTTGAATATTTGTAGGTTATTTGTTCGGTTTGCGTTTCTTTTTTGAGTGAGTATACAATAAACTTTTATTTTAGTTGTGGTTTTACAGCAAAACAAGAACAAATAACTATTTCATTAAAATTTATAATTCAAACTCTTATATTATATTTATAAACCATAATACAATATTAAAAATCCCAGCTATATGTACGATATAACTGTTTTTTATTTGAGCAGACGTCAATTGACGATTTGATAGTCTGAAATTGAGTTGACCGCCGACGCGTATGCGTTGCCAGTAACGGATATTTACGACCGTCAAATCAGAAAGTGATGCAAATCTTCCGATACACTACTGTTATCTACATCCTACTGCTACGGAAATAAAAAGACTAAATTGAATAAAATGGGTTAGTGTTATTTACCGGAAATAATGTCTGCGCTTGCGTTAATTTCTGACTACATCAAATGTGGAATTGATGCCATTAAATTTTTAACGTTGTCCAATGAAAACTGACGTTAAGTCATAAAAACAAATAAAGTTTTATTGAAGAAACGTAAGTATATATACAACACTCAAAACATCAAAAAAGAGAGTTGAAAGTACAAATTACAAATCCATGTTTTGATGGAAAACTCAATCTCAAGCAACAAACACTCAAGGCTGAGCACATCCTCCTATACTAGTGACGCGTGTTATGTTACTTATAGCTGCTCCGGATTCCTCTCCCAATAAAAACGCAACGCCATGATATGGCTGAAAGTGGCGTTAAGACAACATTCACACAAACATTTAAAAAGTTCAATCTTAAAAAATTGTTTGTTGAGGAAATCGATGCAACAATGCAATAATTGCAGGACGTAAATACCTTAAAAATGCTGCAACATAAACAATTAGATCCAACTGTCGAGTCTCATTTCCATTCCTTATTATTATTAGATATTTTAGCAGAGATAAAATAAATCACAAGAAAAAATATTTAAGGAATTATACAATATAACTGAGAGACAAATTCTGGTGTTCCATTATTAATAATATAATATGATATCATGAGCAAGAAACAAATAGTATTTTTTTACATATCATATTGTCGTCTGTCTAAGTTGACCATTTTAATAATATTTGCACCGACTGGAGCAGAAACTAGATAAAGTTAACCAGACAAGAGTTTTTAAGGATACCAGCAAGTGATATTAGCTCAAAATATAATTACTTTTTCAAAACAAACCAAAATTAACAAGGTTATAAATTTAGCGTGTTTTTTTTCAAGTCATAAAGAATAAAATCAATACATATTAACATGAAAAGATGACTTTGAACTGAACAGACAAGGAACGTCGTAACAAGCTATCGTCATGGATCATTTTAGACTTCCTGTCTGATGCGCAAACTCGCATAACCATGCACACAGAAATGTGAAATCAACATTACACACAATTACATGTTAAAGGGAAGTGTCCACTGCTATAAAAACAGACATCGACCAAAGTAACGGCACTTGAGATTTCAAGGCACACTAATCAGGTAACGAATTCGATTTGTTTGTCTGTTTTTTTCTGACGTAGAAAAATGAATCAATGTCCGTTTCTAAACAAAATGCATTTACATTGTCTGGTAAAAAAACAAATTAAACAAGAATACCCCCGAGGCAAACGTGTTGTTCAACTGAATGCAGACGTTATTATAAATATTGAATTATAGATTAAAGATAAAAGTATGGAATTTTTTTTTAAGAAGTAATTGTGAATACATGTTTCTTCAAATTTTACGACTAATTTGTTATTGCATAACCCATCTTTAAAATTAACTTTTGATTTTGTTAAAAAAAACCTGTTTTTATTATGCTTACTGAAGCGTTATATTTACCTTATTACTTGGGAAAGAAAATTTCAAAGAAGAATTTTATTTGGCAAATTAGATGATTAGGAAAAAAACAGTTTCCATAATTGATGAATTGTCACTATATAACTATTTAAACAACATGCCTTATTTCTGATTTATTAATTTTTACAGAATGAAACTTACAATTGCCACTGTCACTATTTTAGTTTGCCTCTGTGGCATGAAAGGAATTTATGCTTCTAGCTACGGTAGTTCGGGGTACGGATATTCTGGATACGGACCAAGCTCTGGAGGTAGTTATGGGAGTAGTTACGGGGGTAGTTCTGGTGGCAACTACGGGGGTTATGGGAGCAGTTACGGTGGTAGTTCTGGTGGCATCTACGGTGGCGGAGTCTCAGTAGGTTACGGCCAAGGTGGATACGGTGGCAATTACGGATACGGAAAAGGCGGATTTTCCGGTTACGGTAACAGTGGATATTCTGCATACGGTCTCGGTGGTTATTCCGGATATGGAAAGGGCGAATCATCCGGAAAAAAGGGAGGAATCATTGACGAGACATTAGTTATGATGCCTCAACCCGTCCCCGTTCCTGTAGGAGGTGGATTAGCCGGAGCCGGTATTGGTGGTGGACTTGGAGGGTACGGAGGTCTCGGAGGTTTAGGACTTCTCGGAGGTTCCCTCAGTGATCAATTAGGACTTCGTAAGTTTTTTAATGATTACTTTGACTTACGTAAAACAAATTGTGCATTATAGTGTATTTCGCAGTAATAAATGGATATCAATTTCATCGCTAAAAAATCTTTGAACGTAAACTTATAAGGTAGTGACATGAGTAGTTTTGCTTAACTGAGGAGATATAAACCTACTTCCGCCAAGATTAGTTTCTGCATTGAAAGCATTTGAATGTTTACGATTTTGTATTTTTTTTAAAATATAAAGAAAACAACAGACCAATTTTTATCAATAGAAATACAAGCTAATTGTGTCGAGGATTCTAAATTCTAGTGACCTTTACTGACTTAATTAAATCATGCAGTTATAGAACGGAAAATATAAAATGTTAAATCGAGACGTGGAACCGTTCACGCGAATGATCGAAACTATTATGCATTGTTTAATAAAAATAATAATAAAGTTTTCTTTTTATTTCCAGTTGTTCTCCTTTTCCTCATTCCATTCCTCTTGGGAAACTCCAACGCAGTTTTTGGTTAAATATCTTTAATATTAAGTAGGTAAGTATCAATTAAAAACGAAACAAGGATATGTATATATATAAACCAGTTTATGTTTTATACATTAACTTTGGTCTAATGATTGTATGTAAGCATATCGTTGAAGATTGAGGTAAATGGTGGTTATCTGGTAAGATTGGGTTAAATGTCAGTTTGTTGTTTGCTGTTGTTAGCATGATGTTTAACGCCACTTTCAGCTATTTTTTTATCTATATCATGGGGTCCAGTTTTTGTTAAGGGAGGAAGCCGGGGTACCCGATAAAACCCCGACCTTCGTGAAGGTAGGAAATCCTTGTCAGTTAAGATTGGAATCGAGTACACCCTGCCTGCAATGAGACTCGAACCCGCAAAATCAATGTTGATAGACCACGTGATCAGTAATAGACGAAATAACTTAACCACTCGATCACCGAGGCCCCTTAAATGTCAGCCTTTAATAATTTTATCTAAAATTTATAGTGCGTTATTCAGAATTTGTACAAGTTAAGTACTGCTATCATATTTTCAAAAATCTTGTAAAAAGTTAAATAGACTTATTTTGTACAAAACAAACATTGATTGCACATAGTGATAATTATTTATTTTTCTTTGCAGGAGCTTTTGAGATTTACGAAGATGACTCACTGTTGGCCCTCGATAGCTTAATTACTTTTGATTAGAGTTATACACATAAATAATAGAATATTGTATATAGTTTATCATTATTTAATTGCAATGATCGAGTCAATGACTAGTTATACGCAGCAGTATTTTAGTTCTATGGACAAATATTTATAGGATAATATGAAATATGATCACGAGTGCCGCATAACGCATCTGATTAAACGAGTGCACGGAACTTGTTCCGCGCACGAGTTTAATATGATGCTTTATGCTGCACGAGTGTTCATATTTTGGATATTCACGATGCCCAATTGATTATCCTATTTATTATATAGATCAAAATTGTTTTCGTAAATTTTTAATGCTTAATTTTAAATTTTATGAACGGCGGATGAATATTTGTATAGTACAAAACCAACTGCAAGTTTAGCGGGAAAAAAACCGGGAGTGAAAATAAACGATAATTTTCACATGTGATTTACCGTGATTTCTGTCACTCGGAAAATTCGATATTTCATCTCTATCTATATAATATTAACTAATATCCCACCTCATGTTTGAATCTGGGTTCCGGATTGGCTGATTGACGTCACGTGTCGACACTGTTTTATATACTGGTTAGTAAACTTTAAACGGAATCACCAGGTAAAGGTTGGGTGATCTTGGCAACATTAAAACGCACAAAATAAAATGTATTTTCCGATGTTTTAAGACAGTCTGGATATATTCGTAACAGAGTGAGTTGCTGACCTAATAGAAGATATAAAGGGTTAGAAAATTATATATAGGGACTCGCAACACGCTCGGGGCATGTATACATTTTACTAACCCGTATATCTTTTATTAGATCTCAACTCTGTGAACGACCCTTTGAAACGACGAATGTAGTTCCTCTTAAAATGGTATCTTTCTTTGTAATTTATTTTCTTTGGCTTTTTTCTTGTTTTGCTTTTACTTTTTAGGCTTATTGGAAAGAAGGATGTTTGAAAAATTTTTAATCATTTGATGAAATATAATGGATTAGGTGTAATTTGGTCTAGTGGAAGGATTGCAAATTTCCTGTTTTCAGAGTCTCTCGGACTTCATCTCTGATAATAGGGATGCTTCCAGAGCTTTACAAAGAGTTAGAAATGGTCAATTTTTCTTAATTTTGGATATAGTTTGAAAGTGGTATGGTACTTTCAGACCACCAAATGGCATGCCAATAAAATCGGTGGAATATTTTTTAATTGACTTTATGTTAATATAAACAAAGAGGGAAAAAGAGGTCTTCAACAATTGTGTTGTCGTTCCAAGGAATCTCCTGTCCACGCCACGCAAACTGTAATATCCCCTGCCTGGCTGTTGGCTTAAATTACTATAATATTACAATACACTTGTGCTAAGATGTACAGTAAGAATAAATAAAATAACAAATCATATTGTTTCTCCAAAATGTTTTGAAACATTTCAAATTGATCCGAACTGAAGGCACGTTTGGAACAAACCAGACAAATTTACCTAAGCGTCGACCAGATGACCGATAAATATCAAACAAAGATTTGAATATGAAAGATAAACTGAGAGATTGTTTGAATAATTGATACGTTTGGTTAACGGATGACGTAGTCAGCTGCATATCTTAATAACTTCGCTCGTGCTACCGTTTGCTTTTTGCTGTTTCACATCTTATCAAAAATCTGTTGATACTTTTTCGGCAATTAAGAAATCAACATAATGTAGCTGTCACAAATTAAACGAGAACATTTGTAATAGGAAAAACCACCCAGTCAATATTTACTACTGACCAAGCCACTCAGTCAAAGTATTAATCCTAGGTACCACTTACACCACAAAAAAGAGTGACAGTAAAACACAGTTAACTTTCACCACAACGAGTAACAGTAAATTCTAATATGACGTGCTTTAAAGGCTTTGAGTCCACAACTGTGGTAAAAAATTATTTATCTATGAGCAACACGCGCTGAGAAGGGTGTGTTTTAAATGTCTGTTCCAATTACAAAACTGTAACTCCCACCGGAAAGCTATTGCATATGACGTACAAATCTTATAAATAGCGACACGCGCTATAATTATCCGTTGGAATATATTGTGTGTTACATTGACGGAACAGCCAGTTTATGGCGGAAATGGTGTTTTCTATAGGTACGAAAATATTATAAATATACTCTAATTGTCTTATTAGAATAGAAATAATTCACGGAGGCTGTGATTTATCATTGTTTTACAACAAATGGTCACCCCGTGGTAAAACAATGATAAACCACATGTAATGAATGTGTGACGTCACTGGAATGTCTAGTATGCTAGTGAATGATTTGCTTTAAAAATAGACATGACCGATTTATCTGGCACAATTAGCCATGGAAACAGACTCTACACCATCGTGTTTTATTAGATTTAATAGTATTAATTCTAGCATCAGTTCCCTATACAGAAACTATGATTTCCATTTTAACGTAATAAAATTGACGGGAATATGTATCATGTTATCATTGCTATGTACGGCACTAGTATTAACCAATTCTATATACGAATTGGATAAAGTAAACAATAACACTGATTGTGTGCAGTTATCAGCCGATCCAAGCAATTTGTGGAACGACACTGGATGCATTCAAGCATTTGAGTTACCCGACAACGAATTATATGCTAGAGTATGCTGGTATGAAGCTTCAGTGATCTTGGACCTAAGAAGGTTTCACAATGGAAAAGCTACTCCTTATGGATTACAGTTAAACCTGAACCAATGGAACTATTTAGAAAGACTGCAAGACGCCATAGACAAGTCAATAGAAAGTACACTGAGACAAACCCATCACAATTATACAAAATAAATGAATTCACCTCTTTCGCGTTGTCTTCTTGATATTTACCCAAATATCACACTCAAAACATGAGAAATTTTCACTAGGACTAATTATTTTGGTAAAGTTTTCCCAAGAAAATTAAGTATCTCTCCAAATGTTTGTGAAGACAAAGAAAATGTACAAAGTTTCCCAGGAAACCAAACATACATATCCATACAGATGACGCCTTCACTAATTAAATCTCATTTTAATCCAATGTAAAAGCAAAACTTAGTTTTTTGACTTCCCTTTTTCAAAGGTTACGTGAAGTGTAACATACAACTGTACAAACAACACAGCAGGTTAGAAATGTGGGTCATTACTACTGTAGGTAATTGACTCTAGATATAAGCAAACATCATCTTCAAACCTAATTATACCATACTTAAACAATTATGGGGAAATGGGAAACAATAGTGAATTATCTCTTCCTGAAAATTACCAGATGGCACCGCTGTTCCCGGTCCACCGTCTATATGTTTACAAACTGATGAATGTGCGTAACGCTATTGACAATTGAATCTCACTCGGATAAATACGCGAATTTAACAATTTCTGCTTTGAAAGAAGGATGATCAAGAATTAAAAAATAGAAATGCAAAACTTCCTGGAATGAAAATGAGTTAATTGAAAAGTTTGTAATCTATAATTAATGCTGAAGGGGTCATTGTCGACCTGGGTACTATATCAGCGTACCCAGGGTACTTAAAATTTGAGAAATGGTACCCAGGGTACTGTCGCTTAACATAAACGTATCCAGACCAATATTGTTGAATCAAATCCATTATTTTTCAACAGGTGTTCATAAACATGAACATAATCAAAACAAACTTAACTGTAAACTGTAACAAACCGCCATTCTTCTATTTATAATTGTGGACAAATTAAGGAAGGAAATGAACGTAATCTCTCGATACTTACCACACCGGGTACGTTTATGTTAACCGACAGTACCCTGGGTACCATTTTTCAAATTTTAAGTACCCTGGGTACGCTGATATAGTACCCAGGTCGACAATGACCCTTTCAGCATAACGAACATCACCGTTTCATCATGTTCCTTAAGAAAACAAAAAACAATTATTTATAATAAACTAGCAATATTTTCTTACAAAAAATATTTTCTCTTTCAATTAATATATTTATAAGACAGCATTTTTTTAAAAATCTGGTTACAATGCCAATGTTACTCCACTGCCGCTGTATGTGTCGTCCATTTCGATGTTAGAAAGGTTGAAGCAAAATATTTCTATGCCGTTAAAAAAACATCACCAAAAAGTATTTCAGTTCTGATGAAATATCAATTGCTCGGAAATAATGGTAAAGAATTAAATTCACACAGTATAAACATGTATGCTCTCGTACAGATAAGAAAAGGGGGGGCAGTTTGCGCGAACTGTATGTCAAATCTGTTGTAAAACGATAATAAATATATTTCTTTTTTATGGCCCCGAGAAAGATCTTTATTGTTTTGTTTTGAAGAATTAATATTGTTTTTTTTCTTCTTTGTGAGTTTACAAACGCTGATATTACATTATAACCGGAAATTAACATGGACCGGCTACCACGGCGCCACCTGAACACGGGCGATAACTCACTATTTTTCGTCATTAACCTCAAAGGCAACCTGTGAAATAGATTAAGTCATTTCAATAACACATTTTATTTTCAATCAACAAAACCAGTGTAATAACATAAACATGTGTAATATAAAGAAGAAAATTTACTTTTGAAGAAAACAACTTACATTTTAGAAACTTATGAAATTATTGATGACAAATTTTAGCTTTGAAATGAACAGTTTGAATGACAATTTTAAGCAAAATGAAAACTATTGCACATCATAGATATTATAATAAAAACAATTCAACAAAACCAATGCATTTTTAAGTAACACTAGGTACAAGTTTTAACATTAATACAAGGATGAAATTTGAAAATTAGCTTGCATTTGAAGAAACTGTAGCAAGAAATGGTAATTTAGAATACTTAGTAACTCTGATTAAAAATGGCCATAAAAAAACTTTTTCAAGTGTTTATATGAAAATAGGATGATACATGTAAATTTGTATAATGACATAACTGTTAATATGAAATGTTTGGAGAGCATCTAAAAAAAAAAATCAACAAAAATATGTCACCAGAAATTGGAAGTTAACTCAAACAGGTCATGTGCTAAAATGATTTTATTAACATTACATCTATATATATATATGTCAGTACCATATTGAAAAGAGAAAAACAAGAAAAAAACAAAACAAAACAAATACTTGATGTATCACAATAAAAATTAAGAGACTGATTTCAATATCAGTTATTTTAAAATCCAGATCAAATAAAAATAAACACAGAGGTGATAGTTTAATGGGAAAAAACAGTAGATAAAAAAAAAAACTACATGACTCAGTACCACTAACACATGTCAGAAAATTGAATATTTTTGCATCAAAATTAGCTCATTGGATACTAATTATGTCAAGTGCAACTTGCTCCACCCATCACAACTATCATCAACTATTTATAAATGAAAAGTCTAAAGTCATGAAACAGTTATCCTAAAACAACCATTGCATAAATAAATACATATATTTCTAAAAAAAAAATTTTTAACATGGATTTAATAGAGGAAATTAATTATGAACTTGCAAGAATGCCATTGGCGAAAAAAATGGACCCAAGACAGTTACCATGCCGCAAGTGTAACGAAGACTTTTATGCAAGGCAGGAGATGTGGCAAGTCTTGGCCCTAAACACAGACAATACAAATTTCGCAAAAGACTTAATGGCAACATACCATTCTTTATTACATTTGGACATTGCCACTGGACTGATGATTCTGTACTATAAAGACATTAAATCTGTTGTTGCTTTACAAATTTTGGCCAAAAAAGTGAAAAAGATGATGAATGGGAAAAAGGACAACCAAATCAGTTTAATGTGCATGGAAACAATTAACAGGAGGTAAGAAAAAGAAAATAATTTTAAATTTCCTTATGAGCAGGTATTTCTTCCCCCCCCCCCAAATCTATTTGGTGGGTGTCCTGATGTATCAGAATGACATTTACTGCAGGTAGTTGTAGATTAGGCTAAAATCTTTGATTACCAGTGTCAATTATTTCCAGGGATGGTGGCTTTCTCCAATACATCAATTACTTAATTATGGAATTGAATCCACATCGCTATTGCTGATATTGATGGAGGAACAACCTACAACAATTTTATAACTTAAATTAAAGGAGGTTAAAATTTCTATGTCAAATATTTTTTTTTAACATAATATAACACAATTTTAGGTTATACAAATGTATGAAGTTACTGAGAATAAAAACCACACAAAAAAATTTGTAAAGAAAAATGTGTTAAATCAATCAATTTAGTACAAATATACAATGCACATTAATCAAGATCTGAATATAGCTTGATTTTGTACTGGTACAGGATTTTACAAGTTAGTATAGTTCATCCTTTGCTCTGAAAAGGCTACTTGTTTGTGGATTTTTCTCCAAAATTTAGAACCTCTTCTTCTCTTTATACCGCTCCATAATACAAACCCCAAGAAATCTGTGTTCTGACAACATGATAAATTAAACATTTGTTAAAAATTCAAAGATTAATTGTACAAGTGAATTGAATACTTGTGTTGATCAATATAAAATCGTGACATTTAATCCAAATAGAAATATCAAATTGGACATAATAGATAGGTCATGAAAGATCCCAGTTTAACTTTCTCATGTGTATAATTGGTGTAGTATATGTACCAGGTCTTTCTGACCTGTCAGAATCCAAATATTTCTTAAATTATAAGAAGTAGTATTTTAAATAATGTTCCAATACATTGATATTGAAATGTGAAAAACAAGACATGTAAACAGTATATATTAACCTACCAATAAATGAAATTGCAAATTCCAATACCAAACCAAGAGAGCATTTCTTCCTTTTTAAAAAAAAAATTAATTTTGCAGAAATCAGTTAGCAGAGATGTTTTTGGAACAGCCTTCATCATGTTCATGGCAAACAGAAGATACAGAAGATGAAAGTCAGGAAAATCAAGCAAATCCTTCTGGTGAGGAAGAGGAAGATTTGAAACAAGAAAACTTGGACAATTTGGTTATATATATTAACTAGGTACTTTTTAAAAAATTAAATTTCTTAATTGTTTGTACTTAAAGTTTTAAATTGCTATTTTTTGTTGCTGAATTTATCAATTTTCCTTTTATAAATCTTGTACAAGGACTATAAATCCTGCATATGCAATGAAAACAATTGTTGTATTCTACAAAGTAAGATAAACTTGACCTGCTGCAGGCCATCTTGGTCCACTGCATTCAAAATGTCCCATCCACATTTATCACATTTAGAAAAAAAAAAGGTCAGGAAAATTGTTTGTCAAGGTACACTATAGCACCTTCTTGATCACACAAAAATATTCACTCTACTGTTAATGTTACATAAATGCATTTTTTATTATTTTTATGATTTTGTTTTTTAGATATACTTGCCATGATTACTTTAGATGATACTGGTAGCTGCAACATGTACAATTACATCTGTTGGACTCTGGTACTCCTTGATGATCTTAAGCTTACCTCCATTCATCTGATCAGTGATGTTCTTGTTACCATTAGTGACACTCTTCTGACTGCAAATTTAAATATTTTATTAAAAGATTAAGTATTTCATTAAAGTGCATTCGACTTTGTATATAAATCCATGTACACATGTTAAAAATTTTTAATATCCGCATACAAAAGGTTGTTTACACGCTGCATTTCATACCCAAGTGTAAAATTGTTTTTGTCAAATGTCAATTTGATCAAACATTGTTTTTTTAAACCCTTCATCACTATACACATCCTTAATGACCTTATCATATCACGTGCTTTCCTATTTATGAGTGCAAACTTTGCACAAAGGATAATCTGTTCAATGCTTGTAAATGTTTTTGTAATCCAAACTGATCACATTCTTGATATTTTCCTTAAGAGATTTGTTGTAAATACTAAACTCTAGCCTATCCATATAAGTGTGGTGTTCTCAAATCTTCGAATATTACACAAACCTCACCGCAAGACGATCATCGCATTCACAACTCAACCTCCAGTGTCAAATAATGACAGTTTTGATGGTTTATCTGATCGCTTGTTAAATTCACACGAGATCCAATTTTAATCCATGTCATCCTTTTTTTCAAACATCATTCCACACTTAACACAAAACACAATGCAATAGTGTATACATGTTTTCGAAATGCAATGTGGTATTTTTGTTTTTATTTGCTGAACACAAAAGCTACACATAACGCCTGAGGACGAAAGAGTTGTCTCCCATTTAAGGCATCTATAATAGGCACGTCTCTGTCTTTTTGAGTGGTTTAATTGTTTTGTAAGAGTGAATGTCCAACTATTCTATCAAAGTTCTATCATTTTAAATGTATTTTGAAGCATTGGTTTTATCGTAGTGTATTGTTTAGACGAACGGTTTAGAGAGCGACAACTCTTGTTTTTCATGTGTCTATATATCTAGCACAGCGAACAAAACGTGGAACGAATAATGAGCAAATAACAATCTAAAAATAGTTCAACAAACAACACCACCACCACCAAAAAATTCATATGCAACGATATGTGAGTCGCTAATATCATTCTAGATTGTGAAGTTTTAACTATATTTCTAATCAAAGTACTGAGAGCACTGAAAGTGGAGACCATAAAATAAACAGAAAGTTTAAGAAAAAAACAGACAATAGCAAACAAACAAAAATAAAATAAGGGATAATAATAAACTAAAAGTATAGAGAGCAATGAAAGTGGAGGCCATAAAATAAATAAATAGTTCACGAAAAAAAATGCAGACAATAGCAAACAAACAAACAAAAATTAGGGAGAGATAATTATAAACTCAAAGTGAATACCATAAAGAAATAATAAAAATAAATATAATTTATAATTAAAAAAGAAGTAAACAAATTAACAAAACTTAAATTATGTGCCGACAGCAAGGAAAGTGAATACTATAAAATAAATAGAAAAATTAACACAGAAAAAAAGTAAGAAAAAAAATAATAAGCTGTACATATTGACGAAAATCAAACCTAGTTCAACAAGTATTAAATTATATGACAAGTTCGTTATTTTACATTGTTCCTGGTGTACACACTCAAGTAATCACAGACATTTCTTAAATTTTAATTCTTATGATTTTTTTTGGAGCAAAGACATGATGAATTTGTTACAAATGCATTATTACTTTGCATTCATTGACAAAACGTCAGACGTTTATACATTCTTATTGAAAATACACAAAAGAGATTTGTCAAAGCTAAAAGACGCATATAACGATGGATGTTTAATAATAGAACACTGGAAGTATTGCCTCCTTAAAGAGTTTTGTGATTTTAAGATATAGAATTTACGTATCAAGAAAATGAGCACCCGAAGAGATTTTGTTCTCGTTATCCCACCATTACAGTCTTAATCTCTTTTCCCATCACCACGTTCATTTATTTAATTCGGCTTTTGATGTATGGTATTAGAAAAAACTTAAACCTGTTTTCTCGTAAAAGTATGTAAATACTATTTTCGAAACAACTTCTTATTAGGTCGACTTTGAAGTATAAAGTGCTGTTTAATCAATCAATAAGGCATTCAATACATCAAAATGGTCGATCAATGTACTTTCGTAAACTACCTGTTGGTTTACTTTTTTAATCGTGAGAACGAAATATGAAGAAACTAATTGTATTTCTCATTTGCCGATCGACGAGGAGGCATATCCCATCCACCTACGTTTGACTACGTTAAAGAGATTTATATCGTTCAATGAACGTATATTTCTATTAACTGCTGATGATCTTTTATTGAATGATGGAAGGATCAAACATCCACAAATTATCTATGTACTATAAATAAAACTGTTTGCTCTTCAAAAATCATTCAACTATATTATCTTTATAAAATACACAATGGAATGCTGCGCTTTTACAACAAAGCAAAGTACTCGCGGAAACATGGAGATGCGTACTAATTTCGGACGACATATGGCTGTAGTACTGACTAAAGTGAACGACTTTTATTACATAAACCTCTATACAACAACAACTAGCGGAACCCTGGACGATGTTCACTGGGTTGGGATGAATTTTTGGAATTGACCAACATGGAGGACGCATTGGAACAGTTGTTTCCACAATTTTAGGTAAGACTTTTATCTTTTAAATTAATTTGGTTTTTCCGGACGGTTAGTTTTCATCGATGCAATTGAAATCACATTTATGTAGCCAGAAAATCATACCCCAGATAATTTCAAAACTTTTCTTTTTTTTTCCTTAAAGGATCAAGATCTATCACAGCAATTATCACAACCACTTAAACAACAGCAACCATCAACAATTTCACAACAACCAGCCCTACAAGAACTTATGCCACCACCACCACCTTGCACTGCTCAGCCGATTAGAATCCTTGGAGCATCTAACAAGAGACCTAGCGCACTACCACGCAGTGGACCACCTACCAAAGAGCCAAAAGTGAAAGAAAACTTCGATCCGATGGAGTTTTTTAGTCAGTTACAGTGAAATTTTATAGTGAGAATTATTGACGTGCATCACAATTTTTCCCCATTAGCAATAGTTGTAAAATATTATCAGATAAATAAACATATATGATAGATACATTTTATTATTTACAAACATTATTTACAATATTTTAACAGTATACATTACAACATTTTTGTACAAATGGAATTTTATAATGTCCATAAGCATAACTTTGAACAGAATTTTTCCAAAAACGTTTGTCATCGAAATTACACAGTCCTGTTTTTCGAACGTTGTTGATATACAAAATATGGTTCTCACTTCGAATTAAATTCATGTCATTTGTTGTCGCTTTACTGTCAAACAAACACTCTTTATAGTTTAAATGTCTAATCTGTTTCTCAATAGCACATTTGGCAACACCTTTAGCCGTCCTCTTTTCCTTATGTGTTCCTTCCACCTCGTACGTTAGCGAGTACATCTTGGGTCTCAAACCAACAAACTCCTTAATGGGAACACCTACAATATGAATGATAACCTGATGAAAACTATCTATTATATGGAAACGGACATATTATAAAGAATTAAACAAATGTCTTATCAAGAACATTCTAGACAAAAGGTTGTGAAAACTATAAAATAACTAGATAAAAAAAAAGAAAACTAATAAAAATATCATTACCCTTTCATATTACCTAAAAATTCATCCCTTTTAAGTCTCATTAAAGATATTCTAGGTAAAAGGTAAAAAAAAAACTGTAAAATGACTTTATAAAGAACAAAAAAAATATGTTACTAAACACATAAGTACCCAGTCATATTACCTGAAAGTTCGTCCTTCATCTTCCCAACGACCTTTTTATTCACCGTGGAATAGAGTGGGTGCTTGTCATCATACCCAGAGGTATCGAAATAGTCTTGGAAAGCCTTCATATCCTCATAAATGTCGTCAGTAAATATTTGGTACATCAGGGAGTCTGTGTCGGTGAATAGGAGATGAAGATCGTCTCCATACTGTGGCTTCATCACATTGTAGTGAAAGTCGTACATCACGATTTTTGACAACTCTAAAATAATGGCTCCCACATAGACTGGCTTATTTAAACGTAAATTTATGGTTTTGTTTTCTACTCCCACCAAATCGTTGTTGAAAATTTGAAAACGTTCGAAGGATGGTCTGCTGGTATACTTTCTCAACGAGTCTTCGTTGTTTACGAGCTTGATGTCAACTCTATTTCTCAGATTTTCCATGGTTTTACCTGTAAGCAAAATAACCTGTTCAAATCACAGTCCTTATAACCTTCTTGGTAGTGTATGTCGTTAAGAAATGAAATTAATTAATATGTCAAAAAAAAATGTAAAAAAAAAAGAAAAGTTAAACACTCACCAAAAACAGAATTGCACATCAACTTGAAGAAATTCTTTTCAAAGTCGTTTTTGGCTTGCTGTCTTTTCTCAGTGTTGAATGAGATGTACTGAGCCAACCATGAACACTGATGAAATTCCAGGATACGATGGATCTTAGTGATTTCTATTCCCAAATTGGTATATAGTTGTAAATTCCTGTAATGGACTATGTAGTTCGTCTTATCCTCTAGTGTCGGTATCAATTTTGTTGTTTTAGGTCTCTTGCGCTGTTGACCAAACAAGTCAATATGAATTCCCCTACTATAGGGTGAGAGTTCATGATCTTGTGTTACTTTATGTATAGGTGCAAGAGGGTAAGAGTTATGGATATCGTGCAGTTTGTTTGGATATTTCAAGTCGACTTCTAGCATGTAACCCTTGTCACCATCAACGGGGATGTTTTGAAGTTTAAACTGTTGAATTTCATCCTCTTCCATCCATCTCATGAGTCCGGTAGGTAAAGGTTGGGACATGGCCCAGCCGTATAAGTTGTTAGCATCATAGTACATGAGATAAGAACTTGGTTTCTTGGGATCATACTCATCGATATATTTGTTGTTGGCTTTGGCGTATTTTTGGCTAATCATACTGATCCCTCCACGACATGCCAGTTCGAAAAAATTGTACATGTCGGGTGATGTTAAAAGCTCTAAACTGATCCTGCTCATTTTTAGAGCGGCCTGCCAGGCCAGTCCTGGAGCTGTGTAAAAATGGCATGCGTCGAGGCCGTAATAATCTAAAGTCATCGTTCGAAATCTCTCAAATACGTCGGTCAACAGCAAAACATCCGTCAACAAGTACAAATCGTGATATTCTCCCAAAGTTTTCATGTTTAATGTGTTCCATACCGTTTGTGCATGTACGTATTCCTGATCAGAAATGCTCTCACGTTTCAGGCAGTTGTAAAACGCTTCCTTTGGTGGTAAGGATGTCTCTTCAAATCTCTTATGACTGTCGACGTAATCGTAACAGTAAACATTTTTTCTTAACAGCAATTTTCCTACAGTTTCATTAGGAAACGCTTTTCGAAATTGATGAAAATGAGTGAGTCCTTCGGCTGACAAATTGTTTACTAGTTGTTCCAAACTTTCAGACATAAATTGATAAGAGTCTAGAAATCTCAATTTTCCCACTGAAAAAGAAATGTATTTTTCCATATTGGTGGGTATACAAACGATCTTCTGGTCTTTATATTTTCCTGCAGCTTCTATCAATAAATGACTGTCGAAACCTCGAAAATTGTGAAAAAATATCGGGATGAAGGATGGGTTCTGCAAGTTCAAATTGCAGGACTGACACGACGCACCTCTATAATTGCTGTAGTTGGGGGAATGGTGATCTCCAGACGCACCAATGTGTGAATGATCTCTTACTTTGATCAAGTTTGTGTTGAACATCCGATTGCAGATATAGCAATGAGTAGCATTCTTGAAATGTAGTTCAGACTCGTCGTTCATGATGAGAGGCTCCACATCTTCATAGATTGATTGTATATATTCCTCCTCTTTAAATAAATCCTCGAAAAAACGTTCGACAGCATTCTCTCCTCTGTAAAGAACGGGATTTTTCGTGTAGTTATTGTTGGTACAAACTACCTGATAAGCATACCCGCATGCCTCAAATTTAGTCTGATGGGTGGTAGATGGATTATTTGGGTTAGGTAGACATGTATCCATTTTAAGAGCGAGTGCTTCGAAATCGGCATAAATAACAAATCCCACTCGCATACTTTTATGAAAATCTCTAAATTCCAAAATGTTCTCTCCTTCTTTAGGGAATTCAACTTTCTGGAAATCGAACTTGTTGCAATAAGGACGATGTTTGTCAAGCAATATTTCACTGGTAAATCCATGTAAACATCTATGGCAGTAATGATACTGTCTCTTGGCTTTGTGGGTATGACCTAAAAACCTGTTAAAGTTTTTTATCCAGCAGTAATGTGTATTGCCACTGTTGGAAAGGTATAACAAATTAACCTCTTGATAACCATTTTCCATTTTAGTCAGGTATAGTGGGAACACCTGATTCTCTTCGTATCCGAAAACGTTGATGGACAACTTGTTTTGGCTTTCAAATTTATGTATTTGAGTCACGGGAGTCGGAAAATCAATTCCGTTCACATTTAAAGAATGCTCGTATTTCTTGTAATTTGACACTAGATTGGGATGATCTTGGACAGGGTGAAGAGCTGCCAAAATGCACCATAGAAAACATTTTTGATCTTCGTTGTCGATATTGACAACGGAATGAGAAAAACGTAGTTTATCTGGTAATTTCATGTAACTGGACCCTGCAATTGGGGAGTATTTTACAGTATAAACTTCGATGCATTCGATTTTCTTTACGATCCAGTCAGATCCTTTATGGATGAATTCTTCTAGTGATGCATTCATTTTTTGAAAAGCCTCGTTCAGATTGTGCTCGTTGTCATCATTTTCTAAAGCTATATATGCCTTACTTCGGAAATGAGGGGTAATTGTTTCCTTTTGCTCACCTTCTATGTTCCTTTCCATTTCCACTCTGACGTTCAAATACCACTTTATGTCACGAACTTTTGTGTGTCTTAATTGTAATTCGCCTTCGACTTCACTTTTCACCTGAGAAAAAAATCCCAATAAATCGTATCTTTCTTCCTTTTCGGGAATGATTGTTGTCTGATTCACTTTGTCATTGATGGCACCTTTCCTTGCAAACCGTTGATATTGCTTTTTTGGTTGGAATTGTTTGCTGGAATCTTGCTTATCGACGGATGTATCATTTCTAACCCCCCCTCCAGTTTGATCTTTCAAGGGATGCTTTTCTATCACATGTTGAAGTATGGAATCGTCTGAATCAAAAGACTTCTCACAATGCTTACAGTTACGTGGTTTCCGCTGGACATTTTCCATACATTTTTTTTCGTGTTTCGAGCGAACGTTATTACGAGAAAACGATTTTCCACATGTTCTACATGGAAAACTTTTAACATGAGATTTCTGGTGTTGGTTTCTGTTGTAGTTTTGACGAAACTGTTTTCCACATATACCACAGGTGTACTCCAACTTTGGTTTCTTCTCCACTCTTTCCAACTCTTGCACTAGATCTTCGTCCTCCGAATCGTTAAAATCATCCAATTTTCTTTTTAAATTTTTCACTTCCGATGTAAATCTACCGTCATCATTTGGGTACTTTTCAATCAGGGCATTCAAAAACCTATCTGCTGAAGGATCCATAGTGGTATGATGGGTGAAGAAAAATGCATCTGTTTTTATATCATCCTAAGTACTGTTTCTGTGATCTACTTATAATTATTTCTGAAAACTATTTCAGATATGTCATTTAACATTTATCAAATTCTCAAGAGCGTGCGAACTCTCTGATAAGATTTTCACACGCGACATGGTGTCTCCAGATCGCGACAATCTTATCTATTTCAAGTATGCCAAGTTATATTAATCGAATTCTCAAGAGCGTGGGGACGCCCTTAACGAGATTTTCACACGCGACAGGGTGTCTCCAGAAAATTACATTTTCTGACCAAAGTTTTCTTTGATGTTTGAATCGAATTTCACACATTAAATGTCAACCACTTTTCTTTGACGGGGTTTTTTGAAGATGTCTTTATTTTCTTTTCATCATTCAGAAATTGTTTTGGTTTCATTTTCACATAAGATTTCTCGATTGTTTCTACATTCGTGTTTTCATCTTCTATTTTTTTGGTGTTGTTTTCTATTTTCTCTGGGAAAGCTTCAGATTTTATATTTTCTTGTGCATTGGTATTATTTTCTTTTTCTTTAATCAGTTGTTCGTATTTGAGTTTCGGTACCAGAATTAATTCACGAGCCATGATGATAACAAGCTTCAAAAAATATTGTTAAAAGTTTTCGTATTTTGAATAAACGTTTTGTCCTCTGTCGAGATGTTAATCTGGGCAGTAAAACCCCTCGAATGAGTCTTTGTCTCGTTTTCAATTTGGTTTTATCATTGTCTGAAATGGGACAAACACCTTGGAGAACGTTATATATTATTTCGACGATGACTTGAAGTTGTTCTTTATTTAATGTTTTTAAAATGAATTCAAATTGTTGAGTTGTGCACGATAAAAGAAAATGTGTGAGACATCGCCTGTCCACCTTCATTTTGCTGGTTGATATACGATCGTGTCCTCTCCCGGTAAAATGTGGGTGCGCAACTGATAGGCTCTATCCGAGTGAGGGTTTATATCTACTAGCAAATAGCCATAAGGATAACTCGTACTTTTGTAGTATGCTTCCGTAAAATATTTGGTCTGGTCAGGAAATATCTGTCTCCCCAAGGTTTGTATCTGAGATGGGTCCCTTTTTGTTGTCATGAGTATTATGTAATGTGCATTTAACGATGCCGTTCTTAACGATTTAGATTGATGAAATACGTTCTGTAATAAGAATATAATTGTAAAGTTTGTATGATGACTTCCAACACACATCATGTAAACCAACTCTTCAGAGTCTGCCCCCTTGATCATCAAATCGTCTAAAACTAATATTTTATGACCTTCTTCTTGGCCCCAATCATTTAGATCGGTCATGGTTGGGAGTCCTTGATGAAAATAAATGTTTTTGATGTCCTTTTTCATTTCCGTGTAAAGGGACTGCCAAATGGTGTAGCAATAATAAATTCTTGTGGGGTTTTTGTTAAACATCCCATCAGCATGTTGTAAAATACTTTTAGTCAAAACCGTTTTTCCCGACCCACTCGGAGCTGCAATGAAAATAGACGTTGGAGACTCAAACTTGATTAAACTTTCCTTTTTCCACCAAGCATCCATATCCTTAGAGTGTCGTCGTAACTATGACATGTAGTATAAGGTATCAACAAATAAAAAGACACAGATGATTTTTATTTTTTATTTGTACAAATCTGACAGCATGGAGAAAAAGTATGCTTACAACAATAAAATCTATTGTCTATAAAATCATATACAAATTGATCGTTCAGATGAAGGTCGCTCTCAAAAATGTCTGCGATGTTTGTCATGGAATACCCCTTGCATCGACACATTAGGTAGAACAAACAATATTGTCCACAAACACTCGTATTTGAGCTTTGTAATTCTGTCGTATTTACAACAACTCTGGTAAAACGTTGCATGAAACGTCTTAAATGCGCAGAGTACAAACTCGGTGACTTTCCGTAGGAATCAAACGCTTCTACCACTCCATTGTCCATAAAAAATGCAATCCAGTGTTTGCCAGGGAGGTGATGAGGATCGGTATTGATGATCATTCCATATGGTTCCACAGGAAGCTTTTGGGGTATGCGATCGGCAGCAAAAATTCCAATCACTTTTGCTCTCATTGCCGAATCACAATCTATGGCGCATTGTAATTGGTAACTGTTCATTTTTCTAATACAACGTCTCTTGCAGCATTAATTTCGAAATAGCCGGGATATTCTGCATACACTATACAACTGATGGCGTCTTTGAGAGCTTTGCTAAACTGAACTTCTAATCGAACGTTCCCTTGTTTTAAAAAGTGCAAGTATGACCCATCATCTCCGAAATTTGGCTCGATTTCAAAACAATACAGAGCGTAACCTCCCGCGAAATCGCTTCTATCGAGTTGATTTCCAGAATCTCTCATCCATTTGTCGGTCACTTCAAACATGTTGTTGTATGCTGGAATAATTGTTCGTCCACTGGCTGCATTGAAATTCAATCTTAGAACGTTTCCAGACACGGGTACGTTGTCTACGTACACTCCTATCTGGTTCAAGTTGAAATGTTGGAAATTGAAAGGGTTTTTGGTATAATCACCAGCAGCGGCCTTGGCATCTACAAATCCGATCACTATTCTATTTGGTCTGACGTTTTGAAACAACTGGTCTTGCGAAAAGTTGACCGTCCCACTAGCTATAGCTATTTGCTTGACTTCTGTTTTGGTAAACGGATACTTAGCGTTGATTGTTTTCATGATCTCTGCGTGTCCGTAAATTACTGCTGGGTTGATTTGAACTTTACATGCTTTGAGCACGATGTCTTCGATTTCTATTTTGTAATCAGGAGTGGGTTCTTTAGTCATTAGACAAAATTCTGGCCTCGACCTCGTCAATCTCACGTTAATAGCCACTTGGTTCAAAATGTAGCGATTTATTTGAAAGAGATCGTGATATACGGGTCCTTCCATATCAGCCGTCGTCGACTGAGCAAAATATGAAGACCTCTTATAAAGGGATACATTTGATCCTCCATTGACATCGTTATCGTCTAAATGGCCTGGTACGTCCTTGATAAAAAACTGTGAAGTGAGTTGAGAGGTTTTGGCTCCGTTGCCATTAGAAAGAAGGGTCTGAATCATGGCTTTGTAAGGGTAATGACTCGATGACGATGCCACCAATTTACCCTGCATAGTAACATCAACTTGTGAAAACATAGACTGCAGAAACAAATTGATGGGGCCGACGTATTCCGTAGCAGTCAGAGCTTTTCCATCTGCTTTGACAATTTTCGCCTTCACGTAGAGTCTTGACCGTTTAAGATCGACGTATTCCATACCATGTTTTCCTGTTATTTCCATGTCGACTATGTTCCCAGTTAACTGAGAAGTGGAACGAACTTCTTGAAAGTACATGTTTTCCACAGCCGATTGGTATGGCGGTAAATTGAATAAACTGAGTCCACTAGGTTGAGCCTCTTTGAAATCTGTCATGCTGAGAGCTGCCATTACGACGTAAAAATATCTCTACCTATGTAGGTCTTTACTCTCTTTTCCTTTCTTTGAAACGGCTTAGATTTTTTATGGCGTGGAGTTTTTCGTCCTTTGATGGGTGTTTTATATGTTTTCTTATTTAACCGTTTAACCGTCCTCTTTTTCGCTGTCTTCACTGTTCGACGTTTCTTTTGCCTTTTGACAGATTTTCTTGGTGCCTTCCTTTTTGTACCTATCATCTCTAATTCGGATTTGGCTTGTTCCACGACTTGCTGGGAAGGGGAGACTAGTTTCAACGGAACCTGATTTGAATTAGTATTTAGAGATCCTTCCTCTATAGGAACCATAAAGGACCCCTCTGCCCCAGACAATGATCCACCAACCTGTTTTCTCTGAAAACCGTGTTCAATGGATGGAGGGTTGCTCTTATTTTGATAATATTTTATCCATTTGTCAACATTTGGAACGTACATTTTACTGCTATCCATCTAGAAAAATGGAAACGACTTGAAGTGAAGTGTTATCGTAGAAGGTCGATCTAGGAATGACGCTGGTTTTCCATCTCGATCTGTTATATAGATGTTGATGTCGTACAATTCTTGTCCGTTAACTAACATGTAATGTGGGGTTTCTATGATAGATGTCCAATCGCCTGGTTGTATGCACGATAATTTTCGAAGGAGGGGGTGTTTTTCCCCTTCGATGATAGATTCGTTACAGATGTTAGAAAAAAGGTATATAGAATCCTCTCTGGAAAGACTACTTTTTATATCCGCTTCGACTAAAGCAACTTTCCACTTCCCTTCTAGCAACAGCGGTGCATTTAATCGAGATTTAAATTCATAGGGTTTGTTATTTGTAAAGTAATCCGTTGATTTATCGCTGCTGAATATCACATAGATGCTCATCTTTCAAGTATTTACACGTCATTGATGTCGTCTTCGGGGATCCACTGATTATATTTTTCTGGCCAGCCGTCAAATTTCACCAACCATTCCAATTTACCATTTCTTTTCCTTTTGCGGATTCTCTTTTCAATAAACCACAATGCATCTTTGTCTTTATCCACTTTCTGTAATTCACTCTCGTAAAAATTCCCTTTGATTGGTTCATTCATGAAATCCTCTATTTTATACATAGGAATTCCTTGCATTCTCAGTCTTTGTTTTATTTTAAATATTTCGCGTGTAAACTGTTCGTCGTAAGATCGCTTAAAGACCATGTTGACGTGTGAAATTCTGACTAAATCTCCCTTTTTGAATTGGTAGGGGGTGATCCCTTTCTTTAATTGTTTAGGCTTTAGAAACATATATGCCCATAGATCTGCCTCGTTGTCTTTGTTAACATCTTTTGGTGCAATGTTGTTCAGACTTCCATGTGGGGTTGCATTGTAGCTTCTGACTAGGTCTTGTAAAACATCGATGTAGCGGTGATGTCTTTGTTTGGTGAAATATCGAAACATCATATTTTTAAGAGTTTTTATCACCCTTTCTGCAATGTTGGCTTTAGTGTTTGAATTTTGAGTCGTGAAATAATATACACCCTCGTTCTTCAGATAAGATCTGGTGACCTTTGAAATAAATTCTGAACCATTATCTGTTCTTAGCTTTTTACATTTTCTACCTTGCCCAAACACCTTTTTAAACCCGTCAATAACATCCTTTGATGTCTTGTTTTTTAGGGGTTGAACCCATAGGTATTTCGAGAAAATATCGATGACAATGAGAAGGTATTGAAATCCACCGTTTTCTTTGGAGAATCTGGACAAATCGGCTAGATCAGCATCAAATTGGTCGTCGATTGCCGACACTACTACTCTGGCTTTTTTAAACGTTTTTCTAGAAGGTTTTTGTAAACTGTAATCGTCTTGATTTTGCAACCATTTTTTTACTGTGTATTTTCCAATATCTTTAACACCTTTTGCTTTTAAAACTTTATGAAGTTTAGTTGGGCCGAGATAAGAAGCCGCTGAAGGAAGGTCATAATATATTTTTTTCAGGATCGAATCGACTTTTTTCTGATTTTGCCTTTGGACCATGATAACGTCTGCAAAAAATATGTGCACTTAATTAACTAATCATCCAAAGACATACAGTATAGTTTCATATTTTATTTTATAACCGTCAAATTACAAATGTTAGTTGCCAGTCATATCTTACTTACAACTGTCGAATTACAAATGTCTAACTACAATGAATCTAATAGAGTCTATATTGGCATTTTATAACGTTTAGCTTTCGTCAAGTAAATGTAAAATAGGTTTTATCAAGAGAGGTATAAGTTTGTGGTATGAAGTCAATGTTCTTCTTTTCCTAATAATGTTTACACGAGGACTGGATAGAGAACGAATCACAGTTCTATATTCCTTCAACTTGTCTTTATATGCAGTGCTAACATTAATTCTTCCATGTAGAATTAGTCTTGCTATCTCACAGAGTGCACGAATGTGTTCGTCGTCCGTAAAATCGATCAGTGCTTTTCTTTGAAGAGGTCCTGCATGATAAATGGCTTTAAGAAAAGCCGCGTTCTGTACTATTGTTCTACTCATGTTTAAAGAAATGAAGAATCGTATCTTGAGATGTCGCTTATATATACCACACTAAAAGAATCGACCCTCAAGTTTTATCATTCTTTCTACCACGTCGAAGATCCTTTTCTGGTCTTGCATGACATTCCTCTTACTTTCGATGAAAGTATTTTGCATGGTCTCGGGCAACTCCATAGAAGAAATTACATTCCACCTTATCTCGTTTAAGTCATTTTCACCAATGTTTTCAAATGCTTCATCCTGATACATTTCAAAATGTTCCAATTCTGTCCACATTAGACACGTATGGTTAGTCTGACTTGGGTGATTCACTTCACATCCATAACAATATTTCTGTGCAAGTCTTCCTATTTCTCTTCGCAATAGTTTTGCCACTTCAAAATAATAAGTCTGATTAACCAACCGAGAGGTGTCACCAGTTTCTGTCATGTTTGTTCTAATCAGTTCTGAGTTTGTGCGGTTATATATATATACGTTAGCATTCCTGAAATGTTGGGAATATTTCGTAAATTCTTGGGTATGAGTCATCTCGAAAACACATCAAAGTGAGGAACTCTATTCGACACCATTTTAGCATATAGGCAATTTGGTTCCCATTTTAAATGTTCCGTTTCGATACAATCAGTTTTTTCCCATTGATTTAATGTGACATTACAGTAGAAGCATGTCACTTTATCCCCCATGCCTGTGTAAAAAAAGCCGTTTAGAATCAATTCTTTGGGTCTCTGTGCTATTTGCTGTGGCCAATTCTCGAATGATCGTTCTCTATCTATGTAAAACATTCTCGTCGGATGCCATGGTTTGAATGTAAAAAGATTACAGCAAAACGAATCTGTCTCTATATCCATTTTGTGTTCTATGGCAATGATTAATAGAATTCTTTATTTGCAGTAATATATATACTGGACATTTAAGAGACGTCACACATTCTTTAAATTCCGTTAAATCACGTGTATCAAATCTAGCATTTTTGTCATTTAAGTTTTCAAAACTAGAATTTTCGATAATACTTTCGTTTCCAAAATTAACAGTTTCGGTTTCTTCTAAAGTAAATTTTTAATCTTTTAGTTAAAACATTTATTTGTGTTTATTTTTTATACATTTACACGTTACTAAAATACTGTTTGTTACAAAATTCACACTGGTTTTTTTTAAACTTTACAAGGGTATTAATGAAAATAATTATTCGAATGACTTCACTAGTTGCTTAGAGGTTAATCCATAGTAACAATTTCACAACTGTTTTAGTGGTTTCGAGATGATATTGGCTTATGTAAAGAACACCCGTAGAGTCAATTATTTATATTTACTTAATGCATTTCACTTCTAACCCATTTCATTACTTTGTACTGGTTTTATTGAAAATGAGTAATTCGAATAACTTCATGGGTTGCCTTTGATGTAAATCCATAATTACAATTTCACATGCTTTCTAACTAATTTCATTGCAATGCATACTAGACATTCCAGTGACGTCACACATTCATTACATTCTATTGATGCCATTGCAATATTGCATCCCTTAAACCCCCAAAAGCACACTACTCACAGCCTCCGTGAATTATTTCTGAAACAAATTTCTTGTCTGACTTAACCCAAAGTCTATATTATTTACTTGATAACCATTTACCATTTGTTCTAAAACGGGATTCAAACAAAACAAATTTAAATACGAACAGGAACTATTTTTGAATCGACGATGAATGATCCTCCCAAGTCAGGGGTTCTGAGTCTGCTTTTGCTCCATCATCAGGGGTAATGATGGAGCAAACGCGGACTCGGAACCCCTGACTTAAGATGATGAGGATGATTATAACACTTTTTGTTTTAACCTGATAAGACCACATGAACTATAAAAGCATATCATCATACTATTTAAATATAAAAATCCACGTAAACTAATGTTTAAAAAACAATGGTTGAAATATGCCGTCTCAAAAAGAAACTCCACATAAGAAAAAAAATGTTTTACTTCATAATGTCAATTACAAATTACAACAGAAATAAAACACACAAAACACTAAGATTTGACACAAATGTTGTCAAGCAGGGTCATTTTTAACAAAAATGCTTATTTTGTCCCTTGGGATGCAATATTTTGCAGTCAATATATGCTATGTCCACCGTTTGCCTGCAGAACAGCTATTATGGCATAGACTGAATTAATCGCTGTACTTCATGGAATTCATTGCCATTAAATCTGGTGACCTTGAAGTCCAACGCTTACCATTCTACGTTCTGCTGCTCCAAAAAAGTCAACAACGATCTTTACAGTGTGCGATCTGGCTTTATCATGAGGCTGTAGAATCTCGTCACGATAGCGAACTGCGAAGTTGAATGAAATCATACCCTTCTACAGTTCTGCAGATCCCAGCCTAAAAAAATATTACACCATCGTACCCTTGCCTTTCGATGTTGACGTCTCAAAGTAGCTCTAATGTATGGTCGTCTGGCGCGCAACCCATGGTTTCGTAATCGATTACGGATGGTCTGGGCAGAAATTCTGCGGATGCCATGGATGTTATTGAAAGAAATTTTAGCAAGAACGATCATGTGCGTTCGTAGTGATGCGTTTGCACCCTGTGCGAGTTCTGTCTTATGTTCTTATGTAGTGTGAACCTGCTGTTACCGCGCTCCCACGAGTAATGGTGATGTGGTGAACATTGAAGTGTCTCACAACATGTGATTCACCGGTGTCGACCGATAGCGATATTCCGGCTTTCGGCGTCTAACCTCGGCATAGCGTTGCCTCGTCAGATGTCAATTAGATTAATGCGTTAAAAAAAGAAGTACCGAGCTTTTATACCCGCAGTATCCGCTAACAAATCACCCAGGAATTGCACGTGTAAAACAAAAAGATTTTTGTGAAGGCCATATACAAGCCATGTTTCGAAACGTTGTTTGAATGTGAATGCAGTCCGAGATAAAATATTATATGGAGTTGAAATGTTATTACCAATATTTATTTTCTCAGTTAGCCAAATTATATTAAGTAAAAATTCATTTTAAAAATTAAAAAATTTTGCTGTGTTTCTTTTTTGGAAAAGTATGTAACTCCAAATTTTACTATAGAAAAAGTCATCGTACATTGGCAGAGGTTTTTTGAGCGACAAATAAAAATTGCTTACCGCGTATGCTCCCTTTGTAGATCCAAACAAGGTGCAAATTGAAATCAACAATTATTTTCCGTATTTAATCAGCGGTTTGAAATGCGGAGATTTTTTTCATTTTTATAGGGAGATTTTCTATAGTAAATAATGGCCTAAATAAGAACGGAACTGTAAACTTGGCGCACGCGATTGTTGAAAAGAAAATATGCCCGCCGAGGGTAAGCAAATATTAGACAGTATTTAAAATCTACTTCTAACAGGCTTAAATGACTTGCTTTCATTACATAATCAAAAGTTCGTTGACCATAATGATCGCATGTACCCCATTTTAGTGGAAATAGAGACACCACAGAGACAGGTAGAGCTGTCTAATACCTTGACCTACATCTATGAATTGACAATGAATGTCAGTTGACAACTAGAAGTTACGAAAAAATGGATGTTTTTTTAATTTCCTATTGTAATGTTTTAATTTTTAGCATGAAACAAAATATTTTAAAAATCTTTTTGTTTAATTTTGTGCTTATGTTACATGACAAGCAAAATGGCTTTAGTAAACACAGAAGCACTATCGACCATATTAGTACACTTACATCTATAATAGAGAATAGAAAGTTAAAGAAAGTGTCAACATTTGCCGCCTTTGTAGACTTTAAAAAAAGCGTGTGATACAGTTACTTACTCACTTCCTCACTTAATTCTATTCGTCTCTGGTGAGACATTAGGCCGCCATCTTTTCCTCCACTTCGGATCGACTTTTGGCTATTTTTTGTGCTTCTCACCATGTCAAACCTCCATCTTACAACTCTGCCACCACTGTCCGTCGCCATGTTGTTTGTGGCCTTCCAGGTTTTCTTCTTTAAGGTAGGGTCCATGTTAAAGCTACCCTTGGAAGTCGTTGTGGTTTTATCCTTAAGACGTGACCTAGCCACCTTAGCCTTCTTTCCTTAATTTCAGTGCCGATGTTCTTGCTTCAGTTTTCTTGAATAATTCTTGGTTTGGAAGTTTGTTAGGCCAAAATATTTTACAGATCTTCTGATCCATTATAAAAACTTTCAATTTTTTAAGGTCACTTTTGGATGATCCTTCAACACTCAGCTCCATAAAGATGCACTGATTTTACGTTGCTTTTGAAAAGGTTAATCTTTGTTTTTAGCGCGTATGATACAGTTAATAGAACATTACTCTTCAGGACATAGATAATATAGGTTTAATCCCAAAATTTGTTTTTGCATTGAAAGGTATTTATAACCATGTTGAATGTGCGGTGAATGTAAATTATTACATGACAGAGTTGTTTAATGTAAATTTAGGGCTTAAACAAGGTTGTGTACTGTCTCCTATTTTATTTCATATATTTACTGTAATAATAATTTAGTAACATAGTTATAAACTCTTGATATTTGTTTTACTATTAATAATAATAATTCTGGAAATATTTTATATGCAGATGATATTGTCTTAATTTCTGAAAATAAGAGCAATTTACAGATAATGTTAACTATTTTATATATGTGGTGTAATGAAAAATGTCCACAGGTTAATTTAAGTAAAATCTCGTTATCAATATTTAAGTCTTTGCTAACGCAACACTTGAATGAAATGAAATAAAATGAAATGACTAAAGCAGTATCTAAATCAGCCAACAGAGCATTGAGAGCTAGCTTACTGCTGGTAAATAGCAAAGCTAATGGTGGTTTCCAGCATGCGACTTTCTCTAAGACCTAGCTTTTTATACCTTCGTCTGGCCGGTAATAAGCTATGGCGCTGCTATATGGGTTACTAAAATTTTTTCTTTATCTTGTGTAAATGCGGTCCAGAATAGAGCTATTACATTCTTTATAAGGATAGTAAATTATACCCTTTATGATGCTATTAATTGGGATATTGGCTGGAGGCCACCAACGGCTAAACAGTGGATATAGGTATTTGGGCAGTGGAAAAGATTTAGTGTTATGGAAAAAGATAGAGTTAATATTAAAAGTTTTAGAATGGAGTTTAAATGTAAATGTAAAAAAGAAAAATTGGTGTTCAAGAGTAAAGGAAATGCTAACTGATTGTAATTTTAAGAGTTACATAAACATTAATAATATTTTAAGTAAAGATGGAATTACTAGACTAGAGAATTTACTATGAGAATATAATTTTATGTCAAGGTAATGCTAAAAATCTTCGTACATATTGTAAATATAATAAGGCCTTTGTCAAACTTAGATGTAGTGTATAACAACTTAAAAATGTTTTTTTTGTTTGATGGTGTTTAACGCCTTTTCAGCAATTTTTCAGCTATATCATGCATGGCGTCCAGTTTTATTGGGGGAGGAAGCCAAAGTACCCGGGGAAAACCCCCGACCTGCGGTAGGAAAACTGACAATCCTTGTCAAGTAAGATTTGAATCGAGTACCCCCTGACTGCAGTGAGAATCGAACACACAAACTCAGTTTTGACAGACCCCGTGATTAATAGTAGACGAACTACCTTGACCACTCGGCCACCGAGGCCCCAATCTGTATCTTGTTAAAGTAATGTTTTTTGCTTTTATGAGCTTTATAAAGTTAATAATTGTAAAGCTGCGCAGAAACTGGATAACTTTTTAAATACGTGTTCATAAACAATTGTATCGAAACTTGAAGCCACTCTTTCGTTTAAACATTATGTGACTATAAACTAAGTTATGAATCTGTTTTGTGTTTAATAGTATTAAAACAAAAACAAAAAACACGAAGACACGAGGATAACAGAACGGAAAATAAGCGTCGTAATAAACTATCGCAATGGATCAATTTAGACTTCCTGTCTGATGCGCAAACTCGCGTAACCATACAGAAATGTTAAATTCACATTACATACTATTACATTTTGTAGGGAAGTGTCCACTGCTATATAAACAGATCGTGACCAGCATAATGTCACTTGATAGTCCAGGGAACGAATAAACAGGTAACAAAATGGTTTTTTATCTTTTTTTTCAAATTTTGTGATATTTACGAACATCAAAGAAAAGATCAATAATGTTGTAATAATTAAGTTTAAGTCTTAAAAACCTGTAAGAAGAAAACACAGCAGCAAAACGTCTAAAATTAAACAAACATGTTGTTCAACTACAGACGGACATTATTTCAAACTAAATCGTTACTGTTAAATTAAAACAGATAAAGGTATATAATTTAATTACAAATAAGTCTTTTTTATACAATTTTCAGAATTTGAATTACAGTTTTTTGCACTAAACAGCTATACAAATCCAAACGTATTGATAGGTTTCTGTGATGTACTTCATGTTATTGCCTTTATGACATGTATGAGGCGTTTAAAAATATAGATGTAATATTTAGCGCGACCATTTGAGCAATTTTATTTCCAACAGTACTGTCTGTTAATGAAAATTTAATTTAAAAAAATTAAATTAAATTTTCTGTCCCAGTTTATTGACAACAATCTGAATCTTTGATCGGTTATTATTGAATTATTGATTCATTGATTTATTTATTTATTTACAGAATGAAACTTACAATTGCCGCAGTTACTGTTTTGGTTTGCCTCTGTGGCATGAAAGGAATTAATGCCGAAGGTTATGGCAATTCCGGATATGGATCCAGCTCCGGAGGTAACTACGGAGGTAGTTACGGGAGTAGCTACGATAGTAGTTATGGAGGCAGCTACGGTGGTAATTATGGAGGCAGCTACGGTGGTGGAGTCTCAGTAGGTTACGGCCAAGGCGGGTACGGTGGCAATTACGGATACGGAAAAGGTGGATTTTCGGGATACGGCAACAGTGGATATTCTGGATATAGTCTCGGTGGATATTCTGGCTATGGTAAAAGTGAATCATCCGGAAAGGGAGGAATCATTGACGAGACATTAATCATGATGCCTAAACCCGTCCCCGTGCCTATAGGAGGAGGATTTGCCGGAGCTGGTATTGGTGGTGGACTCGGAGGTGGCCTTGGAGGGTACGGAGGTCTCGGAGGTTTAGGACTTCTCGGAGGTTCCCCCAGTGATCAATTAGGACTTCGTAAGTTTTTTAATTGATTACTTTGACTTACGTAGAACAAATTGTGCGTTATAGTGTATTTCGCTGCAATAGATTAAATTTAATGGATAATAATAAAATCGCAAAGATAAGAACGTAAACGGAATTGGCATTTATATCGATATAGGAGTATGAATTTACTGTTTTATTCATGTTGACTTAAAATTGCCGATTGGGTACCAATGAAATATCAACAAATCAACAGTATCTAACAGTATTTGAATGTCATGGCTTTGAACGGGTTATACAGTATTAGTTTACATTCCGCTATGATTTGTTATACATTGTTAACGACTTAGAAACTGATAAACAAAGATACATGTAATTTTTTATCAATAGAAACACAAACTAAATGTGTCGATGGTTTGAAGTTCTTCTATCGTATCTGGAGATCCTTACCGGTTTTACTTGTTCAAACGACTGTTTGAAACTATAATGCATTTCGTTAATAATATTATATTTATACTATTGTTTATAATGACAGCATTTTTTTCTATTTACAGTTGTTCTCCTTTTCCTCATTCCATTCCTCTTGGGAAACTCTAACGCAGTTTTCGGTTAAACATTTTTTAATATTTAGTGGGTAAGTATTAACTAAAAAGAAACAAGAACAGTTTGAATTTGTAAGACAAATTTTAGTCTCAAGATTGTATGTTAACTATCGGCAATGCTTTTGTGGATGCAGATTGTCAGCCGTTCATCTTCACCTATAGTAAGCAAAATTGTTTTTTTCAATCTATAAAGATCTTTTGTTGTCGGTAATTTAATACAATAGTTTGTCAAAAAGTTCTATTAAGATTAAAGAAGCGTTTTAAAAATTTGAACAATAAATATTAGTTTATAAACAGTGAAAATATGTTTTTCTTTTGCAGGAGCTTGTCATAAGATTTCCAGAGGTGACACATAGTTTGACCTCAATGTCATAATGGGTCGTGATACAATATATTATTGTACAAATAAAAATAGAATAATTAATATAGTTATATAATTATTCGAACAAAAATGAACAAGTTAATGACTAGATGAACCAGGCGTCGGCATTATGCCTGGTTTATTAACAGATAGGAACCAATCTCCTCTCTTTATTTAACAAAGCATTTTTAATTACCTACTATAATTTTAACTTAGATAACAGTTAAACTGCCGACATAATATATTTTGCTGAACCAGTCCTATACGGAATTGATTAGTTCATTATCGGTATTGGTCTGATTCGATCTGTATTGGCCCGATTCCACCTGTATTAGCCTGATTGATTGGACTAGTTAGATAATAAAAGAAATCACCACGTAAAAATATCATAGTAATGCATACAATATTTCAAAACTGCATACACCTTAGAATATAAAATGAGGACTATTATGTAATCTGACTTTTTTTTTTACAAAAGTGAAGTTAGAATAAACAAATAAAAATGCTTAAATCATATCTTCAAAATATTCTGAAACATGTCGATGACCTCGAACTTAACAAACGTTCGAATAGTGACAGATGATTAACATTTGCATTGACTACATGTCCATAAAAACAAAACGTTAAACATATTACGCATAGGCGTAGCACCCAGAAAAATAGTTGTTCGGTCGGATAAAATAGTGATACGGTCGGTTAAAGGTCGACAACCCGTTTACCGTGAGTGTTTAAATATAGATAGGGGTTTTCCATGTGCACTTACCAAATTGCACTCGAGATCGTAACGGTTGCTGTTTTATATTGAAGGTTATATCTAAATATTAGATTATATGTTAAAAGTTTGATAATTTTATGAGTATATGTAATGAAATTATCTCATTTTTTATTTCAATTTACAATGAACCACTTGCTACGCATATGTTATGTGAAAAAAAGATCCACTGATAGACTGTTCGAATACGACACATTCCTTAACAGGTAGTTAGCGGCCTAGCTAAGGTGACTTTTTGATAGGTATTGTTGGATTTCACATCTTATCGTATAACTTTCAACATGCTGATACTTTATGATTCTTTATTAGAAAAAAGTTATTTAGCTGTCACCTAATTTACAAGAAAATTTAGAATGCGAAATTAACTACTGGTCTATGGCCAAATCTACATTTTCACTCAGTCAATATATTAATAGATACCACTTACACCACACAACGAGTAACAGGAAACAAATTTCTGACCTAACCCAGAGTCTACATCATTTTATAAATTAAATTATAAGCCGGGATTGAATTAATTGAATTAATTTAAATATATAACCATAAAAATGAAAAACATATAAACTAGTTAACAAATACACTAGTAATCCGTTAACTGTCACTATGTGAAACAGTTGTCTCCCTTTTTCATTTATAAAGAGTTGTCTTTTGGTTGGTATTTTTATATATTATCAACCATTACAAACATTGATACATATGTAATAAATATTGATATGGAATATATAACAAATTTCAAATATGTATGGATTTGACCAGAATCTTATTTTCGTAACTCTAAAGATTGCTTTATAAAATCAAAATTCATATCATAATTTAAATTAGTTACAAGTTCATTAAGAGTCAAGCTGATTTGTATTAGCGATTTACTAGGAAAACTAGTCCTTATATCATTATTAATTTGACAATTAAAATAGAGTTGGTTTTCATCATCTAACAATTTACATATCTCGCAAAGTCTCTGAATATTTTTATATCTACTAAGCTCCACTTCTTCATAACTATAATATTTCATTCTAATATGGATTCTCTACATTATACTGTAACATGGTTTGTTGCCACTGAAATGCATGCAATTAAATTCTGGCATTATTTAAAAAAAATCGCGGCTGTTAGGTTGCAAGGTTAAAAATTTGTTTTCTTTCTTTAAAATAAAAAATATAACAAAGTTCCAGGCAATAAATTTTGCTACTCCTGACGCGCGTTCCGTCTATTCAAGACTCATCAGAGTCGCTCTACCTTAAAATTGAAAATGCCAAACACTATATGAATATGAAGAGCATAGAACAATACAACCAAAATATGCGGAACTGGAAAGCAAATTATGACTAAGATCAACCTATACCTGGGGTAGGGAGAACCGTACGGTTTTGACTTGATTGATTGATTGATTGATTAATGGTGTTTAACGCCCGAGCAGCAATATTTCAGCTATATTCAGGCGATGAACATGAAATGGATGATACAATGAACATGAAATGATGATGAATGAAAATGGGATGGGACACAAGGAAAAATAGGGGTAACGGATTTGAAGTTTAAAAGGACAATTTTATGACTTTGATGCGTTATTCAACACAAAAGTGTTGATGTCGTAGCGGGCTAACCTCGGGGAATTAAATCTCAACCAGCAGCGCTAACCATCACGGATGTTAGAAATCAAAAATACTACAGAGTTCCAGGCAATACGTTTTGTTACGCCTAACGCGCGTTTCGTCTATTCAAGACTCATCAGAGGCGCTCTACCCCAAAAATTTGAAAATGCCAAACTTTATATGAATACGAAGAGCATAGAACAATAAAACCAAAATATGCCGAACTGGAAACCAAATTATGATTAAAACCAACCTATACCTGGGGTAGGAAAAACCTTAGGGTTTGCACAATTTTGAAATATATAGTGACAATATCATAGCATTGATGTGTTCTTCAACACAAATGTTGTGTGTTTTACGACACTTTAATCAGATTAGTTAACTGAAAGCTATCATTTAGTTCAATATAACGTTGATGTGAGAAACTCTGAATCTAAATTATGCATGCAATGTTTTTTTTTCACTTCTTATCAAGAATAAAACTATTCTCAATAAATTAAAAAAACATTCATAATAATTTAATCGCTATCAAAAACATCTTAAAGATAAAAAACCAAACGGTAAACAGAAATCGATTGAATGCACAGGACAGTGAAAAATCCTCTATTAGACACCCGCCCCGTGCGGGATCCGGGTGGCTAAAAGAATAGACCGCAGTCGCGCTAGCTTGTCGTAAAAGGCGACTAAATAGCGCCCAGTACCCTGACCGGCGTGTCAGGTCGGTTTGCCTAAAGACCGACTGGGATGTGTGCCCCAGGTGGTTGAATGGGGTACCCCTGGCAAGCTGGGGTTGTCAGGCCATAATACGGAAAACCTGACCGCAAACCATATTAGTGCACCGTGTTGGGAAAAATGCCACGTTCCTCGCACGTTAAAGAACGCTGCTGTAGTATTCGATATGAGTAGGGATTTCGATCCCGCTACAGGAGGCTAAATTGCCCGACCCTATCCATCCTCCCATTTGCCAGTGGCAATTTAAAATCCGTTACCCCTATTTTTCCTTGTGTCCCATCCCATTTTCATTCATCATCATTTCATGTTCATTTTATCATCCATTTCATGTTCATCGCCTGAATATAGCTGAAATATTGCTGCTCGGGCGTTAAACACCATTAATCAATCAATCAATCTATTAGACACCCAAAATAAAGAAGAAACTAAAACAACAACAAAAGCCGGAAAAACAAATAAAGAAAAAAAAGAGTAAGCTGAACCGCTAAACTATAAATTTGACTAAGTTTTTACAAATAATATATTGTGAAAGTACTTTTGTTCGTGGGAATCAGATTTCGTGGTTTGATAAAAATTTGTACGTTCGTATGTTTAAAATTCGTGGACTGAGGTTTCCGAAAGGTTCTGAAGTAAAGATCAAAACGAATGATTACTACAGAATCCTTTGCACTGTTGATAATTAATATCAAGATGTAGAAAAGAAAAAAATAGTTATATAACATTCTGTTCCTTACGCTCGTGGTTACAAATGTACAATAACGTGTTCATTATTGATCATAATTGTGTTTATTTTGTAATTAGAATACATCATATTTTAGATAGAAAGTTAATTATTTGCATCTAAATATTACCCTTACCAACACGGAAATAGCTACATGTAATTATAAACTACGTTATGTATTAGTTGATTAATAGCAAAAAATAAAAATACTTTGAGTCTATTTAATTCTCTAATTGTTGTCAAAAGAATCATTCCTAGCCGAAGGGTCATTTGTCACTAAAGGTGTTGAGTAGCAGTACACAAAGGTTACAAAGGGGTAATCTGTTCCATGATCGGTAAATATGTGTAGTTACAACATCCGTTTGATATAATTTGTCACTGATATATACTAAAATAAAGCTAATCGTTTAAATATTTTATTTTGCTAGTTTGTTTATGTTTAAATAAGCAACCAAGCTCTTAATTTCGAAACTAATTTGTTACTTATAACATCGAAAATGAACACCTGATATTTCCCCTCCTTGACCGAAAGTCGACGTTTCTTCGTACTTTTTACAATGAAATAAAACCTACATTTAATAAAAACACAATTCGAATATGAAGCCTGCTTGCAAAATCATTTGAGATGAATACTGAGCTAAAAATAAAGTATGGATCGAACAAAAATCATATATTACACTTACAGATAAATGACGAATATCGGACATTTTCAGATCGTTAATCAAGTTTTATTCTTCGTTAGATGTAAAATTTCTTGGTCTGAGCGTGTAAACTCGCGTAACCATACAGAAATGTTAAATTGACATTACATACTATTACATTTTGAAAGGAAGTGTCCACTGCTATATAAACAAACATTGACCAGCATAATGTCACTTGATAGTCCAGGGAACGAACAAACAGGTAACAAAATAATTTTTGTTTTTAATTGTTTTTGAAAATTTTGTGATTTTAACGAACATCAAAGACAAGATTATTTATGTCGTTATAATTAAATTTAACTTTGAAAAACTGTATTAACAAGAAAACCTACATGTAGCAGCAAAACGTCTAAAACTAAACAGACATGTTTGTAAACTACACACGGGCATTATGTAAAACTAAATCGTGAATGTTAAATTAAAACAGATAAAGGTAAAGGATTTAATAACAAATAAGTCTGTTTTAATAATGTTAATACAGTTTTCCGAATTTGCATTATTGCTTCTTGCACTAAGCCGAGCTACAAAAATCCAAACGTATTGATACTTTTTTATAATGTACTTTACGTTATTGCCCTTAGGACAAGTTATGAAGCTTTTGAAAATATAGATGTAATATTAAGCGCTACCATTTGAGCAATTAGGTTTACAACAATCCATTCTGGTAATGAAAATTACTTTTTTAAATTTTTAATGCAAGTATTCTTACACAATTTATTTAAAACAAACTGTGAATCGTTGATTTTAAAAAATGCATCGAATATTGATTGATTGATTTAATTTATTTAGAGAATGAAACTTACCATTGCCGCAGTTACTGTTTTGGTTTGCCTATGTGGCATGAAAGGAATAAATGCCGAAGGTTATGGCTATTCCGGATATGGATCCAGCTCCGGAGGTAACTACGGGGGTAGTTACGGGAGTAGCTACGGAGGTAGTTATGGTAGTACCTACGGTGGTAATTATGGAGGCAGCTACGGTGGTGGAATCTCAGTAGGTTACGGTCAAGGCGGGTACGGTGGAAATAACGGATACGAAAAACAAGGATTTTCCGGATACGGCAGCAGTGGACATTCTGGATACAGTCTCGGTGGATATTCTGGCTATGGTAAGAGTGAATCATCTGGAAAGGGAGGAATCATTGACGAGACATTAGTTATGATGCCTAAACCCGTCCCCGTGCCTATAGGAGGAGGATTTGCCGGAGCTGGTATTGGTGGTGGACTCGGAGGTGGACTTGGAGGTGGCCTCGGAGGTTTCGGAGGTCTCGGAGGTTCCAGCAGTGATCAACTAGGACTTCGTGAGTTTTTTTGCATATTTGCTTTGAATTAAGTAGACAAATTGTGCATTATAGTGTATTTTGTTGTAATACATCTATTTTACTGGAAATTAATAACATCGCAAAGATAAGAACGTAAACGGAATTGGTATTTATATCGATATATGAGTATGAGTTTACTTCCAAATTCACGTGGACTTCAAATTGTCGATTGAGTGCCCATGAAATATCAACAAATCAACAGTATTTAACAGTATTTTAATATCATAGCTTTGAACTGACGAGTCATAAACTATACGTTTATATTCCGCTATGATTTGTTATGCATTGTTAACGAGTTTGAAATTGGTAAACAAATACAACGAATTTTTATCAATAGAAACACAAGCTAATTGTGTCCAGGATTTAAAGTTCTGCTGTCATACATGTAGATTCTTACCGGCTTAACTGGACACATAACAAACAAAATGTACAAACGTGACAAAAAACTTGTTCGAAACTTTAATGCATTTCGTTATAAAAATAATGACAACATTTTCTTTCTATTTCCAGTTGTTCTCCTTTTCCTCATTCCATTCCTCTTGGGAAACTCTAACGCAGTTTTCGGTTAAACATCTTGTAATATTTAGTTGGTAAGTATCAATTAATAGGAATCAAGAATAAACCAGTTTTACTTTTTAAGACCAACTTTAGTCTCAAGATTGTATAGTAACGTTTGGCAATACTTTTTTGGGTGCAGATGGTCAGCCGTTTATCCGTACCTGTATTAAGCAAATTGCTTTTTCAATCAATAAAGATCTTTTGCATAAATTTTAATTTAATACACAAGTTTGGCAAAAAGCACTACTATGGTTAAAGAAACGTTTTACAATTTGAACAAAAAATCAAAATTGATAAACAGTGAAAATATGTTTTTCTTTTGCAGGAGCTTGTCGTAAGATCCACAGAGGCGACACATAATTTTATCTTAATGTCATAATGGGGCTTGATACAACATAATATTGTACAAATAAAAATAGAATATTTTATATAGTTAATGATTATTTGATCAAAAATGGACGAGGAAATGAAATATGTGGATGATCGCGACCTTAACAAACGTTCGAATCATGGCAGATGATTTACCTTTGCGGTATCACCTGATTTTTTTAGGGAACTTTCCTCTACGCACTGTCTTTTACATCGAGAAACGGCATAAAACGGAATAAAACTTGACTATCTTTCCATAAATTTATTTTTAGCGTTGGCTTTGCGCCCCGGCATAACATAGCACAAGTTTAATTTTGCATCATCTTTCTTACGCCGTCTCATTTCGTAACAAATGTCGTTTTAAACCTAAAGTGTCTAAATTTTTTATGACGTCACGTGATCAGAATTACAATTTCCACTTTCCTTATCGAGAGCGATTATATCTTATGCACGTTTATTCCGGTTCAGTAAAATGTGTATTTTAATGTAAACATCACTCCTAAAAATATTTAAAATCTCGTATAAACTTAACTAAAGGAAAAATGTCTTGTAAACCTGGAATTATGTAGAGGAAGAACTTGAGCACGTTTGCCATCCTTCCGGGTGGCCTACCTTGCCGGTAACATAACGGTTAAAAAATGTTCGTTTCAAGGGGTCAGACTGATCAATGAAAATTTCAGAAATTTCTACTATAAGGGTGCGCATAATTTGCAAGTATAATGATGAGGTTTAAATACACATTTTAAAGCCTCTTTAAATAAGATATATGGTTTGTTATATTTATTTATTTATTTATTTGCATATTTATTTCCAAACAAAATAACCTAAATTTTGATACATATGTAACAAATACTGATATGCAATGTATAACAAATTGCAAATATGTATGGATTTGGCCAGTATTGATCTTATTTTCTCAACTCTAAAGATTGCTTTATAAAATCTACAATAGCGGGAAAAACATCCATATCACAATTTAAAATAGTAATAAGTTTATTAAGAGTAAAGCTGGTAAAAATCTAAGTTTGTATTGGAGATTTTATTAAGAAAACTAGTCTTTATTCCATTATAAATTTGACAATTAAAAAAAGAAATTATTTTCATCATCTAACAATTTACATATCTTGCAAAGTCTCTGTTATCTATAAATATTTTTATATCTAAAGGGTCCACTTCCAAATTATGATCACTTATGCGGAACTTGGTAAGTATAAAGGTATAACATGCTACTTCTCTACAAGGCGCAGAAAGTCTGAAAGTAGCCGTAAATTATTCCGAATGTGTGCATTATACTGTAACATGTTTTGTTGCCACTGAAATGCATGCAATTTTATTACCACAAAACAACTATTTTTAAATCAAGGATAATTATGACACTGTATTTTTGAAACCTGGTCAAAGACTAGAAAAACTATAATAACATATCATTATATCAATAAAATATAAAAATACACAAGTGGATAAATGTGTTCAACACGTGATTCTTCCTCTGAAAATCACGTGTTTGTTAACTTGGTTTTGTGATGACAGCTTGTTACTAGTAAAATCATTCGTAATTTGGACTTTGATGCTCATTAACGCTACAAAATTCAGTGTAATCATCGTCAATATAACTATGTTATTCAGAGATTGCCAACCATACTTATTGCATATAGAATAACACAAATTTTGTAAGCCCTGGCCTTTTATTCCATTTTGGACAACACATATTGTAAGCCCTGGCCTTTTATTCCATTTTGGACACCGCATATTTTAAGCCCTGGCCTTTTATTCCATTTTGGACAACACATATTGTAAGCCCTGGCCTTTCATTGCATTTTGGACAACACATATTGTAAGCCCTGGCCTTTCATTCCATTTTGGACAACACATATTGTAAGCCCTGGCCTTTCATTCCATTTTGGACAACACATATTGTAATCCCGGCTACACTTTGTTTGTGTCAGAAAGTTTTAGTTTATCTGGGAAGTCCTTACAGAGTATTTTCCTAAACCTACAGATTGAATGTTTGAATTTAACAATTGCTTTAACGTGTTTCTTTTATTTTGTTTATAGTTGTAGTATTGCAGTCGCAGCACGAAATCCTCGAATTATAAAAAAACTTCCGGCTATTAGGTTACATTGTAAACTTATATTTTATTTCAATGAATTGTGTTTTATGTCACCTTTAGCAGATCTATTATGGCGTCTCGTATTTAACATCCATTAACGGAAAGCTATCATTCTGTTCAACGTTAATGTAAGAAACGCTGGATCTAAAGAATGCATACCATGTTTTTTTAACTTCTTATAAATAGTAAAATTATTCTCAATACAATATGAAAACAATCATAATTTAATCACTATCAATAAAATCTTAAAGTTAAGAGAACCAAGCGGTAAACTGGAATCGACTGAAAGTACAGGACAGTGGAAAACAAAAAAAAAAAAAACGGAAAAAAACAAATAAAGCAAAAAAGAGGTTTACCTGAACCACTTTACAATAATTTCATGAAGATGGCAAACATATTATATACAACTGTACGTAAAATCAAGGCAGCTGAATAGTAAAAAATCAAAACGGTGACCTATAGTAAACTGTTATTTGCGTTGTGGTTTAAACATTATAACTAAAATCGATAATTGGTCATACAACTACTTCATACCTCCTGGTGCCCCAGAAGGGTATGTTTTTTTCTTTATTAGCCTTTCAAGACCAACAACCTTGTCAAGAAAAACGCTGTAGGATTTGAAGGACTGTGTATATCTGATACATACCCTTTAACCATTTGCAACGGAAATACACACAAAGTTAATGTTTAGTCGTTACGATTGTCATATAACTTATAGTTTTTGCAGCCTTTGTTTTGTACTTCAAGAATTCCACCGTATCCAGTGTTCTAAACCAATCGATGACATCGACATAGTACATGTGAAATGGAGTATGACATTAGAATTTTCGTAGCAAATATAAATTTATCTGACAGTTATTGATCCATTCATTTTGAAGGACATTCTAATGTCTGTCTCTAGATTCACTTCGGTTAATGAAGTTAACATATTTTATGTAGCGGATTTGGCGGAGTGGTCTAGAGCACCGGATCAGGCAAATGGATTCCACTGTGTCACAACAGTATGAATTGGAATGCTTATGAGAATATTAAATTTTAGTTCTAGTTTAATTTATTTTAGATTTAGTTAATGTTGTGTAATTTTGTAGACTATATAAACCTGCTAGATAGATAGCATATATACAAGCCACAACCAATTCTAATTTAATTGTCAAATTTTAAGTTTGTCATCCTTCATGTTCAATCATTATTACATAAACAATAAAAATAGTCATTACAAACATGGGCTGTTTCAAAAATAATGACCCCAAGATGTGAAAAAAATGTCAAATTTAAACATGAGCATATCAAGTTTTTGTTCATAATTTCCAAATGTGCATACGTTGAAGTTAATAAATCAAAAAAGAAATTAATGAAAAGGTCAGAAATAAAGTCTTTATAATATTTTATTGAACAAATTTTGAAATATAAAAAAACTTTATCATTCATACATTTTACTTCAGTTTAACAATGTTATGCTTCATATAACTTGTTGCTGTTTTCTTAAACAATGTAACAAATACTAATGACTTCCTGTGTAAGATTTTGAACAATACAGAATTGTACTTTTTCAAAAAATAATTTTTTTCAAGAGGTTTTGAAACATTCTTTTGTTATCTACCTCTTAAAATTTTTATTAAGTCAAAAGTAGTATGTATTTTTGCATATAGCAACAAAATCATTAAATTGTAATTATAAGTCATCCCTGTAGAAAAAAAAATTCATGATGAAAGTTAAACCATTTGAAAATGGTAGGTTGTAGAAAAAGTACTATGTTTATCCCAATTTTGTTGCACTCCTGACACTCCAGGTTAAAACAAATAAAAGAAGGAAATACATTCTTTAAAAAGTACTGAGGTAACTTTGTGATATTGCTTAGAACAAATTTCGTATATCTTAACATTTTCAATAGAATATTTGAGAAAGAACAAAATTAATATATGAGCTCTTTAAAAAAATGATCCCAACAGGTTATAATCCTCTGATTTTGTCAAATTAATAGATATAGTATTTCTAAATAGTTGTAAATGTATGTCTAGTTGTTGGGGACATGTCCGCAAAAAGTCTTGAAGCTATATCAGAAAATAAAAAAGTTATGCAAAAAAAACATGCCAAAATTGTCAGGAGTGCAACGCTTTTCTGTGACACAAATATGTCATTTTTTTAAAAGGTCACAATTCTTTTTTATTACAGTTTCATGTGTTAACTTATTGAGAGATATCAAAAAGAAAGTATGTTACATTTTAAAAAGTATGAAAACATTGTTTTAAAAAAAACTACCCTGTCATGAGTGCAACACAAATTTATGCAATGTTGCATTAAGTTCTTTGTAGAATTTTTTTCCTTATGTTTTCAATGATTAATCCAAAATAAAATCTTAAATATATCTTTGCTGCATCAAAGCAGTCACTGCAAGATACCCTAAAACTGGTAATCTGATCAGGTACACCAAATAAAACAGAGCACCCTCAACTGTCAGGAGTGCAACAAATAACATGTTCTTAGATATGTTTTCTTTAAAAGTAGACTTATTTTGTGTTTTCTCTTTATTTTTCAACAGAAGCTACACAAAGCATTGAATAAATATTTCAGATGGATGATAATACCTTTAACATTCATTTTTTAATGTCATGAGTGTAGCAGTTTGTTTAAAATTGCGCTTCAGATTTTATAAAAATTAATATATTGTGTACAGTTTAGTTGGCTATCATATTGATACCAACTGTTTTTATAATCTAGAGACATCATTCCCAATTGTAGTCTTTGTTCCATCCATATGAAGAACCATAATTTTGCAGTATAATTGCAATAATCTGTTCATTAAAATATTGCATCAGGAGTGCAACATTTACATGGATGACATTTAAAACAGGACATCTTAGATAAATGAACTGAAATATTTTTCAACAATATGTTTTTTTAATGCCAATTGAAAAGTGAACATATAAAAGAATTAGCTGTTGGAATATGTCTCGAGATTATAAAAAACAGTTGGTATTAATATGAGAGACAACTAAATTGTGCACAAAATATGAATTTTTATCAAAGGTTAAGCTCATAAAATGCTATTGTAACACTTAATTTCTAAGAAAAGTTTCCTTAAAATAAATTAAAATGATTATAATAAATAAATCGTCTTAAAATATTTCATATTATGATACAATTGAAGATCAATAAAAAAAACTGTTGCACTCCTGACATTAAAAAAAATTAATCTAAAAGGTACTTATCATCCATCTGAAATATTTATTTAACTATTCTGTGTAGCTTCTGCTTAAAAGTAAAGAAAAACACAAAATAAGTCACATTACCAAGAAAATATATCTAAAAACATGTCATTTGTTGCACTCCTGAGAGTTGAGGGTGCTCTGTTTTATTTGGGGTCCCTGATCAGATTACCAGTTTTAGGGTATATTGCAGTGACTGCTTTGATGCAGCAAAGGTATATTTATGATTTTGTTTTGGTTTAATAATTGAAAACAAAAGGAAAAAATTTCTACCAAGAACTTAATGCAAAATGGCTTAAATTTGTGTTGCACTCCTGACAGGGTAGTTCTTTTTTTCAAAACAATATTTTCATACTTTTTAAAATGCGACATACTGTCTATTTATATCTCTCAATAAGTTAACACATGAAACTGTGTAATAAAAAAAGAATTATGCACATCTTGCTAGATTTGTTAATTTGGTGACATTTTAAAAAATGACATTTTTTTAAAGTGTCACAAAAAAGTGTTGCACTCCTGATAATTTTGGCATGTTTTTTTGGCATAACTTTTTTGTTTTCTGGGATATCTCAACTATTTAGAAATACTATATCTATTAATTTGACAAAATTAGAGGACCATAACCAGTTGGGGTCATTTTTTTTTAACAGCCCACATAAGAAACAACACAACAAGATTCTCCTAACAAAAAGCCATATTATTAAGTACTTGTTGGTTTGGTCTTAAATATATATTTTATATTTGTTTTGCCTTGTATGTGTTGTTGTAGTTCTTTTCAACAAAACTTTATAATGTTTTACATTGATTGTTTTTTGTTTGCCTGAGAAATATAGGATCTTACATTGGTACGAGTGGATTATCGGACTTCTCCAATCGAGATAGTTAAATTTCCATAATTTAACTATCGAGATTGGAGAAATCCGATAATCCATGAGTACTAATGTAAGATTCTGTTTCTCTAATTTTAAAAAGTAGTAAATTTGCGAAACGAAGTACAAATTTTCCCAACTCCAATTTTACGTTCATGACGTGAATTCGCGGTAAATTGAAGGTGTTTTGTTTATGACGTCATGAGTTCTTATTGTGACGTTTTTATTTTTAACCAATCAAATGCTGAGAACAACAAATTCACTAGTGACGAGAAATATTTTTTCCACACCGGTCAAGCGTTTTTATTACGTCAAAATTAGAGAAAAAGAATATATTAACACTTTAAACTACACAATAATAATAAATAAGTCAGATCCAAATTCAAGAACATTCAATGAATTCTAGAGATATATATAAAGGACTTGGGTGCAAAGTTTGGATTTGGACTGTTTAGGATATAACATTTTATTTTGATTACATTTGGTATTTTGTCGATTGATCGGGCACTTTAGACACCAGTTGGAACTTCAAAAGACTTGACATTTAAGAAGTTGGTTTAATTCTTTTATTGTAATTTATTAATTAATTAAGCTTTATTAACTGCAATTAATAAATATTCAATTGTAATTTGTATTTTTTGTTGGCTAATGTAAAGGTTATTTCTATCCGTCACATCCAGTTCATTGATCAGTGATAGCATAGGTGTAAATGATGCTAGCAACTCATGTATATTTGTACAATACATATTCAGAAAAAAATAACGAGAACATAATAAAATACAGTTATTTCATATTTCATTTGGGAACAGTAAAACTGTTGGCCCGAGGTGGAAGGGATAGTGGTTTGAACTGTTGTCCTAGGCCGTAGTAAACAGTTCAAAAAATTATCACCGACACTGTTTGATTGTTCTAAAAGAACAAAAAAGTTTTGCAAATATGTAAATAATTAAATTTTCTATGACGTCAGAGCACACGAGCAGAAACAGTGGAACTTTTGACCAGTCAACAGATTGCGATCGTGGTAATTTTTAGAATCCAGAAACAGTAAAAAATACCAAATTACATAAATATAATGTATTAGGTAATAATTAACTCTAAATTCTACTTTGTAAATGTTGACAAAATAAACTATTACATTAAAATTTAAATTTGTTTTATTCGTAATAATAATAATAATAATAATAATAATAATAATAATAATAATAATAATTATTATTATTATTATTATTATTATTATTATTATTATTCTTATTATTATAAAAACAGTTAAAACACGAGACTAAACAGAACATTAAATAAACATCATAATAATCTTCATGGGTCAACTTATACTTCCTGTCTCGGATACGCAAACTCACATAACCAACTGGGAATGTTCAATTGAGATTACATACTGTTACATTTTGGAGATAGGTGTCCAATGCTATATAAACAGAATACGACCAGCAAAATGTCACTTATAATTCCAAGGAGCACAAAGGTAACAAAATAATTCTTTTTATTTGTTGGAATATTTATTTATAATAGATCAGAATATAGGATTTAAACAATTAAAGTCTTATTTTAAATTTCGTTTACATTTCTTCAGAATTAAAGTCAATCCTCAACGTGACAACAATTTTTAATAAAAACTTGAATAAAAATGATATCATTCTACTGTAACATATTATTGACAAAAAAATTCGATTTAAAATTAAAAATGAAGTATTAATTAATTAATTAAATTAATTTATTTATTTAATTATTTATTTATTATTATTTATTTATTTACAGAATGAAACTTACAATTGCCGCCGTCACTGTTTTAGTTTGCCTCTGTGGCATGAAAGGAATCAATGCCAGTAGTTATGGCAATTCCGGATATGGATCTAGTTACGGAAGTAGCTTCGGTGGTAGTTACGGTGGCGACTACGGTGGCAGTTCTGGTGGCAGCTACGGCAGTAGTTCTGGTGGCAGTTACGGTGGTAGTTCTGGTGGCAGTTATGGTGGAAGCTACAGTGGTGGCGTCTCAGTAGGTTACGGACAAGGCAGCGGATATGGCGGAGAGTACGGATACGGAAAAGGTGGATTTTCCGGATACGGTACTAGTGGTTTTACTGGATATGGTCATAGCGGATATTCCGGATATGGAAAGAGTCAATCATCCGTAAAGGGAGGAATCATTGACGAGACCATAGTTATGATGCCTCAACCCGTCCCTGTGCCTTTTGGAGGTGGATTGGCCGGAGCTGGTATTGGTGGTGGACTCGGTGGTCTGGGAGGAGGTCTCGGTGGATTCGGATTGGGTGATCAATCTGGACTTCGTAAGTTTTTTATATGAATAATTTGATTTGCTTTAATATGGGAAAATAGCATCGCTTTAAAAGATTAATAATGGTTTCAAGATTCACGGCATGTATCGGTTTACCGCATGCTGTAAAGTCTATTTCTTAGTATTTAAACTAATGCTCCATGCTGCATGTGGTAATAAGTAATAATGAGTAATAAGAAAACAAAAATATTCGTGGATTTTAGATTTTTAATTTATATTGTTCTCTTAAACTAAGAAGAGTATGAACCGAAATGTAAATGGAATTTATGTAAAGAATCATTTGCTGTATAGTTTTTTCAGTTTTTAATTATGTCGCTTTGTCACCACTCCAAATCCATGAAATTGGGCGCTAAAGAGTAATGAATATTTCATTGAAAAATAGCAAAGAAAACCGACCGAACAAGAGCCAAAAGTCAAGGGACTGTTACAAATCCGGATATAGACCAACGCAACACAAAAACAGAAAGAGAGTAACCCGGAAGCCATTATATAATGGATGAAAGTAACGAATATCTTCGTTTAAACCAAATAAACTTATTATTAATTTTATTTTCAGTTCTTCTCCTTCTCCTTGTTCCATTCCTTCTAGGAAACTCCAATGGAATCCTTGGATAAACATCTTTCTAACAGTCATTTAGTTGGTAAGTAAATTTTCGAATACAAAACTTTAAATCAGTTTTATGATCAAGTTGAATTTTAGTTTGAAAATAAGAAATACGTAGGTGGTCATTCGAAGGATGGCAAAGCAGATTTTTGGTAAATGTCGGCTATTCACTTAATTTGCAAAAAGAAGTTTCTCGTTTTATTTTAACATTAACATTCAGCATAAAATTGTTAGTGCACCAATAAATATATTTAAGGCAACATTAAAATTGATTGCTTGTTTGTTTGTTTTAATATTGTTTAACGCCACTTGAGGACAGTTTTTAAGCTATATGAGGGCGTCCTGTTATTATTAGATGAGGAAGGCGGAGTACCTGTAGAAAACCCCCTACCTTGTTAGGGTTATAATTGCCAATTAATATTAAAGTCGAACGCACTCTGTCCGAACATTCAAATAGTAATAATAATATACAAATATGCTTAATATGTACAGAACTACCTTTTCTATACATATAGAAAACCTAATTATTTTTTTCTATTGGTAGGAAATTATTGTCTGTGATAGGAATTGCTGAGGATAAAAAAAGGTGACAAACAGTTGGACCTCAATGTCATAATGGATCTTTATTTAAGCGTGTCAGAATTGTCAAGTACAAATAAAAATAAATATGCAATGTATTACAGTTATTATTAATGAATTTATATTTGGTTAAAATGAACGTGTTGGTGGCTGGTTTGCACTAGACAAAGGTCTTATTTTAGGTCTGTATAGTGATATTAATCACAAACAGGTGTTAGGTAAAGATCTCATTTCCGGAAGCATTCATATTGGTTACATGCAAATAATATAATACGTTCACAGAGTTTAAAGTAATTTGCGAGCAAGCACATTTTACGACTAATTTATGAAACAGCTGCCAACCCTCCCCTTTTTGGATGGCAAAAATCCATTTACTCTCAGCTATTGACAACACAAAATAAACATGGTAATTCAAGTGTAGAATAATTAGAATGATCTTAGTACCAGTCCGGTCACAAAAATATTAGCTATAAGTTAAAATGTCTGATCGTTTGATTCCTTGTTACATAAAATTCAGCGAACTAACATGCATTGATTTTGATTTGTTAAAATGGGTTAAACGCAACTTCAGTCATTTTTATCTTTATTATGGATCTATCTATATCTATTTTTTATTGGTTGAAGAACCCAATAGTACCTGGAGAAAATCCTCACCCATCGGTTGAAAACAAGGAATCCATGTCAATTAAGATTTGAGTATACAACGCACTTTCGTCTGTGAGACTCCAACCGTATAAGTGGTTTTTTTCGCGTACATTGGTACTTTAATGTCAATTAATTTTTGTACACGAACTATAACGAACACATTTTCTATCATTTAATCCAATATAACAAATAGTAGATAAATATCACAAATTACTGAACATAATTCATTCTTTTAAGTTGAAATATTTGCGTATGGTTTCGCTTTTTAAACTTTTGTAAAATATGAGTTCAAATAAAGAACATATTTTTAGGCATTTTTAGAAAAAAAAACTGATATCTGCTGTTGTTTTATTTGCAGTAGGTGTCCAAAAAACATAATATAAGTGCATAAAATTACCATGTAAAATATGGGTAGTGATCTGCTGGTAAATTTAATTTTTCTTTCACTATCTTCCTCTCTTTCTCTCACACACTTTTCTCCATTTTCAAACATTCACCAAGTATCATTTTTCACATATTCACAAACATTGTACATAGAACATAATACAGTTCTAAATAAAACCATTGTAAAATTCAGATATAAATAAAAAAACAATTGATCAAAATCTCAAAACATCGACTATAAAAGTAAAGAAAATATTTAGATGCACATGCCATACAAAATAGTAACGTCCTATTTGCAGCAGATATCTGCAATGACAACAGTAGGAATTCTCTACATGATATTTTGTTGTTTTTCTTACAAACTAAATATAAGGGCCAAAAATTATTGCTAATGTTAAAGAATAAGTTGTGCCTAAATAAAAGATTTGCAAAACTTTGATGAAATTTTAATTTTATTTTTTTAGCATTATAACAGCCATTAAAGGAAACCAACGCCAATGCGGAAAACGGCACATCTAGAAAGTAGAAAATAAATCTTGACACTAATAAAATTGCAATTTACTTTAAATAATTTATCAATGCGACTTTATTTCTCTAACAATTGATATAAAATTGCTACATTTAATATAAATTAAAGTTGGAGAAATCTTAACCAATCTTTAACTAATAAATATTAAAGTTTCATATAACCATAAAAAATTAATATATCAACTTAATATTTAAAACTTGTGCCTAAATACTAACATTCTATTTGTGTTCGTTTATCACATCAAATACAATGTAAAATGATTTTGTTGACTCGATGCCAATAGTTCCGTTATTTTACATCTGAATGTAAAAAAAAGAAGAGACAAGATCGACTGGAATGCACAAATAGAGATACAAATAAAATTGTCACTAAATGCGTAGAACAAAGATGCGTACTTGAAACGAACACGAACAAAAACGGACGGATTTATAAAGTTTGTGAAAGGTATTATATATCTAAGCTGTTTCTTTTGCAGCACCTTCCTCTTCCTTTCGTTGGTCATCTGAAAGAACAAGCCAGATTAATCTTTATTGATAGCAATTTAAAACATCCAAACAATACGTTCAACAGCACAGTAAGATTTTACTACAGAAGATACTAAAATGTCCTTGTTTTCAATCAAATTTTCGCAAGAAAAGTTTTTGAATTTAAATCTTAATGTATCACAGTGAATGTGAGATCTGACGTCAATATAGTTAAGTAAACAACTTCATGTCTGGGGAAAATAAATAAACTGGTGTCGTAAATGACACAAAAATGTGCATACACAAGTATGGTTTGCCCACTAAATAAAAACAGTGAAGTCAACACAATTAAATAAAGGACCTTTCCATGCAGAATAGTGAGATTACATAGAAGCGTGCTTGTTCTGTGAAATATGTAGAAATCTGAAAAAAGTTGTTTTTGAAAACAGAGTACGAACTCGATCCCTATAGTGTAACAAATTATATTAGAAGAGTTGCAAACAATTAAATCCACCAGTAACACGTTATCGGTGCAAATCTGACTAAAAAGAAACCTTAAGATTGTATAGTTTCGATCAGCCTGTCGAGTCCTCCCTGTTTGTTGAAATGTTCGTGTTTTCTAAAAAAGGACAAACAGTTGATTTTGCTTACTAATAAAAAAAACCTTTACAGTTTTATACTGTGTAACGGGAAAATGAATTGCCCACTATGGGAAATAAACTCGGATATTAAATACTTTATCAATGTCTTAATTGCGTTGAGGTCATACAATAAATAAAATACACATAATAATAGAGAATATACAAGTTGGTAAGTTTTAAGCCTCACTCTAATATTTATATCAGTACATAGAAAAAATATAATTTTTAGTTAGTAAATGCTAGTGTTAGTCAAAGCAGAAAAAAAACATTCGTATTAAAGTTATTTTTGGATTATTTCTTCGACATTTCTTGACAAACGAAAATACAGGAAATAAAAGACACGTATATTAGAAAAAATGAGCCGCCATAGTCACATGCGCAAATGACCGATATTATAGTACCGAGTGAACACTTTTTTTAAAGTTATAAAATGGAATTTATCCCCGGTGGAAAGGAATTTAAATAGTGCAAAGCATAGGAATGTAACAAATAATGGCAAGAATAAAATAAAAATAAAACATACATAGGATAAATCATGCATGGGATTATGTGGGGTATTTGTGCAGTTTAACCTTTGTGATGCCTTCGGTCTTTTTCGACCTCGACCTCTTTTGTCTTTGGCGAGGGGCTTCTTTCTTTTGATTTTGCCTTAGGAGAAGGTGTCCTTGACGTCCCTTTATGTTTTGTTTTAGGTGAAGGAGACCTTGACCCTTCTTTCTTTTGTATCTTAGGGGAAGGAGTCCTAGACCTTCCTTTGGCCTTTGGCGAGGGACTCTTAGATTTTCTTCCTATAATGAACACTACAAATTATATATTTCCTCAAACAGGACAATTTTGAACTTCATTTTGAAAAAATTGTTCTTTCCACCTCTTACATAAATAATGTTAAGTGGTTTAAGGTACCTAAAGTTTGCCTTTAATCGATAAAATACATTAAAACAAATACAAATTTGAAAATAAATTTTGACTTTTTATACTGAATACCTTCAGTATTACAATACTACGTTGTTGACACAACGTATTCACGTTACAACAAATCCCACTTAAACCAATATATATTTCTATATATTCTGCATATTAGTTTCATAATTATAGTTATCATTAATGTGTTTAGTAAATTCCACCAGTACCTGTAAAAAAATCAATGTTATAGGTAGCAATACAACCCTATCATTAATAATTAATATTATTCTTGACTTATTAAATCATACCGACACATACAACCCATGCTATTAACCATTTAATACCACACTAATTTAATTCATTCTTTTCACATCTAAAAGCTATATCTCTTAACCTTTTTGAACGTTTGCTGCAGATCCGCCCCCTTTCGAGCCTCCAGCAGAGCCCGGTTTTTGAGATCCCGTCTCTTCATGAAAAGAAACAGAAGTACGTTTAACTGGAGAACCCCTCCCTTCTTTCAAAGGGGATATTTTACCCTCTTTTAAAGGTGATACCCGGTCAAAAGCGGGACTTTTTGAAGGCGACATTCGAGGTTCTTTAGAAGGTGACATTCGAGGTTCTTTTGATGGGGACAGTCGGGCTTCTTTTGTTGGTGACCTCCCCCTACCTGTCGGGGTTGCTGGAGGCTTTACTGGGGATTTGGTTCGTGCAGACCCTCGTGGGGTTTTAACACTAGCATCAGGACTTCGATGTCTATGACCCTGACCAAGTTTAGTAAGTCCATCCACGGCTGAAAATTATAAATGAAGATTATGTTAAGAAGGAAACAGTATCACCTTCAGTCTTATATTCCAAGGTGTGTATATTAAACATAAAAGTAATATATTACTTGACCATTAGTCTGAAATGCTAAAAAGGTGTAAACGCCGAGTAATAAACATTTTAAGAACAGATAGCTGGCAAAAAATAAATACATAAATTATTTCATCACTTTTGACCTTTGAATAGTTCAGAGAACAAACAACCTAAAATAATGAATTATTCAGTTCACTAAAATATTTATTGCTAATTGTATGACTGCATCAACGACTTGTATATGTATTCATCAATGCATTTTCGTTGCAGCAGGATTAAATTCTGGCAAAAGTCAACACGTTATTATTATGAAGCTGACTGCATGATAATCTATAACAATCACCAATATATTGTTTGAAAATGAAAGAATTAAATGAACCGGTTTGTATAGAACATATTAATTATATGGTTATAGAATATGAATGTATAAATGTTACAAACATTTTTAAAACGTAGTGTCGCAGACAGACAAATTTTTTACAATTTGGTATTAATTCATAATAAGTAATACGATTAGTCTTCTAAATATGTCATGCTCATAAACCATGCACATATATAATTTACATCTAGGTAAGCAATGCACTATAGCAAGTTTTACAAACATGGGAAACTTTTACCTTATACATTAAAAATGTTCAGATCAGAATTTTCACAAACCACAAAATCACACACATTTATAACATAGAATGCGGTAAACTGTTATTGCTGGAGTACTTTTTGACAGATTTTAATACATGTACACATGGACGTTAAAATGTTTCGTTACATATATTGTATCGGCTAGTTACAGCTACACAAATGCACAGGTAAGGGATTGAACTTCAATATTGGTATGCATTCAACCAAACAGGCATGAAGTAAATAGCTAACAACAATACGTAAATGACATATGCAGAAACCCCTGTATTGATTACCGAGGACCTCTGTATTGATTACCGAGGACGCATATGTCATGGACAAGCTACAGTATTCGACAACAGTATTATTTAAGATAATTCTAACATCTTACAGGTTACACCCAATAACGAAATCTATCCATGCAAGGTATAAGGTCGACATGAATGCACGAACCTGATTGGCCATCATCAACATAATTTTCAAAATCGTTTCCAACAGACGAAAGAAGCTTCAGTGTCGGACTCAAACTTTTGGTGTCATCAACTAAGTCAGCTTTTTCATTCCCTAAAGGATTTTGCAGAATTTCCTCAGAATGGCTAGGTGTCGTACATTCTTTTTTATCACAAAGTGATAATGACTTTTCTTTTTCAAGTGACACGTCTCTACTTTCTTCGATCTTATCTATGGCATCTGTTTCCTCCAAATTTTCGAAATCATGGAAAACAGCATCTGAGATTTCTGATTCACGCAGTGAGTTTGTCTCTTCCAGGTCACAAGCAGAAAGCATGGTCTCCTTGAGTAAATCAGGTGTATCGTTTACAAACGCCTCCAAACTCTTAACTTCAGTTTGGTTCTCTTGAAGTAACGGAATTTGAATACTAGTATCTCCTTCATCTGCGACAATACGGTCTTGTGATTTTTTAACCTCCAATTTAAAAAAGCTAGCTGCTAACTCCTTAATTGGTAAATCCATGCAAGACAGGGTAGTTTTTTGTTCTTCTGTATAATTTTCCTTGAAGTTAACGTCATTTTTAATAGTCTTCGTATGATGTAAATTATGCTCAGGTTCTGTCATTTTTTCCAAATTGACAGATCCTTCAACTGTAGGGTTTGACATGTCCAAACCTTCACTTAATACAGTTTCTGAGACATCAGGTCTCATCTCAATACGTGAATGTCTTCCGGATAAATCATCTGATTCATCTGCAGGGACATAAAGCCTACTTGGTGATCTGCCAATTTCCTGATCCCTGTCAGTAAGATTGCCCACTGTAAAATTTTCAAACTTTGTATCTTCTTCAACTGTGACTGTTTGACCATTCGTACCTTCTTCAACTGTGACTGTTTCAACATTCGTATCTCCTCCCATGGTGATATTTTCAGCGAACGTATCTACTGCAACCGTAATGATTTTAAAATTCGTATCTCCTCCTACTGTAGTGACGTTATCTTTTGCTTCTTCATTCAATGGGATTTGTTCCAGGTCAACCTTACATTCCTCGCTTTTTAAGTAATCAGTCTCTTCTATCAGAGTAGTGTTTTTCATATCCGTGTCATTTCGTGTACTTTCTGAAGTGTTCGCAATGGATCTTACAACATTTTCATTTTCAGACTTCGTTGAACCCCCTTTTATATTTGTGATTCTTTTCAGGTGTTGTGTTTTCTGTCGGGAATGCATTCCATTTTGAGACTTTTCCTTTGCCGGCATTAATTTTGAGGAGTACGTTTTTGATAGGCTGTATTCTGTCATTCGGGACTTTTGCGAAACGCTTTCAGTCTGCTTTTGTTTAAAATGATGAGACGAAGTATTGGCTTTACCTGTCAAGGTGTTTTTAGTAAATACCTGACGTGGAATTTGAGTTGTCGTTACTTGTTGTGTTTTCGGCTTGTTCTTCATGTTATCAAGTACAATCTGAGACGGGCGTTGTTCTTTCCGAATACCGCCAGCGCGATGTGTAACTGCATCATTCAAGTTAAAAGTTCTTTTTAAGCCAGACCTCGTATTATGACTGTTGTTACTTTCCAAATTATGACGTTTCTTAATAACCATTGCATTTTCAATGTTCAGTGCAAATACTTCGTCGCCTCTCGGGATTGTGGGTTTTCCTTTTGACTTTTCAGTTATGTTTCCTAATCTTTCAGACGTCACTTGTTTCTTGTGCCTTTTGTTCAAAATAGAAGGAATATGTTTAACTTGTGCGCCAGCAAAGCCCCTGTTTTGTCCAAGGATAGTTGTGACATTGTCATCTCTTCGTTTATTGAAGTTCAAATGTGATAACACTCTATCACTGGAAACGAAGCGTTTCCCGTTTTTAACTTTGTCTTTACTGACAAAACTTTTTGTAACTTGTATTCGTTTTTCAACTGTGATTTCTGGTCTTACTGCAGGTGATGAAGATAGTCCTTGACGAGAACAATTAGATTCGCGACTACTTTCCTCTCCAATTATACCGACCAGTTCTTCATCCGCCACTAAACAAATCAGCATCATGTTTTTCATAGTTAAAGCTGTGGTTATGTACAATCAATATTAATATACATTCAGATTATTGTTTGTTTTATTTTAAAGATCAAAATTTTCATTCGATTCTCTTGTGCTGAGATGGACGAGATTGGGAAAGAAAAAACAAAGTACAACTTCTTGTTTATCGCAGCTGTGTAACATTGACGTCACGTTGTGCTTAGAAACTGTCAATAATGCGCAGAAATTACTGACATATTATTTATAATGTTTTAAAAAACGCAATAATGTCAATACGAATTATCATCGTAGTACGATAAAAAGAAAAATGTCACAAATCAGCGATAAAACTTTCTATTATACTATGTTTTTACTGACCTATAATGTGCTTGTACCTATCATATTAAATTACAATTATAAAAATATTATGATATCATTCATTCTGCTCTATTCGTCCTTCTTGTATATTATAAATCTCATTTCTGAAATTGAATTTAGTAGTTTGAACAAAATAGAAAACTATTTATCAATAGTTATTCTTGTAGTTTGATTGAAAAATACACTTAGATCACACATGCATCAGTTAAAACTGATATTCCTATTTAAACTACACATACAAAACATCTACAACATCGCAATATACGGAGAAACGATACAAAATAAAATAATACTATGCAATGACTTAACTTGACAACTGAAAGACCTACTCGTTAAAACTACTTTTTTATAAAAAATAATTAATCCGCCTTATTGAAAATTGGGAGCTTCTTTCTATAAAAAAAACACAACATGGCTGCAATAATTCCGAATTCTAGTTATCTGCTTTATATTGGGGAATAGGTGGCCAAGTGGTTAAGGTAGTCAGTCATCACGTGGCCTGGCAACACTGAGGTTGCGGGTTGCCGTATTGTGGCAGGGTGTGCACAACTCTAACTTTAATTGATAAGGATTGCCAGTTTTCCTGCCGATGGCCTGGGGCATACACTAGGTAGTCCTGCTTCATCCTAAAAAACTGAATGCTTCATTTCATATAAAAAATTGCTGAAAGTGGTGTTAAAACCAATTAAAACAAACAAATAAATTTTGAAAAAGAAAAAAAGGTGAAAATCTTGGTAACTTGGAGTGACCAACTTATATTGTAGACATAACTCCGTGTCAACTACAATCAAAGAGCTTGCATATTTCAACAATTGCTGCTAATAATTTTCCTCACTGTTCATAAACAACAAGGAACACACCTGTTCTAAGCAAGAGAAATTTATATTCTGCAATCCTTATTGGAAAACCAAATCTGCTGCCTCTATTATCTTAATTAGGTATAATAATATGTCAATCCATAGTGTATTGCATGATATGTTGGATTGTTTGAATGGGGTTTAACACTACTTTCAGAAATATCGTCGCATCCTCCATTTTGTTTTGGTGGGGAAAGAAGCCAGAGTAATCAGTGCTACACTCAATATCTTGACAGGAAAATTGGCAATCATATCAATTATCAAGTAAGACTGAGGTTAAGCACACACTGTCCCCTGTGTTGACAGGCACTACGACTAACTACCTTAACCACAGAGATGATGGAGAAGTTTTTTAATTTCATGTTCTATATGTTTATATGAGCCATCATTGCAGCATACAATTTATCAACAAGAATAAGGCATACAAATATACAAGAACATTTTAAAAAGTGTTAAAAAGCTAATAAGCAAATACAGAAACAAAACTCTCATAAGAGTAAATATTTAATGTATGAAAAAAAATTGCAGTACGAAAGCAAGGAATTGATGATAAATTTTAAATTCTGTAGTTTTTTTTAAAAGAAATTTGTAAGAATTAAATATGAAATTAATCATGAATATACTTTACAACTAAACTTGCCTTAACAATACATCAGAGTAAACAATAAAGTTCAAGTATATTTTACCAACAAAATTTACAACTTAAAATATATAATAAAATAGGCATATCTGAGGATTTCAAATATTATAAAAACACAATTTTCTTTGGAAGGTAACTGTTTATACTGATTGATGTCTAATTTAAAACAAAACTGTAAAATCCATTTCTAATGAATATCAGTTTAAAGACAGTAATACAAAATTGCATTCTTGAGGCAAGTTGAATTGTGTACAAATGCAACTAATACTGGATGACAAAGAAACTGTTTTATTTGTTGAAGAAGGTGAGAAATTTATAAGTTACATAAATCAGTAGTTAGATTAAGAAATGTCATTCATAGAAAATAGGGGCCTAATAAATGATATTTACTTTGCCCAAGGAACATGGAATTAATTCCAATTACACCTACATTTATCTATTTTTTAGAATCTGGCTTACTCGTTTCAATAATGATTCAATCATGGAAGCAAACTCCCAATGATTTTGATTCGCTTTTAAAAAAGCAGAGCTAAACAAATTGACAACTGCAATTTTGTTTGCACATTTTCTTGACAATAAGAGACCTTTCCTTTAAGTAATTTAATTCTATTGCATATACTGAGCTATTCCCAATTTGCGAAGAGAATTTGTAGCGAATTTCATTGAATTCATATCTTTACGTTGCCGATAACAGAAATGGTTTACTTATTTATTTATTTATTTTTGGAATCACCGCATTGACTGCTAAAAGAAATACCTAAACAACACTGATTTTACTTCAACTCAATAAAATAAGTTTGAAGTGTGTAATATTTATATGTTTTTGGTGAGTAAAAGAAATTACAAATGTACTTCTAACGATCATCCAGTATTATCAGGTATACAAGAAATAAAAAATTACGATAGTAAGACTGATATACAATATTAATTTCGTAACCATGGTTACCTTGTTCTTCTTCAAAATCTTCCTCATAGTTACCCTTAGTATCCTCTATGTAAGCATAATGTAAATAATTCGGCATTTGTCTTATTTGCATAATTTTCAAATAAATCGTTACATTAATGAATTTACTGTTCCCTCTATAAATCTTCACTATTTCATACCTTCTACTCATGGCTTGAAATCTTCTGGTACCACATCATATTGTAATGCAGTAATTATTTTGTAGAACTCTTAAAGGTCTTAATTGCAAGAGGTAAACAATCGATGTCACAATTACATCACCAACCTAGACATTATCCTAGCAACCATAGAGGGTAAACCTAGTCATTGATAACCAATGTCATTTTCAATTGCTCTTGTTAAAGGTGAAAATTGTAATGCTGATCATGTAATTAATAAAAATTTAGGGCACTTTTAGTGGAAAGGGACAACATTTGGAACGACATGGGACGGCTTAAGTAAGACACAACCTGTGCTGTGTTTTTCTGGGGTACAAAGCTCAACCTAAACAAAAATGTATGGAAGGGGGTCAAGTTTTGTGTTGTTCATATGATGTTTAAAGACGGTGTATTGAGGAAAGTGCCCTAAATAAAGTCATGTGACACCATAATACACGTGATAGGATTTATCTGACTACCTATCTTGTTAACGGGATATTAGTTGATAGGTATAAGGTTCATTGACTACATATAGGTGCAATGAAGATAAATAAATGTTTAAATAATTCAAGTTGATAGTGCCAGATGCAGAAACAATGAATATTCCACTGCTACACTTCAAATCTGATAAAAAGTTAGTTTACAACATGGATTGACCCTCCATTTATATAGAATTGTAATGCAATTCTCGATGTAACATCAATTCTGATTGGACAACGTTAAAAATTTCAGGGCATCAATTCCACGACTGATGCCGTCAAAAGTTAACGCAAGCGCAGACGTTATTTCCGGTCAATAAAAATTCCAATTTTAATCAGTTAATTTAGTTTTTTTATAGTGTAGCATTAGAATGGAGATAACCGTAATGTATTTGAAGATTTGTCGGCATCAATTGGTGATTTGATGGTCGGAAATTGATTGATAAGGATGGCCAGTTTTCCTTCCAAAGGTCGGGTCTTCTCTGGGTACTTACAGTCTTCCTCCCCATAAAACTGGATGCCTTTATATAGCTCAAATAGTCTTAAAAGTGGCATCACACACCATTTACAGAAACAATCGAAATATTTTTGGCTTACGCGTCGCCACTAAACTAAATTTCCCACCATCAAATCACCAATTGACTTTGATTTGTGAATTGTCTTTTTGACAGTCTCCAAGGGGTGGCTATTTCGTTATTACCTACATTTCTATGGATAGGAACACATGTTGTTTGTTATGCTTTATCATAAGGCTTTGCAGAATAACCAGTTGGAAAAAGCAAATAACCATTTTGTGTTCCATATTTTTACAAGAAAGTGGTCACAGTAGATTGGACATTGGTGGACTCTCTACTGTGGATGTTGGTAAAATGTATGGAAATCAATCAACAAAACTAATGGCTATCATACATGTAATGTCGTTTGTCTATCTAACTTTCTACCTTCCACTAATATAAACAGTTTACATAGACTTTCTACTAACTGTAGAGGTACATGAGGGTTAAACATGAGAATGAATAATATTATTACTGAGGATGGGGTAGAATGAAAATGAGTGATTACATGTAGTAAACGGACACAGATAAATGGCAAGGGAATGTTCTTATTTAAAAGTGATAAAAGTACAGTAAAAGTTTCTAATGTCGTGAGGTCATATATCAGGATTATGAATACACTTTTACTTAAACTAATGAGACTTGAGTACTGTAATAATAAAAGTATATTTACATTTATTTATAACAATACAATACTAACCTCCAGACGTGGGTCTACTTTCTACTTTAGCTGATCCTGCTGTTCCAGGACGTTGATCTGTGTCTTCTACTTCATCACTTTCTCCTTTCACTATTTTAGCATTAACTTCATCCAAAGCTTTTCTGATTGCTTGTTCAGCTACATTGTCACCTAAAGCTTTGGCTACTTCTAATGATTCTTCAAAGGATGAAGCTGCTGCTTGTAATTCACCATTTTTCACTGTAAAAATATATTTTACTTTTAGTTTCACTGTTGAAATAAGCTGGAAGACCTTTTGTTTGTTAATGACAAGGCTTACATATGCACATCCCTTCACATGTTTACAACTAAAATTTATCCTTCATACATTGCCATTAAATGTTTCTTGTCAGACCCTGCTTTCAAATGATAACCTTTAAACTTTGCTAATATCATATATATAAATGTGATTGCCTTCAGACTTTGATCATAACTGTTAATCTTCAAAACTGTCTCCTTAATATTAACATTCAGTTATTGCTCCTGAATGACTTTTTTTGTTTGTTTTTTGTTTGAATGGGGTTTAATGCCACTTTCAGCAATTTTTCAGCTATTTTATAGCCTCCAATTTTACTGGGGGAAGAAGCCAGAGTACCCGGAGAAAACCCGGGCCTTGGTTAGGACTCTGTGTATCTTATGTTTAACTTCATTAGATACCTTCAGATTGTGCTACTAAGACAGAAGCGTGCAATTTCCATGTGTCATCCTCTGCCTCTTTTGCTGCCTCCAATGCCTTTCTACCATTGTCTTTTGCATCTACATATTGTGCTAATTCCAAATGGCAGCGTCCTATCTCATGGAACAGCCACGCACTTTCTAAGGGTGACTTGCTCATAGGTATTTTCTCATTCCATCTAAAAACATACATTTTTACAATATCAACATATTCCATTATTTACCCAAAATATCTCTATAGAGGTAAAATAAATAAACAAAAAAACTATGCAAAAAAACTAATTGATATCAACTTCTTCCCTATATAACAGAACAGTCTTTGGTTTGCTATAGGAAACCCCAAAATATCATTCCAATAAAAATGTAAAATATCAGGTGCACATTGGCACTTTGGGACAAAGATTATGTGACCTCTTTTTTAGTAACAACATTTTGTTTTCAATTGCTTTAATCAGGTTAAATGCTATTTTAAGCAATTTTTCAGCTGTATAGTTGCATCCTGTTTTTATTGGCGGAGAAAGCCAGAGTTCCCAGAGTTATAACCTGTAAAATTTATCAAGTTGACAGCCTATTTGATTGGTTGCTTGATTGATTCAATGGTGCTTAACTCTACTTTCTCCAATTTTTCAGGGATATCATATCATTCAGAGTACCCAGTAAAAAACACCTACTCTTCTACAGGAAAACTGGCCATATTGTTAATTATGATTATAGTTGAGCACACCCTGAATGTCATACCCTGTCTATGAATATAAGACAGCAATGGTACCAAACAGCATAAACCTAACTTTACCACTTGTTCACTGCGTCCTTGAAAGTCTGGTTGAACCCTGTCTAACAATAATGGATAGACATTGCTATCAAAAAGCTCAAACCTATCATCACCACTCGACTGAGGCCCCTGGCAACCTTTTAGAACCCAGTCTACCAATCAATCTCATACAGCAATGCTATTAAACAGCATTAACCTATCTTCAGCTCTCGTCCACTGAGGCCACAATAGCCTGGTTAAACCCAGTCTACCAATAATGGACAGCCATGCTCAGGGATCACCACAGCTCAAAATCCAAGGGTGGTGCAAGTCGGAAGATGATCAATTTCCTTATTCATAAAAATTTTAGAGTGACATTTATTTATTCATAATAGTGTTATCAGTCTTTGTTTTTGTTTTCCCACTTGTGTTTTTGCTACCAGTCACAATATACATGTATTTTTGTATTTAAAAACTTTTTGTTTTAGGAATAAAGTCAAACTTTAGAATGGAGCTCAAAATTCAAGGGTGGAGGAAACAAATTCAAGAGTGGAGGAGCACCGCCCTTGAATAGCCTGTGGTGAACCCTGCATGCTATCAAAAAGCTGAAACCTATCAGCACTGCTCAGCCACTGAGGCTACTGGCAGCCTGTTAGAACCCGTCTACCAATCTCATACAGCCATTCTATCAAACAGCTTAAACCTATCTTCACCACTCGTCCACCAAGGCCCCAACAGCCTGGTTGAACCTTGTCTACCAATAATGGATAGCCATGCTATCAAAAAGCTCAACCAATTGTCACCACTCGAAAATTCAGACCTCCAACAGCTTGGTAGAACCCTGTCCAACCAATCAATGACAGACAAGCTATCAACAGTTACTAGTAAAACCTTCTTCACCGCTTGGCCACTGACGCCCTTGACACTATGTAAGAGCCCTGTCTACCAATCTCGAAAAGCCATGCTATCAAACAGCTTACACCTATCTGCACCAATGGGACACCGAGGCCTCCAACAGTCAGTTAGAACCCTCTCTACCAATCATAGACAACCATGTTATAAAACAGCTCACAAGAATGTTACTTACACTTCAATAGCCTTTTGAAAGCTTCCTTTTCTGGCATAAACTCTTCCCAAGTTGTCTAAAGCTCTAGATCTGGCATCTTCTAAATCACTGAAACATTTATATATCTACATTAAATCACATCTAGGCTGGAGATAGTACTCACACATTTAATTTCCTTCATTTTAAACATTCACTTGGACAATATTTAAATGCCATGAGTCCAGGAATACTAAAATTCGTAGAATTGACTATTCCCTTGACATGACAATGAGTAACTCAACGAGTGTCTAATTAAAGGCAGGCACTGCTTACTCATCCAGACCACCTGAGTGCACCCATAGTTTTGATTGGGTTCAGGTTACTCTCTTTCTGTGTTTTATGTTTTTGGTTTTTGTGTTGTGTTTTTCTATATCTATCTGGATTTGTAACTGTCCATTGGCTTTTGGCTAATGTTGTTTGGTCGGTTCTCTTTGCTATTTTCTTCATTTAAGCTCTACAGCATGAACAAAATTACAGTGTTCAGACAATTAACTAACTATCATCAGTGTTAAACTAGTTGTATGTCAAGGATTTAAACCATATTTTTCTGTTATTCTGGAAATTGGAAATTATCTTCACTTTGCTCGTTTTTTTTTTCTTTTTTGCAAATAGTGCTTAGAGTTATAACATTCCATTTACAAAATTGTTACCAATTCTGCTGAACTTCTGTCAAACAATGGTTAAATAAGCAAAACCAGAAGGCAGTAAAAATGTAATTTGTTAGGAAACTTTCACTTATTACAAAATACATTCTTTGAATAAAACCAGACTCCCAGGAGCCACAAGTCTTTCAATCAGTCAAGGGACTTTACTGTAGGTTTATCTATGTTCATTTTTATTGGCTGATTTCTTTAGAGATACACAATGCTACTGGATTCAATTTTGAAATGGAACCACCGTTAAACTATCCATGACCTTTTTGGCTAATGATAGTCCGATATATTCAGTATAAGGAATCTGAGGAAGGTTTATGCTTATCAGGTTCATTAATATTGATCACATCTTGAAAATAGCTAAAATATTGCTTGCTGGACATGAATCTTTCAAATTCCGCTTTAGGTTTTAGTCGGAGGATCAAAAAAGTTTCATCGAGACTTCCACTAAATGCTTACTATTATTTAATCTAGCCAGACCCAAATTTCTTGAAGTTTAAGCTTAATACCCTTTTAACCAATTAAAACTTGAAATTTTGATTGTTCTATACATGAAATAGTAGAAAAAAAACTCAAAATGTAAGTCTGGTTTATGAAATACCAGGCCTGCAAGAATCATCAGCCCTCTGCCTGTCTACAAATCAGGTGGATATGCCACAATTGCCATGAACTTCCTTTTGAGCAATATTTAATAAAAACATTGAGCCTAAATGCTTATCTGCTTTTATGGGTCTCATAACAAAAGAAACAGCAAAATGGACAGGGTAGACAATCCAGAGGTTTTACCCACAATGCTTTGGGTGGGATATTAAGTAAAATCTACAAATGCAGTGCACATATTTTTAAAATTAACAGACACAACCAAGAAAAACTATAAAGTTCAAAAATTCTTTCTTTAATTTGCATGATCTGTTCCAAGGAAAAAAAACTAAAAAACTGTGAGCGATGCCCACTTTTCTTATGTTTTTCCAATGAACATGTTAAATATGAGGTTCACAATTGCACAATATGACAAAGATTCTGTGTAAGTTTCATCATATTCCATTCAGTGGTGTAGGAGGAATTGCACAATGGACAGATTGACAGACAGATGAACGGACAGACAGACAACCCAATCACTATACACCCCATGCTCAAGTGGGGGTATAATAATAACCTGTTTCAGTAATAAAGTATAAGTTGTTCACAACTTAGCATTGATTATAATACTAATATTTCATGCAAGTTATAATGGTTAACACAAATTGCATGCATATCACCTCAGAGTGAAATTACCCTGACTTTTTTTTCTTTTTTCTTTTTTTATTCCTGTTTTTTTGATCAAAAATATTATCAATTATATTTATTGCTGCTTCAAACAAAAACAAAACTGGAAAATTTGTCTATTTCAACATTTAGTTTTAATGATACTGTAAGGCAAGCCTGTTTGCCTAACAATTTTTTATGTATTGACTATGCATTTTAAAAAGATGTTGAAAACTTGATTCTGTAAACTCTGTCTTAAAATCTGCGACAATTTAGCCAATAGGATATATCATCATGGCTGGCAAAACCATGTGTTGAAAATGAAAAAGCGACTGATTTAACAATGTAACTCAGCTATACTCTTGTATTTCTAATTACTATTCTAATATGACGTGCTTTGAAGGCTTTGAGACCACAACTGTGGTAAAAAAATGATTTATCTATGAGCAAAACATGCTGAGAAGGGCGTGTTTTAAATTCCAATTACAAAACTGTAACTCCCACCGGAAAGCTATTGCATATGACGTACAAATCGTATAAATAGCGACACACGCTATAATTATCCGTTGCAATATATTGTGTGTTACATTGACGAAACAGCCATTTTATGGCGGAAATGATGTTTTCTACAGGTAAAAAAATATTATAAATGTACTTTAATTGTCTTATTAGAATAAAAATTATTCACGGAGGCTGTGATTTATCATTGTTTTACCACGGGATGACCATTTATGTCGTTATTTTATCCCTCGCTATCGCTCGGGATAAAATAAAATGACATAAATGGTCACCCCGTGGTAAAACAATGATAAACCACAGCCTCCGTGAATTTTTTCTTAATTAGGTAGTCTTTGTTAACTGTGACTTCTTTTTGCACAAAAAGTGTTTTAAAAAATTGGGGGTCAAACTGAAGGTCAAACATGTGGCCAAAACATAAAAAGATCAGACACACACAAAAAACAGGCAAAGTGAATAGAAAAAGGAATCTAATGATAACACACACCAAAAATATTTTGATTGTTTGTTTGAATGGTGTGTTACTACTTTAAGGAATATTTGAGCTATATCAAGGCATCCAGTTTTTTTGGGGAGGAAGCCTAAAAGTACCCAGAGAAGACCCCGACCTTTGGAAGGAAAACTGGCCATCCTTATCAATTAAGATTGGGATTGAGCACACTCTGCCAATGCATGATTAGTTATTTGATTTGCTATTTTTTTTGTAACAGTAATGAGTTTTGTTATGAGTGGGTACATCAAAATTCGCTAATATTCATGCAATTAAAATTGTATTCTATAAATAATCTTTTCATTGCATAGCAGGTCTGGCAATAATTCATATCCAGAATAGTTGGTCATGCAATAATAATTTTATTGTACATTAGCAGGTCATGCAATAAATCTTTCTAAAGTTAAGCATGTTATTGACTTGCAACCGAATACAGGACATTTAATATCAATTCTATTTAATTGCTGGTCATGCAATAATTGTTGCTATTTTATAGTAGACCCTCAGAGATGGTTATAAAAGTCTGTACTGCTATTACTTCAAAATGCATACATGCTTCCATTATTATATATGTACATGCTATAATAAATTGGTAAACTATTAACATTTGCCCAATTAACGCAGACATTTTAGAAGAATTTTCTTTGAATATTTCAATTTCTGAACAGGTTATACAAATTAAGTTTTGCCCAATAAACCTTGAAGCCTTTTTTTGAAAGGTGTAAACAGACTTATTCAGTATTACCTGTTCAGAAATTGGAAATATGCCTTATAATTTAATTTAAACAGTAAAAATATTAACAGTAAATTAAAAACAGCAATTATGTAAAAAAAAATATATCAATTTTTAAAGAGGCGTAAAAATAGGTCACGTGATCAAGATATTGTATAACCTTGGATAATCCATTTGAATTGGCCCAATCAAATTTCAGCTTACAGAGCATATTAAATAATATGCAAGGGCTTCATAAAATGTATACCTCTATTACCGTTAATGAAGCAAAAAGTTACATATTTAAAAGTATTAATGACTCATGATATGATGTATATGATAATAAAATTATGCCATGCTGAAGATTAAAAGATGAAGATGAATGAATGAAGTTCAGCATACTCTGGTATTCTTATTAAAAATATGATTTAATAAAAAAACTAAAAAGCATTTCTTATAAATTTAAGAAAAATTTAATAATTACTTAATTTTATTGCCTTGAAAATGTTTTAAAATTTTGTAAGAAGAAATAACTTCTTCAAATTCTGATCCAATTTTTCCGTGGAGACAGTAATATTGTGACAATTTTTAATGTCAGAATATGTCTTATACAAATTACTCACTGTTCTTTGGCAAGTTCAAGGTCTCTTTCATGATATTCCATAGCTCGGTTGAAGTTGTTCATCTCGAGGTAAGCATTTCCGATAGAGCTGTACAGAGTGGCCATAATTTCAGCTCTGTTCTGAAGTTCATCAGATGACATTCCTTCGACTTGTTTTAACACTTTCTGTGCTTTCTTTAAACTCTGTTCATATTTGCCTTCGGACTGATCTATAAATAGAATAAATAAACATTACACAATAAGTAAGTTTGTTTATTTTCGACAATTTGTCATTTGAATCATGTCTTTCTGTTTTTATAGGGGATGGCAAAGAACCTGAAAAGTCCAACCTTTAGCAGGAAAACTGCCAATACTTGTCAAATAATGTCAAATTCAAGAATACCTTGCTTGAGGCCAGACTTACTTGCAACCCAGTGGTGACATGCATATGATCAACTAACATGACTATTCAGCTTATGAGGCCTCTTGTAGTAGATAAATGAATAATTATTCTTAGGTAAATGGCTATTTTTTTAAAATTCTTATTCTGCTGTGCTTAACTCGTGAAAAAGACATTAAATTTTGATCACTTATGGAAGATCACAAGGTCTTTTCCCAAAAACGTCTGAAAGAACCTATTATTGTTAATGCATCTGGTAAGTAATATTTTAGCTGTATCATGATTAGAATATGAATTTATTGACAGAACAAACATTTGCTTTCATTTTGATACAAATGTACCTGATGGCTTACAAAAACTAGCTTGTCCACCATGTACACTGTTTTGAGTATATGCTATTTCTTTTCATATAAGACTTGCAAATACAACATCCATTGAAAAAAACATTTACGTTTATTATTGTTACATCTTCACATCAAGCCTAGGTTAGCAAAGATGCTATTTTTACAATATTGAGGTCTAAGTAATGTTGACATTGTTGGGTTACCCACTGTGGAAGGGTGTGTGCTGCCCCACGTGGATGGGCAAAAAACCAAAATTTCACCTGAGCTGTATTCTTTACAAGCAGAAACTTGTAACAACGATATTATAGAGATTTCACACACCTTCTTCAATCTCATCCAGACTCCTAAGAATATATGATCGTGGATCTCTTGACTGTTGTTTGGCACTGCGTCTGGTCTTTTCCTTGTCACGTTTACGGGCATACATTGGCTTCTGTTGTCTCCAGAAATCTGCTCGAGAATGGAGATATTCTAAGCCATCATACACCTTATCTTTGATATCTCTTTCCATGTTACTTCGTCCACCTGTTAAACCTAAAAATAGAACAGGAAAACTAATTAAATTATACTATGTTTATTAATTTACTTAAATTACTTGATTATTTAATTAGGGTAGGAATTGTTTGCTTGTTTGAATGGTTTTTACTGCCACATTTAGATAATTTGAAGCTAAACAATGCACCTATTTTTTACTGTGGCACGGAGGCAGAGAACCTGGTGAGAAACCTTGACAGTGAGCTGCAATTGGTACGAGTGGCTTATTAGATTTTTACAATCAATTACATATAGAATCTTACATTGGTACGAGTGGATTATAAGATTATTCCAATAGATTAAAATTCCATAACTGAACTATTGAGATTGGAGAAATCAGACAATCTAAGAGTACTTATGTAAGATTCTGTTTCTGTAAATTTAAAAAGTTGTATATTTCATATGTACTATATATAACAATTAAGAACTTTTAATTAGATCAATACACTTTATATGGACCTTGTAAAAAGATACTGACCAACAACTTTGTCCTCAGTCACTATTATTCTACAAGGTCCATATAAAGCATATTGACCTCTTCAATAGTCCAATATTAAATAAAATTATTAACTGTACTTTTATTGTGCTTGAATATTTACCAAACAGTTTGTCTCTGGTGGATTTTGTTATTCCCACTAATCCACACTAGGAGTGGATACAGGGTTGGCAAACTTCCATCTTTTCCACCCTGCCCACCTCTTGTAGGGTACATGCTTTTTTTATTGTTTTATTACAATACTTGTGAGTGTAAGCAATTGAAAAAAAAATTGTTAATCGTTTGTGCAAAATAAGTGGTCAAAAAGACATGTGTTGGCTTCCTGATGTGGATGGGTAAAAAACACAATCCACTTGACTATTGGTGTATATTGTTATTTTACTCTACTTACTAGAATCTTTCATTAATTTTTCTAAGTACTCTTTGTCCCCATACAGCTCTCCAAGTAACTGCTGGATAGTCTTTTTATCTGCAGCACTTTTTGGTCTTTCCCTTTCTTTCTTAGCCTCTTTCTTAGCTCCTGGTTTTTGATAGGTACCTTTAGCCTGTTTGGCTTTCATCTGAACAAAACATCCAAATGAAATTAAGAAACTATATTACAACAAGGGGACATAACTGATAATAAGATTTTGTATGGTTAAACAACTTGTTTATTTGTTTATCGGAAAGCAAAATTTTTTTTTAGCAATTTATTTAATGATTGTCAGGTTCTATTATTTTGCTGCAGTAATGGTACAGTTGAAATAAAAATTAACAAAAAGTGTCAAACAAAATTAAATTAAAATAACATTTAAATTAACCATTTAAATTAATTACAGTATCTCCATGTGGAGAACTACCACTAACATTTTATAGAACCATGACCAAGTACTGTACAACACAAAATTGTAACCAATCAAGCAATAATGCCACTGGATTCTAATGTTACCATGTGCAGAGATAAACCTTTCACAAAAAGATGCCCCAGTTTACTATACAAATACATATACTGTTCATGCTTCACTCACTAAATTACCACTATGCTGTTTGACTAGCTGCAGAACCATAGCACGTTTAGGTCCTTTTGCCATTATTTATTTGGCATGTTCAGCAAAAACAAAATGGCCAATGAACCTAAAGATCTATAGTTTGCAGCTACTGTTTCATAAGACATTTAAAGCTTTTGTGTATTATATTTTCTTGTTTAAATAGTGTTTTTTGCCACTCTCTTTTTTTTTGGGAAGATGATTGAGTACCCAGAAAAAAGCCCAAACCTTCAGCATGAAAATTGGAAACTCTTATCAAGAATGGTTGGAGTCAGGCACACCCTGCTCAAAGTGAGTCAAGCAGACCCTGCTCAGGGTTCACCACAGGCTATTCAAGAGCGGTGCTCCTCCATTCTTGAATTTGTTTCCTCCACCCTTGAATTTTAAGCTCCATACTAAGTTGACTTTATTCCTAAACCAATGAAGTTTTTAAATAAAAAAATACATGTATATTGTAACTGGTAGCAAAAGCACAAGTGGGAAAACAAAAACAAAGACTGATAACACTATTATGAATAAATAAATGTCACTCTAAAATTTTGATGAGTAAGGAAATGGATCATCGTCCCACTTGCACCACCCTTGGATTTTGAGCTGTGGTGATCCCTGCTGCTAAAAGTTGGAGTTTAGCACATCCTGCCCAAAGTTGAAGTCAAGCAGACCCTGCCTAAAATGAGTCAAGCAAACCCAGCCCAAAGTTTTGAGTTTAGCACACCCTGCCCAAAGTTGGAATCGAGCACACCTTGCCCAAAGTGAGTCAAGCACACCCTGCTCAATGTTGGAGTTGAGCACACCCTGCCCAAAGTTGGAGTCAAGTAAACCTTGTCCAAGATGAGTCAAACACACCCTGCTCAAATTTGGAGTTTAGTACACCTTGCCCAAAGTTGGAGTGGAGCACACCCAGCCCAAAGTTGTAGTTAAGCAAACCCTGCTAAAAGTTGGAGTAGAGCACACCTAATTGCCAAGTCAAGCACACCCTCCCCAACCCTCCCCAAAGTTGGAGTTGAGCAAACTCTGCCTGAGTCATGCACACCTTGCTCAAGGCGAGTCAAGCACAACATGTCCAAAGTTGGAGTTTAGCACACCCTGCCGAAAGTAGGAGTAGAGCACACCTTGCCCAATGTTAAGCTGACCGTGGCTTATCTTGCTTGTGTCTTATGTAACTTGCAGTAAATATAAATTCCCACTTAGTCCATCCAAAAAATCAATTTATGTGCATATTGGTTGGCAAAATCTTTCACCAAATGTAAAAAAAATTCTGTGAAACATTAAGGATATGTACTTAGACTGACAATGTAACATATACAAGTAAGGTGACATTTTGTTAATTAACGCATTTAAATTGCAAATTTAGGATGTAAGTAAACAATTTCACCCTAAAGTATATGATAAATGTAAATGGCTGTCTCTTAATATTAACAATTACGACAATACCACATAGACATACAGTCAGGAGAGACCTAGGCTATAGTCCAGAAAAAAGGGGAAATTGGTCGATTGTTAAAAATCTCTGAGGATAGGGTGATGCCATGAATGTACAAATCTTTAAATGTTGTTACCATGAAAACAGGACTAATGAAAGATGACATGATTAAAACAAAAACAAATAGGAAATTACAGTAGGAATTCTTATTTGATTTCTAATTAGTCTATGGCTAGCTCATAATAGATCTAAATAAAGGGAACTATCTCCTGCAAAGGAAAGAAGGGAATTAACTCCTGTAATGGAATCAAACTATCTCCTATAAAGGAAAACATTGTCCAGTATAAATCAGTGCATGTGTTTCATGCGATTAATTTAATGAAACCAAGTTGCACACTTTTGTCCGTTATTAATATCCAAACGTGTACAGATGCATTTCCAATGTGCAAACACTGAGTATTTCAAAATTGTTTCTCACATCCAAATTAGTTTTGCTTTTAGCACTGAGAGCTTTTTGGAGTGTTTCTTTTTCCTAATAAAAAATAAAGCACACATCTAGAAAATTACTAGAATAAAATGTGTTGTAAATTAACAGAATTGTTAAAAGTCACCTGCATTACATAAATAAATACTTGATTGATTGATTGATTGATTGATTGATTGATTGATTGATTGATTGATTGTTTTATGTCCAGCAAGCAATATTTCAGCTATATTCAGGACCTATCTTATTCATTAACAAAGTTTAAATACCAAAAAAAAATGTACCACTGATATGCATGTAAACTTTTCCACCCAACCACCACCCCAACGACCATCCAGTACGATACAAATAACAGTAAACAAATTAATACTTTTTAAAATTTAAAATAAAAAAAAATGTAGAACTTGTTTCTAATACAGGAATAAAAACAAACTTAAGGTCATCTATAACTGTAATTTTTTGTACTGTAATTTAAACACATTTCTGTCTACAACTACTCTAAAATAGATATTTCTTTTTTGGATTATCTCCCCTCTTTGATTTTTCTTCCTGCTTTTTAATTGGTTATTACTATCAGCAATTTTATTTTAATCTTTTAATGGCCTTCGTTAATTTTTATTGGGTTAACAACCAAGAGATCTCATAGAGAACAATTTTCTTTAAATTTTGTAAACTGACTTATTACCTGCACATATTAAAATTATATATAATTATAATTAATATAATTTTAAAAAAAAATTACAATCATATTTTTTTCAACATAATGTTTTACTACTAAAAAGATAAGTAAAAATAATTGATAAATTTTGAAATTTTTTTAGACAAATCTACTTAAGTGTGCTATATATATCTAAATTTTGCTAATTAACATTAAGGTGAGATACTACAGGTAGGAAACAGGTGTCATTATGGATTAATGGGGGGAGCAAGTGTCATTGTGGAAGAAAATGGTTAAATGCTACATTTATACTACAATAAGCTACCTCAATATTGTTAGTACTGGTAACAAATTTTAAAAGGTGTGTCTTTAATTAATTAATAAATTAATTAATTAATTAAGACAGAAAACAGTAAAAATAAAATGAAAATACTAAAATGAAAAACAAAAACATATCATAAAAGACTTATAGCAACATTATAATATTTCCTATGTGATGTTATCAAAAGTTTGAAAGAAATATTTAGGTGTACTGCCCTTTGAAAATGTGTTATTTTTCCCATTTAATATGTGATATTATTAAACATGAAGTCCAAATTTTAAAGTTTATTTCATAATATTTAAAAAAATACTTTTAAAAAATAACAACCACCTTGACTAAATGAAGTTGACTAATTTGCATAAATATTTGTGAAAATAAAAAATGGCTAGGGCAATATTAAGGTCAAAATGGCTAGGGCAATATAAAGGTCAAATGGGCTAGGGCAATATTAAGGTCAAATGGGCTGGGGCAATATTAAGGTCAAATAGGCTAGGGCAATATAAAGGTCAAATAGGCTAGGGCAATATTAAGGTCAATTGTAAATACAAAATTGTTAATATTGCAGAAGGTCTGCTATACAATGCAAGGATTAATGCTTGCATGTTTTGAATATTTAACATAAGAAATTTATATTTCATGTGCATTGAATTTCTGCTTTGAATTATGTTCAATATGACTCATGCAATATACATCCTACAATATGCAATATTTCAAAACAAAACATTGGTAAATCAATATTGCCCATGGCTTTTGTAGCAGGGGAATAACCAAATGCCACAAACAAAAACATGAAATAATAATGTTCTATTATTTATAAATGGCCTATAAAATAATAATAAATAATCATAAAAATATAAATCAAACCAATAGATAAAGACTGAGAGATTTAAGTATAATTTTTTATAAACTGTTAATTGAAATCCCAGCTGTTATTGTACTATTCATGTTCTAACTGCACAAATATTGAACTCATTTCCTAACAAATGAAAAATTAGGACAAGCATAAAAAAATCTCAAAAAATAAGACAAAAATTGAAATTTTAAAAAGTAAATATCTGAATCCTTTCTAAATTTAGTTAATATTTTCTGCAAAGATAGCAGTATAAATATTATTGCTCAAAACTTATCAGGTAAACTATAGGTTAAAATTAAATTCTACTTCTGTTTTACAGGTATACAAGCAAAAAATTTATGTGTGAATACTTATGCAAATATTATCCCTTACATAATATTAATATCAAACGAATCCTATACTATACTCAACTCAAGGACAAATTCCTGCACTAATCCTATTTAAATCTTCAAAAATAAGTGTATTATGAACTGTTAAATTGGAATCCCCCTAAAAAATGCAAACAAGAAAAGATTTGTGTAAGCAAATTAAATAACTATTTGTTTGAATTCTGTTTAACTCCATCTTCATCAATTTTTCAGCTATATCATGGCATCATTTTTTTTTCAATAGCTAAAACTGTATGCATTAGAACATGAATGTACATTTCAGAGTAAAAATAGTGCACAGAGTTTGTTGTTGTTTACCTTCTTCTTCTCTTCCTAGATAGCATTGTAAATGTGAAAACAAATTCAGTAAATAGATCTACATTGTACAATACCATTGGTTAAAATTTCACCATGAATACATTCTATGTCTTGTCTATAAAAACATGACAAAATGTTACATTGTAGGACTTGTATCACACATCTGGGATAATACGGCAACACATATATGGGCATAGGAAGTAAAATTTGTATGAAACATTATGCATAACATGGGTTAAAACATTATGCATAACATGAGTTCAAACAATATGCATAACATGGGTTCAAACATAATGCATAACATGGGTTCAAACATAATGCATAACATGGGTTCAAACATTATGCATAACACTGGTTCAAACATTATGCAGAACATTGGTTTGATACATTATGCAACATGTGTTTGAAACATTATGCATAACATTTGTGTGATAAAATGCACATAAAATTAATTTGATAAGATTACAGATTAAATGTGTTTTATTCATTAAGTATAAAATCAGTCTAAAGCATTTTCATATGTGCTTGAAATGGTATGCATATTATGTGTTAGAAACATTATGCATAAAATGTGTTTAAAATATTATGTTTAAAATCAGTTTAAAACATATGCATTCAAAATGATATGCATACAATTTTTTGGAAACATTATGCATAAAATGTTTGAAATATTATGCATAAAATAAGTTTGAATATTATAAATAAATGAGTTTGAAACATTATTCATACAATATTTTTAAACTGACAGCAAGCATTTTGAAAACATTATGCAGGCATAACCTTCAACACATCATTATGCATAAATAATTGAAACATTATGCATATAATATGTTGAACATATTATGCATATCTTTCTAAAGTTCATTTTAAACTCAACTTGGATGATTAATTCATGTGTAAAATATTAATTAACACAAACTCTGTTAAAACTTAAATTAAAAATAAACAAACTAAAAATGAATGTTAACAATAACTGGTGATCATTGAATTTAGAGTAATAAGTCCTTGAACTTAAATTATGAAAATATACAATCATCACTAAAGGAAAATGCATGTCACTTTATTTGTTCCATTCAGATGTTTGTATATTTTTCAAATTTGAATTTTGACAGTGACTACATTCCATTTATTACACTGATCATTCTGTAAACATTAAACACAGTGTTATTTTGTTTCTTTGTGATGTTTCATCATTGATTATTGTAAAAGATTCCTGAACCCACAATCGACTTCAGCAAAAAATAAAATTCCTTTTTTTTTAATTTACCAGAGAAATCAAATCAATGCAATAATATGGATTTCTGGCCACCAACATCAAATAAGTATACGACAAACAAAAATGTTAAATTTGTCAACAATTGTAAACAAAACATTAGTGCCAGGAATGGGGAAAAAAGAACAGAATTATAACCTAAAAGCTAGAAGGCTGCTATTCTTCCTTTGTAGAACTGAAAGAATATGATAGAAAGGTTTGGTATCACTAGCTAAGGGATTTATACTATTCTGGAATGTTCAGGTATTGACGTAAACTATCATGAGGGGAACTTTCATATGAAAAAATTGAAAACACTTTCAGATAAGTTGAGATTTCCCTTACTAAAATAACAAGATTATCTGTATCTTTTGAAACCTTTACTTATTAAAAAGTTACCTGGAGCTCTTAAATGTCATTGTCAGTTAAGCTTGACTTGAGATTAGATACCAGTCTTATTTTGGTATTGCTCAAAATTAAAGGGAGGTAACTATTATATATTTTATTGCTGTATTAATAACACACTGTCAATCAGTAATATATGGTTAAACATCAACATTCATTTGAACCTTAACATTAATCTAGCATATGGCCAGAAAATCTAGCAACTTTGTTTATGTTATACCTGTAGAAATGCTGCCTGAAAACATATCAAGGTCATTTTAATTCTAAGAGATAATTTACATATATATGCATAAACTTGTCCCAACTGAACCCTGAATAAATTGAAATGCGAAAATAAATTTTTGTAACAATATATGTAAATTGAACTATTTATATCTGAATACTTAACTATTCTATAAAAAGATTTAAGTCTTATTAAAGGGGTTCAGTTAGGGCAAGGTTTGTGGAATAAATTTATTATATACAAACATTAAATTTATCTAAGGTATGCAGGCAGTCTGATGTAGACAGCTCAAAAGATTAATAGCTTGTAAAATAATGTAGTCAAATTTTTATTACATTCAAAAATTTTTTTTAAGTTCCACTGCGATAAAACTTTAAAATTTTAATATTGTTTCAACAAACAATTTGTTATCGATTGATTTGTTATACATGTGTATTTTACTTACCTCCTCATGTTTATAAAAGTATGACAGATCTCCACTAGCTTGCAACTTCACAGACTCTGGTGCTGAAAGAAGATAATGTAAGTAGAATTCTATTAATCGAAATTGACAAATTGCAGTTACTTTATAATTTGGGGTATTTTCTTAATTAATGGGGACCAAAAGGAAACTTTCACTGTATATAAGCTTGTGTTGGTCAGAGTATTTAAATTGTTGGAAGATGAACTTTCTGATTGTTTAAGTTCAACAGCTATTGTTCTCTCTGCAGTTTATAAAAATGAACTTTAAATCTGAAAGAGAAAAATCAATCAGTCATTGATTAATTTTCATATATACAAGTAGAAAAATTAACTGATGAGTTTTCTGTTCCTGTATGTGTGTTTTATATAGATTTATGACATTTTTAATCACAACTTGGTATATTATGCATTCCATGTTTCTTATTGATTTTTGATATGTTTACAACACAAAGTTTACAGGGGGTTCAGTAGCCGAGTGGTTAAGGTAGTTTGTATTCTATGATCACATGTCTGTCAACACCAAGGTTGCGGGTTCGAGTCTCATTGTGGGCAGACTGTGCTCGACTCCAATCTTAATTGACAAGGATTGCCAGTTTTCCTACCCAATGTTTGGGGGTTTGTTTGGGTCTACATATTTCTACATCAATAAAAACTGGATGCCGTAATAAAGCTGAAGAATTGTAAAAGTGGCATTAAACACCATTCAAACAAAACAAAGTTTGCATGTAAGCAGTTGAGACATTTATCAATCAAAAGATTGAAAGAATATGGCAGGAAATAAATTTCTGATAAATATTCAAGATGGATTAATTTGTTTAATAATTGTTTTTCCTTATTTACAGTCCTGGAGCACCAGAGTTCCTTTATCAGTTTTCCAAGTACTGATGTCCTGCTGTAAAGTATGTAAAGTGGAATAACTTATGCATCCTTAAAGTATTGTACATTCTGAAAAGAGAAAATTGAACTGCCAAAACTTACAACCAATACTGTTTTTGATTGCCTCTTCTGCTTTTTGTATTCCCATTCTTAGTTCCTGTAGTTCTGGTCTTAATTTATGACCTCTGTGAAAAAATACAAGGGCCATCTCAAAGTCCCCAAGTTGATATAGAGCTTCTGCTTTCTGATATAGACCCTGAAATTTCAACAAGAATGCAAAACTGGTAATAGATTTTATTATTTTATGGCTAATGGCCATGTTAAATATTTATAATCAACTATAAAATTGTTCACTCCACACAAAAACTGAATGTCCTTATATTGTGATTTGTCATTTATTCTATACATGTCTATATGTACTGTACATGTATTTAGGTGATATAAATTATCAAAAGTTATAGGGTATGCGAAAGTTATTGCATTTAGTTTTTTTTCTTTTGAATAACTAAATATTGATTAAATTATTAGAGTAATTTGATGGGTCAAAAACTTTTTTTTTAATTTTCCAATTAATTTTTTTATAGGGAAATCCCAACCCTGACTGAAGCTACTTGTTAATAAATGGTTCAAACTTGTTCATCGCTTTGTTTATTAAGGTATCCAAGTTCCAACGGTCCAACAAATATTTACCCTAATGAATTCTTTGTCTTGCAGTAAAGCTGCTTCAGCATCTGTCAATGCATTTTCAGCATTCCCAAGTTGAAGCCAACATTTAGATCGTGTCACTAGACAGCCTTTGTCTTCAGCATTCATCTCCAGAGCCTAACAAAAATATGTATAACCTTTTTCGTTAAATAAAAATCAATAAATAATACTAACAATAATTGAACAACATATAAAAAACAAAAATTATTTATATAAAGTTAAGTTTTTGAATTGATAATATTTTCACATATATTTTGGCCTTTCAGATTTCTCTTACAACTAAATATTTTCTGGGTTGCTGAGTAGTTTATACTATATAGAATAAGTCATCTTCTGTTGATCACAGGCCTGTCAACACTGACATAGCAGGTTCGAGCCTTACTGTGGGAAAGTTAACCTAGACACCACCTTAACTGACATATGAGTTTACTTGCTCAAGTTCTGGAATTTTCACTACATTCTTTAAAAATGAATGCTATGATAATTAGCTGAAATATTGCTAAAAGTTGTGTACAACACCATTCAAACATACTAGCATACCAAGGTAACACTTATTTAATGGAATAAAGAACAAGGAAATAGAAAAAGAAACATATACTGTTTAAAACAGATTTTTGTACATAAACTCATAAGTTGTATATTTCATAAGGACTGCATCTTTTGAATTATATGTTTCATACAGTACATTGCATGATTCAGATTTCAGAACTTGCTGATGGCCCAGTATATTTCCAATCTTATTTTCCTTATGGTAATAAATTATTTCAGAACTTATTTTATTTCCTCTTTACATATCAATGGAAGAATATGCAAATAACGACTAATGAAAGCAAAGGTTTTCTTTTAAAATATGTAGGTACATGTACTTGCTGAAAAAGAGTCGCCTGCCACAGAGACATTTTATATAGAATCTTAAATTGGTATGAGTGTATTATCTGATTTATCCAATCAAGATAGTTAAACTTCCATAATTTAACTATCGAGATTGGAGAAATCAGATAATCCAAGAGTACTAATGTAAGATTCTGTTTCTCTAATTTTAAAAAGTAGTAAATTTGCAAAATGAAGTACAAACTCTCCCAACTCCATTTTTACGTCCATGACTTGAATACGTGGTAAATGGAAGGTGTTTTGTTTATGGCGTCATTAGTTCATATTATGACGTTATCATTTTAAACCAATCAACTGCTGATAACAGCATTTTCACTAGTGACAAGAACAATTTTTTCCACACCGGTCAAGCGGTATGAATATAACACAAAAATTTAGCGAAATACTATACATGTATTGGTATTATTATAATATCACTGTCTGCCAGTAGTGACTGGCACAGCTTAATTAAGATTATGTAAATCAGATTAAGAGATTACTAAAATGTCATTATAATTACAGTAAAAACTAAGTAAAACCTTATTAAACAAGTTTGAAATGTGAAAGGGATTTAACTTCATTTTATTTTGTTTGTTACAGAGTGTAACAATTTATCTTGCTGTCTGCAAGAAAACCTGGAAGTTGAAATAATGTACAAACTGTACCTTTGAAAAACTTCTGTTGCATTTTGTGAATCACTGTCTTTGTTTCTTCCAGGCATTTTCTTGTCTTAAAATTCTGTTGATTGTTTCTAAGTCCACAGACACCTGTTGTTGGTATGAGAGAAGCTAAAGAGATCCGAAAAAATTTGTATCGGTGAATTCCATAGCAACCATATCTAAATTAAAACTTTGTGCCTCCATTCAATGTAATAAAGTGTTAAATAAATTATTGTTTTTAAAAACTTTAAACAAGTTATATTTTTTCCATCTTTTAATTTAAATACGAAAATAATATTTAACACAAAACTCCAATGTTTACAAATGGCGGACGATGACAACAAAAATACTAACGTCAGTGAAGATAAAAGTCTTGAGGATTTTGTAACGGAGCATTATAAAAAACAAAAGGTATTTTTTAAACACAATAAAATGTGACATCTGTACTAGTACGTCGAAGACATCTGTACTAGTACGTCGAAGACACCACTGGTTTTTACCCGACGGGGGGGGGGGGGCATACGCCTGCCGTAATAAATGTACGCCTGCAGTAAAATTGTTCGCCTGCCACTTATATTTCAACAAGAAATAACTTTAATAAATAGTAAAACAAATCAGTTTGAACCTAAAAAAAGTATTTTATTAACCTTTTTCAGCGAACACCTACAGTATGTTAAGTCATGTCCTACGTTTTGGACGCGCGCATATCACTGAACAAAATATTTTATATCAAATAAGTTTATGCAGTCCCACATTTTGACAATTTATTTATTAATTCATTTATCACCGTCACTCCAGAAGACTAGATTTGGTTTATTGTAATTTTTTTTTATTTGTTTGTTATTTGAGTTATAACCATTTATTATAAATGTGTTTACACTAATAAATATTATTATATTATTATTATTATTTATTGTATAATATTTTAATTTCATATAAATACTCAATACATGAGCAAAGTTGGTTATTTCTTATAACCTAACTTGGTTTTTCAGCATGTGACTGATTGTGACGTCATAATAAGATGTATTGATGACGTTGACTATACATGAATTCTTCCGCAAACAACAAGTGACAACACTAAAATTGTGAATTGCAAATATTATTTGATTACTTGTAAAATATTGGTCTTGTTACTTCATTTTTATTATAGAATTTAAAATATGAGGTTTGTTAGATTATTGGATATAAACGACTTTGGATCGATTTACGCTGCAACATAAACCGCTTCGCGGTTTATTCAGCGTATTCCATATTCATGGAAGCAATCTATTAACTTTTATAACACAATATGGGTGTGAGTTTGTCGACTTCTTCTACTTTAAGGTCTTTTGTATATGTTGGTTTTTAACCAAACCTATTTTCCGAATAGACTAGGCCTGCGCAAGTTATACCATGCACCGTAACAATAAATGGCCTGTTATTCCTCAAAACCTTTATTGAAAACAACAAAAAACACATATAATTCATTCTAAAACTAGTTTTACATCCTAATACACCATAAAAAATTAATATAATGCATAAATATGATGGCAGGAATATACTTCTATACTGCAGGCGTACTTCTATTATGGCAGGTGTATGCAGGCGTATTTAAGTACTACCCGTCCACACTTGTTGATTTGACGGTTGTGTCGTTCAACTGGTTACACTCTATTGCATGTAGTTCTAACAAAGAATGAATTCAAATACTGTTGTGTTTTGCTCGACGGCACTACAAAACACTTTGAGTTGTTTCTGATTTGTTTGTCAACAATATTGTTTGTTTGGCAGTCACTGAAAGTTTCAGCTTTTAATGAGACGCTTTTGTTGTGCTGGTTTCAGGAATTCCTCTGGCTTCTATGGCAGGAACCAACCCCTCAACAACCTTGTACAAGAAAAGTAACTTCTGGCTGGTGCGTCTGTCTTTGAAGTTTGAGTTCTTCTAGCTGTAGTTGTGTTAGCATTCTTGTGGCACATCCTTCATCTCTGGATATGTAATCGCCTGCAATGAACCTGGCTGCCTGGCGTTGTACACGTTCTAGTTAATATTTATGTCCTCAGTGTAGTAGGGGTCCCAGACTGTTGCTTCATATTCCATTGTGGATCGTACAAGTGAGATGTAGGCTAATTTTTTGCAGCTTTGTGGACAGTATTTTGGGTTACACCAGAGAAAGCCTAGGGTGGAGTTTGGTTTCTTTGTAATGTTTGACATGTAAGATAGTAGAACTAATCTGTTAATGTGACCCATGTATATTTTAATGAAAGTGGTGAGCATGTTTATCTTGATTGTGACTGGGACAAGAACAGGGTTCACCACAGGCTATTCAAGGGCGGTGCTCCTCCACTCTTGAATTTGTTTCCTCCACCCTTGAATTTTGAGCTCCATTCTAAAGTTTGACTTTATTCCTAAAACAAAAAGTTTTTAAATACAAAAATACATGTATATTGTGACTGGTAGCAAAAACACAAGTGGGAAAACAAAAACAAAGACTGATAACACTATTATGAATAAATAAATGTCACTCTAAAATTTTTATGAATAAGGAAATTGATCATCTTCCGACTTGCACCACCCTTGGATTTTGAGCTGTGGTGATCCCTGAAGAATCCCGTTAATGAATTATACGGCAGAGGATTCTCAGACTTTGTGACTGTGAGTTTGACCCATTCACAAGGACCTGTACAAATTGGATGATACTGCCTTTTACTGGGTCGATTTTGTTATAGTGTACTGTAACAAAACTATTATGATGGCAATATACAGTTGATGAACCGGTTATTGGTATTTGGTTCGTTCACCTTAGTTATGCTGAATTGGTCTTTGTCGTATGGGTAGTACAAATATGTACCTTGGGTACATACTTGTATACAAGAATGTATACCTGGCCATTTGTTTTGGAGAGAAATTGTACCCTGTGTATAAAATCCTTATCTAATTGACCCCAAAATTGGAAATTAAATGACTTGAGTTGAAAGACAGAAAAAGTTGTTGCTTAAGTTTTGCCAGCAAATTATTTGATTGTTGCTGAAATTCATGTGACATTTACCATATACTAGTAATTAAAGCAGTCAATGAAAAATTTTATTCTATAAGTCCTATTCTGAACAAAATTATACATTAAAATGTTATTTACTAGTTGCTGGCTAAAAGTAGCAAAATTTAACATGCATGTAATTTTATGCATTTTTTTAATGAACTTGTTATGGTGGTTTTCACATGATTGATGGTACCCAGACTTCTAAAAGTTGAGGATCTTGGTCTTACATTAATTCAGGAACATTAAAAAATTTGTCTGAATAGAACATTTTTTTCTTGACAATTCAATTCTATGCCAGGCAATCGGTTAGATTAGTCCCTTTAAAATAGCCTCACCTGGTAGATATCTTTACCAAATTGTTGAACTAAAGGTATTTGATGAAATGCCTCAATGAAGTAAATCCATTGTTTCAGGAATGGAACGATTATTTTTAAAAGCATCGATATATTTATATAAAATGTGCTCTATACAGTAGATATATTTATATAAAATGTGCTCTATACAGTAGATATATTTATATAAAATGTGCTCTATACAGTAGATATATTTATATAAAATGTGCTCTATACAGTAGATATATTTATATAAAATGTGCTCTATACAGTAGATATATTTATATAAAATGTGCTCTATACAGTAGATATATTTATATAAAATGTGCTCTATACAGTAGATATATTTATATAAAATGTGCTCTATACAGTAGATATATTTATTATTTTTATTATTTTTGTTACTTTTTCAGGAAGATGGAAAGATGGATGCAACAGATGAAATAGATGACGAAAGAACGGCAAATTTCTTTTCCAATGCAATATCAGCAAGTAGAAGGTATTGGTTCATCTTTACATTAAAGATATACATGTACTGTTAACAAATTATTGTGCAATTCTAAAAAGATACATGCATGTATGATCTATTTCACATTACAATAATGTGGTTTAAACACCTGAAATAAATTCATTTGACCAACTTTGAACTTAAAAATTTAATCTGCATGCTTCCTTTTTTTTAAATGTTGGTCTGACATTTGGATGGTTTTGTTTATTTTTTATATGACTACATACTTTTTGTGGCCATTTGACAACGGCCTCTTAATTATTTTTGTATAGGGGAAACTATTGACATTTTTTGCTCTCACTTAGGCACCAAGTTTCGTTGAGTAATGAGAGACCCCTCAAAACGACCGGAATAATTTCACGCATAATCACATTAAATTTTCGGGGTGCCATGTCAGATAAAATTTTTTGCAAATTTAGAAAATCCGAAGGGTACTCATGGAAACTCCCTTACACCCATAAAATAGTCCAGAAATAGGCTTTGAACAATCAGATAAAAAAATACCCAATATATTTAATAAATTATCTGAATAAATTTATTTATAAATTCTATATGAAACTGCTTTTTAAATACAGCTCCAATATTAAAATTCCATTGAATAATAAATCCACTGTCTATGCTACAGTTTGGCGCAGTCAAATATCAAAATAAGAACTATTTTCCTCTCCCTCAGTCAAAGTTCATTTACAGAGCCGTTGTCAAATTGAAAACAAAATTTTCAATTTTCATACTTTTTACTGTATTTTATTTTTGTTCCCCATATTATGAGCAAAACTACCAAGTTTCATCTCATTCCGAAATAAAATAAAGCAGTTTCAGCCCGTTTTATGAACAAACTTTAACGCTTTCAATTGTTCAACTCAACACTTGATTTAAAAAAAAAATCAACAATTTTCATGTGTCATTATATCTATAGCTGGATGATAAGTTTTCGCTTTCGCAACCTATATATATGTCATAATAAACCGTAGGAAGGCTATATCTTTAAATAATATCAATACTGAATTCCAAAGTTATAAAAAATGTACCTTTTTAAGAAGAAAAATGGGCACATTACTTATCTTTTAGAACAAATTTTTACATTTACTTTCTACTTTTTGTATTAATTTCACAATCAAACATTCTTAAACAGTACTCAATATATAAATCAAATATTTATGGTTCAGAAATGGGTGTACATTTGTATTTACTAAAATTCAACTGATTATTAATAGGTTAATAGCAATATTTCCAAAGAAGTTTCTTAAAAAAGCAATTTACACAGCCAGGAGTTTTGAAGTACCCTTTATGACATCATGCAAACTGTGACGTCATAATGCTATGATGTTGTAACCATATATTGTAAATAAGTAAACATCAATACAAGAATTTGAAATAAATGGTGAAAGCAAAAAAGCATGTTTTTAAAATTAGTAACCGAGTGCATTTATTGTGTACAAGGTCCATGGATACCAAATGAAACCACTCCACCTACTGATATGTCACTTTTATATATATATATGCGCATATCCTGGCTTTTTCCATCTACATGTGCACCCCCCCCCCCCTTCCCCACAAACAATGTTTAAGCTATTTTTGTAATCTCATGAAGACTTTTCTGTGATTGTATTTCTAAAATAGGAATCGGATTATTATCTTCTAATTTTGTTCCTTAAATATGGATCAATGTCATATATTTACAATAAAAGCTTCATTTTATAGTTTGTTTACATTCTTCAGTGCCTACAATTATCTCCCTTGGTTGACAAGGTTTTAACTTTATTAGTGTCTATTTTGTTAATTGCTAAAAGGTAGAAATATGAATGTTGATTACATGTGTTTCCCCTTGGTAAAATTAAGCATTTGAGGAAAAATGCTGGATTTAAATACATCTTGTAGAAATGGTCATGCAATCATAATTTGTTTTGGAAGGAAAAGTGCGTGCTAGATTATGACCCGACTCTATCAGTTGCTACTGGATCAGTTTTTCAGACAAAAATTAATGATATAAATAAAATACAAACCATATTTTACTGGCTTTGCATGCTTTTTGGGTAAACAGTATCATGGATTTGGTTGAAAGTACATTTGTGAGCAATATCATGTAGAACCTAATCTCGCAAATTTCCCATGTGCTGTTTTTTGCTGTTCTAAAGGGGTTGAAGTACACACAGGTACTTTTTTTTTTGGGGGGGGGGGGTTTGTTCAAAATTAAATTTATTTAGTTGCAATAGTGTTTAATAACTAAATTAATTTCGCTTCTGTTTTCCTTCGAGTAATTTAGCAATTTTTTCTTAACTTCTTAGTTATTTCTGTCTACAAGGAAATCTGACAATTTTATGCCATTCAAGGCCATGTAAATTACTGTTTAAAACAATAAATTTTAATGTTTTTGAGTAAAATTTAGACAGAAAATGTATTTTTTAATTGTTTACTGTTATCTGACAGAATAAAGTGAAAGTTACAGCATTATAGCTGCAGTGGCAGCAACTCATAACATCATTGACATACAAACTTTTAGACAACAAAGTAAAAAATCAACACTTCAACTTGACAACGGCCTCTTAATTATTTTTGTATAGGGGAAACTATTGACATTTTTTGCTCTCACTTAGGCACCAAGTTTCGTTGAGTAATGAGAGACCCCTCAAAACGACCGGAATAATTTCACGCATATCACATTAAATTTTCGGGGTGCCATGTCAGATAAAATTTTTTGCAAATTTAGAAAATCCGAAGGGTACTCATGGAAACTCCCTTACACCCATAAAATAGTCCAGAAATAGGCTTTGAACAATCAGATAAAAAAATACCCAATATATTTAATAAATTATCTGAATAAATTTATTTATAAATTCTATATGAAACTGCTTTTTAAATACAGCTCCAATATTAAAATTCCATTGAATAATAAATCCACTGTCTATGCTTGTAAGTTTGGCGCAGTCAAATATCAAAATAAGAACTATTTTCCTCTCCCTCAGTCAAAGTTCATTTACAGAGCCGTTGTCATTTACATGTATGGTAAGAGCCTGTTGTCTGCTATCATTGCAAAGCGAAGGGTTGAAATCCTATCCTCTCATCTTTATCCTGATAAGAGGATAAGTCCTATCCTCCTATTGGTCTTATACAGTCCATAAACCTTTGCTGGCCAAGATGGTCTCCTGCCTCATCTATCTGGTACTTAGATTATTATTTTATATTTTTTTGTCAGATTTCGATGAGAATTTTTTTGTGTTATTCCTCATTTAATGAGCTTTTGGTACAGTGTCATCGGACATTTCCTATTCCTATGTTCAAGATAAAAGTGACCAAAAGGATTATTGTTTGGGGGGGGGGGAGATTAATGATAATGGGGTTGGTAATCCATGGACTACACCATGGTGGTTTTGTAGAAGGCCTTGTGAGGATATCAGCTAAAACTTATTTAATGTTATTTTCTCTTCATAAGTTGTTTTATTTTCTTCAGAAAGGAAACATTTTTTTCATTTTAGAATGAATATAGAAATACAAAAATCAGAAGCAAAAATGAAAAAGCATAAAGATGAATTTGGAAAAAGATTAAGTGAATGGCAAGCGGAACATGCAGCAGAAGTTTTAACTCCCAAAGAAGCAGAAAAGTTTGGTGTATGTGAACATCCTTGAAGATCATCATCAAAAGTTTTATTTATTATTTTTTATTTATGGAACTTCTTCCATAATGTTTTTGAATACAGTACACTTGATATGGAGGTTTGATTCTTGTGTCATCCTTGAAAAGATGGAAAAATTACTTACCATAACTGTATGTTTATAGCAGACATTGATGTATTACATACCCTCATATTACATATTATATTTGTTGATTTATATGTATTTTACCCACCCTGATCTAATACAATGATGCACACCTTATGGGGGTGTGTATTATATTTGTTGATGTATATGTATTATACCCATCCAAAACAATGATGTATACCATATCATGGTGTGTATAATACTCATTGATGTATTATACCCACCCAATTAAATGGTGTATGCTGTATCGAGCTGTGCATTATATTCATTAAAGTATGATATCCGTACAATTAAATGTTCTTTCAGCAATGACGTATCCCATTATTGGCTGTATATACAAATGTAATATATATTATATACATATTACATGTAGTATATAATAACATATTACTAGTGTGTTCACATAAATGATTTTACCCTTTTAACTTGTTGTGTATAATACTCACCCAGTGGATCTTCAAAGCAAAACTGTATTATTAGATACAACTTATTACAGTAATAATTGTGTTTTCATTGGTTTGACTTCTTGTGTATTTTTAGACAAGACAGTGAGAATTATACACCAATGTTTATGGTACTTTACCTTCACCAGTTATTTTTAGACAAGACAGTGAGAATTGTACACAAATTTTTACGGTACTTTACCTTCACCAGTTATTTTTAGACAAGACAGTGAGAATTGTACACCAATGTTTACGGTACTTTACCTTCACCAGTTATTTTTAGACAAGACAGTGAGAATTATACACAAATCTTTATGGTACTTTACCTTCACCAGTTATTTTTAGACACGACAGTGAGAATTGTACACAAATGTTTACGGTACTTTACCTTCACCAGTTATTTTTAGACAAGACAGCGAGAATTATGCACAAATGTTTACGGTACTTTACCTTCACCAGTTATTTTTAGACAAGACAGTGAGAATTGTACACCAATGTTTACGGTACTTTACCTTCACCAGTTATTTTTAGACAAGACAGTGAGAATTATACACAAATCTTTATGGTACTTTACCTTCACCAGTTATTTTTAGACACGACAGTGAGAATTGTACACAAATGTTTACGGTACTTTACCTTCACCAGTTATTTTTAGACAAGACAGCGAGAATTATGCACAAATGTTTATGGTACTTTACCTTCACCAGTTATTTTTAGACAAGACAGTGAGAATTATGCACAAATGTTTACGGTACTTTACCTTCACCAGTTATTTTTAGACACGACAGTGAGAATTATACACAGTATGCACAGTAAAACTGCCACTGACTTTAGATAGATTATTATGACTGTACCAAGGTACTTGTACTCAGTATTTAAGTTATATCAATTGTACTGTTTTGCTAAGAGTCTTTATGGTCTGTATGTCTTATTAATGTACAATTTTAAATGCATCTTTTCATATTATATTTGTAAGAAGTCATTCTGCCCTGTAAATAATCATTTCTTCACATGAAAAAAAAAACATTCATTTGTTTACTGTTCAGTTGTTCATGAATTCATGTTATTTAATTACAATGCAAAAAATAAATTTAATAAAACTTAGTTAAGTGTCTCATAGCTAATATTAGCCTTTATGTGAGCTATTGTCATATCTTTTCACCTGTCACCATCAACATCTTCATGTTAAATTTCCCATTGAAATGTTCATTACCAAAACCACCTGGTACAGTTGGGTGCAGTCCTAACATAACATGCTAGTTAACTTGAAAAGCAGAGATTCTGACTGCTTTAAGTTAACTTCGAGCAGAGAATTTGACTGGTTTGAGCAGAGATTTTGACAACCCAAGTTAACTTGGGCTGTTCTTTTGACAATTTTTTTATACAATATATTTCTGTCCACTTGACAATTTGTTGACAATTTCTGTCCACTGGACATTTTTGTTCTTTTGACAATTTTTGTCCACTGGACTTTTTTTCTTTTGACAATTTCTGTCCTCTGGACAATTTTTTTTCTCTTGACAATTTTGTCACGTGACAAGTTTGTCAACAGGACATTTTTTGTGACAATTTTGTCACGTGACAATTTTGTCCACTGGACATTTTTTATTTTGGAAATTTATGTCCACTTTGTCAACATGCTAACCTTTCGACTGCACTTTAAAACAATTTTAACTTTTACCTTTTTAATGTTTATTGACAATTTTTTTACGAAAGACCGACTGGTTGTACCGTACGTCCATTTATTTTATCTGCGCGTTGTCGGAATGAAAGGTATACGAAAGATGAAAATCAAATCCTTTGTCGTTTATTAAAATCCTACTACCAAAAAAAAAAAACAATCGATAAAATACAAAATTATAGTTAATGAAAGAATTGAAGTTTTGTATCTTATTTACGTGTTTCTGTAGGATATCAAATGTTTTAAATCTTACGGCTCGGAAACATATTACTTATTGCGCCGTTGTTTCCTTTAATTAAATATTAATGTATTGTCCAATAAAGTGAGACATATCTTTGTTATATAAATATCTATCATTAAAGCAATTCTTCGATATCATAATATAAATTACTCCCCAACTCTTGATCTTAGCAATCATTCAAAATATAAATTAAGTCTACATGTATCCAATGGAAAGTACATTCAATATCCAAAATGTGTGATAATAATTTAAAAAGGTTAAAAATCTATGAGAGTTCTGTATTTTAACAACTATTCTTATTAAAGTACACAACAATTAAACAATAATGTAAACTATCTTTTATTTACAATGGTTAAACCCACATTTTGGTTGCATCTTTTGGGTATTAGGAATAATTTTATATGTAAAATATGGTGTTAATTCCATCACTATAAAAATATCCCCAGAGTGATATTATACATAAAAGTATGGTTTTACTTTTATAGCTCAGGTCTCAGGATTGATATTATATGTAAAATATAGTTTTTTTCCCATCACTATGGTCACAGGAATGATTTTATATGTGAAATATGGTTTTTAATTGCATCGCTTATGTCTCCAGAGTGATTTTATATGTGAGATATTGTTTTTATGGCATTACCAAGGCTTCAGGAATGATTTTATATATGAAATATGGTTACTAGTTGCATTGCTAAAGTCTCGAGATTGATTTTATATGTTAAATATATATTTTAATTGCATAGCTTAGGTCTCCAGAGTGATTTTATATCTGAGATATTGTTTTTTATGGCATAACCAAGGCTACAGGAATGATTTTATATGTGAAATATGGTTTCTACTTGCAATGCTAAAGTCTAGAGATTGGTTTTATATGTTAAATATGGATTTTAATTGCATCTCTTATGTCTCCAGACTGATTTTATATGTGACATATTGCTTTATATGGCATTACCAAGGCTTCAGGAATGATTTTATATGTGAAATATGGTTTCTATTGCATTGGTAAAGTGTCGAGATTGATTTATATGTTAAATATGGATTTTAATTGCATCTCTTATGTCTCCAGAGTGATTTTATATGTGAAATATGGTTTCTAGTTGCATTGGTAAAGTGTTGAGATTGATTTTATATGTTAAATATGGATTTTAATTGCATCTCTTAGGTCTACAGAGTGATTTTACATGTGAAATATGGTTTCTAGTTGCATTTGTAAAGTGTCGAGATTGATTTTATATGTTAAATATGGATTTTAATTGCATCGCTTAGGTCTCCAAAGTGATTCTATATGTGAGATATTGTTTTTTATGGCATAACCAAGGCTACATGAATGATTTTATATGTGAAATATGGTTTCTAGTTGCACTGCTAAAGTCTCAAGATTGGTTTTATATGTGAAATATGGATTTTAATTGCATCTCTTATGTCTCCAGAGTGATTTTTTATGTGACATATTGTTTTTTATGGCATTACCAAGGCTTCAGGAATGATTTTATATGTGAAATATGGTTTAGAGTTGCATTTGTAAAGTGTCGAGATTGATTTTATATGTTAAATATGGATTTTAATTGCATCTCTTAGGTCTCCAGAGTGATTCTATATGTGAGATATTGTTTTTTATGGCATAACCAAGGCTTCAGGATTGATTTTATATGTGAAATATGGTTTCTAGTTGCATTGCTAAAGTCGCGAGATTGATTTTATATGTTAAATATGGATTTTAATTGCATCACTTAGGTCTCCAGAGTGATTTTATTTGTGACATATGATTTTTGATTACACTGCTAAAGTCTTTCTAGTGATTTTATTTGTTAAATATATTGTTTAATTGTAATTGCCAAGGTTTCATGATTGATTTATATGCAGAATATGGTTTTAATTCCATCTATATTGTCTCAGGATTTATTTTATATGTAAAATATGGTTTGGAATTGCATGGCTAAGGTCTCCAGAGTGACTTTATATGTGAAATAGAGTTTTTAATTTCACTGCTTCAGTGTCATTAGTGATTTTGTATGTTAAATATGGTTTTTAATTGCATCACTTAGGTCTCCAGAGTGATTTTATATGTGAAATATGGTTTTTTATTACATTGCTTCAGTATCATTAGAAATTTTATATGTTAAATATAGATATTAATTGTATTTTAAAAGTTTCAGGATTGATTTTATATGTGAAATATGATTTTTTAATTCTATCACCATGATCAATATGGTGTCAGGATTGATTTTAATTTTTATATGTTGAATATTTTGTTTTAATGGTATTGTCAAGGTTTCAGGATTGAATTTATATGCAAAATATGGTTTTTAATTGCATGGCTAAGGTCTTTAGAGTAACTTTATATGTGAAATATAGTTTTTAATTGCATAGCTTTAGTTTCTTTAGTGATTTATATCTAAAATATTCTTTTTAATCACATGGCTAAGGTCTCATGAGTAACTTTATATGTGAAATATGGTTAAATTGCATTGCTATAGTCTCCTGATTGATTTTATATGTTATATATAGTTTATATTTGCATTATAAATGTCTCAGGATTAATTTCATAGGTGAAATATGGTTTTTAGTTGCATTGCTATGGGATCAGGATTGATTTGATATGTGAAATAGGGTTTTCAATTGCATCGCTTAAGTATTTGGAGTGATTTTGTATGAGAAATATGTTTTTTAATTGCATCGCAAAAGTTTCTGGAGTGATATAATGTATCTAATATGGTTGTAATTTTATATTTCTATTTTCTCAGGAGTGATTTGATATGAAGAAGAAGTTTTAATTTGGGATTTTATGGGGGATTTGTTATAAATTGTGGATTTGAGGTTAAAACGCATATCCTAAGAAGCCAAGATTTGAAAACTAATTAAAATTATTTAGTGTGAAATTAAAAGTGAAATGTAAATATTAATAATAGATTTAATGATACCGACATACAGGTGAGTTGTAACAGTATTTATTATTAAATAAAAATATTACAGGTTAGGATTTATACTTTTATATTTTTATTCAACTACACAAAAAATATGATTGTTCAATCATAATAACAATAACATAATAATAATAGAAATGTAGGGAGAGCTACAGTCTAAATATGTAACAACAACGGCTTGCTATACATTTACCGAAACGCGGACGGGAAAGAAATCGCGTTCTTTAAAATAGACTGCCGTAGATTTCGTTAACTAATTTTTGGTGATCGTCTGATTGACAATTTGTAACGAAATGATTAAATAAAGCATATATTTTGACTTTTTGTACAAAGGGACATTTTGTGACTTGAAAATTGAAAAGCAGAGATTTTGTCCACTGGACATTTTTGTCACGTGACTATTAAAAAGCAGAGATTTTGACAATTTTTGTCCACTGGACATTTTGGTCACGTGACAATTGAAAAGCAGAGATTTTGACAATTTTTGTCCACTGGACATTTTTGTCACGTGACATTTGAAAGCAGAGATTTTGACCGTTTTTGTCAATTTGACAAAAGCAGAGATTTGGACCGTTTTTGTCCACTTGACAAAAGCAGAGAATTTGACAATATTTAAAGCAGAGATTTGGACAAAATTTTGTCCTGTCAAAGCGGTCAAATTGACTGGTTTTTGGTCAAAAAGCAGAGATTTTTTTTCTCAAAAGCAGAGATTTTGACCAGAGATTTGGACTGGTTTAAGTTAACTTTATGTTATGTTAGGACTGCACCTAACTGTAAATAGGCACCATACTCAAAAGCTGGAATTATTATTGTTAGAAAGTCTCAGATTTCATTGAAACTAAACATGACTACTAGGGTTATAAATAGTGAAAAAAAAACTCGTTCAAGAAACAACTTAGCTTATAATTATTCAAGTGTGAAATTGTACAACTGGTTTTTTTTGTTTGTTTGTTTGTTTGATGTTTTAACTCCACTTTCAGCAATTTTTCAGCTATATCATGGCGTCCAGTTTTTATTGGAGGAAGCTTGTGTACCTGGAGAGAACCCCTGACCTTTGTTAGGAAAACTGGCAATCCTTGTCAATTAAGATTGTAGTGGAGTACACCCTGCCTGCAGGGAGACTCGAACCCGCAACCTCAGTATTGACAGACCACGTGATCAATACATGTAGTAGATGAACTACCTTAACCACTTGTACAACTGGAACAGTTTAAGATAGAACTATATTAGAAATATATTAGTATAGAAAAGATTCTTCTTAGCAACTTTTCCCCCATTTAAACCAAATAATGTATAAATAATGCTGGAATGGTCATCAGTTCATTCTGAGTTTGTAGTAAAACTGTTTGACATTGATCTGAAATCTAAGATGGCATCCACCATGAAATATTCTTTCAACATTTTGAGAAATGGGTTAATGTGAAATCTATCTAATTTTTAATGCTAGTCCAAAGAATGATGTGCACTAAAGTTTTAAGAGACTTTATTTAGGATATTAAAAAAAGAAAAAATTTGGTGGTATGCTTTTTTTCTTTTATTTTGCTTTTGATATATCTGGCAAGTGCGGAAATGGTGCTCTAGGGGCTCTAGTTTAGCCAACCTGACCCCAAGGGTGCGACCTATATTCATCACTTTGCTTTCATTATCATCTGTAAACTTCGCAATTTTAATCTCTTCTCTATAAGCGTTTGGTCCATTTCAACCAAAATTGTTTGAATTGTTCAGTAGGTGTGAGGTTAACAAAATTTAACATATGTTCTTGTGAAATATAGATATTCTACAAAAAGTGTGTAAGTGTTCATTTCTGTTTACTTCATTAAAATGGACCGACATGACAATAAAAAAAAGATTACACGTCTATAGTCCGACAACCCAATAGTCCCACAGCCCAATGGTCCGACAACCCGATAGTCAGACAACCCATTAGTCCGACAACCCAATAGTCCCACAGCCCAACAGTCCGACAACCCACAAGAGTCTTACGAATTATCACATATTCGAAATCGATTATTAAAAATATATATATATAATTTCTATGCCCCACCTACTTACCGGAATACATTTTTGGGTCTGTGTATCCGTCCGTTCGTTTGTTTCATATTTAATATATGTTCAGGTTTAGCGGGTGTGTCAAGTTGGTCTTGTACGCCCTGAAAAATGTAAAAAAAAATAAGAAGGAATATGTTTATTGGACACGGATGCCCCCGTTGACTCCAAACAGGAATTCGAAGTATAAGTCCGTCAGGTCTGAAAGTCGCTTATGACGTACAGTTCGTCATACTGAACCATACCAAGTTTTAGGTCATTCTCATGTGCGATTATTACGCGCTGATAAAAGCTTGACGGAAATTTGTGTACGGAAGAACGGACGGACATGAGTAAAACTATATTTCTTGAAACAGGAAGTAGGCCTGAAATTAAATCCCACAGTATAGGACTCCACGCTGATGCTGCATTCCAAATATCAAGAGTCCTTGATAGTTGTTGCTGAGAATACTGTTTCGAAAATATTTTCAGCGATCGCCCGCCCGAATTCACAATCCAGAAATTTGGCCAATGAACCTTTAATGATGAGAAATATGAGGATGCAATAGAAAACAAAGGAACAGTAATTTTAAAGAGAACGAAGATCAACATATTAAGCCGACTAGGGTACACTCCTTAATTGATCCGTGGTCTGGGCACCGCCATCAGATTCTAAAGCAATATAGGCGACCTCTTACAATAAGCTGGACTCTGTTGCGGACCACTAGGGGCACGCACGAAGGAAAGACTTAATGAAATCTTCACGAAACCTTTATACATATATGCACTATGCAAACTATGAACTAACACCATTTGCACATTTATACCTCTCCTACCAACTCCGTGATGAAGAAAAAAATCAGCATTCAAAGTACAACTCTTCGTAAGTGCTCGAACAACCTCCAGTTTGGGAGCCAGAGTCCTGTCCCAGGACACCAAGGGAGGAACTTTGCTCCAAAGAATCCCCAGTTCAAGAAGCCCTACGCACAGAATGCAGGCAGGGGACTAGATACAAACAGTTACAAGAAGCCCCAATAGTAGATTTGCAGGTAAGCCTACCTCATGCTCAAAGCTTGGAAAATGTGTTTCCTTTTCCGATGAAGTCACTGTTTTCAAATCTCCCTGTAGGGGGGAGGTTGGCAAGGTTTTTAGAAAATTGGTCAACTTTGACGAAAGACCCTTGGGTTCTAGAAACGATTCAGGGAATACAGCTAGACTTTTTTGCTACCCCTTTTCAGGAAAAATTTCCAAATCCACCTTTTTTGAAACAAGAAGAACAACAAATGATAGACAAAGAGGTTATGAATTTAGTTCAAAAGAACGCAATGTGTCCTGCAGACGCGATAGAGGACTCTTTCATAAGCAACATCTTCTTGGTCCAAAAGAAGGGGGTGGGAAAAGGCCCGTTATAAATCTCAGTAGTTTAAGGAAATTTCTCAAATACGAGCACTTCAAAATGGAGGGGATTCATATTTTGAAAGATCTCTTATTGCACAAAGACTGGATGGTAAAGTTAGATTTAAAAGATGCCTAACTGACTTGTCCGATTCACAAAGACCACCAAAAATTTCTAAGATTTCTATGGAAAGTGAAACAAATGCAATTCCAAGTCATGGCTTTTGGTTTGGCATTTGCACCTAGGATTTTCACCAAGCTTCTTCGAACTCCTATTGCAGTGTTGAGAAGAATGGGAATACGTCTAATTATATATTTAGACGATATTCTCATAATGAACCAATCTTACCAAGGGGTTACAATGGATCTGCAGTTAACGAAATCCCTATTAGAAGGCTTAGGGTTTGTGATAAATCTGGAAAAATCAGAATGCGTTCCAAAACAAGAGATCGAATTTTTGGGAAACACTGTAAATTCTTTAGAAATGACCCTTTATCTTCCGAAGGAAAAGATTGTAGGGATAAGGAAAATTTGTCTAGATCTTTTGTCGGATCAGTTGATAACTGTACGAAAATTAGCTCAATTAATTGGGAAATTGACGGCGACGAATCAGGTCGTAATGTCTACCCCCCTTCATTACCGTCATTTACAAATTTTAAAAACACAAGGTTTACATTCCGGGGGGAGTTACGATCACAAAATACGTCTAGACATAGATTCAGTATCGGAACTCCATTGGTGGGTTTCTCATTTGGAGAATTGGAACGGGAAAACTCTATTGAAATCGATGCCCCATGTAATAATTCAATCAGATGCCAGCCTTTTGGGTTGGGGAGCTGTGAATCAGAAGTTGAAAATAGGGGGGTTATGGACCCAGGAAGAAAAAACTGCCCATATCAATCTCCTCGAGTTGAAAGCAGTAACTTACGCAGTACAATCGTTTCTGAAAGACGAGAAGAACATACATGTAATAGTTCAGTTGGACAACAAAACGGCAGTCGCGTATGTGAACAAAATGGGGGGCACTGTCGCAAGACAATTGTTAGAACAGGCGACCATTCTTTGGAATTGGTGTCTGGAAAAGAACATAGTTGTGACAGCGGAATTCCTCCCGGGGGTCAAAAATGTTCAAGCGGATTGGGAATCGAGACATTTTTCGGACAAAACGAGTTGGCAACTGAATCCCCAGATTTTCAAGAGTCTGATGACAGTCCTGGGCCCTTGCAATGTAGATTTGTTTGCGGACAGGACAAACAATCGGATGAAGAGGTACTACAGTTGGAAACCCGACCCAGGTGCCGAATTTTTCGATGCCTTAATTTAAAATTGGACACTAGTTCAGGGTTATGCGTTTCCTCCCTTTTGTTAAGTAGGACCTTGTCTAGCGAAGGTGAGGGAAGAACAATCAGAGATAGTTTTAGTAACACCAACATGGCAAACTCAACCATGGTTTCCACTGTTACTGCAAATGTCGGTTTCACTGCCAGTTCTGTTGCCAATGAACAGGAAAACTCTCCTGTCTTCCAGAGGGGAAGTGCACCCGCTTCTTCAGAACAATACGCTACAGTTAGCCACGTGGAGGGTCTCGGGAGATCTTACCAAGCAATAGGCCTTTCACAACAAGTTAGAACCATTTTGCTTAGCTCCTGGAAATCAGGTACAACCAGCACTTACGATAGTGCCTGGAAGAAATGGGATAGCTGTTGTGTGGAACGGGAAATTAATCCATTTTCAGCCCCTTTGGTCGCTATCTTAGATTTTTTAGCATGGATGCATTTTAAAGGTTATGGTTACAGAACTATAAATGTTCATAGGTCGGCTATTTCTTCTGTTTTGCCGTATATAGAGGGACTGCCAGTTGGTCAATTTCCGCCTGTTAAGCAGTTACTTAAAGGTATCTTGAAGTCTAATCCTCCTCTTCCTAGATATCAAATTACATGGGATATTGATATGGTTTTAAAGTATTTGCTTAGTCTTCCAATGAATAAGAATCTTAAGGATAGGTTTTTAGGGAAGAAATTGGCTATTTTGTTAGCTTTGGCAGCCCCTAAACGTGTGTCCGAAATTTCACGCTTAGATCGTCGTTTTATGACTAAGAAGAACGACTGTGTAATTTTTCAACTACCAGGTTTATCTAAACCCAGAAAGATTCAGCTAGTAGACAAGTCGTTTACAAGAAATTTAACAAGAAAAAGATTTGTGTTGTTTCCTGTTTAAATGAGTATGAAAAAAGAACATCTCTTTTAAGACCAGATAATTTGTTTGAACCAGATCCACTTTTAAGGTCTAGCAAAAAACCGTTTAAAGGTCTTTCACCCCAAACAATAAGTAAATGGTTGAAAGGGATAATGTCTGAGGCAGGTATTGATGTTGAAGCTTTTAAAGCTCATTCCTGTCGCATGGCATCAGTGAGCAAAGCTGCTATCGCTGGTGTTTCTATGCAAGAAATTCTTGATATGAGAGACTGGTGTAACGCATCTACTTTCAAAAAATGTTATTTTAGACCTGAAGTAGTGAGCAGTTTTTCTGATAAAGTATTAGAATTGGTAGGTTGACGTCTTTAAACATGCATTATTATATCTCACGGAAATCTTTGAAATATAATTGAAGATTTTGTGAGGGCGCGAAGCGCCCGAAATGAAATATAGATTATATGATAAGATTGAAATGAGATATAATAATGCATTTCCCAGCCCAACCCTCCCTTTTTTAACTTTTTCTTTCCTGCTTGAATAAGATTTGTTATTATTTTTGGTCATATTATGTATGTATTAGGTGGCCTAATTGGCCCTTTATACTTGAAAAGGTTATTTATAGACATCTGTTTTATTTTTTCAGAGAGGATAAAACGATGAAGGGATTGTTAGTCAGGATCCAGAGGAATCTGTTGGTTTTTTTCCGGGATCTTGAGGATGTGTGGTGCAATCTGACGATGACACAGATGAATTGACTTTTCCAATATAGTGTTCGTTTTCTTTGACAGTTCGTAGAATATTGTCTTTAAAATTGTAATGGTTGAAAATTGGATATTATATTTTTTGAACACAGTGTATTTATTTGTTGCTCGCCATTGAAAGTCATTTAAGGTCAGTTCGTTAGGTTTCACAACACTTTAGTAGCATGCGCAGTGGATATTATAACCGGTTTGACCAGTTGTTTATTTTTATTTTTGATTGATCTGCTTTTAAGAGCTGTGAGTTTTAATTGAATTGAAGGTCAATGCATTATTATATCTCACTTCAATCTTATCATATAATCTATATTTCATTTCGGGCGCTTCGCGCCCTCACAAAATCTTCAATTATGTGTAAGCTTTTAAGTATTTCAAGATAAATGAAAACAAATGAAAAAGCACAATAAATTATATATTTTTGTTTGCAACTATGTTTTTAACACCAGAAACGTATAGAAAAAGATGCATTTTAAAACCAGTTTGAGGGTCAGGGGAAGGTGTAAAAATGGTTAAACCAGGGGCTCTTAAGAACCTGTATCGTTCACCTGATTCTATAGGCAATGAAGATGGCATTTACTTGATGTTAAGTAAGTCCTGTAATTTTTCAATAAACTTTAAATAGGACGATCCAAACAATATTACTAGAAAGCTTTGTTACCATTGGTTAACCGGTTGTATAAGGAAGATTTTTTTATTTGCCCATAGGTTCCTATGTTAAACTAAGTCCTGCGGCGGTGGCGGCCATTTTGAATTTCTAATTGCCATAAAAAACATAAACTTTATAGAGGACCATCCAAACAATATTGCTAGTAAGTTTTTGTTTCCATTGAATAACCGGTTTCAGAGAAGAAGCCTTTAAAAACTTTTTCCCATATGGTCCTATTTTAAACTAAGTCCTGCGGTAGGGGCCATTTTGAATTTCCAATTGCCATAAAAACATAAACTTTATAAAGGACCATCCAAACAATATTGCTAGTAAGTTTTGTTTTGATTGGTTAAACGGTTTCAGAGAAGAAACCCTTTTAAACGTTTTTCTCATAGGGTCCTATGTTAAACTAAGTCTTGAGGTGGCGGCCATATTGGTTTACCAATCAAAATAAAAAACACAAACTTTGTAAAGGTCCATCCAATAAACATTATGGCCAAGTTTGGTTTCAATTGGCCAAGTGGTTTCAGAGAAGAAGATTAAAATGTAAAACATTTACAGACGACGACGACGACGACGCCGACGGACGCAAAGTGATACATGTAACAATAGCTCACATTACCCTTTGGGTCAGGTGAGCTAAAAACCAGGGATTTCATGTAATCCATGGTAAAAATTAGGGATTACATGTAATCCCCAAGAAATTTAGCGATTACAACTAATCCCTGAATATTTAGGGATTACGCGTAAGCCCTAATTACACACATTCCCTGTAACATATACATGTAATATAACCAAATCATAGCTAGTATTCCGAATATTAAAAAATTCCTACCAAACAACCAACTTAGTTAGGGTTGCAATTATAGAACGTTTATTGTTCTTTGGATTGTGTCCGAAGGTTTATAATATTGCATACACTCGCATTGTCGGACTATTTGGCTGTCGGACTATAGGGTTGTCCGACTATTGGGTTGTCGGACCAATGGGCTGTCGGACTATAGGGCGGTCGGACTATTGGTTATCGGACTACCAATAGGTCACCAAAAAAAGAGACTTACTGTATGATTGTAGCATAACTAGCTTCCTTGAGTGAAGAAAGCATACACTCACAAAATCATCATCCGACACTACATGCATTCATTGGTAATCACAGTAACAAGCTTAGTTAATCCAAAGACTATCTAGTCTAGCTTCCAATTGCATAACTGTAGTATACGTTACTATTGAACTAGTTCTATGGAAAATTAGCGGTTCTTACCGATTACTCCCGTTTCCCCAAATAAAAATATGACACCATGTTATAGCTAAAAAATCACAAGTCTAAAATGGCCGGTTTGCAAAGAAAGTGCCATAATAAATAGGGAATGGTTTTCAATTTGTTGGAAGAATGTTTTGCACAAACGTTTGGATGTAAAAATTTAGGAGTTGATTACATAAAATAGGTGTTCTGAAAAATGAATTCTAAAGTCTGTAAAAATAGAGGGAAAATCCATGAAAGCAGGTGCACAACTAAAATACATGTGCAATCTTTCTGTTAAGTTTCAGACATCTGGGTTGAAAACTGTAGGAGGAGTTGATTTCACAAAATAGGTACCGTCTTCTGCAAATGTTCTGAAAAATATTGCTGTTCCCAAGGCTGGAAAATTAAGAAAAAATCCTGGAACACTTCCATAATAGCAGGTGCACAATGCAATCTTTCTGTGGAGTTTCAGAGATCTAGGTTCAAAACTAAAGGAGGAGTTGATTACACAAATTATATACCCTATTTTCCCCACCCGCCCGACTTCACCATACTATAACCCGGGTTTGCACTTCTTGCAACCTGGCCAAAAATATAATGCCAGTGGACCGTAAAAAGAAAATTTTTGGTGTACTTTTTAACTGCAATGTTTAGAAGTAAAAAGTATCTGCAAATTGATGAAACAATTCTGAAGATTTTATTAACTAAAGATACATATTTTTGGTATCATTTATAGATGTTCTGCATACAGGACACTTTCTGTTACGAATCATAACCTCTCTGGAACACACACTACAAAGTGTATGACCACAAGGATCTAAAAATCTGTTCCGTTCTCTGTCCAAACAGATGTTGCAAACAGGTGCTACACTAGTCTCCTGCAAAATAAAAAATATTTAAATTATTCAGAATAGGCATTGAGGATCTAAATGTAAATGAACTGTTTGTATTCAATTGCTACAAAACGCTGTATTTTCCACCCCGGCTCAACTTTACCCATTTTTTCAGTTGGAGGTACAATTTCTAGCCCATTTACCTTTCCCGAAGTCCAAATTAATTGCTTGTTGACATATTCACCTCCTCAATATACAGAGCTGTAATATTTCTTCAGGTAGCTGTCATTAAACGACTATATAATAAGATCACTGTTTAGCAAACAGGAGACTTTCAGCGGATAATACTCTTCCTATATCCTGTATATTTTTGGAAATAGCTAATATAGAAATGTTTTCTTGAATGTCAGTCTGACTGATTGGTTTTTTTCTGAATAGGTTATATTAAGCATTGGATCCAATGTTAAACTGTTCTGCAGTGGACGCAGTCTGATCACTAGTCATGTTTGATTGTTGACAGATATAAATTTACATTATTTAACAAACCTGGAACTCTTTACAGTTAAAGAAGGCAAATTAATATTAAGTTTTTTACTAAAATACCAAGCGAATTTAAAAACAAACAGCAAAGAAATCGAAAATAAATAGTCAATTACAAATCCGGATTCAGATAAACATATACAACACAAATCAAATACAAAAAAAAACAACAAAACAATACACACACATACACACACACAGAAGCAGAAAGTGACTAACTATGATCTAATAAAAAACCATGTGTGCACTAAGAAGCTTCGGACGTGTAAGCTGAGTGCTTCCTCTTATTAGACACACGTCGAGTTACACAATATCATGTCTAGGAAAAAGTCAAATCCTATAAGAGCTCAATAACGCCAAGTCCAAAATAAGGATCAAACTCAACTCTATTGATGACACGCTAGTGATACATGGTTGATGACCATCTACACCCTCTGTCAAATGAGGCCACAATAGTTTTCTTAGACAAATGATAGAATTATAAAATTTATATTGTATTTCTTTTTGCTTATATAAATTTCTGATGCTCTATCACAAGGTACCTATTTGATATCAGTTTATTGCTACACGCATTTGTTTTTATTTGCTCAAGTTTCAACTCTACCATTAGAAGATTTTTTTATCTGCTATCAAGTTTTCATTGGGTGAGGATATTTAAGCATCTAAAGAAAACCAACGCATTTGGTCAGGAAATTGGCAATCCTTGTAAATTGTGGCCGGATTCTATAAAAGTCATGTTGAACTCACACCTCCAATGTTGACGCGCCAGTGATCAGTATTGGATAACCCTACTTATCTGACCATGCTTGCACTCTTGCCACCCTCCGTGCAAACACTTGTACTAAATATAATACATGTACATGTAAACATATCAAGTCTACTAACCTCAGACAAATGGTCATATCTTAATGTTGATTGTTGATTTACAACATTTGTTTGTTTGTTTAATCTGAAACATATAAGCGATCATGAAACGAGTGGATTGATAAAAAAGGAAAAACAAACGATAGACTGACAAGGATTAGTTTCTGCAGTACTACAGGGGTTTATGTAATTTATGGATGGAACTTTGAAAAATATCAGAAACAGTTTGTTTGAAATAGGAAATGGTGAGAGAAGACTAATACTTTGTTGCAGACTGAGTTAAAAACTATGATGGAAGCTTTAAGAAATCAGTATAAAATGTAAATGTCACACACGCAATTAATAAACCATATGTTCTTCGGGTAGTTATTTTTGATAATTGTACAACAAGCCCACTCTACCCCACCACGTTCACATATAAATGAGTATAAGCGCCATGTGATTTTGACCTACTTCGTTCTTGTTGAAAACATAAATAAATGAAGCCATTTGTTAAGACTTTTATTGATGTGTATTGATGTGTTATTCACTTACAAACTAAACCAGGTCCACAAGACTTGACGGCAAGAAGTATTGCTGTAAATCATTTATTTATTATTATACGAAAAAAAAACAATTAGATAAATAGTTTATACACACTTAAACTCCATAAACACAATACATTAATGTTCCTGAATAAATGTTAGACCAAGATTCTCAACTTTTGTAAATCTGTGTACTATCACAAGAGAACCACCATAATAAGTTCATTAAAAATTGCATAAAATTACATGCGTATTAAATTTTTTTACTCTTAGCCAGCAAATAATATCTTACATTTTGATGTATACTTTTGATCAGAATTAGACTTAAATAAAAATATAATTTTTCAGTGACTGCTTAAAAATTAATTATATGGTAAATGTCACACAGTGCCTGTTTTGGTTACCTTTATTTTTTTTATCATTTGTCACCTAAACAAAAAGTGTCCTAAGTGGGACAAAATTGTCAGAAGGTGTAAAATTGGATGTCACCCTTTAAAGATCGTGCTCACATATATATACATACATGTACTGTACACGTATACAGCAATAAAACCACTAAAAACCCACTTTCATCTTACCGCAAGATGTTCAATTGACTGTTGTGTTTTGCATCCGATATACACAACTGAAAGGCATCAATCTTTAGAAAATTAATGTTCCTTGTGCACATGAAGGAAAGACATCTACACCAACAAGTTATTAACGCTTTTTGTTTAAATCACTTGTATAACAACTGCAGTCTTATATTATGCTATTAGTAGGTGGAACATATTGTAAAACATTAATTTCAGCAAATATCTAATAATTTGGTACCCAAAACTTTTAAATTATGTTCTCATGTCAAGCATCCACTCTTTCTGTATTTTAACTCAAGTTATTTAATTTCCAATTTTGAGGTCAATTTCATGTAGCTTCTGATTTTATTCGTTTATTGATTTTTCATTTGTTTTTTTTTTGTTTTTTTGTTGTTTTTTTGTATTTGTAATTTTACACTACTTATGGATGGTGCTCTTTACACAAAGTGCAGCTGATGTGTGTCTAGTCTGCACTCTTTTCAAATGTGGACATGTAATAATATTGTGTTTTATCAAATTAAGACTTAAGTTAGCAAGTGATACAGTCACACAACAGGAACATGTACAAATGATTTGCAGAGTAGTCTGGTCCCAAGTAAAACAATACCCAAAACAAATCATTCTTTCAAATCGGCAAGATATCAGTCATTTTGATTATGATTTGAACGTGATGCAAATTCAAATGCAAATTAGTTTACAAATCACTCTAACAAATTACTAATATGAAAAACAATTAATAAATTACTAGCAAATGACTTATGAATTACTAGCAAATCATTTATAACTTAATAGCAAATCACAGATAAATTACTATAAAATCATAGTAATCCATGGAGCAAATCACTATCAAATCACAGATAAATTATTGTCAAATTACTATCAAATCATGGTAAACAACTGAATAAAAACACTAGCAAATCACATCAAATTGTATATATTCATCACATAATCACACAAAGCCATGCAATAGAAAGGACAAAAACAAGGTCAAAAGCATATATGTGGATTATTAGTCTTGCCACAAGTCAATTCAAATATTTTCTTTATATAAGAGAAGTATATATCTTGCTAAACTATCGACTTCTGTGTACACGTGGATATATATTATATTGTTCATAAGTAATAAAGATTAACTATCTAAAAGCAAGAAAAAAGTTAAAGGAACTAATTGCATGTCTATAGTGGAACATGTACTTTGGTACTACATTGTAATTACTTATATACTAGTAGCCTAGCTTCCATGGTCTTGCTCTATATACATGTACCTAGTCTAGCTCATGCAGAATAATAAATGCACGATCCGTCATTACTTTAACATTAAAATGTATAATAAATGTGAAATAAACATAAATAATATAAATTTTAAATAAAAGTTAGTTAAATTAACTTGCTTCTACACATGTGTGCTGTTGTGCGGAGAGTCACACCACAGCATGGCTGACAGGAAGTTGATAAGTTTTCATTATAGGACTTAACACCGTTTATGATGACCGTTTTATTGTAAACAGTATTTTATTACCAAATAGATGACATAATAACAAGCAGATAACATGGAAGATTGTGATTGGAAAACAAGTTCCTCTCCCAAAAGAAAACATAAACAGAGATGGTACAACATAATAAATGGTTTCATTTCAAAGATAATGACCATACACTGATAAATCCAAATAACATAAATAAATGTAGTTAATATAATGTATATAGTTTAAAGCCAACAGTATCAAGAGCCCCAATAAGATTAATAATAGCGCAAATTACCTAGGGTACAAGTAGTACATCAGTTGAACCTTTTAGTATGCAATATAAATTCTTGGATTAAATTTTCTGAGTTCACATTATCAGGAAGAGAACTGTCACCATATAGCAGCTTGTCTACAGTAACGGGAGCATATGACAGGCGCTCTAACATGTGGCGCCTCTGAGTATCGTATTGGGCACAATTGAAGAAATAATGCTCAGGACTTTCGACTTGACCACAGATACAAAACGGATTTTCGACTATGTTTTTGGAAAATAGGTGGGCATTTAGGCCACTACTCTGGGTTCTTATTCTAGTATGAAAAATCTAACCCATCCTCTTACCAGCGTAAAAATATTTGGGAACAGGACGAGTTTTTCGAATATGGTTTTTTAAACAAGATCTAGTATCTACCGGAAGCTGATTCCACAATCTAACAGATGATGGTAAAAAACTGTTATGATAATAGCTAGTTCTGGTATGTATGTTGATCAGGTTGGCAGCATTACGAGTACAATGATCATGCAAGTCACCGTGAGATGGTGGTTCTAAGTTTGATAAATACATAGGAGCATTGTTGTTGACCATCTGATGGAATAAGATAATCTTGTGATTTGTCCGTCTGTCTCTCAAAGTCTCCCACCCCGTCTCTAGCATAAGAATATTCAAACTAGTCAGTTCTGAAGCACCATTGACTATTCGTGCAGCCTTATAGTTTATCTGTTCCAATCTATCCTTCATATATTCTGTACAATTGTCCCAGATAACATCTGCATATTCGAGAATAGGACAAATAAATGAAAAGTACGTGGTCCCAAGAGATCTCCTGTCAACTATAAACTTCAGACGCCTTAAAAGATTTAAACGGACGGATGCCTTCTTAATAATCTCGTTACTATGAGTAAACCAGCCGCCATCACTACAGAAAATAAGACCGAGATGCTTATGGGACTTGACCGTAGTAATCACTGTACCATCCATGAGCAACCGGTGGTGATAATCTGGATCAGCCATCCTAGAGATTATCAACGTTTCAGTTTTCTTAGGATTAAATGAAACTAACCATCTCTTGGCCCATCTACTAATTCTTTGCATGTCAGAATTAAGCATAATTGATGCAAAGAGAGGGCTGTCAACTATAGCATAGATACTAGTATCATCAGCGAAAAGTTTTATATCGCAGTTAACTTCGTCAACGATATCATTGATAAATACTAGAAATAACATAGGACCCAGAATAGAACCTTGAGGAACAACAGCATTTATTGATACTCATGAGGACTCTTGACCATTAAGAACCGCCCTTTGTTTTCTATCATCGAAATAACTATCGAACCAGTTTAATAATCTACCCGTGACGCCCATTTTTTGCAATATATAAATCAACCCTCTATGCCAAACACAATCGAAAGCCTTACTGATGTCGAAAAAAACAATGCGTATATCCTTCCCCCCGTCTAGAGCTCTAGAAAATACGTCTGATAAATACAATAACTGGTTTACTGTAGAATCTTTCAGAGTAAAACCAGACTGGTGTTCCGACAACATATTGCGAATAAAATTCATCAAGTGTTTGTAAACACACTTTTCGAAAACTCAATAAGGATATAGGTCGATAATTACCAAGACAGCTTTTATCGTCCTTCTTAAATACCGGTATCACAATCGCCCTTTTCCAAGACTAATTTAAATACATAGATAGTCGACAGACTTTAATTAAAAATTGTACAAAGAGGCTTACAAAGTATATCAAATCCCTTTTTAACAACCTCGGACTGACCCCACCGGGGCCAGAAGCCTTGGTAACATTAATAATTTGAAGCACATCTTTTACATCACTCTTTGTAATATTATATAGATCAAGTTGTCTATCTGGTATAGAATCGATGTTCGGTACCGTTTTATTGATATCATCCAAATTTGAGTGCGAGGCGAAATAATTATTAAAAGCTTCAGCTTTGTCTCGATCATTAAAATAATATCGTTTTGTTTTAGCGGAGGAATGTCCATGTCACGAATCTTGAAACCTACGACCCGTGAAGCTGTAGCCCACCACTTCTTTATATCAGTGGAATAAGTTCTCAGTTTTTCAACCAGGCTATCGAGAAACTTTGTCGTTGACTTCGAATAAGATTGACGGTCTGGTTTCTATGACGTCTGAAATCAGCCCAATGTTGAGATAGGTTGGACTTTTTAGCCTTATTATGTAGTCTTTGGCGTTTGTGTATAGCGCGACGATCGGTATTATTTATCCACGGAGGAGTTATTAACAGTGATTTCTTTATTTGGAATGGTCTCTGACGCAGAATTAATAAGGATATCTGTGAAAGATTCAACAAGTACATTTAAATTATTATCAGCATCCGAAGTGACGCGGTCCCAGTCGACAGAGCGTATTTTGTCGCGAAAACCCTCTTCATCGCATCGGTCATATAGCCAAATGCGACGCTTAAAACAAGTTCGACCGACTTTTCTACTCTAATGATACCATAAATCGGGTAGTGGTATCGTACCATCGAATCAAGGAAGGAGTGACCACCGTTTTCAATGGATTTATCTATATATCAACAAGACCAACTCACTCACAAACATATCATAAAAGTCCTTCGGTGTTCAATCCTTATAATTGTTTAAAATTGCATTAACATATAAATTTTCATATTAAGGTATTCTCAATTCAATGTTTCTTGTGTATTTTGGTAGCAGGGATTTTCGACCTAACGTGAATATTTTCGTTGATTTTTACCTACCAAATGTTTTACATAAATCATCTTTTGATTTTAATAAATACAATTAAGTTTTAATTAAATCTATTTCTTGATCAAACACAGAATAGTTTTAAATTTAACAAATCATTTACGTCAATTTATAATACAAATAATTTGTCATCGCCATCGATATTTAATGCCGCCATCTTTGATCACATTATATGGACTTCTGAGTCATGTGAGGAAAAATATATCCTTTTGTAGTTAGTGTCATAAAAACCTCAAGCGGAATTAATCTAGACCAATCAAATAAAGGTATTTATAAATATGCAAATCATATTAGAATTATAATGAGAAGGAATGTTCACACAAAAAATATTAGAGAAGAAAATTGAAATTCAATAGAACATAATGAAGATTATGAAAATCCTGAAAATTATGAAGTGCATATATCCAGAAGCACTTGCTTCGAACAATGAAACTTGGAACATTTTTTAAATACATATATATTTTAGTCTAATGATAATTGATCTGACCATATTTTACAATTACAGGTAAGTTATAATTAATAGGAATACAAGTCAAATCGCCTCACGGAAAAATCGCTACCGTCAAAAACGCCCCTACTTTTTTGCAAAATCGCCCCTTGTAAACCCCCTCCCCCCCACCTTAAACAAATTCGCCCCAGTTAAGAAAATCGGTAATTAGTACATAATTATTACATTTTACTTGTTTTTTACTCGGATGGCTTTTTGGGAATTTTGACCATAATTAACTATTAATTTGTAAGCTTGCATATTCTTTTGATGATTTATTATGAACAACAAATCTTTGATTATTTAATCATAATAACAAAAGAATCCTTACTAATAAAGTTCTTAAGAAAAATCATTACGGTAATTTTGAAAAATTTAATTATTAAAACAAAATAACGACATAATCGATCATTATTTATAAAACATTTCTAATTTTTGAAATCAGCGACAATAAACTCCTAAAAGTAGAAAATATTTGTACAACTTGACATGAAACGGTGGGGCGATTTTGCTTTAGGTGGGGGCGTTTTTACAGTGGGTGATTTTACAGTGGGCGGGGGGGGGGGGCGGGGCGTTTTGACCAACTACCATTAAGAGTATATAATGTTTCTGCTCTGATCTGATTGTACTTTGTACAATGCAAGAGAAAGTGTGGAGTTGATTCGACGTGACCACATGTACAGTTTAGAGAATCAATTAGGTTTCGCAGGAACAGATGTTCATTAAGAGAGCTACTGTTCATGTGAAGCCTTGTGTGAAATATTTGCCCCTGTCTAGATCCGGAATAATATTTTGGACTGGCAATACGCTCTAACTTATTTTTAAAAGCGAAGTAGAGTTGCGGAAGTTATTCCAAACACTTATAGTAGAGGGAAAAAATATTCAGAATAGAACCTTGTTCACGTGCGAATGTTCACAATATTGTTGACCTGACGCGTAAAATGGTTGTGTTGATCGCCAACTAAATTTGGAATTTGGAATAAGGTTGCATAGATAATCTGGAGCCTTTTTGTTAATAATCTTATATAACATTTTAAGTCTGTGTTTCTACCTCCTTGCCGAAAGTGTTTCCAACTCTGTTTCTTGATAAAGTTTATCGATAGACGTTAATTTTTTCCCTCCGGAGACGATACGCATGGCTTCAATTTGAACACTCTCTATTCTATTTATTAGGTATTGGGTATGATTATGCCATGTGACATCGCCATATCCTAATAAAAGGCGCATATTCGAGAAGTACATTTTCTCAAGGACGTACCTGTCAAGATAAGACGCATCCTTCGTAAAACATTTACCCGTTTATAGTCTTTATTGACAATATAGTCAATGTGGTCATGCCACGAACCATTGTTAGAAAAAAATAGGCCTAAATGTTTATGACTTGCAACTTCTTGAATAATATGGTTGTCCATACTTATAGACAAATTCATCGATGAAATCATGTGCCGCGCCATATTGATGTTATTCGGAACCCGCTAGTAAGCAGTGGTACACGCTCTCGGGTTTTATCCATTCAGTCAATGGTGCAGGAATGATAATTAACCGTTAATTGTGTTATCATTTTAAAAGATAACGTCAAGCTGGGTGCACCGTCTGCTAATTTTATCTATCAACTATGTCTGAGAAGAAAATTAAAAGTAAAATACTAATTAAATTCCTTTGTATAGCCCATTTTTAGCGAATAGGACAGATGAAAAATAAGAATTATAAATGTTTGCTTCTGATTTATATACTTTACAGTACCAACGTTTTGTTTTGTTTTTCCGGTTACATAATGTATATTATTTGCCTGCTTTTGATTTAAAGTTTTTTTTCATTATTCTTTTTATTTACAAGTTAAGTCAGTGCATAGTTGAGAAATGTAATGAATGCAGAATGGCCGTAGCATTCATTGAGGCCTCATTAAAAATTTGAAATTGTTTTGATATACGGACAATTTTGTTAAGAATTAAAAATAAAATATCGAAATCATGTCTTTTACTTTCTAAAACTGTAAAACGCTATAACTAATAGGTACCTTTCTAAATCAAACAACGGTCTTAATATGGAGTTATCGATTTGTTACTATTTACGGATTTTCACTGTCCAGTAACAGCAGTCGTTCCAATAATTATAATAAAGGTCATATGATGTCGAACGTAAACAAATAAAAAGAAAAGCAGGCAGCATCCATGGATCTAAGGGTAAAAACTGGAAGCTGTAGAAAAAGAAGTGCAGGTGAATATATCAAGGGATTAAATAATATTTTAAGTGAACTGAATATGTAGAATTTTAATATTTTAATATAAAATATGAACAGACGCTGTTTTTCCAAATATCCAATGTGCTTTGGCTGTTTTGACAATCGACGATCGCACAAATGCGACCGCCACGGCTAGTATTCGACATAATTATTACTATACCAATGTAAATTTAACCTGTGTAGCGTGTACCATGTAATGTCGGATTGTGTATTACGTCACCCGTCAACACGAACGATAACTCGTAAATGACCAATTTCTGACATCGTCTATAGGCGAATGTGAAGGCTTTACTGATTTCCAAGATACGGTCAATTAGTTATGCATAACACGTATGAATTCGAGACAACTCGGCCCGGAGACAACTCGGATCGGACTACTCGGACCGGGAAATAAGACAACTCGGACCGGAGCACGAGACAACTCGGACCGTATACTAAATAATGTGTGGGACTGAATAGTAAATACCGGCAAGATAAAAAGTATAAAAGAAATTAAATGAAATTAAATTAATTAAATATTTAATTAAATAAAGTGTGATAGTAATATAATATTTATGAATTTGATTAAAAATTAATTGGCTATGGCAAGCTAATCATCAGTGTTTAATCATCATTAGTAAAATAATAAACATAATAATTAACAAAACTGCCGACAAAGGGATTTACTCGGCTTTTGGTTAGCTTTGATATTTTGACCCCTAATACTTTGTATATTGATAGCGTAATTCTAAAGCAAGAGTGACCAACACAAATAACTATGTAATGATTAACCTGAACTAGTCACAATTACATGCTCAGATACGGTCCGAGTTGTCTCAGAAGTACGGTCCGAGTTGTCTTGTTTACGGTCCGAGTTGTCTGAAATGTGGACGGTCCGAGTTGTCTCCGGGCCGAGTTGTCTTGTACCCACACGTATTACTAACAAATCACCAATCACCAGAAAACACTTTCAGATTGCTTTGAGAAACAAAATCATTAACAAATCTCTTATACTGAATTGGCCAAAAGTGATTTGGTTGTAATTTGTTATTGAATCAGTACCAAATCACTTTAACAAATCAAGCTTATGCCTTCTTGTAAATTTTTTTTCAGTTTCAAACTAAACATTAAGATGTAAAAATTAATTTTTTTTTATCTTTAAAAATATTATTTTTAAGAAATACAACCCAGTTTGTTGAAGTTCATTGACAAAGTATTTAATTTTGTCATTTTATACAGCATGACCTGGTTTAATGTACATGTGCATACAAAATCAATTCAGAATTAAATTATAGAAATATTTTTTTATGTAACATTTCTTAATTTAAACAGCGATGAAACAGTTGAATGTTTACAATTAAAGAAATCTAACAGTCATTCCAGAATTTTTAAAAATAGTGTATTCAGGTTTGATGCTAAAAAATGTAAAATGAAGACTAAAATTAGTCGATGGAAGGTAAAATTAAATGAGAAGTAAGTTACGTCTTTTTAAAACAAATAATGTAGAAATTCGATCTGTGTGCGTGTAAAATACCCTGTATATATTCCGTGCTATAAATAGCAGAATGCTTTATGATTGTTTCAATAGGTTAAATCTGCCACAATTTTTTCATTTAGCGAATCAATCTGATCGGAATACTTTGTCTACAATATGATGTATCTTATTATGGTATGTTAAACTAAGTAATTAAATCATTTGCAGGTTAGTGACATGGGTGTGCGTGTTACTAAAGTTTTAGAACTGTGTGGAAACAACAAGATTTTTTTAAAATTCTGATTTAAAGTTAATTGGTGCAATTATGGGGATATGATGCCAATGGAAAACAAACATAGGAGTTGCAGAAAAAACAAAACACCTCAAACATTTTAAATTTACAGAAATTAGACAATGTGTGAAAATATACCGCAAATACTTTTAACTTTACCATGTTTACTGCAAACATTTCCTCTGATGTGAAGCTGTTGATTTAGGTGCACATTTTTCTGAAAATGGAAGTCTTGTTTTAGACTCATGTTTTAGAAGGTTCTATTCCATCCACCCATCATTCAAATTGATTAACAAAAAAAGATAAGTGCGATCTACAGAAAACAATTGACAACAACAAACTCACAGCAGCATAAAATATGTGCTTGGTACAGAGAGTGATGAAGTGTGATATTTTCTTTGTCTGTTGTTTAAAGTCACTTTCAGCATTTTTGCAGTGATAACATGGCATAGATGTTATTTAAAGTTTATTATGTATGACCTCTACAAGAGTTCTCGATCTGATTCCTCAAGAAATATACCACTATGGGCATTGTGCAGAATGCTCTGCCAACCAACGTCTTTTTAGTCTGATGATGGACGAACGTGGGACGTCGAAGAGCACTCGATAAGCAAAACATCGGATTTGCTACACGGGTCGAGACTACAATATTCCTATATCTATATCGTATTAGTTTCAACCATACAGACGATGAAATCTTTATTTAAATGGTTATTGTATTGTTTGCAATACAATAACCATTTAAATACAGAATAAAGCGTCTCTGTCCCCGGGTGGGATGTAACTATAGGGATACTTTAAGGTACTGATCTGCCGACGGAGATTTGCAAACCCACCCTATTCATATACTTTCATACGTTATAAAAACGGGACATAATCATATATACGCCTCGTTCAATATTATTCTACCCTGCTCCATAAAACCTCATATTGATCTCGTAATTTATTGAGTCAAGAAATTGAATATCCACAATTTTGTTATTCCGGAAAGTGACTGTCTTTCGTAATGTTTATTTCTTGAAAATCGATAAAATATCGACATAATCCATGACGAAATGTTTGCATTGATTATTTCTTGTATAATGTTCCATCCTCAGTCCTTGCTTCTGCATAAAATTTACAAAGATTTGAGTACAACTCCCGAGGGTCTGCCGTTTTCAAACTAACTGATATCTCCTTTTCACTTAAATATTTCGTAAAAAAAACTCATCGCTTGATGTTTCTGTTTCCGAGTGTTTACATCATCTCTTTTCTTAATGATTTCATTAATTTCCAAGTTAGTAATATATGCAAATCTTCGCTTATTAGCACCAGAACTATCCGTATTACGTTCACTCGATGACGTTACCATGTTTACAAATAACAACATAATCCGAACATCAGTCAGAACGATAATTTTGATTGGTTTAGGGGATTTAAGAAGGAAGATTTGATTGGCTATCGTATTTCCGTTGGATGAAAAAGCACGTGCTAGGTATTTTCATTCATAAATTTCTCACGAGAGTGCAATATGGTTTTTTATTGAGTAGAAGGAGCGTTTTGCAAACCAATATGATAGGAAATGGAAAGTCACGTGTATTGGTTTAGGCCAATAGGAAAAAAGCAAACATATATATTATGTAATAAATTTTATTATTGCTCATCCCCGTTGTGAAAATAGTCCATTCACTACAAAAATGCTCAAGTATTTTTAATGGGACACGTTGTTTGTAAAATCAGTGTTTTACATGGGCTTAATTAAGAGTAGAATTGAGTCATGGATATGTTTAGATAACTTACAACTAGCCAATGATATATTTTTTAATGCAAAAAGCTACCTTTTCATATATTTTGGAGGCGCACATCCGTATTACCCTAAAAATACCAAGTGACCCCATCACACCACCCGTGCCTTCAACTTGGCGTGAATTTAATTTGATGATATTTTGATTTGCAAACAATATTACTTTTGCCAGGATCGAGAGAGGAGCACATTTTGACACTATTTTATAAGCATCTGGTTTTCCCGGTCTAAAAATAGAGCCCAAAAAATAGTATTTTTTTTTTGTTTACAACATTACTTTTACAAGATATGAAAAAGAATATGTATGGATGCATCTGATTGGTGCTTTGGCTCTAATAATAATAATAATAATAATAATAATAATTTTCCAAATTAAAGGGCCCTTTAAGGGCATAAAATACAAAAATACAAGATACAAAACACTGCAGAAAAATTAAATAAACATAAAGAGAAAGATGTGCAAAGAGTTAAATAATATTTAAGTATCTTGATGAAAGGGTCAGTGTTCAAACGGAGAGAATACATGTAGATTTATTAAAGTTCAAGTTGTGGTATTTCGAAGTTTCAAAGCCTTCTCAATATATTCACATAACACAAATAAAAAAATAACTATTATCACTCACCCGTTCAAGTAATCTTCAGTAACATGAAGTTATGGACTTAATACAAAGAAGATGACTCATAATCCATATAAAAAGATCATCTTTATCAGGAGTGTGGATATTTTTGGGTATGATTTATTATATCTTTTCTAATGCTTTCATAAAGAGGACATTCTAGAATGAAATGTATTTCATTTTCAATGGAGTCTAAATTACAAAATAAACATAACCTATCTTGTTGTGATAGGGGTTCTGATTTACCAGATACGTTGGTAACACGCTCATGTCTCCCAGTTTCAATTCGTAACTCGTTAACAAATATCTTTGATGTATCTTTATGTCTAAATATTTTCATAAATAAAAGTTGTCTTGAACAAGAAGTATATATAAAGTTTTCCTTGTTTTTGTTGATATTAATCTTTGATTTTTCCCCATATATTTTGCATTTTTTTCTACATTTTTAAAAATTATTTTTTCCATAAGAGCAAAATTTTTAATATAAATATTGCTTAAAAAGCTTCAGTATTTGGTGGAATATTTAAGAGAGCCTGGAAAATGGCGCTTCCTATTAAAAAAGAGGGAGGTTAAATATTTTATTAGTTTCATTTAGGGCAGATTTTTCACCTAAAACCTTTTGGTCATTTTTGGCCGCACGACGTATGATTTTCGCACATATAGTGAAACGACCTATTATCGATGTATGCATATTGCTGATGCATTTTGTTACCAAAAAAAATCAAATTTTCTGAAGTGGGTGTAGCCATCTCAAACGAATTTTATTAAAACACAGAAAATCAGGTCACAAACCATTCATGTCTGTAAACATACACACAATTTAGGAACCGATCGATAAAGCCACGCGCATCACAAGGCAATAATACTACATTCGGTATTTTCTTAAGAAATAAATGAAATGATAAATAATACAAGAATTAAAAAAACTGAAAGACGTTTTGACAAAAGTAATTTTATTTTGAAAGTGTTGGTACTTGTGAGGTATTGTTTGCTGTCGGATTGCGAGTCGGAAGCTTTCTGCAAATTCAACTTTACAATTTTTCGCTTACTTAGCAGATTGTTTATATCCCATTAAGATTAAACTACATATTTTCACATTTTTAACTAAAAAAAGTTGGAATAAATTATATATATCATTTATATATTTCTAGTTTGAACCAAATTATTGCCATGTGCCTGAGTTTCATACCGGAGTTATTTTGAAAATTTAAAAGCTACATCATATTCGATAACGTATGAGTGGCCGTTCATGTCATTGGCACGATATTTTATTGTGAAAATATCGCGTTATTTCAAAGAAATATTTTTTTAAAACAACGCGTTATTCTTTAAAACAACGCGTTATTTCTTTCATTTATCGCGTTCAAGACACAAACTACCGCGATACTCTAGTAGACCACAAATAACGCGATAGTTTTTACTAATAATGGCGTTACTTTAGTACAATAACGCGTTATAACGCGTAACCGGTTGATTGGCTCTTCATGTCATTTGCTTTTTTCTATCACATTATTACTTATTAAATAACGCGTATATTTGACAAATCTATTGCGTTAATTGTTAAAAATAACGCGTTATTTAACATTATTAACGCGATAGAAAAAAAACAAATGACATGACGGGACAATCAACTTGTTACAATAACGCGTTATTAGTACAGACTTTCGCGTTATTTGTGGTTTACTAGAGTATCGCGTTAGCTTTATACACTAACGCGATCGTTTGTGTCTTTAACGCGATAAATGAAAGAAATGACGCGTTGTTTTCACAAAATAACGTGTTATTTTTATAAACGCGATAGAATATCGTGCCAATGACATGAACGGCCACTCATAATAACGGATCAAGGTCTTTTTTCACTCTGTGATTTTGTAAAGCATAAAAGGAAAGAAATAAATCAGTAATCATAACGAGAACTTAAACAATCTTTACATGGTAGTAAAGTTGAGATATACATCTTAAATTTAATGTCATACTTATTTTGATTTTATTCATGGGGAGGTTGAGGTAAGAAATGCATTTTTTGATAAAATTTTCAAGTACATTGGGATAAGTTCGTTCCAGGCTAAAATCTTATTGTACGTTTTTATTTATATTTTCTGATTGGTGCTATCGTTATATGTTTATTAGTATATATATTCAAGGCATAAAGTACAAATCAGGAAAGGTATATTTAACAGTGCACTATTATAGGAGGTTTTATTAAGCAAGTTTTACTCAGTGGCAGCCATTTTGGATTTCATATTGTTATAAACAAATTCTTCAATTAAAGATCAAAAGATATTTTACCGGCAACTTTTAAAGAACCAGAAACAAATTCTATTAAAAAGAACATAAAAAATTTGTCTTAATTCAAAATTTTTCTTGACAGTGCAATTCTATGCCAGGCAATCGGTTAGATAAGTCCCTTTAAAACTGCCTGATCAGATGAGAATATTGAAGCCTTCAACTGGTAGAGATCATTACCAAATTGTTGAACTAAAGGTATTTGATGAAATACCTCAATGAAGTAAATCCATTGTTTCAGGAATGAGAATAATCATTTTAACAAACACGGATATATTTATTTAAAATGTGCTCTATATGTACAGTTTATTTACTTTTTGTACCTTTTCTGGACTCAGGACGATGGAAAGATGGATGCAACAGATGAAATAGATGATGAAAGAACTTCACATTTCTTTTCCGATGCAATATCTGCTAGTAGAAGGTAGAAGTGAAGCTCTATATTTGATATACATTTACAATATACTACATGTACAGTTACAAAAATATTTTGTAGGTCTAAAAACTTAGGTGTATGATCAATTTCATATTACAATTATGTGGTTTAAACAACTGAAATAAATTTATTTGACCAACTTTGGACTTAAAAATTCAAATTTGTATTCCTATTTTAAAATGTTGGTCTGACGTTCAGATGGTTTTGTTTATTTTTTATATGACTGTGCATTCTTTGCGGCCTCATCTTTCTTGTACTTTAATTATTATTTTATATTTTGTCTGATTTTGATGAGAATTTTTTTCGTGTTATTCCTCATTTAATGAGCTTTGGTTCAGTGTCATCTGACATTTCCTGTTGCTATCTTCAAGATATGTCACCAAAAAGATAAATGCTTGGTGGGGGGAAAGGGTTGATGATGATGGGGGTTTTAACCTTCTACACTGACAACTTAATGTTCTCTGTCGGACAGCTGTTATTTGTTGGTAATCCATGGACTACACCGTGGTGGTTTTGTTGAAACCCTTGTGTGGGATATCTGCTAACTTATTTAATGTTGCTTACTCTGATTGTTTTATTTTCTTCAGAAAGTAAACATTTTTTCATTTTATGATGAATATAGAAATACAAAAATCAGAAGCAAAAATGAAAAAGCATCAAGATGAATTTGGAAAGTGAATGGCAAGCTGAGCATGCAGCAGAATTTCTAACTCCAAAAGAAGCAGAAAAGTTTGGTGTATGTAAACATCCCTGAAGATAAGCATCAAACGATTTATTTATTATTATTTCCAACTTATGGACGTTCTTCCATATTTTTGTTAAATACAGTACACTCAAAAGCAGGAATTTTTATTGTTAGAAAGTCTCAGATTTCATTGGTCAAAAGAAAGTAAACATGGTTACTAGGGAAATAAATAGTTAAAAAAACTCACTCAAGAAACAACTTAGCTTATATATATTCAAGTGTGAAATTGTAAAACTGGAACAGTTTAACACAGAACTTTATCAGTAATATATTAGGATAGAAAAGATTCTTCTTAGCAATTTTGTCACCTATTGAAACCAAATCATGCACAAACACTGCTGGAATGGTCATAAGTTCATTCTGAGTTTGTAGTACTAACTGTTTGACGTTGATCTTAAATCTAAGATAGCCTCCACCATGAAACATTCCTCAACATTTTGGGAAATGGGTTAATATGAAATCTGTCTATTTTTAATGCTGGTCCAAAGGATGATGTGCACTAAAGTTTCAAGAGACTTTAGGATATTAAAAAACCAAAATTTGATGGAATGTTTTTTTCTTATATTTTGCTTTTGATATATCTGGCGAGTGAGGATAGGGGTGCTTAGAGCCTCTGGTTTAGCTCACCTGACCCCAAGGGTTTGACTATTTCATCACTTTGCTTCCATTATCATCTGTAAACGCAATTTTAATCTTTTCTCTATAAGCGTTTGGTCAACTGGAATCAAAATTGTTAGATTGTTCAGTAGGTGCGAGGTTAACCAAGTTTAACATGTGTTCTGATGCTATAAGAATATTGCACTGAAAGTGTGTCACTGTTGATTTCAGTTTACGTCATTAAAATAGAACGACATTACAATAACAAAATGACTGAATGTGCGATGGTTGCATAACTAGCTTCCTCTAGTGAAGAAAGCTGACATTCACAAATCATATTCCGACACTAAATGCATTCTTTTTGTAATTATAATAACAAGCTTATTTACTCCAATGACTATCTAGTATAGCTTCCAATTGCACAAATGTAGTATACGTTACTATTGAACTAGTTCTATGGAAGGATGGAGGTTCTTACGGGTTTTCCCGTTTCCGCAAATAAAAATATGAAACCATGTTATAGCTGAAAAGTCTAAAATGGCCAGTTTGCAAAGAAAGGGAATGGTTTACAATTGTTGCAATTAGTTTTTGCCAAAACGTTGGGTCTTTTTAAAAATGTAGGAGTTAATTACACAAAATCGGGGTTCTGCAAAATGAGTTCCAAAGTCTGTAAAACTAAGGAAAAAATCCTGAAACTCTTCTATAAAAGCAGGTGCACAACTTCAAAACATGTGCAATCGTTCTGTGAAATTTCAGACAACTGGGTTTAAAACTGTAGGAGAAGTTGATTACACAAAATAGGTACCGTCTTTTGTAAATGTTCTGAAAAATTGCTGTTCCCAAGGCTGGAAAATTCGGAAAATCCTGGAGCACTTATATAATAGCCGGCGCACAATACAATCTTTCTGTGAAGTTTCAGAGATCTAGCTTCAAAACTGTAGGAGGAGTTAATTACACAAAATATATACCTTTTTTTCCCCGCCCGCCCGACTTCACCATACTATAACCCGCGTTTGCACTTCGTGCAACCCGGTCGAAAATAGAATGCCAGTGGACCATACAAGGATATTTTTTGTTTAAATTTTAACTGCAATGTTTAAAAGTATACAGTATCTGGAAATAAAACTTTAATTGATGCAAATTGATGAAACAATTCTTTAAAATTTTATTAACTAAAGATACATATTTTTGGTATCATTTATAGATGTTCTGCATACAGGACACTTTCTGTTACGAATCATAACCTCTCTGGAACACACACTACAAAGTGTATGACCACAAGGATCTAAAAATCTGTTCCGTTCTCTGTCCAAACAGATGTGGCAAACAGGTGCTACACTAGTCTTCTGCAAAATACTTAAATTATTCAGAATAGGCATTGAGGATCTAAATGTAAATTAACTGTTTGTAATTAATTGCTACAAAACGCTGCATTTTGCACCCCGACTCAACTTTACACATTTTCAGTGGGAGTTAAAATTTCTAGCACATTTACCTATCCTGATGTCCAAATTAATTAATTGCTTGTTTACATATTCACCTCCTCAATATACAGAACTGAAATATTTTTTTCATGTAGCTGGCATTAAACGACTATATAATCATTCAATTTAATAAGATCACTTATTAAGAAACAACAGACTGTCAGTGGATATTTAATTACTCTTCCTGTATCCTGTATATTTTTGAAAATAGCTAATATAGAAATGATTTCTTGCATGTCAGTCTGACTGCTGGACATAATTTGTAAAAAGACCTTCACTTAACAGGATATATGTTAAAAGATAAAGCAAGACCATTAACATTTATTTAGTTTTTCTTCTCGCTGTTATTTCTGAATAGGTAAGATTAAAGCATTTTCTCATTGAATCATTTGTTAAGCCGCTATCCTGCAGTGATCGCAGTTGGGTTTGATTATTGACAAGAAAAATAGCAAAGAAAACCGACCGAACAACAAGAGCCAAAAGTCAAGGGACAGTTTAAAATCCGGATAAAGACAAAACGCAACACAAAAACCAAAAACACAAAAAACAGAAAGAGAGTAACCCGAACCCAATAAAAACCATGGGTGCTATAAATTTACATAATTTAACAAACCTGGGACTAGTAACAGTTAAAGAAGGCAAAGTTATTTGAAGTTGTTCACTAACATGCAAAGCGAATTTACAAAAAGACTAAATCGAAAATAAAGTGTCGATTACAAATCCGGATTTAGATAAACATAAACAACACAAATAACCCCCCCCCCCCCCCCCCCCCCAAAAAAAAAACAACAACAACACACTCACACAAGCAGGAAGTGAGTAACCAGAATCTAATAAAAAACCATGGGTGCACTAAGAATCTCCGGACTAGTAAGCAGTTCATGCCTCTTATTATATAAACATAGAGTTACACAATGTCGTGTCTACGTAAAATAGGACATTTAATTAGGAATTGAAGGCATTGATTTAAAGTTTCGTTGACGTATGAAAGTGTTAACGAAGCACATTTTCAATGAAGCGCGGTACCGCTTCATGATGAAAATGTGTGCATGGTCAACGCTTTCATATATCGATGAAACTTCAAAATAATGCATAGAATTCTTATGTTACATTTTATTTCATTAAAAAATGTCGGGGTCCTGATTAAAATCGTGCACAATGTATTTTTGTTTATTTAAATTACTCCGCGTTGTTTGTTTACTGTAGAATTCGTCAAGGAAGTGCGTGCTCTTCATTGGTATCGGTTTCATAGAGAAATTCAAAAAATGATTCTACGTCATCTGTAACGGTTTATACCAATAGAAATCTAGGATATCGATGAAAGACATAGGTTCCTTGACTGGACATATACAAATTTATTTCAAATTGGAACAACTCAAAACCTACAATTAGGATTGTGCTGAAAATCTGATCTTCATTTGATAGTACAGCTGTGCAAAGTTTAAACAAAATCTGTATACGGGTTTTAGAGGTTATCATCTGGAAACCACCGATGCACGGACAGACGGACAGACGTACACTCATATCCATACGGATGGTCTCATATTATACTCCGCCACATTGTGTGGCGGGGTATAAAAAGTTCAAATCCAGGAAGAGAAAAGATCATTCGCCTAGAGATGGATTTCCCATAGCTGTCATTTAAGTCAAGTCCAATATAAGGATCAAACTCAACTCCATCGTTAGTGGGTGATGACCTTCTGCATCCGTAGCTCAATAGTTTTCTTAGACTAGTGGTAGAATTATTTAAAATTTATATTGTATTTCTTTTTGCTTATATAAATTTATGATTTCCTGGTCTCAATTATACAGCACTGATGCTCCATCACAAAGTAACTAATTGATATCAGTTGACAGATACACTTTTTGTTTTGAAAAGTTTCAACTCTACCATTAGACAATTTTCATCAGCTGTCAGGTTTCATTGGGTAAGGATAAAGGAGCATCTAAGGAGAACCAACGCGTTTGGTCAGAAAATTGGCAATACTGTAAATGGTGGCCAGAGTCTATGAAAGTCATGTTGAACTCAAACCACCAATGTTGACGCGCCAGTGATCAGTAGTGGATTACCTAACTCATCTGACCACTCTTGCCACCTTCCATGCACACACTTGTAATAAAAAATACATGTAATTGTAAAACATATAAAGTGTACTAACCTTAGACAAATGGTTAAATCTAAATTTTGATTGTTGAATTTCAACATTTGTCATCTTTTTTAATCTGAAACATACAAGCGATCATGAAACGAGTGGATTGATAAAATAGAAGAAGAAACAAACGTTAGACAAGGATTAGTTTCTGTCGTGCTCCTGGGGTTTATGTAATTAATGGGTGTAACTTAGCCAAATATCAAAAACAGTTTGTTTGAAATAGGAAATGGTGAAAAGACTAATACTTTGTTGCAGACTGAAATAAAAACTAAGATGGAAGCTTTAAGAAATCAGTAAAAAATGTAAATAGTACACACGCAATGAATAAAACATGTTCTTCGGGTAGTTATTTTTGATAATTGTACAACAAGCCCACTCTACCCCACCACGTTCACATATCAATGAGTATAAGCGCCATGAGATTTTGACCTACTTCGTTCTTGTTGAAAACATAAATAAATGAAGCCATTTGTTAAGACTTTTATTGATGTGTATTGATGTGCTATTCACTTACAATCTAAACCAGGTCCACAAGACTTGACGGCAAGAAGTTTTGCTGTAAATCATTTATTTATTATTACACGAAAAAAAATTAGATAAATAGTTTATATACACTTAAACTCCATAAACACAATACATTTAGAATTTTTTCTGGTTCTTTAAAAGTTGCCGGTAAAATCTCTTTTGGTCTTTAATTGAAGAGTTTTTTTTATAACAATATGAAATCCAAAATGGCTGCCACTTAGTAAAACTTGCTTAATAAAACCTCCTATAATAGTACACTGTTAAATATACCTTTCCTGATTTGTATTGTATGCCTTGAATATATACAATAATAAACATACAACGATAGCACCAATCTGTAAATATAAATAAAAACATAAAATACGATTTTAGCCTGGAACGACCTTTTCCCAATGTACTTGAAAATTTTGCAAAAAATAAATTTCTCACCTTCCCCCACCCCCCCCCCCCCCCCCCAAAAAAAAAAAACAAACCAAAATTATGAGTGGCCGTTGGAACGATATTCTATCGCGTTATTTTTTTAAAACAACGCGTTATTTCTTTCATTTATCGCGTTAAAGACACAAACGATCGTGTTAGTGTATAAAACTAACGCGATACTCTAGTAAACCACAAATAACGCGATAGTCTGTACAAATAACGCGTGATTGTAACTAGTTCATTGGTCCTTCATGTCATTTTTTTTTCTATCGCGTTAATAATGTTAAATAACGCGTTATTTTTAACAATTAACGCAATCGATGTGCCAAATACGCGATAGATATTTTGCAAAACAACGCTTTATTTAATATTTTTAATGCGATAGAAAAAGGCAAATTACATGAAAGGCCAATCAACCGGTTACGCGTTTTTAGTACAAACTATCGCGTTATTTGTGGTTTACTAGAGTATCGTGTTAGTTTGAGTCTTTAACGCGATAAATGCAAGGAATAATGCGTTGTTTTAAAGAATAATGCGTTGTTGTAAAGAAATAACGCGTTATTTTCACAAAATGACGCTTTACTTTTATTAACGCGATAGAATACCGTGTGAATGACATGAACGGCCACTCATACGTTATCGAATCGGATGTAGCTTGTAAATCTTCAAAAATAACTCCGGTATGAAACTTAGGCACATGGGCAATCATTTGGTTAAAACTAGAAATATATAAATGATATATATAATTTATTCCAACTTTTTGTTGGTTACAAATGTAAAATATGTAGTTTCATCTTGATGGGATATAAGCAATCTGCTAAGTAAGCGAAAAACTGTAACCGTTGAATTTGCAGAAAGCTTCCGACTCGCACTCCGACAGCAAACAATACCTCACAAGAACCAACACTTTCAAAATAAAATTACTTTTGTTAAAAAGTCTTTCAGTTTGTTTTATTCATGTATTCTTTTTCATTTCATTTATTTCTTAAGAAAACACCGAATGTAGTATTATTGCCGTGTGAAGCTTAAGGATGCTCTGCTTTATTCACATGGCTTTATCGATCGGTTCCCAAATTGTGTGTACGTTGACAGACATGAATGGTTTGTGACCTGATTTTCTGTGTTTTAATAAAATTTGTTTTAGATGGCTACACCCACTTCAGAAAATTTTGATTTTTTGTAACAAAATGCATCAGGAATATGCATACATCGATAATAGGTCGTTTTACTATATGTGTGAAAATCATGTTTCGTGCGGTCAAAAATGACCAAAAAGTTTTGGGTGAAAAATCTGCACTAAATGAAACTTATAAAATATTTAACCTCCCTCTTTTTTAATAAAAAGCGCCATTTTCCAAGCTCTCTTAAATATTCCATTCCACCAAATACTGAAGCTTTTTAAGCAATATTTATATTTAAAACTTTTGCTATTATGGAAAAAATAATTTTAAAAAATGTAGAAAAAAATTGCAAAATATATGGGGAAAAATCAAAGATTAATATCAACAAAACAAGGAAAACTTTATACATACTTCTTGTTCAAGACAACTTATATTTATGAAAATTTTTAGACATAAAGATACATAAAAGATATTTCTTAACGAGTTACGAATTGAAACTGGGAGACATGAGCGTGTTACCAAAGTATCTGGTAAATCAGAACCCCTACCAAGACAAGATAGGTTATGCTTATTTTGTAATTTAGACTCCATTGAAAATGAAATACATTTCATTCTGGAATGTCCTCTTTATGAAAGCCTTAGAAAAGATATAATAAATCATTCCCAAAAATATGCACACTCCTGATAAAGATGATCTTTGTATATGGATCATCTTCTTTGTATTAAGTCCACAACTTCATGTTACTGAAGATTACTGGAAGCGGTGAGTGATAATAGTTATTTTTTTATTTGTGTTATGTGACTATATTGAGAAGGCTTTGAAACTTCGAAATACCACAACTTGAACTTTAATAAATCTACATGTGTTATCTCCCTTTGAACACTGACCCTTTCATCAAGATACTTAAATGTTATTGGACTTTTTGTACCTCTTTCTCTTTATGTTTATTTAATTTTTCTGCAATGTTTTGTCTCTTGTATTTTTGTATTTTATGCTCTTAAAGGGCCCTTTAATTTGGAAAATTATTATTATTATTATTTTTAGAGCCAAAGCACCAATCAGATGCATCCATATATTTTCTTCTTCATATCCTGTAAAAGTATATGTATCTTGTAAAAAGCTAATGTTGTTAACAAAAAAATACTATTTTTGGGGCTCTATTTTTAGACCGGGAAAACCAGATGCTTATAAAATAGTGTCAAAATGTGCTCCTCTCTCGATCGTTCCTGGCAAAAGTAATATTGTTTGCAAATCAAAATATCATCAAATTAAATTCACGCCAAGTTGAAGGCACGGGTGGTGTCACTTGGTATATTTAGGGTAATACGGATGTGCGCCTCCAAAATATATGAAAAGGTAGCTTTTTGCATTACAAAATATATCATTGGCTAGTTGTAAGTTAGCTAAACATATCCATGACTCAATTCTACTCCTAATTACGCCCATGTAAAACACTGTGATTTTACAAACAACGTGTTCTATTAACATTACTTGAGCATTTTTGCAGTGAATGGACTATTTTCACAATGGGGATGAGTAATAATAAAATATATGAATAGTTCTGTTTTAATTATTCAATATATGATTATTTCCCTTTTTTAACGTCTGAAAGAATAGGGTGGGTTTTCAAATCTCCGTCCGCAGATCAGTACCTTAAAGTATCCCTATAGTTACATACCCCCGGGGACAGAGACGCTTTACTCTGTAATTAAATGGTTATTGTATTGCAAACAATACAATAATCATTTAAATACAGAGTAAAGCGTCTGTAAGGTTGAAACTAATACGATATAGATATAGGTATATTGTAGTCTCGACCCGTGTAGCAGATCCGATGTTTTGCTTATCGAGTGCTCTTCGACGTCCCACGTTCGTCCATCATCAGACTAAAAAGACGTTGGTTGGCAGAGCATTCTGCACAATGCCCATAGTGGTATATTTCTTGAGGAATCAGATCGAGAATCCTTGTAGAGGTCATACATAATAATAATATAAGAACCTTTAAATAAATTCTATGCCATGTTATCGCTGACAAAATGTTGAAAGTGACTTTAAACAACAGACAAAGAAAATATCACACATCATCACTCTCTGTACCAAGCACATATTTTTATGTTTATGTGAGTTTGTTGTTGACAATTGTTTTCTGTAGATCGCATTTATCTTTTTTGATGGTTGTTAATTAATTTGAATGATGGGTGGATTGAATAGAACCCTCTAAAACATGAGTGTTTTCGGGTCCCAAGCTAAGACTTCCATTTTCAGAAACAATGTACACATAAACCAACAGCTTCACATCAGATGAAATGTTTGCAGTAAACATGGTAAAGTTAAAAGTATTTGCGGTATATTTTCACACATTGTCTAATTTCTGTAAATTAAAAATGTTTGAGATGTTTTATTTTTTTCTGCAATTCCTATGTTTGTTTTCCATTGGCATCATATCCCCATAATGGCACCAATTAACTTTAAAGCAGAATTTAAAAATAAAATCGTGTTATTTTCACACAGTTCTAAACTTTTGTAACACGCACACCCATGTCATTAACCTGCAAATGATTTGATGACTTAGTTTAACATACCATAATAAGATACATCATATTGTAGAGAAAGTATTCCGATCAGAGTGATCCGCTAAATGAAGAAATTGTGGCGGATTTAACATTTTTAAGGCAAAACAATAATAACGCATTCTGCTATTTATAGCACGAAAGTTATACAGTGTATTTTATACGCATACGGATCGAACTTCTACATTATTTTTAACTAAAAACGTAACTTCTAATTTAATTTCAACTTCCATCGACTAATTTTGGTCTTCATTTTACCTTTTTTGGGCATCAAACCTGAATACACTGTTTTTAAAAATTCTGGATTTCTTTATTAATAATTGAAAAAATTCAACTGTTTCTTCGCTGTTTAAATTAAGAAATGTTACATACAAAAATCTTTCTATAATTTAATTCTAAATTGATTTTGAATGCACATGTACATGTATGTTTCATTGCATATAAGAAAAAACGCTCAACCTGAAGTCCACGTGGTCTAAAAATCTACTTTCACTTTCTATTTCAGTCCAAAAATAGTGCTTGTCCCTAATTGACTCTTAACATTTTTATGTTCATTTAAAACCAATAAAACTTTATCCTCAAGTTTCCTAGAATATTCAGCTTTCCAAAAATACCAAATTTATTCTGGTATCATGTGCGGTTCAAATTCTATATGATGCAAGAGTGAACCTGTCTGTTGACTAGTACTACTTTTACGTACAACCTCTGGACTGGTTCCCGGTATTTGGTGGTCCTACACCTAAAGAAGATGTTTTTGTTCAACAAATTAAATAAAATTTTTCCTGGTCTTAGATTTATGTTAGTCGAAACAAATTCTAAAATTTTGTTGAATTCCTTTCAGCGGTTTTCAAGAAATGCATGAAAACATACAAAGACATCACATGCGCATTAACATGAAAAATTAGCTTGGTGATCAAGAAATGCATTATTCCTTAATTTTTCAATTTCTTAGTTGCAGATGTAAATAGCAAGCTTGGCAATATACATCCAACACAAATGGACTTATTTCACACATAGAAAGGCACTAATTACATAATTTTATCATAAATTTTGCATCTTTTTAGTTAATTTCATATCCCCCCCCCCTTTTTACAAAGTGAGATACTGAGTACCTTCAAACTGTTGGGATAAGACTTTTATCTCTTGAAATACATTTCAATTAAGAAAAATAGTATGAAACTGTCCTAATTATGCACCTAGTACATCCTGAGAAAGTTTTTGAGTTCAAATTTAAATTTATTGATATTCAGTTGTACTATATTTTGGAGGTGTACATTAATGGTTTCTAAACTGAGACTAAAATTTTATGAATTTCATTAAATGTGTTCACTATTCCATTAAGCTTAATAGTTAAATGAACATTCCTTACTAAAAAAAACCCACTAAAGTTCAAACTGGCATACAAAGAAACAAAATTATATCTTGCTTTGGTATGAAATTGCAAAAATTGGCCAATTTCCCATTACTGCTCATGTTTAGGGAATTTTTGACAGAAGTACCATCATCTCAAGGCCCAATTATCTTAACAAGTACAATTATTGCATATGGTTACTAGTTTACTAACAAATTTACCCCTAGCAAGCATCAGATTAGAAAATAAATAATTTTAGTATTAACCCATGCCAGCAATGTAACTGACTTAAGCCGCAGGTGTAAAATTGACAAATTCATCTTAAATACACTATTTTTCTGCATACTAGAATGTCTACCAGTTCTAGTTTTATACATTTTGACCCTTTCATTACATCCAAAACCTAAAACAAGAGTTTATTTAAATTATAGCACATTCTACTTAGCGCGGACCACTGCAGACCCCATAATTTCATACAATATTACATAATACCATATTTAGGCTGAAATTTGACCCCCCTTATAGGTTTTGGCTCTGATGAGCAATTAAAATGATAGTCTTGGTGATTTACCTTCTTTCAGTACCATTTTTATCAAAAGAAATAGAAGTTGATATACCTGTCTATGGCCTCTAAAGAAGATGTTTTTGTTCAACAAATTAAATAAAATTTTTCCTGGTCTTAGATTTATGTTAGTCGAAACAAATTCTAAAATTTTGTTGAATTCCTTTCAGCGGTTTTCAAGAAATGCATGAAAACATACAAAGACATCACATGCGCATTAACATGAAAAATTAGCTTGGTGATCAAGAAATGCATTATTCCTTAATTTTTCAATTTCTTAGTTGCAGATGTAAATAGCAAGCTTGGCAATATACATCCAACACAAATGGACTTATTTCACACATAGAAAGGCACTAATTACATAATTTTATCATAAATTTTGCATCTTTTTAGTTAATTTCATATCCCCCCCCCTTTTTACAAAGTGAGATACTGAGTACCTTCAAACTGTTGGGATAAGACTTTTATCTCTTGAAATACATTTCAATTAAGAAAAATAGTATGAAACTGTCCTAATTATGCACCTAGTACATCCTGAGAAAGTTTTTGAGTTCAAATTTAAATTTATTGATATTCAGTTGTACTATATTTTGGAGGTGTACATTAATGGTTTCTAAACTGAGACTAAAATTTTATGAATTTCATTAAATGTGTTCACTATTCCATTAAGCTTAATAGTTAAATGAACATTCCTTACTAAAAAAAACCCACTAAAGTTCAAACTGGCATACAAAGAAACAAAATTATATCTTGCTTTGGTATGAAATTGCAAAAATTGGCCAATTTCCCATTACTGCTCATGTTTAGGGAATTTTTGACAGAAGTACCATCATCTCAAGGCCCAATTATCTTAACAAGTACAATTATTGCATATGGTTACTAGTTTACTAACAAATTTACCCCTAGCAAGCATCAGATTAGAAAATAAATAATTTTAGTATTAACCCATGCCAGCAATGTAACTGACTTAAGCCGCAGGTGTAAAATTGACAAATTCATCTTAAATACACTATTTTTCTGCATACTAGAATGTCTACCAGTTCTAGTTTTATACATTTTGACCCTTTCATTACATCCAAAACCTAAAACAAGAGTTTATTTAAATTATAGCACATTCTACTTAGCGCGGACCACTGCAGACCCCATAATTTCATACAATATTACATAATACCATATTTAGGCTGAAATTTGACCCCCCTTATAGGTTTTGGCTCTGATGAGCAATTAAAATGATAGTCTTGGTGATTTACCTTCTTTCAGTACCATTTTTATCAAAAGAAATAGAAGTTGATATACCTGTCTATGGCCTCTTCAGGTGTAGGACCACCATAGATTTTTTACTCTTCGGCTATATTAAAATTTGATAATTTTGACTTATCCTAGAAAATTTACCTTTGTTTCAAATTAAGTGACACTTCTGTCCCCTATAAAAATGCACTGGCTGAACATTCTGTCAAAATTTCACAATATGTTTCATTGCATATAAGAAAAAACGCTCAACCTGAAGTCCACGTGGTCTAAAAATCTACTTTCACTTTCTATTTCAGTCCAAAAATAGTGCTTGTCCCTAATTGACTCTTAACATTTTTATGTTCATTTAAAACCAATAAAACTTTATCCTCAAGTTTCCTAGAATATTCAGCTTTCCAAAAATACCAAATTTATTCTGGTATCATGTGCGGTTCAAATTCTATATGATGCAAGAGTGAACCTGTCTGTTGACTAGTACTACTTTTACGTACAACCTCTGGACTGGTTCCCGGTATTTGGTGGTCCTACACCTAAAGAAGATGTTTTTGTTCAACAAATTAAATAAAATTTTTCCTGGTCTTAGATTTATGTTAGTCGAAACAAATTCTAAAATTTTGTTGAATTCCTTTCAGCGGTTTTCAAGAAATGCATGAAAACATACAAAGACATCACATGCGCATTAACATGAAAAATTAGCTTGGTGATCAAGAAATGCATTATTCCTTAATTTTTCAATTTCTTAGTTGCAGATGTAAATAGCAAGCTTGGCAATATACATCCAACACAAATGGACTTATTTCACACATAGAAAGGCACTAATTACATAATTTTATCATAAATTTTGCATCTTTTTAGTTAATTTCATATCCCCCCCCCTTTTTACAAAGTGAGATACTGAGTACCTTCAAACTGTTGGGATAAGACTTTTATCTCTTGAAATACATTTCAATTAAGAAAAATAGTATGAAACTGTCCTAATTATGCACCTAGTACATCCTGAGAAAGTTTTTGAGTTCAAATTTAAATTTATTGATATTCAGTTGTACTATATTTTGGAGGTGTACATTAATGGTTTCTAAACTGAGACTAAAATTTTATGAATTTCATTAAATGTGTTCACTATTCCATTAAGCTTAATAGTTAAATGAACATTCCTTACTAAAAAAAACCCACTAAAGTTCAAACTGGCATACAAAGAAACAAAATTATATCTTGCTTTGGTATGAAATTGCAAAAATTGGCCAATTTCCCATTACTGCTCATGTTTAGGGAATTTTTGACAGAAGTACCATCATCTCAAGGCCCAATTATCTTAACAAGTACAATTATTGCATATGGTTACTAGTTTACTAACAAATTTACCCCTAGCAAGCATCAGATTAGAAAATAAATAATTTTAGTATTAACCCATGCCAGCAATGTAACTGACTTAAGCCGCAGGTGTAAAATTGACAAATTCATCTTAAATACACTATTTTTCTGCATACTAGAATGTCTACCAGTTCTAGTTTTATACATTTTGACCCTTTCATTACATCCAAAACCTAAAACAAGAGTTTATTTAAATTATAGCACATTCTACTTAGCGCGGACCACTGCAGACCCCATAATTTCATACAATATTACATAATACCATATTTAGGCTGAAATTTGACCCCCCTTATAGGTTTTGGCTCTGATGAGCAATTAAAATGATAGTCTTGGTGATTTACCTTCTTTCAGTACCATTTTTATCAAAAGAAATAGAAGTTGATATACCTGTCTATGGCCTCTTCAGGTGTAGGACCACCATAGATTTTTTACTCTTCGGCTATATTAAAATTTGATAATTTTGACTTATCCTAGAAAATTTACCTTTGTTTCAAATTAAGTGACACTTCTGTCCCCTATAAAAATGCACTGGCTGAACATTCTGTCAAAATTTCACAATATGTTTCATTGCATATAAGAAAAAACGCTCAACCTGAAGTCCACGTGGTCTAAAAATCTACTTTCACTTTTATTTCAGTCCAAAAATAGTGCTTGTCCCTAATTGACTCTTAACATTTTTATGTTCATTTAAAACCAATAAAACTTTATCCTCAAGTTTCCTAGAATATTCAGCTTTCCAAAAATACCAAATTTATTCTGGTATCATGTGCGGTTCAAATTCTATATGATGCAAGAGTGAACCTGTCTGTTGACTAGTACTACTTTTACGTACAACCTCTGGACTGGTTCCCGGTATTTGGTGGTCCTACACCTAAAGAAGATGTTTTTGTTCAACAAATTAAATAAAATTTTTCCTGGTCTTAGATTTATGTTAGTCGAAACAAATTCTAAAATTTTGTTGAATTCCTTTCAGCGGTTTTCAAGAAATGCATGAAAACATACAAAGACATCACATGCGCATTAACATGAAAAATTAGCTTGGTGATCAAGAAATGCATTATTCCTTAATTTTTCAATTTCTTAGTTGCAGATGTAAATAGCAAGCTTGGCAATATACATCCAACACAAATGGACTTATTTCACACATAGAAAGGCACTAATTACATAATTTTATCATAAATTTTGCATCTTTTTAGTTAATTTCATATCCCCCCCCCTTTTTACAAAGTGAGATACTGAGTACCTTCAAACTGTTGGGATAAGACTTTTATCTCTTGAAATACATTTCAATTAAGAAAAATAGTATGAAACTGTCCTAATTATGCACCTAGTACATCCTGAGAAAGTTTTTGAGTTCAAATTTAAATTTATTGATATTCAGTTGTACTATATTTTGGAGGTGTACATTAATGGTTTCTAAACTGAGACTAAAATTTTATGAATTTCATTAAATGTGTTCACTATTCCATTAAGCTTAATAGTTAAATGAACATTCCTTACTAAAAAAAAACCCACTAAAGTTCAAACTGGCATACAAAGAAACAAAATTATATCTTGCTTTGGTATGAAATTGCAAAAATTGGCCAATTTCCCATTACTGCTCATGTTTAGGGAATTTTTGACAGAAGTACCATCATCTCAAGGCCCAATTATCTTAACAAGTACAATTATTGCATATGGTTACTAGTTTACTAACAAATTTACCCCTAGCAAGCATCAGATTAGAAAATAAATAATTTTAGTATTAACCCATGCCAGCAATGTAACTGACTTAAGCCGCAGGTGTAAAATTGACAAATTCATCTTAAATACACTATTTTTCTGCATACTAGAATGTCTACCAGTTCTAGTTTTATACATTTTGACCCTTTCATTACATCCAAAACCTAAAACAAGAGTTTATTTAAATTATAGCACATTCTACTTAGCGCGGACCACTGCAGACCCCATAATTTCATACAATATTACATAATACCATATTTAGGCTGAAATTTGACCCCCCTTATAGGTTTTGGCTCTGATGAGCAATTAAAATGATAGTCTTGGTGATTTACCTTCTTTCAGTACCATTTTTATCAAAAGAAATAGAAGTTGATATACCTGTCTATGGCCTCTTCAGGTGTAGGACCACCATAGATTTTTTACTCTTCGGCTATATTAAAATTTGATAATTTTGACTTATCCTAGAAAATTTACCTTTGTTTCAAATTAAGTGACACTTCTGTCCCCTATAAAAATGCACTGGCTGAACATTCTGTCAAAATTTCACAATATGTTTCATTGCATATAAGAAAAAACGCTCAACCTGAAGTCCACGTGGTCTAAAAATCTACTTTCACTTTTATTTCAGTCCAAAAATAGTGCTTGTCCCTAATTGACTCTTAACATTTTTATGTTCATTTAAAACCAATAAAACTTTATCCTCAAGTTTCCTAGAATATTCAGCTTTCCAAAAATACCAAATTTATTCTGGTATCATGTGCGGTTCAAATTCTATATGATGCAAGAGTGAACCTGTCTGTTGACTAGTACTACTTTTACGTACAACCTCTGGACTGGTTCCCGGTATTTGGTGGTCCTACACCTAAAGAAGATGTTTTTGTTCAACAAATTAAATAAAATTTTTCCTGGTCTTAGATTTATGTTAGTCGAAACAAATTCTAAAATTTTGTTGAATTCCTTTCAGCGGTTTTCAAGAAATGCATGAAAACATACAAAGACATCACATGCGCATTAACATGAAAAATTAGCTTGGTGATCAAGAAATGCATTATTCCTTAATTTTTCAATTTCTTAGTTGCAGATGTAAATAGCAAGCTTGGCAATATACATCCAACACAAATGGACTTATTTCACACATAGAAAGGCACTAATTACATAATTTTATCATAAATTTTGCATCTTTTTAGTTAATTTCATATCCCCCCCCCTTTTTACAAAGTGAGATACTGAGTACCTTCAAACTGTTGGGATAAGACTTTTATCTCTTGAAATACATTTCAATTAAGAAAAATAGTATGAAACTGTCCTAATTATGCACCTAGTACATCCTGAGAAAGTTTTTGAGTTCAAATTTAAATTTATTGATATTCAGTTGTACTATATTTTGGAGGTGTACATTAATGGTTTCTAAACTGAGACTAAAATTTTATGAATTTCATTAAATGTGTTCACTATTCCATTAAGCTTAATAGTTAAATGAACATTCCTTACTAAAAAAAAACCCACTAAAGTTCAAACTGGCATACAAAGAAACAAAATTATATCTTGCTTTGGTATGAAATTGCAAAAATTGGCCAATTTCCCATTACTGCTCATGTTTAGGGAATTTTTGACAGAAGTACCATCATCTCAAGGCCCAATTATCTTAACAAGTACAATTATTGCATATGGTTACTAGTTTACTAACAAATTTACCCCTAGCAAGCATCAGATTAGAAAATAAATAATTTTAGTATTAACCCATGCCAGCAATGTAACTGACTTAAGCCGCAGGTGTAAAATTGACAAATTCATCTTAAATACACTATTTTTCTGCATACTAGAATGTCTACCAGTTCTAGTTTTATACATTTTGACCCTTTCATTACATCCAAAACCTAAAACAAGAGTTTATTTAAATTATAGCACATTCTACTTAGCGCGGACCACTGCAGACCCCATAATTTCATACAATATTACATAATACCATATTTAGGCTGAAATTTGACCCCCCTTATAGGTTTTGGCTCTGATGAGCAATTAAAATGATAGTCTTGGTGATTTACCTTCTTTCAGTACCATTTTTATCAAAAGAAATAGAAGTTGATATACCTGTCTATGGCCTCTTCAGGTGTAGGACCACCATAGATTTTTTACTCTTCGGCTATATTAAAATTTGATAATTTTGACTTATCCTAGAAAATTTACCTTTGTTTCAAATTAAGTGACACTTCTGTCCCCTATAAAAATGCACTGGCTGAACATTCTGTCAAAATTTCACAATATGTTTCATTGCATATAAGAAAAAACGCTCAACCTGAAGTCCACGTGGTCTAAAAATCTACTTTCACTTTCTATTTCAGTCCAAAAATAGTGCTTGTCCCTAATTGACTCTTAACATTTTTATGTTCATTTAAAACCAATAAAACTTTATCCTCAAGTTTCCTAGAATATTCAGCTTTCCAAAAATACCAAATTTATTCTGGTATCATGTTCGGTTCAAAATCTATATGATGCAAGAGTGAACCTGTCTGTTGACTAGTACTACTTTTACGTACAACCTCTGGACTGGTTCCCGGTATTTGGTGGTCCTACACCTAAAGAAGATGTTTTTGTTCAACAAATTAAATAAAATTTTTCCTGGTCTTAGATTTATGTTAGTCGAAACAAATTCTAAAATTTTGTTGAATTCCTTTCAGCGGTTTTCAAGAAATGCATGAAAACATACAAAGACATCACATGCGCATTAACATGAAAAATTAGCTTGGTGATCAAGAAATGCATTATTCCTTAATTTTTCAATTTCTTAGTTGCAGATGTAAATAGCAAGCTTGGCAATATACATCCAACACAAATGGACTTATTTCACACATAGAAAGGCACTAATTACATAATTTTATCATAAATTTTGCATCTTTTTAGTTAATTTCATATCCCCCCCCCCCTTTTTACAAAGTGAGATACTGAGTACCTTCAAACTGTTGGGATAAGACTTTTATCTCTTGAAATACATTTCAATTAAGAAAAATAGTATGAAACTGTCCTAATTATGCACCTAGTACATCCTGAGAAAGTTTTTGAGTTCAAATTTAAATTTATTGATATTCAGTTGTACTATATTTTGGAGGTGTACATTAATGGTTTCTAAACTGAGACTAAAATTTTATGAATTTCATTAAATGTGTTCACTATTCCATTAAGCTTAATAGTTAAATGAACATTCCTTACTAAAAAAAACCCACTAAAGTTCAAACTGGCATACAAAGAAACAAAATTATATCTTGCTTTGGTATGAAATTGCAAAAATTGGCCAATTTCCCATTACTGCTCATGTTTAGGGAATTTTTGACAGAAGTACCATCATCTCAGGCCCAATTATCTGAACAAGTACAATTATTGCATATGGTTACTAGTTTACTAACAAATTTACCCCTAGCAAGCATCAGATTAGAAAATAAATAATTTTAGTATTAACCCATGCCAGCAATGTAACTGACTTAAGCCGCAGGTGTAAAATTGACAAATTCATCTTAAATACACTATTTTTCTGCATACTAGAATGTCTACCAGTTCTAGTTTTATACATTTTGACCCTTTCATTACATCCAAAACCTAAAACAAGAGTTTATTTAAATTATAGCACATTCTACTTAGCGCGGACCACTGCAGACCCCATAATTTCATACAATATTACATAATACCATATTTAGGCTGAAATTTGACCCCCCTTATAGGTTTTGGCTCTGATGAGCAATTAAAATGATAGTCTTGGTGATTTACCTTCTTTCAGTACCATTTTTATCAAAAGAAATAGAAGTTGATATACCTGTCTATGGCCTCTTCATAAAGAAGATGTTTTTGTTCAACAAATTAAATAAAATTTTTCCTGGTCTTAGATTTATGTTAGTCGAAACAAATTCTAAAATTTTGTTGAATTCCTTTCAGCGGTTTTCAAGAAATGCATGAAAACATACAAAGACATCACATGCGCATTAACATGAAAAATTAGCTTGGTGATCAAGAAATGCATTATTCCTTAATTTTTCAATTTCTTAGTTGCAGATGTAAATAGCAAGCTTGGCAATATACATCCAACACAAATGGACTTATTTCACACATAGAAAGGCACTAATTACATAATTTTATCATAAATTTTGCATCTTTTTAGTTAATTTCATATCCCCCCCCCCTTTTTACAAAGTGAGATACTGAGTACCTTCAAACTGTTGGGATAAGACTTTTATCTCTTGAAATACATTTCAATTAAGAAAAATAGTATGAAACTGTCCTAATTATGCACCTAGTACATCCTGAGAAAGTTTTTGAGTTCAAATTTAAATTTATTGATATTCAGTTGTACTATATTTTGGAGGTGTACATTAATGGTTTCTAAACTGAGACTAAAATTTTATGAATTTCATTAAATGTGTTCACTATTCCATTAAGCTTAATAGTTAAATGAACATTCCTTACTAAAAAAAACCCACTAAAGTTCAAACTGGCATACAAAGAAACAAAATTATATCTTGCTTTGGTATGAAATTGCAAAAATTGGCCAATTTCCCATTACTGCTCATGTTTAGGGAATTTTTGACAGAAGTACCATCATCTCAAGGCCCAATTATCTTAACAAGTACAATTATTGCATATGGTTACTAGTTTACTAACAAATTTACCCCTAGCAAGCATCAGATTAGAAAATAAATAATTTTAGTATTAACCCATGCCAGCAATGTAACTGACTTAAGCCGCAGGTGTAAAATTGACAAATTCATCTTAAATACACTATTTTTCTGCATACTAGAATGTCTACCAGTTCTAGTTTTATACATTTTGACCCTTTCATTACATCCAAAACCTAAAACAAGAGTTTATTTAAATTATAGCACATTCTACTTAGCGCGGACCACTGCAGACCCCATAATTTCATACAATATTACATAATACCATATTTAGGCTGAAATTTGACCCCCCTTATAGGTTTTGGCTCTGATGAGCAATTAAAATGATAGTCTTGGTGATTTACCTTCTTTCAGTACCATTTTTATCAAAAGAAATAGAAGTTGATATACCTGTCTATGGCCTCTTCAAAGAAGATGTTTTTGTTCAACAAATTAAATAAAATTTTTCCTGGTCTTAGATTTATGTTAGTCGAAACAAATTCTAAAATTTTGTTGAATTCCTTTCAGCGGTTTTCAAGAAATGCATGAAAACATACAAAGACATCACATGCGCATTAACATGAAAAATTAGCTTGGTGATCAAGAAATGCATTATTCCTTAATTTTTCAATTTCTTAGTTGCAGATGTAAATAGCAAGCTTGGCAATATACATCCAACACAAATGGACTTATTTCACACATAGAAAGGCACTAATTACATAATTTTATCATAAATTTTGCATCTTTTTAGTTAATTTCATATCCCCCCCCCCTTTTTACAAAGTGAGATACTGAGTACCTTCAAACTGTTGGGATAAGACTTTTATCTCTTGAAATACATTTCAATTAAGAAAAATAGTATGAAACTGTCCTAATTATGCACCTAGTACATCCTGAGAAAGTTTTTGAGTTCAAATTTAAATTTATTGATATTCAGTTGTACTATATTTTGGAGGTGTACATTAATGGTTTCTAAACTGAGACTAAAATTTTATGAATTTCATTAAATGTGTTCACTATTCCATTAAGCTTAATAGTTAAATGAACATTCCTTACTAAAAAAAACCCACTAAAGTTCAAACTGGCATACAAAGAAACAAAATTATATCTTGCTTTGGTATGAAATTGCAAAAATTGGCCAATTTCCCATTACTGCTCATGTTTAGGGAATTTTTGACAGAAGTACCATCATCTCAAGGCCCAATTATCTTAACAAGTACAATTATTGCATATGGTTACTAGTTTACTAACAAATTTACCCCTAGCAAGCATCAGATTAGAAAATAAATAATTTTAGTATTAACCCATGCCAGCAATGTAACTGACTTAAGCCGCAGGTGTAAAATTGACAAATTCATCTTAAATACACTATTTTTCTGCATACTAGAATGTCTACCAGTTCTAGTTTTATACATTTTGACCCTTTCATTACATCCAAAACCTAAAACAAGAGTTTATTTAAATTATAGCACATTCTACTTAGCGCGGACCACTGCAGACCCCATAATTTCATACAATATTACATAATACCATATTTAGGCTGAAATTTGACCCCCCTTATAGGTTTTGGCTCTGATGAGCAATTAAAATGATAGTCTTGGTGATTTACCTTCTTTCAGTACCATTTTTATCAAAAGAAATAGAAGTTGATATACCTGTCTATGGCCTCTTCAATAAAGAAGATGTTTTTGTTCAACAAATTAAATAAAATTTTTCCTGGTCTTAGATTTATGTTAGTCGAAACAAATTCTAAAATTTTGTTGAATTCCTTTCAGCGGTTTTCAAGAAATGCATGAAAACATACAAAGACATCACATGCGCATTAACATGAAAAATTAGCTTGGTGATCAAGAAATGCATTATTCCTTAATTTTTCAATTTCTTAGTTGCAGATGTAAATAGCAAGCTTGGCAATATACATCCAACACAAATGGACTTATTTCACACATAGAAAGGCACTAATTACATAATTTTATCATAAATTTTGCATCTTTTTAGTTAATTTCATATCCCCCCCCCTTTTTACAAAGTGAGATACTGAGTACCTTCAAACTGTTGGGATAAGACTTTTATCTCTTGAAATACATTTCAATTAAGAAAAATAGTATGAAACTGTCCTAATTATGCACCTAGTACATCCTGAGAAAGTTTTTGAGTTCAAATTTAAATTTATTGATATTCAGTTGTACTATATTTTGGAGGTGTACATTAATGGTTTCTAAACTGAGACTAAAATTTTATGAATTTCATTAAATGTGTTCACTATTCCATTAAGCTTAATAGTTAAATGAACATTCCTTACTAAAAAAAACCCACTAAAGTTCAAACTGGCATACAAAGAAACAAAATTATATCTTGCTTTGGTATGAAATTGCAAAAATTGGCCAATTTCCCATTACTGCTCATGTTTAGGGAATTTTTGACAGAAGTACCATCATCTCAAGGCCCAATTATCTTAACAAGTACAATTATTGCATATGGTTACTAGTTTACTAACAAATTTACCCCTAGCAAGCATCAGATTAGAAAATAAATAATTTTAGTATTAACCCATGCCAGCAATGTAACTGACTTAAGCCGCAGGTGTAAAATTGACAAATTCATCTTAAATACACTATTTTTCTGCATACTAGAATGTCTACCAGTTCTAGTTTTATACATTTTGACCCTTTCATTACATCCAAAACCTAAAACAAGAGTTTATTTAAATTATAGCACATTCTACTTAGCGCGGACCACTGCAGACCCCATAATTTCATACAATATTACATAATACCATATTTAGGCTGAAATTTGACCCCCCTTATAGGTTTTGGCTCTGATGAGCAATTAAAATGATAGTCTTGGTGATTTACCTTCTTTCAGTACCATTTTTATCAAAAGAAATAGAAGTTGATATACCTGTCTATGGCCTCTTCATAAAGAAGATGTTTTTGTTCAACAAATTAAATAAAATTTTTCCTGGTCTTAGATTTATGTTAGTCGAAACAAATTCTAAAATTTTGTTGAATTCCTTTCAGCGGTTTTCAAGAAATGCATGAAAACATACAAAGACATCACATGCGCATTAACATGAAAAATTAGCTTGGTGATCAAGAAATGCATTATTCCTTAATTTTTCAATTTCTTAGTTGCAGATGTAAATAGCAAGCTTGGCAATATACATCCAACACAAATGGACTTATTTCACACATAGAAAGGCACTAATTACATAATTTTATCATAAATTTTGCATCTTTTTAGTTAATTTCATATCCCCCCCCCCTTTTTACAAAGTGAGATACTGAGTACCTTCAAACTGTTGGGATAAGACTTTTATCTCTTGAAATACATTTCAATTAAGAAAAATAGTATGAAACTGTCCTAATTATGCACCTAGTACATCCTGAGAAAGTTTTTGAGTTCAAATTTAAATTTATTGATATTCAGTTGTACTATATTTTGGAGGTGTACATTAATGGTTTCTAAACTGAGACTAAAATTTTATGAATTTCATTAAATGTGTTCACTATTCCATTAAGCTTAATAGTTAAATGAACATTCCTTACTAAAAAAAACCCACTAAAGTTCAAACTGGCATACAAAGAAACAAAATTATATCTTGCTTTGGTATGAAATTGCAAAAATTGGCCAATTTCCCATTACTGCTCATGTTTAGGGAATTTTTGACAGAAGTACCATCATCTCAAGGCCCAATTATCTTAACAAGTACAATTATTGCATATGGTTACTAGTTTACTAACAAATTTACCCCTAGCAAGCATCAGATTAGAAAATAAATAATTTTAGTATTAACCCATGCCAGCAATGTAACTGACTTAAGCCGCAGGTGTAAAATTGACAAATTCATCTTAAATACACTATTTTTCTGCATACTAGAATGTCTACCAGTTCTAGTTTTATACATTTTGACCCTTTCATTACATCCAAAACCTAAAACAAGAGTTTATTTAAATTATAGCACATTCTACTTAGCGCGGACCACTGCAGACCCCATAATTTCATACAATATTACATAATACCATATTTAGGCTGAAATTTGACCCCCCTTATAGGTTTTGGCTCTGATGAGCAATTAAAATGATAGTCTTGGTGATTTACCTTCTTTCAGTACCATTTTTATCAAAAGAAATAGAAGTTGATATACCTGTCTATGGCCTCTTCAAGGTGTAGGACCACCATAGATTTTTTACTCTTCGGCTATATTAAAATTTGATAATTTTGACTTATCCTAGAAAATTTACCTTTGTTTCAAATTAAGTGACACTTCTGTCCCCTATAAAAATGCACTGGCTGAACATTCTGTCAAAATTTCACAATATGTTTCATTGCATATAAGAAAAAACGCTCAACCTGAAGTCCACGTGGTCTAAAAATCTACTTTCACTTTCTATTTCAGTCCAAAAATAGTGCTTGTCCCTAATTGACTCTTAACATTTTTATGTTCATTTAAAACCAATAAAACTTTATCCTCAAGTTTCCTAGAATATTCAGCTTTCCAAAAATACCAAATTTATTCTGGTATCATGTGCGGTTCAAATTCTATATGATGCAAGAGTGAACCTGTCTGTTGACTAGTACTACTTTTACGTACAACCTCTGGACTGGTTCCCGGTATTTGGTGGTCCTACACCTAAAGAAGATGTTTTTGTTCAACAAATTAAATAAAATTTTTCCTGGTCTTAGATTTATGTTAGTCGAAACAAATTCTAAAATTTTGTTGAATTCCTTTCAGCGGTTTTCAAGAAATGCATGAAAACATACAAAGACATCACATGCGCATTAACATGAAAAATTAGCTTGGTGATCAAGAAATGCATTATTCCTTAATTTTTCAATTTCTTAGTTGCAGATGTAAATAGCAAGCTTGGCAATATACATCCAACACAAATGGACTTATTTCACACATAGAAAGGCACTAATTACATAATTTTATCATAAATTTTGCATCTTTTTAGTTAATTTCATATCCCCCCCCCTTTTTACAAAGTGAGATACTGAGTACCTTCAAACTGTTGGGATAAGACTTTTATCTCTTGAAATACATTTCAATTAAGAAAAATAGTATGAAACTGTCCTAATTATGCACCTAGTACATCCTGAGAAAGTTTTTGAGTTCAAATTTAAATTTATTGATATTCAGTTGTACTATATTTTGGAGGTGTACATTAATGGTTTCTAAACTGAGACTAAAATTTTATGAATTTCATTAAATGTGTTCACTATTCCATTAAGCTTAATAGTTAAATGAACATTCCTTACTAAAAAAAACCCACTAAAGTTCAAACTGGCATACAAAGAAACAAAATTATATCTTGCTTTGGTATGAAATTGCAAAAATTGGCCAATTTCCCATTACTGCTCATGTTTAGGGAATTTTTGACAGAAGTACCATCATCTCAAGGCCCAATTATCTTAACAAGTACAATTATTGCATATGGTTACTAGTTTACTAACAAATTTACCCCTAGCAAGCATCAGATTAGAAAATAAATAATTTTAGTATTAACCCATGCCAGCAATGTAACTGACTTAAGCCGCAGGTGTAAAATTGACAAATTCATCTTAAATACACTATTTTTCTGCATACTAGAATGTCTACCAGTTCTAGTTTTATACATTTTGACCCTTTCATTACATCCAAAACCTAAAACAAGAGTTTATTTAAATTATAGCACATTCTACTTAGCGCGGACCACTGCAGACCCCATAATTTCATACAATATTACATAATACCATATTTAGGCTGAAATTTGACCCCCCTTATAGGTTTTGGCTCTGATGAGCAATTAAAATGATAGTCTTGGTGATTTACCTTCTTTCAGTACCATTTTTATCAAAAGAAATAGAAGTTGATATACCTGTCTATGGCCTCTTCATAAAGAAGATGTTTTTGTTCAACAAATTAAATAAAATTTTTCCTGGTCTTAGATTTATGTTAGTCGAAACAAATTCTAAAATTTTGTTGAATTCCTTTCAGCGGTTTTCAAGAAATGCATGAAAACATACAAAGACATCACATGCGCATTAACATGAAAAATTAGCTTGGTGATCAAGAAATGCATTATTCCTTAATTTTTCAATTTCTTAGTTGCAGATGTAAATAGCAAGCTTGGCAATATACATCCAACACAAATGGACTTATTTCACACATAGAAAGGCACTAATTACATAATTTTATCATAAATTTTGCATCTTTTTAGTTAATTTCATATCCCCCCCCCTTTTTACAAAGTGAGATACTGAGTACCTTCAAACTGTTGGGATAAGACTTTTATCTCTTGAAATACATTTCAATTAAGAAAAATAGTATGAAACTGTCCTAATTATGCACCTAGTACATCCTGAGAAAGTTTTTGAGTTCAAATTTAAATTTATTGATATTCAGTTGTACTATATTTTGGAGGTGTACATTAATGGTTTCTAAACTGAGACTAAAATTTTATGAATTTCATTAAATGTGTTCACTATTCCATTAAGCTTAATAGTTAAATGAACATTCCTTACTAAAAAAAACCCACTAAAGTTCAAACTGGCATACAAAGAAACAAAATTATATCTTGCTTTGGTATGAAATTGCAAAAATTGGCCAATTTCCCATTACTGCTCATGTTTAGGGAATTTTTGACAGAAGTACCATCATCTCAAGGCCCAATTATCTTAACAAGTACAATTATTGCATATGGTTACTAGTTTACTAACAAATTTACCCCTAGCAAGCATCAGATTAGAAAATAAATAATTTTAGTATTAACCCATGCCAGCAATGTAACTGACTTAAGCCGCAGGTGTAAAATTGACAAATTCATCTTAAATACACTATTTTTCTGCATACTAGAATGTCTACCAGTTCTAGTTTTATACATTTTGACCCTTTCATTACATCCAAAACCTAAAACAAGAGTTTATTTAAATTATAGCACATTCTACTTAGCGCGGACCACTGCAGACCCCATAATTTCATACAATATTACATAATACCATATTTAGGCTGAAATTTGACCCCCCTTATAGGTTTTGGCTCTGATGAGCAATTAAAATGATAGTCTTGGTGATTTACCTTCTTTCAGTACCATTTTTATCAAAAGAAATAGAAGTTGATATACCTGTCTATGGCCTCTTCAGGTGTAGGACCACCATAGATTTTTTACTCTTCGGCTATATTAAAATTTGATAATTTTGACTTATCCTAGAAAATTTACCTTTGTTTCAAATTAAGTGACACTTCTGTCCCCTATAAAAATGCACTGGCTGAACATTCTGTCAAAATTTCACAATATGTTTCATTGCATATAAGAAAAAACGCTCAACCTGAAGTCCACGTGGTCTAAAAATCTACTTTCACTTTCTATTTCAGTCCAAAAATAGTGCTTGTCCCTAATTGACTCTTAACATTTTTATGTTCATTTAAAACCAATAAAACTTTATCCTCAAGTTTCCTAGAATATTCAGCTTTCCAAAAATACCAAATTTATTCTGGTATCATGTGCGGTTCAAATTCTATATGATGCAAGAGTGAACCTGTCTGTTGACTAGTACTACTTTTACGTACAACCTCTGGACTGGTTCCCGGTATTTGGTGGTCCTACACCTAAAGAAGATGTTTTTGTTCAACAAATTAAATAAAATTTTTCCTGGTCTTAGATTTATGTTAGTCGAAACAAATTCTAAAATTTTGTTGAATTCCTTTCAGCGGTTTTCAAGAAATGCATGAAAACATACAAAGACATCACATGCGCATTAACATGAAAAATTAGCTTGGTGATCAAGAAATGCATTATTCCTTAATTTTTCAATTTCTTAGTTGCAGATGTAAATAGCAAGCTTGGCAATATACATCCAACACAAATGGACTTATTTCACACATAGAAAGGCACTAATTACATAATTTTATCATAAATTTTGCATCTTTTTAGTTAATTTCATATCCCCCCCCCTTTTTACAAAGTGAGATACTGAGTACCTTCAAACTGTTGGGATAAGACTTTTATCTCTTGAAATACATTTCAATTAAGAAAAATAGTATGAAACTGTCCTAATTATGCACCTAGTACATCCTGAGAAAGTTTTTGAGTTCAAATTTAAATTTATTGATATTCAGTTGTACTATATTTTGGAGGTGTACATTAATGGTTTCTAAACTGAGACTAAAATTTTATGAATTTCATTAAATGTGTTCACTATTCCATTAAGCTTAATAGTTAAATGAACATTCCTTACTAAAAAAAACCCACTAAAGTTCAAACTGGCATACAAAGAAACAAAATTATATCTTGCTTTGGTATGAAATTGCAAAAATTGGCCAATTTCCCATTACTGCTCATGTTTAGGGAATTTTTGACAGAAGTACCATCATCTCAAGGCCCAATTATCTTAACAAGTACAATTATTGCATATGGTTACTAGTTTACTAACAAATTTACCCCTAGCAAGCATCAGATTAGAAAATAAATAATTTTAGTATTAACCCATGCCAGCAATGTAACTGACTTAAGCCGCAGGTGTAAAATTGACAAATTCATCTTAAATACACTATTTTTCTGCATACTAGAATGTCTACCAGTTCTAGTTTTATACATTTTGACCCTTTCATTACATCCAAAACCTAAAACAAGAGTTTATTTAAATTATAGCACATTCTACTTAGCGCGGACCACTGCAGACCCCATAATTTCATACAATATTACATAATACCATATTTAGGCTGAAATTTGACCCCCCTTATAGGTTTTGGCTCTGATGAGCAATTAAAATGATAGTCTTGGTGATTTACCTTCTTTCAGTACCATTTTTATCAAAAGAAATAGAAGTTGATATACCTGTCTATGGCCTCTTCATAAAGAAGATGTTTTTGTTCAACAAATTAAATAAAATTTTTCCTGGTCTTAGATTTATGTTAGTCGAAACAAATTCTAAAATTTTGTTGAATTCCTTTCAGCGGTTTTCAAGAAATGCATGAAAACATACAAAGACATCACATGCGCATTAACATGAAAAATTAGCTTGGTGATCAAGAAATGCATTATTCCTTAATTTTTCAATTTCTTAGTTGCAGATGTAAATAGCAAGCTTGGCAATATACATCCAACACAAATGGACTTATTTCACACATAGAAAGGCACTAATTACATAATTTTATCATAAATTTTGCATCTTTTTAGTTAATTTCATATCCCCCCCCCCCTTTTTACAAAGTGAGATACTGAGTACCTTCAAACTGTTGGGATAAGACTTTTATCTCTTGAAATACATTTCAATTAAGAAAAATAGTATGAAACTGTCCTAATTATGCACCTAGTACATCCTGAGAAAGTTTTTGAGTTCAAATTTAAATTTATTGATATTCAGTTGTACTATATTTTGGAGGTGTACATTAATGGTTTCTAAACTGAGACTAAAATTTTATGAATTTCATTAAATGTGTTCACTATTCCATTAAGCTTAATAGTTAAATGAACATTCCTTACTAAAAAAAACCCACTAAAGTTCAAACTGGCATACAAAGAAACAAAATTATATCTTGCTTTGGTATGAAATTGCAAAAATTGGCCAATTTCCCATTACTGCTCATGTTTAGGGAATTTTTGACAGAAGTACCATCATCTCAAGGCCCAATTATCTTAACAAGTACAATTATTGCATATGGTTACTAGTTTACTAACAAATTTACCCCTAGCAAGCATCAGATTAGAAAATAAATAATTTTAGTATTAACCCATGCCAGCAATGTAACTGACTTAAGCCGCAGGTGTAAAATTGACAAATTCATCTTAAATACACTATTTTTCTGCATACTAGAATGTCTACCAGTTCTAGTTTTATACATTTTGACCCTTTCATTACATCCAAAACCTAAAACAAGAGTTTATTTAAATTATAGCACATTCTACTTAGCGCGGACCACTGCAGACCCCATAATTTCATACAATATTACATAATACCATATTTAGGCTGAAATTTGACCCCCCTTATAGGTTTTGGCTCTGATGAGCAATTAAAATGATAGTCTTGGTGATTTACCTTCTTTCAGTACCATTTTTATCAAAAGAAATAGAAGTTGATATACCTGTCTATGGCCTCTTCAGAAGATGTTTTTGTTCAACAAATTAAATAAAATTTTTCCTGGTCTTAGATTTATGTTAGTCGAAACAAATTCTAAAATTTTGTTGAATTCCTTTCAGCGGTTTTCAAGAAATGCATGAAAACATACAAAGACATCACATGCGCATTAACATGAAAAATTAGCTTGGTGATCAAGAAATGCATTATTCCTTAATTTTTCAATTTCTTAGTTGCAGATGTAAATAGCAAGCTTGGCAATATACATCCAACACAAATGGACTTATTTCACACATAGAAAGGCACTAATTACATAATTTTATCATAAATTTTGCATCTTTTTAGTTAATTTCATATCCCCCCCCCCCCCTTTTTACAAAGTGAGATACTGAGTACCTTCAAACTGTTGGGATAAGACTTTTATCTCTTGAAATACATTTCAATTAAGAAAAATAGTATGAAACTGTCCTAATTATGCACCTAGTACATCCTGAGAAAGTTTTTGAGTTCAAATTTAAATTTATTGATATTCAGTTGTACTATATTTTGGAGGTGTACATTAATGGTTTCTAAACTGAGACTAAAATTTTATGAATTTCATTAAATGTGTTCACTATTCCATTAAGCTTAATAGTTAAATGAACATTCCTTACTAAAAAAACCCACTAAAGTTCAAACTGGCATACAAAGAAACAAAATTATATCTTGCTTTGGTATGAAATTGCAAAAATTGGCCAATTTCCCATTACTGCTCATGTTTAGGGAATTTTTGACAGAAGTACCATCATCTCAAGGCCCAATTATCTTAACAAGTACAATTATTGCATATGGTTACTAGTTTACTAACAAATTTACCCCTAGCAAGCATCAGATTAGAAAATAAATAATTTTAGTATTAACCCATGCCAGCAATGTAACTGACTTAAGCCGCAGGTGTAAAATTGACAAATTCATCTTAAATACACTATTTTTCTGCATACTAGAATGTCTACCAGTTCTAGTTTTATACATTTTGACCCTTTCATTACATCCAAAACCTAAAACAAGAGTTTATTTAAATTATAGCACATTCTACTTAGCGCGGACCACTGCAGACCCCATAATTTCATACAATATTACATAATGCCATATTTAGGCTGAAATTTGACCCCCCCTTATAGGTTTTGGCTCTGATGAGCAATTAAAATGATAGTCTTGGTGATTTACCTTCTTTCAGTACCATTTTTATCAAAAGAAATAGAAGTTGATATACCTGTCTATGGCCTCTTCAGAAGATGTTTTTGTTCAACAAATTAAATAAAATTTTTCCTGGTCTTAGATTTATGTTAGTCGAAACAAATTCTAAAATTTTGTTGAATTCCTTTCAGCGGTTTTCAAGAAATGCATGAAAACATACAAAGACATCACATGCGCATTAACATGAAAAATTAGCTTGGTGATCAAGAAATGCATTATTCCTTAATTTTTCAATTTCTTAGTTGCAGATGTAAATAGCAAGCTTGGCAATATACATCCAACACAAATGGACTTATTTCACACATAGAAAGGCACTAATTACATAATTTTATCATAAATTTTGCATCTTTTTAGTTAATTTCATATCCCCCCCCCTTTTTACAAAGTGAGATACTGAGTACCTTCAAACTGTTGGGATAAGACTTTTATCTCTTGAAATACATTTCAATTAAGAAAAATAGTATGAAACTGTCCTAATTATGCACCTAGTACATCCTGAGAAAGTTTTTGAGTTCAAATTTAAATTTATTGATATTCAGTTGTACTATATTTTGGAGGTGTACATTAATGGTTTCTAAACTGAGACTAAAATTTTATGAATTTCATTAAATGTGTTCACTATTCCATTAAGCTTAATAGTTAAATGAACATTCCTTACTAAAAAAAACCCACTAAAGTTCAAACTGGCATACAAAGAAACAAAATTATATCTTGCTTTGGTATGAAATTGCAAAAATTGGCCAATTTCCCATTACTGCTCATGTTTAGGGAATTTTTGACAGAAGTACCATCATCTCAAGGCCCAATTATCTTAACAAGTACAATTATTGCATATGGTTACTAGTTTACTAACAAATTTACCCCTAGCAAGCATCAGATTAGAAAATAAATAATTTTAGTATTAACCCATGCCAGCAATGTAACTGACTTAAGCCGCAGGTGTAAAATTGACAAATTCATCTTAAATACACTATTTTTCTGCATACTAGAATGTCTACCAGTTCTAGTTTTATACATTTTGACCCTTTCATTACATCCAAAACCTAAAACAAGAGTTTATTTAAATTATAGCACATTCTACTTAGCGCGGACCACTGCAGACCCCATAATTTCATACAATATTACATAATACCATATTTAGGCTGAAATTTGACCCCCCTTATAGGTTTTGGCTCTGATGAGCAATTAAAATGATAGTCTTGGTGATTTACCTTCTTTCAGTACCATTTTTATCAAAAGAAATAGAAGTTGATATACCTGTCTATGGCCTCTTCACTAAAGAAGATGTTTTTGTTCAACAAATTAAATAAAATTTTTCCTGGTCTTAGATTTATGTTAGTCGAAACAAATTCTAAAATTTTGTTGAATTCCTTTCAGCGGTTTTCAAGAAATGCATGAAAACATACAAAGACATCACATGCGCATTAACATGAAAAATTAGCTTGGTGATCAAGAAATGCATTATTCCTTAATTTTTCAATTTCTTAGTTGCAGATGTAAATAGCAAGCTTGGCAATATACATCCAACACAAATGGACTTATTTCACACATAGAAAGGCACTAATTACATAATTTTATCATAAATTTTGCATCTTTTTAGTTAATTTCATATCCCCCCCCCCTTTTTACAAAGTGAGATACTGAGTACCTTCAAACTGTTGGGATAAGACTTTTATCTCTTGAAATACATTTCAATTAAGAAAAATAGTATGAAACTGTCCTAATTATGCACCTAGTACATCCTGAGAAAGTTTTTGAGTTCAAATTTAAATTTATTGATATTCAGTTGTACTATATTTTGGAGGTGTACATTAATGGTTTCTAAACTGAGACTAAAATTTTATGAATTTCATTAAATGTGTTCACTATTCCATTAAGCTTAATAGTTAAATGAACATTCCTTACTAAAAAAACCCACTAAAGTTCAAACTGGCATACAAAGAAACAAAATTATATCTTGCTTTGGTATGAAATTGCAAAAATTGGCCAATTTCCCATTACTGCTCATGTTTAGGGAATTTTTGACAGAAGTACCATCATCTCAAGGCCCAATTATCTTAACAAGTACAATTATTGCATATGGTTACTAGTTTACTAACAAATTTACCCCTAGCAAGCATCAGATTAGAAAATAAATAATTTTAGTATTAACCCATGCCAGCAATGTAACTGACTTAAGCCGCAGGTGTAAAATTGACAAATTCATCTTAAATACACTATTTTTCTGCATACTAGAATGTCTACCAGTTCTAGTTTTATACATTTTGACCCTTTCATTACATCCAAAACCTAAAACAAGAGTTTATTTAAATTATAGCACATTCTACTTAGCGCGGACCACTGCAGACCCCATAATTTCATACAATATTACATAATACCATATTTAGGCTGAAATTTGACCCCCCTTATAGGTTTTGGCTCTGATGAGCAATTAAAATGATAGTCTTGGTGATTTACCTTCTTTCAGTACCATTTTTATCAAAAGAAATAGAAGTTGATATACCTGTCTATGGCCTCTTCATAAAGAAGATGTTTTTGTTCAACAAATTAAATAAAATTTTTCCTGGTCTTAGATTTATGTTAGTCGAAACAAATTCTAAAATTTTGTTGAATTCCTTTCAGCGGTTTTCAAGAAATGCATGAAAACATACAAAGACATCACATGCGCATTAACATGAAAAATTAGCTTGGTGATCAAGAAATGCATTATTCCTTAATTTTTCAATTTCTTAGTTGCAGATGTAAATAGCAAGCTTGGCAATATACATCCAACACAAATGGACTTATTTCACACATAGAAAGGCACTAATTACATAATTTTATCATAAATTTTGCATCTTTTTAGTTAATTTCATATCCCCCCCCCTTTTTACAAAGTGAGATACTGAGTACCTTCAAACTGTTGGGATAAGACTTTTATCTCTTGAAATACATTTCAATTAAGAAAAATAGTATGAAACTGTCCTAATTATGCACCTAGTACATCCTGAGAAAGTTTTTGAGTTCAAATTTAAATTTATTGATATTCAGTTGTACTATATTTTGGAGGTGTACATTAATGGTTTCTAAACTGAGACTAAAATTTTATGAATTTCATTAAATGTGTTCACTATTCCATTAAGCTTAATAGTTAAATGAACATTCCTTACTAAAAAAAACCCACTAAAGTTCAAACTGGCATACAAAGAAACAAAATTATATCTTGCTTTGGTATGAAATTGCAAAAATTGGCCAATTTCCCATTACTGCTCATGTTTAGGGAATTTTTGACAGAAGTACCATCATCTCAAGGCCCAATTATCTTAACAAGTACAATTATTGCATATGGTTACTAGTTTACTAACAAATTTACCCCTAGCAAGCATCAGATTAGAAAATAAATAATTTTAGTATTAACCCATGCCAGCAATGTAACTGACTTAAGCCGCAGGTGTAAAATTGACAAATTCATCTTAAATACACTATTTTTCTGCATACTAGAATGTCTACCAGTTCTAGTTTTATACATTTTGACCCTTTCATTACATCCAAAACCTAAAACAAGAGTTTATTTAAATTATAGCACATTCTACTTAGCGCGGACCACTGCAGACCCCATAATTTCATACAATATTACATAATACCATATTTAGGCTGAAATTTGACCCCCCTTATAGGTTTTGGCTCTGATGAGCAATTAAAATGATAGTCTTGGTGATTTACCTTCTTTCAGTACCATTTTTATCAAAAGAAATAGAAGTTGATATACCTGTCTATGGCCTCTTCAGGTGTAGGACCACCATAGATTTTTTACTCTTCGGCTATATTAAAATTTGATAATTTTGACTTATCCTAGAAAATTTACCTTTGTTTCAAATTAAGTGACACTTCTGTCCCCTATAAAAATGCACTGGCTGAACATTCTGTCAAAATTTCACAATATGTTTCATTGCATATAAGAAAAAACGCTCAACCTGAAGTCCACGTGGTCTAAAAATCTACTTTCACTTTCTATTTCAGTCCAAAAATAGTGCTTGTCCCTAATTGACTCTTAACATTTTTATGTTCATTTAAAACCAATAAAACTTTATCCTCAAGTTTCCTAGAATATTCAGCTTTCCAAAAATACCAAATTTATTCTGGTATCATGTGCGGTTCAAATTCTATATGATGCAAGAGTGAACCTGTCTGTTGACTAGTACTACTTTTACGTACAACCTCTGGACTGGTTCCCGGTATTTGGTGGTCCTACACCTAAAGAAGATGTTTTTGTTCAACAAATTAAATAAAATTTTTCCTGGTCTTAGATTTATGTTAGTCGAAACAAATTCTAAAATTTTGTTGAATTCCTTTCAGCGGTTTTCAAGAAATGCATGAAAACATACAAAGACATCACATGCGCATTAACATGAAAAATTAGCTTGGTGATCAAGAAATGCATTATTCCTTAATTTTTCAATTTCTTAGTTGCAGATGTAAATAGCAAGCTTGGCAATATACATCCAACACAAATGGACTTATTTCACACATAGAAAGGCACTAATTACATAATTTTATCATAAATTTTGCATCTTTTTAGTTAATTTCATATCCCCCCCCCCCTTTTTACAAAGTGAGATACTGAGTACCTTCAAACTGTTGGGATAAGACTTTTATCTCTTGAAATACATTTCAATTAAGAAAAATAGTATGAAACTGTCCTAATTATGCACCTAGTACATCCTGAGAAAGTTTTTGAGTTCAAATTTAAATTTATTGATATTCAGTTGTACTATATTTTGGAGGTGTACATTAATGGTTTCTAAACTGAGACTAAAATTTTATGAATTTCATTAAATGTGTTCACTATTCCATTAAGCTTAATAGTTAAATGAACATTCCTTACTAAAAAAACCCACTAAAGTTCAAACTGGCATACAAAGAAACAAAATTATATCTTGCTTTGGTATGAAATTGCAAAAATTGGCCAATTTCCCATTACTGCTCATGTTTAGGGAATTTTTGACAGAAGTACCATCATCTCAAGGCCCAATTATCTTAACAAGTACAATTATTGCATATGGTTACTAGTTTACTAACAAATTTACCCCTAGCAAGCATCAGATTAGAAAATAAATAATTTTAGTATTAACCCATGCCAGCAATGTAACTGACTTAAGCCGCAGGTGTAAAATTGACAAATTCATCTTAAATACACTATTTTTCTGCATACTAGAATGTCTACCAGTTCTAGTTTTATACATTTTGACCCTTTCATTACATCCAAAACCTAAAACAAGAGTTTATTTAAATTATAGCACATTCTACTTAGCGCGGACCACTGCAGACCCCATAATTTCATACAATATTACATAATACCATATTTAGGCTGAAATTTGACCCCCCTTATAGGTTTTGGCTCTGATGAGCAATTAAAATGATAGTCTTGGTGATTTACCTTCTTTCAGTACCATTTTTATCAAAAGAAATAGAAGTTGATATACCTGTCTATGGCCTCTTCAGGTGTAGGACCACCATAGATTTTTTACTCTTCGGCTATATTAAAATTTGATAATTTTGACTTATCCTAGAAAATTTACCTTTGTTTCAAATTAAGTGACACTTCTGTCCCCTATAAAAATGCACTGGCTGAACATTCTGTCAAAATTTCACAATATGTTTCATTGCATATAAGAAAAAACGCTCAACCTGAAGTCCACGTGGTCTAAAAATCTACTTTCACTTTCTATTTCAGTCCAAAAATAGTGCTTGTCCCTAATTGACTCTTAACATTTTTATGTTCATTTAAAACCAATAAAACTTATCCTCAAGTTTCCTAGAATATTCAGCTTTCCAAAAATACCAAATTTATTCTGGTATCATGTGCGGTTCAAATTCTATATGATGCAAGAGTGAACCTGTCTGTTGACTAGTACTACTTTTACGTACAACCTCTGGACTGGTTCCCGGTATTTGGTGGTCCTACACCTAAAGAAGATGTTTTTGTTCAACAAATTAAATAAAATTTTTCCTGGTCTTAGATTTATGTTAGTCGAAACAAATTCTAAAATTTTGTTGAATTCCTTTCAGCGGTTTTCAAGAAATGCATGAAAACATACAAAGACATCACATGCGCATTAACATGAAAAATTAGCTTGGTGATCAAGAAATGCATTATTCCTTAATTTTTCAATTTCTTAGTTGCAGATGTAAATAGCAAGCTTGGCAATATACATCCAACACAAATGGACTTATTTCACACATAGAAAGGCACTAATTACATAATTTTATCATAAATTTTGCATCTTTTTAGTTAATTTCATATCCCCCCCCCCCTTTTTACAAAGTGAGATACTGAGTACCTTCAAACTGTTGGGATAAGACTTTTATCTCTTGAAATACATTTCAATTAAGAAAAATAGTATGAAACTGTCCTAATTATGCACCTAGTACATCCTGAGAAAGTTTTTGAGTTCAAATTTAAATTTATTGATATTCAGTTGTACTATATTTTGGAGGTGTACATTAATGGTTTCTAAACTGAGACTAAAATTTTATGAATTTCATTAAATGTGTTCACTATTCCATTAAGCTTAATAGTTAAATGAACATTCCTTACTAAAAAAACCCACTAAAGTTCAAACTGGCATACAAAGAAACAAAATTATATCTTGCTTTGGTATGAAATTGCAAAAATTGGCCAATTTCCCATTACTGCTCATGTTTAGGGAATTTTTGACAGAAGTACCATCATCTCAAGGCCCAATTATCTTAACAAGTACAATTATTGCATATGGTTACTAGTTTACTAACAAATTTACCCCTAGCAAGCATCAGATTAGAAAATAAATAATTTTAGTATTAACCCATGCCAGCAATGTAACTGACTTAAGCCGCAGGTGTAAAATTGACAAATTCATCTTAAATACACTATTTTTCTGCATACTAGAATGTCTACCAGTTCTAGTTTTATACATTTTGACCCTTTCATTACATCCAAAACCTAAAACAAGAGTTTATTTAAATTATAGCACATTCTACTTAGCGCGGACCACTGCAGACCCCATAATTTCATACAATATTACATAATACCATATTTAGGCTGAAATTTGACCCCCCTTATAGGTTTTGGCTCTGATGAGCAATTAAAATGATAGTCTTGGTGATTTACCTTCTTTCAGTACCATTTTTATCAAAAGAAATAGAAGTTGATATACCTGTCTATGGCCTCTTCAGGTGTAGGACCACCATAGATTTGTTACTCTTCGGCTATATTAAAATTTGATAATTTTGACTTATCCTAGAAAATTTACCTTTGTTTCAAATTAAGTGACACTTCTGTCCCCTATAAAAATGCACTGGCTGAACATTCTGTCAAAATTTCACAATATGTTTCATTGCATATAAGAAAAAACGCTCAACCTGAAGTCCACGTGGTCTAAAAATCTACTTTCACTTTCTATTTCAGTCCAAAAATAGTGCTTGTCCCTAATTGACTCTTAACATTTTTATGTTCATTTAAAACCAATAAAACTTTATCCTCAAGTTTCCTAGAATATTCAGCTTTCCAAAAATACCAAATTTATTCTGGTATCATGTGCGGTTCAAATTCTATATGATGCAAGAGTGAACCTGTCTGTTGACTAGTACTACTTTTACGTACAACCTCTGGACTGGTTCCCGGTATTTGGTGGTCCTACACCTAAAGAAGATGTTTTTGTTCAACAAATTAAATAAAATTTTCCCTGGTCTTAGATTTATGTTAGTCGAAACAAATTCTAAAATTTTGTTGAATTCCTTTCAGCGGTTTTCAAGAAATGCATGAAAACATACAAAGACATCACATGCGCATTAACATGAAAAATTAGCTTGGTGATCAAGAAATGCATTATTCCTTAATTTTTCAATTTCTTAGTTGCAGATGTAAATAGCAAGCTTGGCAATATACATCCAACACAAATGGACTTATTTCACACATAGAAAGGCACTAATTACATAATTTTATCATAAATTTTGCATCTTTTTAGTTAATTTCATATCCCCCCCCCCCTTTTTACAAAGTGAGATACTGAGTACCTTCAAACTGTTGGGATAAGACTTTTATCTCTTGAAATACATTTCAATTAAGAAAAATAGTATGAAACTGTCCTAATTATGCACCTAGTACATCCTGAGAAAGTTTTTGAGTTCAAATTTAAATTTATTGATATTCAGTTGTACTATATTTTGGAGGTGTACATTAATGGTTTCTAAACTGAGACTAAAATTTTATGAATTTCATTAAATGTGTTCACTATTCCATTAAGCTTAATAGTTAAATGAACATTCCTTACTAAAAAAACCCACTAAAGTTCAAACTGGCATACAAAGAAACAAAATTATATCTTGCTTTGGTATGAAATTGCAAAAATTGGCCAATTTCCCATTACTGCTCATGTTTAGGGAATTTTTGACAGAAGTACCATCATCTCAAGGCCCAATTATCTTAACAAGTACAATTATTGCATATGGTTACTAGTTTACTAACAAATTTACCCCTAGCAAGCATCAGATTAGAAAATAAATAATTTTAGTATTAACCCATGCCAGCAATGTAACTGACTTAAGCCGCAGGTGTAAAATTGACAAATTCATCTTAAATACACTATTTTTCTGCATACTAGAATGTCTACCAGTTCTAGTTTTATACATTTTGACCCTTTCATTACATCCAAAACCTAAAACAAGAGTTTATTTAAATTATAGCACATTCTACTTAGCGCGGACCACTGCAGACCCCATAATTTCATACAATATTACATAATACCATATTTAGGCTGAAATTTGACCCCCCTTATAGGTTTTGGCTCTGATGAGCAATTAAAATGATAGTCTTGGTGATTTACCTTCTTTCAGTACCATTTTTATCAAAAGAAATAGAAGTTGATATACCTGTCTATGGCCTCTTCAAAAGAAGATGTTTTTGTTCAACAAATTAAATAAAATTTTTCCTGGTCTTAGATTTATGTTAGTCGAAACAAATTCTAAAATTTTGTTGAATTCCTTTCAGCGGTTTTCAAGAAATGCATGAAAACATACAAAGACATCACATGCGCATTAACATGAAAAATTAGCTTGGTGATCAAGAAATGCATTATTCCTTAATTTTTCAATTTCTTAGTTGCAGATGTAAATAGCAAGCTTGGCAATATACATCCAACACAAATGGACTTATTTCACACATAGAAAGGCACTAATTACATAATTTTATCATAAATTTTGCATCTTTTTAGTTACTTTCATATCCCCCCCCCCTTTTTACAAAGTGAGATACTGAGTACCTTCAAACTGTTGGGATAAGACTTTTATCTCTTGAAATACATTTCAATTAAGAAAAATAGTATGAAACTGTCCTAATTATGCACCTAGTACATCCTGAGAAAGTTTTTGAGTTCAAATTTAAATTTATTGATATTCAGTTGTACTATATTTTGGAGGTGTACATTAATGGTTTCTAAACTGAGACTAAAATTTTATGAATTTCATTAAATGTGTTCACTATTCCATTAAGCTTAATAGTTAAATGAACATTCCTTACTAAAAAAACCCACTAAAGTTCAAACTGGCATACAAAGAAACAAAATTATATCTTGCTTTGGTATGAAATTGCAAAAATTGGCCAATTTCCCATTACTGCTCATGTTTAGGGAATTTTTGACAGAAGTACCATCATCTCAAGGCCCAATTATCTTAACAAGTACAATTATTGCATATGGTTACTAGTTTACTAACAAATTTACCCCTAGCAAGCATCAGATTAGAAAATAAATAATTTTAGTATTAACCCATGCCAGCAATGTAACTGACTTAAGCCGCAGGTGTAAAATTGACAAATTCATCTTAAATACACTATTTTTCTGCATACTAGAATGTCTACCAGTTCTAGTTTTATACATTTTGACCCTTTCATTACATCCAAAACCTAAAACAAGAGTTTATTTAAATTATAGCACATTCTACTTAGCGCGGACCACTGCAGACCCCATAATTTCATACAATATTACATAATACCATATTTAGGCTGAAATTTGACCCCCCTTATAGGTTTTGGCTCTGATGAGCAATTAAAATGATAGTCTTGGTGATTTACCTTCTTTAAGTACCATTTTTATCAAAAGAAATAGAAGTTGATATACCTGTCTATGGCCTCTAAAGAAGATGTTTTTGTTCAACAAATTAAATAAAATTTTTCCTGGTCTTAGATTTATGTTAGTCGAAACAAATTCTAAAATTTTGTTGAATTCCTTTCAGCGGTTTTCAAGAAATGCATGAAAACATACAAAGACATCACATGCGCATTAACATGAAAAATTAGCTTGGTGATCAAGAAATGCATTATTCCTTAATTTTTCAATTTCTTAGTTGCAGATGTAAATAGCAAGCTTGGCAATATACATCCAACACAAATGGACTTATTTCACACATAGAAAGGCACTAATTACATAATTTTATCATAAATTTTGCATCTTTTTAGTTAATTTCATATCCCCCCCCCTTTTTACAAAGTGAGATACTGAGTACCTTCAAACTGTTGGGATAAGACTTTTATCTCTTGAAATACATTTCAATTAAGAAAAATAGTATGAAACTGTCCTAATTATGCACCTAGTACATCCTGAGAAAGTTTTTGAGTTCAAATTTAAATTTATTGATATTCAGTTGTACTATATTTTGGAGGTGTACATTAATGGTTTCTAAACTGAGACTAAAATTTTATGAATTTCATTAAATGTGTTCACTATTCCATTAAGCTTAATAGTTAAATGAACATTCCTTACTAAAAAAACCCACTAAAGTTCAAACTGGCATACAAAGAAACAAAATTATATCTTGCTTTGGTATGAAATTGCAAAAATTGGCCAATTTCCCATTACTGCTCATGTTTAGGGAATTTTTGACAGAAGTACCATCATCTCAAGGCCCAATTATCTTAACAAGTACAATTATTGCATATGGTTACTAGTTTACTAACAAATTTACCCCTAGCAAGCATCAGATTAGAAAATAAATAATTTTAGTATTAACCCATGCCAGCAATGTAACTGACTTAAGCCGCAGGTGTAAAATTGACAAATTCATCTTAAATACACTATTTTTCTGCATACTAGAATGTCTACCAGTTCTAGTTTTATACATTTTGACCCTTTCATTACATCCAAAACCTAAAACAAGAGTTTATTTAAATTATAGCACATTCTACTTAGCGCGGACCACTGCAGACCCCATAATTTCATACAATATTACATAATACCATATTTAGGCTGAAATTTGACCCCCCTTATAGGTTTTGGCTCTGATGAGCAATTAAAATGATAGTCTTGGTGATTTACCTTCTTTCAGTACCATTTTTATCAAAAGAAATAGAAGTTGATATACCTGTCTATGGCCTCTTCAGGTGTAGGACCACCATAGATTTTTTACTCTTCGGCTATATTAAAATTTGATAATTTTGACTTATCCTAGAAAATTTACCTTTGTTTCAAATTAAGTGACACTTCTGTCCCCTATAAAAATGCACTGGCTGAACATTCTGTCAAAATTTCACAATATGTTTCATTGCATATAAGAAAAAACGCTCAACCTGAAGTCCACGTGGTCTAAAAATCTACTTTCACTTTCTATTTCAGTCCAAAAATAGTGCTTGTCCCTAATTGACTCTTAACATTTTTATGTTCATTTAAAACCAATAAAACTTTATCCTCAAGTTTCCTAGAATATTCAGCTTTCCAAAAATACCAAATTTATTCTGGTATCATGTGCGGTTCAAATTCTATATGATGCAAGAGTGAACCTGTCTGTTGACTAGTACTACTTTTACGTACAACCTCTGGACTGGTTCCCGGTATTTGGTGGTCCTACACCTAAAGAAGATGTTTTTGTTCAACAAATTAAATAAAATTTTTCCTGGTCTTAGATTTATGTTAGTCGAAACAAATTCTAAAATTTTGTTGAATTCCTTTCAGCGGTTTTCAAGAAATGCATGAAAACATACAAAGACATCACATGCGCATTAACATGAAAAATTAGCTTGGTGATCAAGAAATGCATTATTCCTTAATTTTTCAATTTCTTAGTTGCAGATGTAAATAGCAAGCTTGGCAATATACATCCAACACAAATGGACTTATTTCACACATAGAAAGGCACTAATTACATAATTTTATCATAAATTTTGCATCTTTTTAGTTAATTTCATATCCCCCCCCCCTTTTTACAAAGTGAGATACTGAGTACCTTCAAACTGTTGGGATAAGACTTTTATCTCTTGAAATACATTTCAATTAAGAAAAATAGTATGAAACTGTCCTAATTATGCACCTAGTACATCCTGAGAAAGTTTTTGAGTTCAAATTTAAATTTATTGATATTCAGTTGTACTATATTTTGGAGGTGTACATTAATGGTTTCTAAACTGAGACTAAAATTTTATGAATTTCATTAAATGTGTTCACTATTCCATTAAGCTTAATAGTTAAATGAACATTCCTTACTAAAAAAACCCACTAAAGTTCAAACTGGCATACAAAGAAACAAAATTATATCTTGCTTTGGTATGAAATTGCAAAAATTGGCCAATTTCCCATTACTGCTCATGTTTAGGGAATTTTTGACAGAAGTACCATCATCTCAAGGCCCAATTATCTTAACAAGTACAATTATTGCATATGGTTACTAGTTTACTAACAAATTTACCCCTAGCAAGCATCAGATTAGAAAATAAATAATTTTAGTATTAACCCATGCCAGCAATGTAACTGACTTAAGCCGCAGGTGTAAAATTGACAAATTCATCTTAAATACACTATTTTTCTGCATACTAGAATGTCTACCAGTTCTAGTTTTATACATTTTGACCCTTTCATTACATCCAAAACCTAAAACAAGAGTTTATTTAAATTATAGCACATTCTACTTAGCGCGGACCACTGCAGACCCCATAATTTCATACAATATTACATAATACCATATTTAGGCTGAAATTTGACCCCCCTTATAGGTTTTGGCTCTGATGAGCAATTAAAATGATAGTCTTGGTGATTTACCTTCTTTCAGTACCATTTTTATCAAAAGAAATAGAAGTTGATATACCTGTCTATGGCCTCTTCATAAAGAAGATGTTTTTGTTCAACAAATTAAATAAAAATTTTCCTGGTCTTAGATTTATGTTAGTCGAAACAAATTCTAAAATTTTGTTGAATTCCTTTCAGCGGTTTTCAAGAAATGCATGAAAACATACAAAGACATCACATGCGCATTAACATGAAAAATTAGCTTGGTGATCAAGAAATGCATTATTCCTTAATTTTTCAATTTCTTAGTTGCAGATGTAAATAGCAAGCTTGGCAATATACATCCAACACAAATGGACTTATTTCACACATAGAAAGGCACTAATTACATAATTTTATCATAAATTTTGCATCTTTTTAGTTAATTTCATATCCCCCCCCCCTTTTTACAAAGTGAGATACTGAGTACCTTCAAACTGTTGGGATAAGACTTTTATCTCTTGAAATACATTTCAATTAAGAAAAATAGTATGAAACTGTCCTAATTATGCACCTAGTACATCCTGAGAAAGTTTTTGAGTTCAAATTTAAATTTATTGATATTCAGTTGTACTATATTTTGGAGGTGTACATTAATGGTTTCTAAACTGAGACTAAAATTTTATGAATTTCATTAAATGTGTTCACTATTCCATTAAGCTTAATAGTTAAATGAACATTCCTTACTAAAAAAACCCACTAAAGTTCAAACTGGCATACAAAGAAACAAAATTATATCTTGCTTTGGTATGAAATTGCAAAAATTGGCCAATTTCCCATTACTGCTCATGTTTAGGGAATTTTTGACAGAAGTACCATCATCTCAAGGCCCAATTATCTTAACAAGTACAATTATTGCATATGGTTACTAGTTTACTAACAAATTTACCCCTAGCAAGCATCAGATTAGAAAATAAATAATTTTAGTATTAACCCATGCCAGCAATGTAACTGACTTAAGCCGCAGGTGTAAAATTGACAAATTCATCTTAAATACACTATTTTTCTGCATACTAGAATGTCTACCAGTTCTAGTTTTATACATTTTGACCCTTTCATTACATCCAAAACCTAAAACAAGAGTTTATTTAAATTATAGCACATTCTACTTAGCGCGGACCACTGCAGACCCCATAATTTCATACAATATTACATAATACCATATTTAGGCTGAAATTTGACCCCCCTTATAGGTTTTGGCTCTGATGAGCAATTAAAATGATAGTCTTGGTGATTTACCTTCTTTCAGTACCATTTTTATCAAAAGAAATAGAAGTTGATATACCTGTCTATGGCCTCTTCAGGTGTAGGACCACCATAGATTTTTTACTCTTCGGCTATATTAAAATTTGATAATTTTGACTTATCCTAGAAAATTTACCTTTGTTTCAAATTAAGTGACACTTCTGTCCCCTATAAAAATGCACTGGCTGAACATTCTGTCAAAATTTCACAATATGTTTCATTGCATATAAGAAAAAACGCTCAACCTGAAGTCCACGTGGTCTAAAAATCTACTTTCACTTTCTATTTCAGTCCAAAAATAGTGCTTGTCCCTAATTGACTCTTAACATTTTTATGTTCATTTAAAACCAATAAAACTTTATCCTCAAGTTTCCTAGAATATTCAGCTTTCCAAAAATACCAAATTTATTCTGGTATCATGTGCGGTTCAAATTCTATATGATGCAAGAGTGAACCTGTCTGTTGACTAGTACTACTTTTACGTACAACCTCTGGACTGGTTCCCGGTATTTGGTGGTCCTACACCTAAAGAAGATGTTTTTGTTCAACAAATTAAATAAAATTTTTCCTGGTCTTAGATTTATGTTAGTCGAAACAAATTCTAAAATTTTGTTGAATTCCTTTCAGCGGTTTTCAAGAAATGCATGAAAACATACAAAGACATCACATGCGCATTAACATGAAAAATTAGCTTGGTGATCAAGAAATGCATTATTCCTTAATTTTTCAATTTCTTAGTTGCAGATGTAAATAGCAAGCTTGGCAATATACATCCAACACAAATGGACTTATTTCACACATAGAAAGGCACTAATTACATAATTTTATCATAAATTTTGCATCTTTTTAGTTAATTTCATATCCCCCCCCCCCTTTTTACAAAGTGAGATACTGAGTACCTTCAAACTGTTGGGATAAGACTTTTATCTCTTGAAATACATTTCAATTAAGAAAAATAGTATGAAACTGTCCTAATTATGCACCTAGTACATCCTGAGAAAGTTTTTGAGTTCAAATTTAAATTTATTGATATTCAGTTGTACTATATTTTGGAGGTGTACATTAATGGTTTCTAAACTGAGACTAAAATTTTATGAATTTCATTAAATGTGTTCACTATTCCATTAAGCTTAATAGTTAAATGAACATTCCTTACTAAAAAAACCCACTAAAGTTCAAACTGGCATACAAAGAAACAAAATTATATCTTGCTTTGGTATGAAATTGCAAAAATTGGCCAATTTCCCATTACTGCTCATGTTTAGGGAATTTTTGACAGAAGTACCATCATCTCAAGGCCCAATTATCTTAACAAGTACAATTATTGCATATGGTTACTAGTTTACTAACAAATTTACCCATAGCAAGCATCAGATTAGAAAATAAATAATTTTAGTATTAACCCATGCCAGCAATGTAACTGACTTAAGCCGCAGGTGTAAAATTGACAAATTCATCTTAAATACACTATTTTTCTGCATACTAGAATGTCTACCAGTTCTAGTTTTATACATTTTGACCCTTTCATTACATCCAAAACCTAAAACAAGAGTTTATTTAAATTATAGCACATTCTACTTAGCGCGGACCACTGCAGACCCCATAATTTCATACAATATTACATAATACCATATTTAGGCTGAAATTTGACCCCCCTTATAGGTTTTGGCTCTGATGAGCAATTAAAATGATAGTCTTGGTGATTTACCTTCTTTCAGTACCATTTTTATCAAAAGAAATAGAAGTTGATATACCTGTCTATGGCCTCTTCAGGTGTAGGACCACCATAGATTTTTTACTCTTCGGCTATATTAAAATTTGATAATTTTGACTTATCCTAGAAAATTTACCTTTGTTTCAAATTAAGTGACACTTCTGTCCCCTATAAAAATGCACTGGCTGAACATTCTGTCAAAATTTCACAATATGTTTCATTGCATATAAGAAAAAACGCTCAACCTGAAGTCCACGTGGTCTAAAAATCTACTTTCACTTTCTATTTCAGTCCAAAAATAGTGCTTGTCCCTAATTGACTCTTAACATTTTTATGTTCATTTAAAACCAATAAAACTTTATCCTCAAGTTTCCTAGAATATTCAGCTTTCCAAAAATACCAAATTTATTCTGGTATCATGTGCGGTTCAAATTCTATATGATGCAAGAGTGAACCTGTCTGTTGACTAGTACTACTTTTACGTACAACCTCTGGACTGGTTCCCGGTATTTGGTGGTCCTACACCTAAAGAAGATGTTTTTGTTCAACAAATTAAATAAAATTTTTCCTGGTCTTAGATTTATGTTAGTCGAAACAAATTCTAAAATTTTGTTGAATTCCTTTCAGCGGTTTTCAAGAAATGCATGAAAACATACAAAGACATCACATGCGCATTAACATGAAAAATTAGCTTGGTGATCAAGAAATGCATTATTCCTTAATTTTTCAATTTCTTAGTTGCAGATGTAAATAGCAAGCTTGGCAATATACATCCAACACAAATGGACTTATTTCACACATAGAAAGGCACTAATTACATAATTTTATCATAAATTTTGCATCTTTTTAGTTAATTTCATATCCCCCCCCCCTTTTTACAAAGTGAGATACTGAGTACCTTCAAACTGTTGGGATAAGACTTTTATCTCTTGAAATACATTTCAATTAAGAAAAATAGTATGAAACTGTCCTAATTATGCACCTAGTACATCCTGAGAAAGTTTTTGAGTTCAAATTTAAATTTATTGATATTCAGTTGTACTATATTTTGGAGGTGTACATTAATGGTTTCTAAACTGAGACTAAAATTTTATGAATTTCATTAAATGTGTTCACTATTCCATTAAGCTTAATAGTTAAATGAACATTCCTTACTAAAAAAAACCACTAAAGTTCAAACTGGCATACAAAGAAACAAAATTATATCTTGCTTTGGTATGAAATTGCAAAAATTGGCCAATTTCCCATTACTGCTCATGTTTAGGGAATTTTTGACAGAAGTACCATCATCTCAAGGCCCAATTATCTTAACAAGTACAATTATTGCATATGGTTACTAGTTTGCTAACAAATTTACCCCTAGCAAGCATCAGATTAGAAAATAAATAATTTTAGTATTAACCCATGCCAGCAATGTAACTGACTTAAGCCGCAGGTGTAAAATTGACAAATTCATCTTAAATACACTATTTTTCTGCATACTAGAATGTCTACCAGTTCTAGTTTTATACATTTTGACCCTTTCATTACATCCAAAACCTAAAACAAGAGTTTATTTAAATTATAGCACATTCTACTTAGCGCGGACCACTGCAGACCCCATAATTTCATACAATATTACATAATACCATATTTAGGCTGAAATTTGACCCCCCTTATAGGTTTTGGCTCTGATGAGCAATTAAAATGATAGTCTTGGTGATTTACCTTCTTTCAGTACCATTTTTATCAAAAGAAATAGAAGTTGATATACCTGTCTATGGCCTCTTCATAAAGAAGATGTTTTTGTTCAACAAATTAAATAAAATTTTTCCTGGTCTTAGATTTATGTTAGTCGAAACAAATTCTAAAATTTTGTTGAATTCCTTTCAGCGGTTTTCAAGAAATGCATGAAAACATACAAAGACATCACATGCGCATTAACATGAAAAATTAGCTTGGTGATCAAGAAATGCATTATTCCTTAATTTTTCAATTTCTTAGTTGCAGATGTAAATAGCAAGCTTGGCAATATACATCCAACACAAATGGACTTATTTCACACATAGAAAGGCACTAATTACATAATTTTATCATAAATTTTGCATCTTTTTAGTTAATTTCATATCCCCCCCCCTTTTTACAAAGTGAGATACTGAGTACCTTCAAACTGTTGGGATAAGACTTTTATCTCTTGAAATACATTTCAATTAAGAAAAATAGTATGAAACTGTCCTAATTATGCACCTAGTACATCCTGAGAAAGTTTTTGAGTTCAAATTTAAATTTATTGATATTCAGTTGTACTATATTTTGGAGGTGTACATTAATGGTTTCTAAACTGAGACTAAAATTTTATGAATTTCATTAAATGTGTTCACTATTCCATTAAGCTTAATAGTTAAATGAACATTCCTTACTAAAAAAACCCACTAAAGTTCAAACTGGCATACAAAGAAACAAAATTATATCTTGCTTTGGTATGAAATTGCAAAAATTGGCCAATTTCCCATTACTGCTCATGTTTAGGGAATTTTTGACAGAAGTACCATCATCTCAAGGCCCAATTATCTTAACAAGTACAATTATTGCATATGGTTACTAGTTTACTAACAAATTTACCCCTAGCAAGCATCAGATTAGAAAATAAATAATTTTAGTATTAACCCATGCCAGCAATGTAACTGACTTATTCATCTTAAATACACTATTTTTCTGCATACTAGAATGTCTACCAGTTCTAGTTTTATACATTTTGACCCTTTCATTACATCCAAAACCTACAACAAGAGTTTAATTAAATTATAGCACATTCTACTTAGCGCGGACCACTGCAGACCCCATAATTTCATACAATATTACATAATACCATATTTAGGCTGAAATTTGACCCCCCTTATAGGTTTTGGCTCTGATGAGCAATTAAAATGATAGTCTTGGTGATTTACCTTCTTTCAGTACCATTTTTATCAAAAGAAATAGAAGTTGATATACCTGTCTATGGCCTCTTCAGGTGTAGGACCACCATAGATTTTTTACTCTTCGGCTATATTAAAATTTGATAATTTTGACTTATCCTAGAAAATTTACCTTTGTTTCAAATTAAGTGACACTTCTGTCCCCTATAAAAATGCACTGGCTGAACATTCTGTCAAAATTTCACAATATGTTTCATTGCATATAAGAAAAAACGCTCAACCTGAAGTCCACGTGGTCTAAAAATCTACTTTCACTTTCTATTTCAGTCCAAAAATAGTGCTTGTCCCTAATTGACTCTTAACATTTTTATGTTCATTTAAAACCAATAAAACTTTATCCTCAAGTTTCCTAGAATATTCAGCTTTCCAAAAATACCAAATTTATTCTGGTATCATGTGCGGTTCAAATTCTATATGATGCAAGAGTGAACCTGTCTGTTGACTAGTACTACTTTTACGTACAACCTCTGGACTGGTTCCCGGTATTTGGTGGTCCTACACCTAAAGAAGATGTTTTTGTTCAACAAATTAAATAAAATTTTTCCTGGTCTTAGATTTATGTTAGTCGAAACAAATTCTAAAATTTTGTTGAATTCCTTTCAGCGGTTTTCAAGAAATGCATGAAAACATACAAAGACATCACATGCGCATTAACATGAAAAATTAGCTTGGTGATCAAGAAATGCATTATTCCTTAATTTTTCAATTTCTTAGTTGCAGATGTAAATAGCAAGCTTGGCAATATACATCCAACACAAATGGACTTATTTCACACATAGAAAGGCACTAATTACATAATTTTATCATAAATTTTGCATCTTTTTAGTTAATTTCATATCCCCCCCCCCCTTTTTACAAAGTGAGATACTGAGTACCTTCAAACTGTTGGGATAAGACTTTTATCTCTTGAAATACATTTCAATTAAGAAAAATAGTATGAAACTGTCCTAATTATGCACCTAGTACATCCTGAGAAAGTTTTTGAGTTCAAATTTAAATTTATTGATATTCAGTTGTACTATATTTTGGAGGTGTACATTAATGGTTTCTAAACTGAGACTAAAATTTTATGAATTTCATTAAATGTGTTCACTATTCCATTAAGCTTAATAGTTAAATGAACATTCCTTACTAAAAAAACCCACTAAAGTTCAAACTGGCATACAAAGAAACAAAATTATATCTTGCTTTGGTATGAAATTGCAAAAATTGGCCAATTTCCCATTACTGCTCATGTTTAGGGAATTTTTGACAGAAGTACCATCATCTCAAGGCCCAATTATCTTAACAAGTACAATTATTGCATATGGTTACTAGTTTACTAACAAATTTACCCCTAGCAAGCATCAGATTAGAAAATAAATAATTTTAGTATTAACCCATGCCAGCAATGTAACTGACTTAAGCCGCAGGTGTAAAATTGACAAATTCATCTTAAATACACTATTTTTCTGCATACTAGAATGTCTACCAGTTCTAGTTTTATACATTTTGACCCTTTCATTACATCCAAAACCTAAAACAAGAGTTTATTTAAATTATAGCACATTCTACTTAGCGCGGACCACTGCAGACCCCATAATTTCATACAATATTACATAATACCATATTTAGGCTGAAATTTGACCCCCCTTATAGGTTTTGGCTCTGATGAGCAATTAAAATGATAGTCTTGGTGATTTACCTTCTTTCAGTACCATTTTTATCAAAAGAAATAGAAGTTGATATACCTGTCTATGGCCTCTTCAGGTGTAGGACCACCATAGATTTTTTACTCTTCGGCTATATTAAAATTTGATAATTTTGACTTATCCTAGAAAATTTACCTTTGTTTCAAATTAAGTGACACTTCTGTCCCCTATAAAAATGCACTGGCTGAACATTCTGTCAAAATTTCACAATATGTTTCATTGCATATAAGAAAAAACGCTCAACCTGAAGTCCACGTGGTCTAAAAATCTACTTTCACTTTCTATTTCAGTCCAAAAATAGTGCTTGTCCCTAATTGACTCTTAACATTTTTATGTTCATTTAAAACCAATAAAACTTTATCCTCAAGTTTCCTAGAATATTCAGCTTTCCAAAAATACCAAATTTATTCTGGTATCATGTGCGGTTCAAATTCTATATGATGCAAGAGTGAACCTGTCTGTTGACTAGTACTACTTTTACGTACAACCTCTGGACTGGTTCCCGGTATTTGGTGGTCCTACACCTAAATAAGATGTTTTTGTTCAACAAATTAAATAAAATTTTTCCTGGTCTTAGATTTATGTTAGTCGAAACAAATTCTAAAATTTTGTTGAATTCCTTTCAGCGGTTTTCAAGAAATGCATGAAAACATACAAAGACATCACATGCGCATTAACATGAAAAATTAGCTTGGTGATCAAGAAATGCATTATTCCTTAATTTTTCAATTTCTTAGTTGCAGATGTAAATAGCAAGCTTGGCAATATACATCCAACACAAATGGACTTATTTCACACATAGAAAGGCACTAATTACATAATTTTATCATAAATTTTGCATCTTTTTAGTTAATTTCATATCCCCCCCCCCCTTTTTACAAAGTGAGATACTGAGTACCTTCAAACTGTTGGGATAAGACTTTTATCTCTTGAAATACATTTCAATTAAGAAAAATAGTATGAAACTGTCCTAATTATGCACCTAGTACATCCTGAGAAAGTTTTTGAGTTCAAATTTAAATTTATTGATATTCAGTTGTACTATATTTTGGAGGTGTACATTAATGGTTTCTAAACTGAGACTAAAATTTTATGAATTTCATTAAATGTGTTCACTATTCCATTAAGCTTAATAGTTAAATGAACATTCCTTACTAAAAAAACCCACTAAAGTTCAAACTGGCATACAAAGAAACAAAATTATATCTTGCTTTGGTATGAAATTGCAAAAATTGGCCAATTTCCCATTACTGCTCATGTTTAGGGAATTTTTGACAGAAGTACCATCATCTCAAGGCCCAATTATCTTAACAAGTACAATTATTGCATATGGTTACTAGTTTACTAACAAATTTACCCCTAGCAAGCATCAGATTAGAAAATAAATAATTTTAGTATTAACCCATGCCAGCAATGTAACTGACTTAAGCCGCAGGTGTAAAATTGACAAATTCATCTTAAATACACTATTTTTCTGCATACTAGAATGTCTACCAGTTCTAGTTTTATACATTTTGACCCTTTCATTACATCCAAAACCTAAAACAAGAGTTTATTTAAATTATAGCACATTCTACTTAGCGCGGACCACTGCAGACCCCATAATTTCATACAATATTACATAATACCATATTTAGGCTGAAATTTGACCCCCCTTATAGGTTTTGGCTCTGATGAGCAATTAAAATGATAGTCTTGGTGATTTACCTTCTTTCAGTACCATTTTTATCAAAAGAAATAGAAGTTGATTAACCTGTCTATGGCCTCTTCAAAGAAGATGTTTTTGTTCAACAAATTAAATAAAATTTTTCCTGGTCTTAGATTTATGTTAGTCGAAACAAATTCTAAAATTTTGTTGAATTCCTTTCAGCGGTTTTCAAGAAATGCATGAAAACATACAAAGACATCACATGCGCATTAACATGAAAAATTAGCTTGGTGATCAAGAAATGCATTATTCCTTAATTTTTCAATTTCTTAGTTGCAGATGTAAATAGCAAGCTTGGCAATATACATCCAACACAAATGGACTTATTTCACACATAGAAAGGCACTAATTACATAATTTTATCATAAATTTTGCATCTTTTTAGTTAATTTCATATCCCCCCCCCCTTTTTACAAAGTGAGATACTGAGTACCTTCAAACTGTTGGGATAAGACTTTTATCTCTTGAAATACATTTCAATTAAGAAAAATAGTATGAAACTGTCCTAATTATGCACCTAGTACATCCTGAGAAAGTTTTTGAGTTCAAATTTAAATTTATTGATATTCAGTTGTACTATATTTTGGAGGTGTACATTAATGGTTTCTAAACTGAGACTAAAATTTTATGAATTTCATTAAATGTGTTCACTATTCCATTAAGCTTAATAGTTAAATGAACATTCCTTACTAAAAAAACCCACTAAAGTTCAAACTGGCATACAAAGAAACAAAATTATATCTTGCTTTGGTATGAAATTGCAAAAATTGGCCAATTTCCCATTACTGCTCATGTTTAGGGAATTTTTGACAGAAGTACCATCATCTCAAGGCCCAATTATCTTAACAAGTACAATTATTGCATATGGTTACTAGTTTACTAACAAATTTACCCCTAGCAAGCATCAGATTAGAAAATAAATAATTTTAGTATTAACCCATGCCAGCAATGTAACTGACTTAAGCCGCAGGTGTAAAATTGACAAATTCATCTTAAATACACTATTTTTCTGCATACTAGAATGTCTACCAGTTCTAGTTTTATACATTTTGACCCTTTCATTACATCCAAAACCTAAAACAAGAGTTTATTTAAATTATAGCACATTCTACTTAGCGCGGACCACTGCAGACCCCATAATTTCATACAATATTACATAATACCATATTTAGGCTGAAATTTGACCCCCCTTATAGGTTTTGGCTCTGATGAGCAATTAAAATGATAGTCTTGGTGATTTACCTTCTTTCAGTACCATTTTTATCAAAAGAAATAGAAGTTGATATACCTGTCTATGGCCTCTTCAGGTGTAGGACCACCATAGATTTTTTACTCTTCGGCTATATTAAAATTTGATAATTTTGACTTATCCTAGAAAATTTACCTTTGTTTCAAATTAAGTGACACTTCTGTCCCCTATAAAAATGCACTGGCTGAACATTCTGTCAAAATTTCACAATATGTTTCATTGCATATAAGAAAAAACGCTCAACCTGAAGTCCACGTGGTCTAAAAATCTACTTTCACTTTCTATTTCAGTCCAAAAATAGTGCTTGTCCCTAATTGACTCTTAACATTTTTATGTTCATTTAAAACCAATAAAACTTTATCCTCAAGTTTCCTAGAATATTCAGCTTTCCAAAAATACCAAATTTATTCTGGTATCATGTGCGGTTCAAATTCTATATGATGCAAGAGTGAACCTGTCTGTTGACTAGTACTACTTTTACGTACAACCTCTGGACTGGTTCCCGGTATTTGGTGGTCCTACACCTAAAGAAGATGTTTTTGTTCAACAAATTAAATAAAATTTTTCCTGGTCTTAGATTTATGTTAGTCGAAACAAATTCTAAAATTTTGTTGAATTCCTTTCAGCGGTTTTCAAGAAATGCATGAAAACATACAAAGACATCACATGCGCATTAACATGAAAAATTAGCTTGGTGATCAAGAAATGCATTATTCCTTAATTTTTCAATTTCTTAGTTGCAGATGTAAATAGCAAGCTTGGCAATATACATCCAACACAAATGGACTTATTTCACACATAGAAAGGCACTAATTACATAATTTTATCATAAATTTTGCATCTTTTTAGTTAATTTCATATCCCCCCCCCCTTTTTACAAAGTGAGATACTGAGTACCTTCAAACTGTTGGGATAAGACTTTTATCTCTTGAAATACATTTCAATTAAGAAAAATAGTATGAAACTGTCCTAATTATGCACCTAGTACATCCTAAGAAAGTTTTTGAGTTCAAATTTAAATTTATTGATATTCAGTTGTACTATATTTTGGAGGTGTACATTAATGGTTTCTAAACTGAGACTAAAATTTTATGAATTTCATTAAATGTGTTCACTATTCCATTAAGCTTAATAGTTAAATGAACATTCCTTACTAAAAAAACCCACTAAAGTTCAAACTGGCATACAAAGAAACAAAATTATATCTTGCTTTGGTATGAAATTGCAAAAATTGGCCAATTTCCCATTACTGCTCATGTTTAGGGAATTTTTGACAGAAGTACCATCATCTCAAGGCCCAATTATCTTAACAAGTACAATTATTGCATATGGTTACTAGTTTACTAACAAATTTACCCCTAGCAAGCATCAGATTAGAAAATAAATAATTTTAGTATTAACCCATGCCAGCAATGTAACTGACTTAAGCCGCAGGTGTAAAATTGACAAATTCATCTTAAATACACTATTTTTCTGCATACTAGAATGTCTACCAGTTCTAGTTTTATACATTTTGACCCTTTCATTACATCCAAAACCTAAAACAAGAGTTTATTTAAATTATAGCACATTCTACTTAGCGCGGACCACTGCAGACCCCATAATTTCATACAATATTACATAATACCATATTTAGGCTGAAATTTGACCCCCCTTATAGGTTTTGGCTCTGATGAGCAATTAAAATGATAGTCTTGGTGATTTACCTTCTTTCAGTACCATTTTTATCAAAAGAAATAGAAGTTGATATACCTGTCTATGGCCTCTTCAGGTGTAGGACCACCATAGATTTTTTACTCTTCGGCTATATTAAAATTTGATAATTTTGACTTATCCTAGAAAATTTACCTTTGTTTCAAATTAAGTGACACTTCTGTCCCCTATAAAAATGCACTGGCTGAACATTCTGTCAAAATTTCACAATATGTTTCATTGCATATAAGAAAAAACGCTCAACCTGAAGTCCACGTGGTCTAAAAATCTACTTTCACTTTCTATTTCAGTCCAAAAATAGTGCTTGTCCCTAATTGACTCTTAACATTTTTATGTTCATTTAAAACCAATAAAACTTTATCCTCAAGTTTCCTAGAATATTCAGCTTTCCAAAAATACCAAATTTATTCTGGTATCATGTGCGGTTCAAATTCTATATGATGCAAGAGTGAACCTGTCTGTTGACTAGTACTACTTTTACGTACAACCTCTGGACTGGTTCCCGGTATTTGGTGGTCCTACACCTAAAGAAGATGTTTTTGTTCAACAAATTAAATAAAATTTTTCCTGGTCTTAGATTTATGTTAGTCGAAACAAATTCTAAAATTTTGTTGAATTCCTTTCAGCGGTTTTCAAGAAATGCATGAAAACATACAAAGACATCACATGCGCATTAACATGAAAAATTAGCTTGGTGATCAAGAAATGCATTATTCCTTAATTTTTCAATTTCTTAGTTGCAGATGTAAATAGCAAGCTTGGCAATATACATCCAACACAAATGGACTTATTTCACACATAGAAAGGCACTAATTACATAATTTTATCATAAATTTTGCATCTTTTTAGTTAATTTCATATCCCCCCCCCCCTTTTTACAAAGTGAGATACTGAGTACCTTCAAACTGTTGGGATAAGACTTTTATCTCTTGAAATACATTTCAATTAAGAAAAATAGTATGAAACTGTCCTAATTATGCACCTAGTACATCCTGAGAAAGTTTTTGAGTTCAAATTTAAATTTATTGATATTCAGTTGTACTATATTTTGGAGGTGTACATTAATGGTTTCTAAACTGAGACTAAAATTTTATGAATTTCATTAAATGTGTTCACTATTCCATTAAGCTTAATAGTTAAATGAACATTCCTTACTAAAAAAACCCACTAAAGTTCAAACTGGCATACAAAGAAACAAAATTATATCTTGCTTTGGTATGAAATTGCAAAAATTGGCCAATTTCCCATTACTGCTCATGTTTAGGGAATTTTTGACAGAAGTACCATCATCTCAAGGCCCAATTATCTTAACAAGTACAATTATTGCATATGGTTACTAGTTTACTAACAAATTTACCCCTAGCAAGCATCAGATTAGAAAATAAATAATTTTAGTATTAACCCATGCCAGCAATGTAACTGACTTAAGCCGCAGGTGTAAAATTGACAAATTCATCTTAAATACACTATTTTTCTGCATACTAGAATGTCTACCAGTTCTAGTTTTATACATTTTGACCCTTTCATTACATCCAAAACCTAAAACAAGAGTTTATTTAAATTATAGCACATTCTACTTAGCGCGGACCACTGCAGACCCCATAATTTCATACAATATTACATAATACCATATTTAGGCTGAAATTTGACCCCCCTTATAGGTTTTGGCTCTGATGAGCAATTAAAATGATAGTCTTGGTGATTTACCTTCTTTCAGTACCATTTTTATCAAAAGAAATAGAAGTTGATATACCTGTCTATGGCCTCTTCAGGTGTAGGACCACCATAGATTTTTTACTCTTCGGCTATATTAAAATTTGATAATTTTGACTTATCCTAGAAAATTTACCTTTGTTTCAAATTAAGTGACACTTCTGTCCCCTATAAAAATGCACTGGCTGAACATTCTGTCAAAATTTCACAATATGTTTCATTGCATATAAGAAAAAACGCTCAACCTGAAGTCCACGTGGTCTAAAAATCTACTTTCACTTTCTATTTCAGTCCAAAAATAGTGCTTGTCCCTAATTGACTCTTAACATTTTTATGTTCATTTAAAACCAATAAAACTTTATCCTCAAGTTTCCTAGAATATTCAGCTTTCCAAAAATACCAAATTTATTCTGGTATCATGTGCGGTTCAAATTCTATATGATGCAAGAGTGAACCTGTCTGTTGACTAGTACTACTTTTACGTACAACCTCTGGACTGGTTCCCGGTATTTGGTGGTCCTACACCTAAAGAAGATGTTTTTGTTCAACAAATTAAATAAAATTTTTCCTGGTCTTAGATTTATGTTAGTCGAAACAAATTCTAAAATTTTGTTGAATTCCTTTCAGCGGTTTTCAAGAAATGCATGAAAACATACAAAGACATCACATGCGCATTAACATGAAAAATTAGCTTGGTGATCAAGAAATGCATTATTCCTTAATTTTTCAATTTCTTAGTTGCAGATGTAAATAGCAAGCTTGGCAATATACATCCAACACAAATGGACTTATTTCACACATAGAAAGGCACTAATTACATAATTTTATCATAAATTTTGCATCTTTTTAGTTAATTTCATATCCCCCCCCCCCTTTTTACAAAGTGAGATACTGAGTACCTTCAAACTGTTGGGATAAGACTTTTATCTCTTGAAATACATTTCAATTAAGAAAAATAGTATGAAACTGTCCTAATTATGCACCTAGTACATCCTGAGAAAGTTTTTGAGTTCAAATTTAAATTTATTGATATTCAGTTGTACTATATTTTGGAGGTGTACATTAATGGTTTCTAAACTGAGACTAAAATTTTATGAATTTCATTAAATGTGTTCACTATTCCATTAAGCTTAATAGTTAAATGAACATTCCTTACTAAAAAAACCCACTAAAGTTCAAACTGGCATACAAAGAAACAAAATTATATCTTGCTTTGGTATGAAATTGCAAAAATTGGCCAATTTCCCATTACTGCTCATGTTTAGGGAATTTTTGACAGAAGTACCATCATCTCAAGGCCCAATTATCTTAACAAGTACAATTATTGCATATGGTTACTAGTTTACTAACAAATTTACCCCTAGCAAGCATCAGATTAGAAAATAAATAATTTTAGTATTAACCCATGCCAGCAATGTAACTGACTTAAGCCGCAGGTGTAAAATTGACAAATTCATCTTAAATACACTATTTTTCTGCATACTAGAATGTCTACCAGTTCTAGTTTTATACATTTTGACCCTTTCATTACATCCAAAACCTAAAACAAGAGTTTATTTAAATTATAGCACATTCTACTTAGCGCGGACCACTGCAGACCCCATAATTTCATACAATATTACATAATACCATATTTAGGCTGAAATTTGACCCCCCTTATAGGTTTTGGCTCTGATGAGCAATTAAAATGATAGTCTTGGTGATTTACCTTCTTTCAGTACCATTTTTATCAAAAGAAATAGAAGTTGATATACCTGTCTATGGCCTCTTCAGAAGATGTTTTTGTTCAACAAATTAAATAAAATTTTTCCTGGTCTTAGATTTATGTTAGTCGAAACAAATTCTAAAATTTTGTTGAATTCCTTTCAGCGGTTTTCAAGAAATGCATGAAAACATACAAAGACATCACATGCGCATTAACATGAAAAATTAGCTTGGTGATCAAGAAATGCATTATTCCTTAATTTTTCAATTTCTTAGTTGCAGATGTAAATAGCAAGCTTGGCAATATACATCCAACACAAATGGACTTATTTCACACATAGAAAGGCACTAATTACATAATTTTATCATAAATTTTGCATCTTTTTAGTTAATTTCATATCCCCCCCCCCCTTTTTACAAAGTGAGATACTGAGTACCTTCAAACTGTTGGGATAAGACTTTTATCTCTTGAAATACATTTCAATTAAGAAAAATAGTATGAAACTGTCCTAATTATGCACCTAGTACATCCTGAGAAAGTTTTTGAGTTCAAATTTAAATTTATTGATATTCAGTTGTACTATATTTTGGAGGTGTACATTAATGGTTTCTAAACTGAGACTAAAATTTTATGAATTTCATTAAATGTGTTCACTATTCCATTAAGCTTAATAGTTAAATGAACATTCCTTACTAAAAAAACCCACTAAAGTTCAAACTGGCATACAAAGAAACAAAATTATATCTTGCTTTGGTATGAAATTGCAAAAATTGGCCAATTTCCCATTACTGCTCATGTTTAGGGAATTTTTGACAGAAGTACCATCATCTCAAGGCCCAATTATCTTAACAAGTACAATTATTGCATATGGTTACTAGTTTACTAACAAATTTACCCCTAGCAAGCATCAGATTAGAAAATAAATAATTTTAGTATTAACCCATGCCAGCAATGTAACTGACTTAAGCCGCAGGTGTAAAATTGACAAATTCATCTTAAATACACTATTTTTCTGCATACTAGAATGTCTACCAGTTCTAGTTTTATACATTTTGACCCTTTCATTACATCCAAAACCTAAAACAAGAGTTTATTTAAATTATAGCACATTCTACTTAGCGCGGACCACTGCAGACCCCATAATTTCATACAATATTACATAATACCATATTTAGGCTGAAATTTGACCCCCCTTATAGGTTTTGGCTCTGATGAGCAATTAAAATGATAGTCTTGGTGATTTACCTTCTTTCAGTACCATTTTTATCAAAAGAAATAGAAGTTGATATACCTGTCTATGGCCTCTTCAGGTGTAGGACCACCATAGATTTTTTACTCTTCGGCTATATTAAAATTTGATAATTTTGACTTATCCTAGAAAATTTACCTTTGTTTCAAATTAAGTGACACTTCTGTCCCCTATAAAAATGCACTGGCTGAACATTCTGTCAAAATTTCACAATATGTTTCATTGCATATAAGAAAAAACGCTCAACCTGAAGTCCACGTGGTCTAAAAATCTACTTTCACTTTCTATTTCAGTCCAAAAATAGTGCTTGTCCCTAATTGACTCTTAACATTTTTATGTTCATTTAAAACCAATAAAACTTTATCCTCAAGTTTCCTAGAATATTCAGCTTTCCAAAAATACCAAATTTATTCTGGTATCATGTGCGGTTCAAATTCTATATGATGCAAGAGTGAACCTGTCTGTTGACTAGTACTACTTTTACGTACAACCTCTGGACTGGTTCCCGGTATTTGGTGGTCCTACACCTAAAGAAGATGTTTTTGTTCAACAAATTAAATAAAATTTTTCCTGGTCTTAGATTTATGTTAGTCGAAACAAATTCTAAAATTTTGTTGAATTCCTTTCAGCGGTTTTCAAGAAATGCATGAAAACATACAAAGACATCACATGCGCATTAACATGAAAAATTAGCTTGGTGATCAAGAAATGCATTATTCCTTAATTTTTCAATTTCTTAGTTGCAGATGTAAATAGCAAGCTTGGCAATATACATCCAACACAAATGGACTTATTTCACACATAGAAAGGCACTAATTACATAATTTTATCATAAATTTTGCATCTTTTTAGTTAATTTCATATCCCCCCCCCCTTTTTACAAAGTGAGATACTGAGTACCTTCAAACTGTTGGGATAAGACTTTTATCTCTTGAAATACATTTCAATTAAGAAAAATAGTATGAAACTGTCCTAATTATGCACCTAGTACATCCTGAGAAAGTTTTTGAGTTCAAATTTAAATTTATTGATATTCAGTTGTACTATATTTTGGAGGTGTACATTAATGGTTTCTAAACTGAGACTAAAATTTTATGAATTTCATTAAATGTGTTCACTATTCCATTAAGCTTAATAGTTAAATGAACATTCCTTACTAAAAAAACCCACTAAAGTTCAAACTGGCATACAAAGAAACAAAATTATATCTTGCTTTGGTATGAAATTGCAAAAATTGGCCAATTTCCCATTACTGCTCATGTTTAGGGAATTTTTGACAGAAGTACCATCATCTCAAGGCCCAATTATCTTAACAAGTACAATTATTGCATATGGTTACTAGTTTACTAACAAATTTACCCCTAGCAAGCATCAGATTAGAAAATAAATAATTTTAGTATTAACCCATGCCAGCAATGTAACTGACTTAAGCCGCAGGTGTAAAATTGACAAATTCATCTTAAATACACTATTTTTCTGCATACTAGAATGTCTACCAGTTCTAGTTTTATACATTTTGACCCTTTCATTACATCCAAAACCTAAAACAAGAGTTTATTTAAATTATAGCACATTCTACTTAGCGCGGACCACTGCAGACCCCATAATTTCATACAATATTACATAATACCATATTTAGGCTGAAATTTGACCCCCCTTATAGGTTTTGGCTCTGATGAGCAATTAAAATGATAGTCTTGGTGATTTACCTTCTTTCAGTACCATTTTTATCAAAAGAAATAGAAGTTGATATACCTGTCTATGGCCTCTTCAGGTGTAGGACCACCATAGATTTTTTACTCTTCGGCTATATTAAAATTTGATAATTTTGACTTATCCTAGAAAATTTACCTTTGTTTCAAATTAAGTGACACTTCTGTCCCCTATAAAAATGCACTGGCTGAACATTCTGTCAAAATTTCACAATATGTTTCATTGCATATAAGAAAAAACGCTCAACCTGAAGTCCACGTGGTCTAAAAATCTACTTTCACTTTCTATTTCAGTCCAAAAATAGTGCTTGTCCCTAATTGACTCTTAACATTTTTATGTTCATTTAAAACCAATAAAACTTTATCCTCAAGTTTCCTAGAATATTCAGCTTTCCAAAAATACCAAATTTATTCTGGTATCATGTGCGGTTCAAATTCTATATGATGCAAGAGTGAACCTGTCTGTTGACTAGTACTACTTTTACGTACAACCTCTGGACTGGTTCCCGGTATTTGGTGGTCCTACACCTAAAGAAGATGTTTTTGTTCAACAAATTAAATAAAATTTTTCCTGGTCTTAGATTTATGTTAGTCGAAACAAATTCTAAAATTTTGTTGAATTCCTTTCAGCGGTTTTCAAGAAATGCATGAAAACATACAAAGACATCACATGCGCATTAACATGAAAAATTAGCTTGGTGATCAAGAAATGCATTATTCCTTAATTTTTCAATTTCTTAGTTGCAGATGTAAATAGCAAGCTTGGCAATATACATCCAACACAAATGGACTTATTTCACACATAGAAAGGCACTAATTACATAATTTTATCATAAATTTTGCATCTTTTTAGTTAATTTCATATCCCCCCCCCCCCCTTTTTACAAAGTGAGATACTGAGTACCTTCAAACTGTTGGGATAAGACTTTTATCTCTTGAAATACATTTCAATTAAGAAAAATAGTATGAAACTGTCCTAATTATGCACCTAGTACATCCTGAGAAAGTTTTTGAGTTCAAATTTAAATTTATTGATATTCAGTTGTACTATATTTTGGAGGTGTACATTAATGGTTTCTAAACTGAGACTAAAATTTTATGAATTTCATTAAATGTGTTCACTATTCCATTAAGCTTAATAGTTAAATGAACATTCCTTACTAAAAAAACCCACTAAAGTTCAAACTGGCATACAAAGAAACAAAATTATATCTTGCTTTGGTATGAAATTGCAAAAATTGGCCAATTTCCCATTACTGCTCATGTTTAGGGAATTTTTGACAGAAGTACCATCATCTCAAGGCCCAATTATCTTAACAAGTACAATTATTGCATATGGTTACTAGTTTACTAACAAATTTACCCCTAGCAAGCATCAGATTAGAAAATAAATAATTTTAGTATTAACCCATGCCAGCAATGTAACTGACTTAAGCCGCAGGTGTAAAATTGACAAATTCATCTTAAATACACTATTTTTCTGCATACTAGAATGTCTACCAGTTCTAGTTTTATACATTTTGACCCTTTCATTACATCCAAAACCTAAAACAAGAGTTTATTTAAATTATAGCACATTCTACTTAGCGCGGACCACTGCAGACCCCATAATTTCATACAATATTACATAATACCATATTTAGGCTGAAATTTGACCCCCCTTATAGGTTTTGGCTCTGATGAGCAATTAAAATGATAGTCTTGGTGATTTACCTTCTTTCAGTACCATTTTTATCAAAAGAAATAGAAGTTGATATACCTGTCTATGGCCTCTTCAGGTGTAGGACCACCATAAATTTTTTACTCTTCGGCTATATTAAAATTTGATAATTTTGACTTATCCTAGAAAATTTACCTTTGTTTCAAATTAAGTGACACTTCTGTCCCCTATAAAAATGCACTGGCTGAACATTCTGTCAAAATTTCACAATATGTTTCATTGCATATAAGAAAAAACGCTCAACCTGAAGTCCACGTGGTCTAAAAATCTACTTTCACTTTCTATTTCAGTCCAAAAATAGTGCTTGTCCCTAATTGACTCTTAACATTTTTATGTTCATTTAAAACCAATAAAACTTTATCCTCAAGTTTCCTAGAATATTCAGCTTTCCAAAAATACCAAATTTATTCTGGTATCATGTGCGGTTCAAATTCTATATGATGCAAGAGTGAACCTGTCTGTTGACTAGTACTACTTTTACGTACAACCTCTGGACTGGTTCCCGGTATTTGGTGGTCCTACACCTAAAGAAGATGTTTTTGTTCAACAAATTAAATAAAATTTTTCCTGGTCTTAGATTTATGTTAGTCGAAACAAATTCTAAAATTTTGTTGAATTCCTTTCAGCGGTTTTCAAGAAATGCATGAAAACATACAAAGACATCACATGCGCATTAACATGAAAAATTAGCTTGGTGATCAAGAAATGCATTATTCCTTAATTTTTCAATTTCTTAGTTGCAGATGTAAATAGCAAGCTTGGCAATATACATCCAACACAAATGGACTTATTTCACACATAGAAAGGCACTAATTACATAATTTTATCATAAATTTTGCATCTTTTTAGTTAATTTCATATCCCCCCCCCTTTTTACAAAGTGAGATACTGAGTACCTTCAAACTGTTGGGATAAGACTTTTATCTCTTGAAATACATTTCAATTAAGAAAAATAGTATGAAACTGTCCTAATTATGCACCTAGTACATCCTGAGAAAGTTTTTGAGTTCAAATTTAAATTTATTGATATTCAGTTGTACTATATTTTGGAGGTGTACATTAATGGTTTCTAAACTGAGACTAAAATTTTATGAATTTCATTAAATGTGTTCACTATTCCATTAAGCTTAATAGTTAAATGAACATTCCTTACTAAAAAAACCCACTAAAGTTCAAACTGGCATACAAAGAAACAAAATTATATCTTGCTTTGGTATGAAATTGCAAAAATTGGCCAATTTCCCATTACTGCTCATGTTTAGGGAATTTTTGACAGAAGTACCATCATCTCAAGGCCCAATTATCTTAACAAGTACAATTATTGCATATGGTTACTAGTTTACTAACAAATTTACCCCTAGCAAGCATCAGATTAGAAAATAAATAATTTTAGTATTAACCCATGCCAGCAATGTAACTGACTTAAGCCGCAGGTGTAAAATTGACAAATTCATCTTAAATACACTATTTTTCTGCATACTAGAATGTCTACCAGTTCTAGTTTTATACATTTTGACCCTTTCATTACATCCAAAACCTAAAACAAGAGTTTATTTAAATTATAGCACATTCTACTTAGCGCGGACCACTGCAGACCCCATAATTTCATACAATATTACATAATACCATATTTAGGCTGAAATTTGACCCCCCTTATAGGTTTTGGCTCTGATGAGCAATTAAAATGATAGTCTTGGTGATTTACCTTCTTTCAGTACCATTTTTATCAAAAGAAATAGAAGTTGATATACCTGTCTATGGCCTCTTCATAAAGAAGATGTTTTTGTTCAACAAATTAAATAAAATTTTTCCTGGTCTTAGATTTATGTTAGTCGAAACAAATTCTAAAATTTTGTTGAATTCCTTTCAGCGGTTTTCAAGAAATGCATGAAAACATACAAAGACATCACATGCGCATTAACATGAAAAATTAGCTTGGTGATCAAGAAATGCATTATTCCTTAATTTTTCAATTTCTTAGTTGCAGATGTAAATAGCAAGCTTGGCAATATACATCCAACACAAATGGACTTATTTCACACATAGAAAGGCACTAATTACATAATTTTATCATAAATTTTGCATCTTTTTAGTTAATTTCATATCCCCCCCCCCCCTTTTTACAAAGTGAGATACTGAGTACCTTCAAACTGTTGGGATAAGACTTTTATCTCTTGAAATACATTTCAATTAAGAAAAATAGTATGAAACTGTCCTAATTATGCACCTAGTACATCCTGAGAAAGTTTTTGAGTTCAAATTTAAATTTATTGATATTCAGTTGTACTATATTTTGGAGGTGTACATTAATGGTTTCTAAACTGAGACTAAAATTTTATGAATTTCATTAAATGTGTTCACTATTCCATTAAGCTTAATAGTTAAATGAACATTCCTTACTAAAAAAACCCACTAAAGTTCAAACTGGCATACAAAGAAACAAAATTATATCTTGCTTTGGTATGAAATTGCAAAAATTGGCCAATTTCCCATTACTGCTCATGTTTAGGGAATTTTTGACAGAAGTACCATCATCTCAAGGCCCAATTATCTTAACAAGTACAATTATTGCATATGGTTACTAGTTTACTAACAAATTTACCCCTAGCAAGCATCAGATTAGAAAATAAATAATTTTAGTATTAACCCATGCCAGCAATGTAACTGACTTAAGCCGCAGGTGTAAAATTGACAAATTCATCTTAAATACACTATTTTTCTGCATACTAGAATGTCTACCAGTTCTAGTTTTATACATTTTGACCCTTTCATTACATCCAAAACCTAAAACAAGAGTTTATTTAAATTATAGCACATTCTACTTAGCGCGGACCACTGCAGACCCCATAATTTTATACAATATTACATAATACCATATTTAGGCTGAAATTTGACCCCCCTTATAGGTTTTGGCTCTGATGAGCAATTAAAATGATAGTCTTGGTGATTTACCTTCTTTCAGTACCATTTTTATCAAAAGAAATAGAAGTTGATATACCTGTCTATGGCCTCTTCAGGTGTAGGACCACCATAGATTTTTTACTCTTCGGCTATATTAAAATTTGATAATTTTGACTTATCCTAGAAAATTTACCTTTGTTTCAAATTAAGTGACACTTCTGTCCCCTATAAAAATGCACTGGCTGAACATTCTGTCAAAATTTCACAATATGTTTCATTGCATATAAGAAAAAACGCTCAACCTGAAGTCCACGTGGTCTAAAAATCTACTTTCACTTTCTATTTCAGTCCAAAAATAGTGCTTGTCCCTAATTGACTCTTAACATTTTTATGTTCATTTAAAACCAATAAAACTTTATCCTCAAGTTTCCTAGAATATTCAGCTTTCCAAAAATACCAAATTTATTCTGGTATCATGTGCGGTTCAAATTCTATATGATGCAAGAGTGAACCTGTCTGTTGACTAGTACTACTTTTACGTACAACCTCTGGACTGGTTCCCGGTATTTGGTGGTCCTACACCTAAAGAAGATGTTTTTGTTCAACAAATTAAATAAAATTTTTCCTGGTCTTAGATTTATGTTAGTCGAAACAAATTCTAAAATTTTGTTGAATTCCTTTCAGCGGTTTTCAAGAAATGCATGAAAACATACAAAGACATCACATGCGCATTAACATGAAAAATTAGCTTGGTGATCAAGAAATGCATTATTCCTTAATTTTTCAATTTCTTAGTTGCAGATGTAAATAGCAAGCTTGGCAATATACATCCAACACAAATGGACTTATTTCACACATAGAAAGGCACTAATTACATAATTTTATCATAAATTTTGCATCTTTTTAGTTAATTTCATATCCCCCCCCCCTTTTACAAAGTGAGATACTGAGTACCTTCAAACTGTTGGGATAAGACTTTTATCTCTTGAAATACATTTCAATTAAGAAAAATAGTATGAAACTGTCCTAATTATGCACCTAGTACATCCTGAGAAAGTTTTTGAGTTCAAATTTAAATTTATTGATATTCAGTTGTACTATATTTTGGAGGTGTACATTAATGGTTTCTAAACTGAGACTAAAATTTTATGAATTTCATTAAATGTGTTCACTATTCCATTAAGCTTAATAGTTAAATGAACATTCCTTACTAAAAAAACCCACTAAAGTTCAAACTGGCATACAAAGAAACAAAATTATATCTTGCTTTGGTATGAAATTGCAAAAATTGGCCAATTTCCCATTACTGCTCATGTTTAGGGAATTTTTGACAGAAGTACCATCATCTCAAGGCCCAATTATCTTAACAAGTACAATTATTGCATATGGTTACTAGTTTACTAACAAATTTACCCCTAGCAAGCATCAGATTAGAAAATAAATAATTTTAGTATTAACCCATGCCAGCAATGTAACTGACTTAAGCCGCAGGTGTAAAATTGACAAATTCATCTTAAATACACTATTTTTCTGCATACTAGAATGTCTACCAGTTCTAGTTTTATACATTTTGACCCTTTCATTACATCCAAAACCTAAAACAAGAGTTTATTTAAATTATAGCACATTCTACTTAGCGCGGACCACTGCAGACCCCATAATTTCATACAATATTACATAATACCATATTTAGGCTGAAATTTGACCCCCCTTATAGGTTTTGGCTCTGATGAGCAATTAAAATGATAGTCTTGGTGATTTACCTTCTTTCAGTACCATTTTTATCAAAAAAAAAAAATAGAAGTTGATATACCTGTCTATGGCCTCTTCAGGTGTAGGACCACCATAGATTTTTTACTCTTCGGCTATATTAAAATTTGATAATTTTGACTTATCCTAGAAAATTTACCTTTGTTTCAAATTAAGTGACACTTCTGTCCCCTATAAAAATGCACTGGCTGAACATTCTGTCAAAATTTCACAATATGTTTCATTGCATATAAGAAAAAACGCTCAACCTGAAGTCCACGTGGTCTAAAAATCTACTTTCACTTTCTATTTCAGTCCAAAAATAGTGCTTGTCCCTAATTGACTCTTAACATTTTTATGTTCATTTAAAACCAATAAAACTTTATCCTCAAGTTTCCTAGAATATTCAGCTTTCCAAAAATACCAAATTTATTCTGGTATCATGTGCGGTTCAAATTCTATATGATGCAAGAGTGAACCTGTCTGTTGACTAGTACTACTTTTACGTACAACCTCTGGACTGGTTCCCGGTATTTGGTGGTCCTACACCTAAAGAAGATGTTTTTGTTCAACAAATTAAATAAAATTTTTCCTGGTCTTAGATTTATGTTAGTCGAAACAAATTCTAAAATTTTGTTGAATTCCTTTCAGCGGTTTTCAAGAAATGCATGAAAACATACAAAGACATCACATGCGCATTAACATGAAAAATTAGCTTGGTGATCAAGAAATGCATTATTCCTTAATTTTTCAATTTCTTAGTTGCAGATGTAAATAGCAAGCTTGGCAATATACATCCAACACAAATGGACTTATTTCACACATAGAAAGGCACTAATTACATAATTTTATCATAAATTTTGCATCTTTTTAGTTAATTTCATATCCCCCCCCTTTTTACAAAGTGAGATACTGAGTACCTTCAAACTGTTGGGATAAGACTTTTATCTCTTGAAATACATTTCAATTAAGAAAAATAGTATGAAACTGTCCTAATTATGCACCTAGTACATCCTGAGAAAGTTTTTGAGTTCAAATTTAAATTTATTGATATTCAGTTGTACTATATTTTGGAGGTGTACATTAATGGTTTCTAAACTGAGACTAAAATTTTATGAATTTCATTAAATGTGTTCACTATTCCATTAAGCTTAATAGTTAAATGAACATTCCTTACTAAAAAACAAACTAAAGTTCAAACTGGCATACAAAGAAACAAAATTATATCTTGCTTTGGTATGAAATTGCAAAAATTGGCCAATTTCCCATTACTGCTCATGTTTAGGGAATTTTTGACAGAAGTACCATCATCTCAAGGCCCAATTATCTTAACAAGTACAATTATTGCATATGGTTACTAGTTTACTAACAAATTTACCCCTAGCAAGCATCAGATTAGAAAATAAATAATTTTAGTATTAACCCATGCCAGCAATGTAACTGACTTAAGCCGCAGGTGTAAAATTGACAAATTCATCTTAAATACACTATTTTTCTGCATACTAGAATGTCTACCAGTTCTAGTTTTATACATTTTGACCCTTTCATTACATCCAAAACCTAAAACAAGAGTTTATTTAAATTATAGCACATTCTACTTAGCGCGGACCACTGCAGACCCCATAATTTCATACAATATTACATAATACCATATTTAGGCTGAAATTTGACCCCCCTTATAGGTTTTGGCTCTGATGAGCAATTAAAATGATAGTCTTGGTGATTTACCTTCTTTCAGTACCATTTTTATCAAAAGAAATAGAAGTTGATATACCTGTCTATGGCCTCTTCAGGTGTAGGACCACCATAGATTTTTTACTCTTCGGCTATATTAAAATTTGATAATTTTGACTTATCCTAGAAAATTTACCTTTGTTTCAAATTAAGTGACACTTCTGTCCCCTATAAAAATGCACTGGCTGAACATTCTGTCAAAATTTCACAATATGTTTCATTGCATATAAGAAAAAACGCTCAACCTGAAGTCCACGTGGTCTAAAAATCTACTTTCACTTTCTATTTCAGTCCAAAAATAGTGCTTGTCCCTAATTGACTCTTAACATTTTTATGTTCATTTAAAACCAATAAAACTTTATCCTCAAGTTTCCTAGAATATTCAGCTTTCCAAAAATACCAAATTTATTCTGGTATCATGTGCGGTTCAAATTCTATATGATGCAAGAGTGAACCTGTCTGTTGACTAGTACTACTTTTACGTACAACCTCTGGACTGGTTCCCGGTATTTGGTGGTCCTACACCTAAAGAAGATGTTTTTGTTCAACAAATTAAATAAAATTTTTCCTGGTCTTAGATTTATGTTAGTCGAAACAAATTCTAAAATTTTGTTGAATTCCTTTCAGCGGTTTTCAAGAAATGCATGAAAACATACAAAGACATCACATGCGCATTAACATGAAAAATTAGCTTGGTGATCAAGAAATGCATTATTCCTTAATTTTTCAATTTCTTAGTTGCAGATGTAAATAGCAAGCTTGGCAATATACATCCAACACAAATGGACTTATTTCACACATAGAAAGGCACTAATTACATAATTTTATCATAAATTTTGCATCTTTTTAGTTAATTTCATATCCCCCCCCCCTTTTTACAAAGTGAGATACTGAGTACCTTCAAACTGTTGGGATAAGACTTTTATCTCTTGAAATACATTTCAATTAAGAAAAATAGTATGAAACTGTCCTAATTATGCACCTAGTACATCCTGAGAAAGTTTTTGAGTTCAAATTTAAATTTATTGATATTCAGTTGTACTATATTTTGGAGGTGTACATTAATGGTTTCTAAACTGAGACTAAAATTTTATGAATTTCATTAAATGTGTTCACTATTCCATTAAGCTTAATAGTTAAATGAACATTCCTTACTAAAAAAACCCACTAAAGTTCAAACTGGCATACAAAGAAACAAAATTATATCTTGCTTTGGTATGAAATTGCAAAAATTGGCCAATTTCCCATTACTGCTCATGTTTAGGGAATTTTTGACAGAAGTACCATCATCTCAAGGCCCAATTATCTTAACAAGTACAATTATTGCATATGGTTACTAGTTTACTAACAAATTTACCCCTAGCAAGCATCAGATTAGAAAATAAATAATTTTAGTATTAACCCATGCCAGCAATGTAACTGACTTAAGCCGCAGGTGTAAAATTGACAAATTCATCTTAAATACACTATTTTTCTGCATACTAGAATGTCTACCAGTTCTAGTTTTATACATTTTGACCCTTTCATTACATCCAAAACCTAAAACAAGAGTTTATTTAAATTATAGCACATTCTACTTAGCGCGGACCACTGCAGACCCCATAATTTCATACAATATTACATAATACCATATTTAGGCTGAAATTTGACCCCCCTTATAGGTTTTGGCTCTGATGAGCAATTAAAATGATAGTCTTGGTGATTTACCTTCTTTCAGTACCATTTTTATCAAAAGAAATAGAAGTTGATATACCTGTCTATGGCCTCTTCAGGTGTAGGACCACCATAGATTTTTTACTCTTCGGCTATATTAAAATTTGATAATTTTGACTTATCCTAGAAAATTTACCTTTGTTTCAAATTAAGTGACACTTCTGTCCCCTATAAAAATGCACTGGCTGAACATTCTGTCAAAATTTCACAATATGTTTCATTGCATATAAGAAAAAACGCTCAACCTGAAGTCCACGTGGTCTAAAAATCTACTTTCACTTTCTATTTCAGTCCAAAAATAGTGCTTGTCCCTAATTGACTCTTAACATTTTTATGTTCATTTAAAACCAATAAAACTTTATCCTCAAGTTTCCTAGAATATTCAGCTTTCCAAAAATACCAAATTTATTCTGGTATCATGTGCGGTTCAAATTCTATATGATGCAAGAGTGAACCTGTCTGTTGACTAGTACTACTTTTACGTACAACCTCTGGACTGGTTCCCGGTATTTGGTGGTCCTACACCTAAAGAAGATGTTTTTGTTCAACAAATTAAATAAAATTTTTCCTGGTCTTAGATTTATGTTAGTCGAAACAAATTCTAAAATTTTGTTGAATTCCTTTCAGCGGTTTTCAAGAAATGCATGAAAACATACAAAGACATCACATGCGCATTAACATGAAAAATTAGCTTGGTGATCAAGAAATGCATTATTCCTTAATTTTTCAATTTCTTAGTTGCAGATGTAAATAGCAAGCTTGGCAATATACATCCAACACAAATGGACTTATTTCACACATAGAAAGGCACTAATTACATAATTTTATCATAAATTTTGCATCTTTTTAGTTAATTTCATATCCCCCCCCCCTTTTTACAAAGTGAGATACTGAGTACCTTCAAACTGTTGGGATAAGACTTTTATCTCTTGAAATACATTTCAATTAAGAAAAATAGTATGAAACTGTCCTAATTATGCACCTAGTACATCCTGAGAAAGTTTTTGAGTTCAAATTTAAATTTATTGATATTCAGTTGTACTATATTTTGGAGGTGTACATTAATGGTTTCTAAACTGAGACTAAAATTTTATGAATTTCATTAAATGTGTTCACTATTCCATTAAGCTTAATAGTTAAATGAACATTCCTTACTAAAAAAAACCCACTAAAGTTCAAACTGGCATACAAAGAAACAAAATTATATCTTGCTTTGGTATGAAATTGCAAAAATTGGCCAATTTCCCATTACTGCTCATGTTTAGGGAATTTTTGACAGAAGTACCATCATCTCAAGGCCCAATTATCTTAACAAGTACAATTATTGCATATGGTTACTAGTTTACTAACAAATTTACCCCTAGCAAGCATCAGATTAGAAAATAAATAATTTTAGTATTAACCCATGCCAGCAATGTAACTGACTTAAGCCGCAGGTGTAAAATTGACAAATTCATCTTAAATACACTATTTTTCTGCATACTAGAATGTCTACCAGTTCTAGTTTTATACATTTTGACCCTTTCATTACATCCAAAACCTAAAACAAGAGTTTATTTAAATTATAGCACATTCTACTTAGCGCGGACCACTGCAGACCCCATAATTTCATACAATATTACATAATACCATATTTAGGCTGAAATTTGACCCCCCTTATAGGTTTTGGCTCTGATGAGCAATTAAAATGATAGTCTTGGTGATTTACCTTCTTTCAGTACCATTTTTATCAAAAGAAATAGAAGTTGATATACCTGTCTATGGCCTCTTCAGGTGTAGGACCACCATAGATTTTTTACTCTTCGGCTATATTAAAATTTGATAATTTTGACTTATCCTAGAAAATTTACCTTTGTTTCAAATTAAGTGACACTTCTGTCCCCTATAAAAATGCACTGGCTGAACATTCTGTCAAAATTTCACAATATGTTTCATTGCATATAAGAAAAAACGCTCAACCTGAAGTCCACGTGGTCTAAAAATCTACTTTCACTTTCTATTTCAGTCCAAAAATAGTGCTTGTCCCTAATTGACTCTTAACATTTTTATGTTCATTTAAAACCAATAAAACTTTATCCTCAAGTTTCCTAGAATATTCAGCTTTCCAAAAATACCAAATTTATTCTGGTATCATGTGCGGTTCAAATTCTATATGATGCAAGAGTGAACCTGTCTGTTGACTAGTACTACTTTTACGTACAACCTCTGGACTGGTTCCCGGTATTTGGTGGTCCTACACCTAAAGAAGATGTTTTTGTTCAACAAATTAAATAAAATTTTTCCTGGTCTTAGATTTATGTTAGTCGAAACAAATTCTAAAATTTTGTTGAATTCCTTTCAGCGGTTTTCAAGAAATGCATGAAAACATACAAAGACATCACATGCGCATTAACATGAAAAATTAGCTTGGTGATCAAGAAATGCATTATTCCTTAATTTTTCAATTTCTTAGTTGCAGATGTAAATAGCAAGCTTGGCAATATACATCCAACACAAATGGACTTATTTCACACATAGAAAGGCACTAATTACATAATTTTATCATAAATTTTGCATCTTTTTAGTTAATTTCATATCCCCCCCCCCTTTTTACAAAGTGAGATACTGAGTACCTTCAAACTGTTGGGATAAGACTTTTATCTCTTGAAATACATTTCAATTAAGAAAAATAGTATGAAACTGTCCTAATTATGCACCTAGTACATCCTGAGAAAGTTTTTGAGTTCAAATTTAAATTTATTGATATTCAGTTGTACTATATTTTGGAGGTGTACATTAATGGTTTCTAAACTGAGACTAAAATTTTATGAATTTCATTAAATGTGTTCACTATTCCATTAAGCTTAATAGTTAAATGAACATTCCTTACTAAAAAAAACCCACTAAAGTTCAAACTGGCATACAAAGAAACAAAATTATATCTTGCTTTGGTATGAAATTGCAAAAATTGGCCAATTTCCCATTACTGCTCATGTTTAGGGAATTTTTGACAGAAGTACCATCATCTCAAGGCCCAATTATCTTAACAAGTACAATTATTGCATATGGTTACTAGTTTACTAACAAATTTACCCCTAGCAAGCATCAGATTAGAAAATAAATAATTTTAGTATTAACCCATGCCAGCAATGTAACTGACTTAAGCCGCAGGTGTAAAATTGACAAATTCATCTTAAATACACTATTTTTCTGCATACTAGAATGTCTACCAGTTCTAGTTTTATACATTTTGACCCTTTCATTACATCCAAAACCTAAAACAAGAGTTTATTTAAATTATAGCACATTCTACTTAGCGCGGACCACTGCAGACCCCATAATTTCATACAATATTACATAATACCATATTTAGGCTGAAATTTGACCCCCCTTATAGGTTTTGGCTCTGATGAGCAATTAAAATGATAGTCTTGGTGATTTACCTTCTTTCAGTACCATTTTTATCAAAAGAAATAGAAGTTGATATACCTGTCTATGGCCTCTTCATAAAGAAGATGTTTTTGTTCAACAAATTAAATAAAATTTTTCCTGGTCTTAGATTTATGTTAGTCGAAACAAATTCTAAAATTTTGTTGAATTCCTTTCAGCGGTTTTCAAGAAATGCATGAAAACATACAAAGACATCACATGCGCATTAACATGAAAAATTAGCTTGGTGATCAAGAAATGCATTATTCCTTAATTTTTCAATTTCTTAGTTGCAGATGTAAATAGCAAGCTTGGCAATATACATCCAACACAAATGGACTTATTTCACACATAGAAAGGCACTAATTACATAATTTTATCATAAATTTTGCATCTTTTTAGTTAATTTCATATCCCCCCCCCCTTTTTACAAAGTGAGATACTGAGTACCTTCAAACTGTTGGGATAAGACTTTTATCTCTTGAAATACATTTCAATTAAGAAAAATAGTATGAAACTGTCCTAATTATGCACCTAGTACATCCTGAGAAAGTTTTTGAGTTCAAATTTAAATTTATTGATATTCAGTTGTACTATATTTTGGAGGTGTACATTAATGGTTTCTAAACTGAGACTAAAATTTTATGAATTTCATTAAATGTGTTCACTATTCCATTAAGCTTAATAGTTAAATGAACATTCCTTACTAAAAAAAACCCACTAAAGTTCAAACTGGCATACAAAGAAACAAAATTATATCTTGCTTTGGTATGAAATTGCAAAAATTGGCCAATTTCCCATTACTGCTCATGTTTAGGGAATTTTTGACAGAAGTACCATCATCTCAAGGCCCAATTATCTTAACAAGTACAATTATTGCATATGGTTACTAGTTTACTAACAAATTTACCCCTAGCAAGCATCAGATTAGAAAATAAATAATTTTAGTATTAACCCATGCCAGCAATGTAACTGACTTAAGCCGCAGGTGTAAAATTGACAAATTCATCTTAAATACACTATTTTTCTGCATACTAGAATGTCTACCAGTTCTAGTTTTATACATTTTGACCCTTTCATTACATCCAAAACCTAAAACAAGAGTTTATTTAAATTATAGCACATTCTACTTAGCGCGGACCACTGCAGACCCCATAATTTCATACAATATTACATAATACCATATTTAGGCTGAAATTTGACCCCCCTTATAGGTTTTGGCTCTGATGAGCAATTAAAATGATAGTCTTGGTGATTTACCTTCTTTCAGTACCATTTTTATCAAAAGAAATAGAAGTTGATATACCTGTCTATGGCCTCTTCATAAAGAAGATGTTTTTGTTCAACAAATTAAATAAAATTTTTCCTGGTCTTAGATTTATGTTAGTCGAAACAAATTCTAAAATTTTGTTGAATTCCTTTCAGCGGTTTTCAAGAAATGCATGAAAACATACAAAGACATCACATGCGCATTAACATGAAAAATTAGCTTGGTGATCAAGAAATGCATTATTCCTTAATTTTTCAATTTCTTAGTTGCAGATGTAAATAGCAAGCTTGGCAATATACATCCAACACAAATGGACTTATTTCACACATAGAAAGGCACTAATTACATAATTTTATCATAAATTTTGCATCTTTTTAGTTAATTTCATATCCCCCCCCCCTTTTTACAAAGTGAGATACTGAGTACCTTCAAACTGTTGGGATAAGACTTTTATCTCTTGAAATACATTTCAATTAAGAAAAATAGTATGAAACTGTCCTAATTATGCACCTAGTACATCCTGAGAAAGTTTTTGAGTTCAAATTTAAATTTATTGATATTCAGTTGTACTATATTTTGGAGGTGTACATTAATGGTTTCTAAACTGAGACTAAAATTTTATGAATTTCATTAAATGTGTTCACTATTCCATTAAGCTTAATAGTTAAATGAACATTCCTTACTAAAAAAACCCACTAAAGTTCAAACTGGCATACAAAGAAACAAAATTATATCTTGCTTTGGTATGAAATTGCAAAAATTGGCCAATTTCCCATTACTGCTCATGTTTAGGGAATTTTTGACAGAAGTACCATCATCTCAAGGCCCAATTATCTTAAAGTACAATTATTGCATATGGTTACTAGTTTACTAACAAATTTACCCCTAGCAAGCATCAGATTAGAAAATAAATAATTTTAGTATTAACCCATGCCAGCAATGTAACTGACTTAAGCCGCAGGTGTAAAATTGACAAATTCATCTTAAATACACTATTTTTCTGCATACTAGAATGTCTACCAGTTCTAGTTTTATACATTTTGACCCTTTCATTACATCCAAAACCTAAAACAAGAGTTTATTTAAATTATAGCACATTCTACTTAGCGCGGACCACTGCAGACCCCATAATTTCATACAATATTACATAATACCATATTTAGGCTGAAATTTGACCCCCCTTATAGGTTTTGGCTCTGATGAGCAATTAAAATGATAGTCTTGGTGATTTACCTTCTTTCAGTACCATTTTTATCAAAAGAAATAGAAGTTGATATACCTGTCTATGGCCTCTTCAGGTGTAGGACCACCATAGATTTTTTACTCTTCGGCTATATTAAAATTTGATAATTTTGACTTATCCTAGAAAATTTACCTTTGTTTCAAATTAAGTGACACTTCTGTCCCCTATAAAAATGCACTGGCTGAACATTCTGTCAAAATTTCACAATATGTTTCATTGCATATAAGAAAAAACGCTCAACCTGAAGTCCACGTGGTCTAAAAATCTACTTTCACTTTCTATTTCAGTCCAAAAATAGTGCTTGTCCCTAATTGACTCTTAACATTTTTATGTTCATTTAAAACCAATAAAACTTTATCCTCAAGTTTCCTAGAATATTCAGCTTTCCAAAAATACCAAATTTATTCTGGTATCATGTGCGGTTCAAATTCTATATGATGCAAGAGTGAACCTGTCTGTTGACTAGTACTACTTTTACGTACAACCTCTGGACTGGTTCCCGGTATTTGGTGGTCCTACACCTAAAGAAGATGTTTTTGTTCAACAAATTAAATAAAATTTTTCCTGGTCTTAGATTTATGTTAGTCGAAACAAATTCTAAAATTTTGTTGAATTCCTTTCAGCGGTTTTCAAGAAATGCATGAAAACATACAAAGACATCACATGCGCATTAACATGAAAAATTAGCTTGGTGATCAAGAAATGCATTATTCCTTAATTTTTCAATTTCTTAGTTGCAGATGTAAATAGCAAGCTTGGCAATATACATCCAACACAAATGGACTTATTTCACACATAGAAAGGCACTAATTACATAATTTTATCATAAATTTTGCATCTTTTTAGTTAATTTCATATCCCCCCCCCCTTTTTACAAAGTGAGATACTGAGTACCTTCAAACTGTTGGGATAAGACTTTTATCTCTTGAAATACATTTCAATTAAGAAAAATAGTATGAAACTGTCCTAATTATGCACCTAGTACATCCTGAGAAAGTTTTTGAGTTCAAATTTAAATTTATTGATATTCAGTTGTACTATATTTTGGAGGTGTACATTAATGGTTTCTAAACTGAGACTAAAATTTTATGAATTTCATTAAATGTGTTCACTATTCCATTAAGCTTAATAGTTAAATGAACATTCCTTACTAAAAAAAACCCACTAAAGTTCAAACTGGCATACAAAGAAACAAAATTATATCTTGCTTTGGTATGAAATTGCAAAAATTGGCCAATTTCCCATTACTGCTCATGTTTAGGGAATTTTTGACAGAAGTACCATCATCTCAAGGCCCAATTATCTTAACAAGTACAATTATTGCATATGGTTACTAGTTTACTAACAAATTTACCCCTAGCAAGCATCAGATTAGAAAATAAATAATTTTAGTATTAACCCATGCCAGCAATGTAACTGACTTAAGCCGCAGGTGTAAAATTGACAAATTCATCTTAAATACACTATTTTTCTGCATACTAGAATGTCTACCAGTTCTAGTTTTATACATTTTGACCCTTTCATTACATCCAAAACCTAAAACAAGAGTTTATTTAAATTATAGCACATTCTACTTAGCGCGGACCACTGCAGACCCCATAATTTCATACAATATTACATAATACCATATTTAGGCTGAAATTTGACCCCCCTTATAGGTTTTGGCTCTGATGAGCAATTAAAATGATAGTCTTGGTGATTTACCTTCTTTCAGTACCATTTTTATCAAAAGAAATAGAAGTTGATATACCTGTCTATGGCCTCTTCAGGTGTAGGACCACCATAGATTTTTTACTCTTCGGCTATATTAAAATTTGATAATTTTGACTTATCCTAGAAAATTTACCTTTGTTTCAAATTAAGTGACACTTCTGTCCCCTATAAAAATGCACTGGCTGAACATTCTGTCAAAATTTCACAATATGTTTCATTGCATATAAGAAAAAACGCTCAACCTGAAGTCCACGTGGTCTAAAAATCTACTTTCACTTTCTATTTCAGTCCAAAAATAGTGCTTGTCCCTAATTGACTCTTAACATTTTTATGTTCATTTAAAACCAATAAAACTTTATCCTCAAGTTTCCTAGAATATTCAGCTTTCCAAAAATACCAAATTTATTCTGGTATCATGTGCGGTTCAAATTCTATATGATGCAAGAGTGAACCTGTCTGTTGACTAGTACTACTTTTACGTACAACCTCTGGACTGGTTCCCGGTATTTGGTGGTCCTACACCTAAAGAAGATGTTTTTGTTCAACAAATTAAATAAAATTTTTCCTGGTCTTAGATTTATGTTAGTCGAAACAAATTCTAAAATTTTGTTGAATTCCTTTCAGCGGTTTTCAAGAAATGCATGAAAACATACAAAGACATCACATGCGCATTAACATGAAAAATTAGCTTGGTGATCAAGAAATGCATTATTCCTTAATTTTTCAATTTCTTAGTTGCAGATGTAAATAGCAAGCTTGGCAATATACATCCAACACAAATGGACTTATTTCACACATAGAAAGGCACTAATTACATAATTTTATCATAAATTTTGCATCTTTTTAGTTAATTTCATATCCCCCCCCCCTTTTTACAAAGTGAGATACTGAGTACCTTCAAACTGTTGGGATAAGACTTTTATCTCTTGAAATACATTTCAATTAAGAAAAATAGTATGAAACTGTCCTAATTATGCACCTAGTACATCCTGAGAAAGTTTTTGAGTTCAAATTTAAATTTATTGATATTCAGTTGTACTATATTTTGGAGGTGTACATTAATGGTTTCTAAACTGAGACTAAAATTTTATGAATTTCATTAAATGTGTTCACTATTCCATTAAGCTTAATAGTTAAATGAACATTCCTTACTAAAAAAAACCCACTAAAGTTCAAACTGGCATACAAAGAAACAAAATTATATCTTGCTTTGGTATGAAATTGCAAAAATTGGCCAATTTCCCATTACTGCTCATGTTTAGGGAATTTTTGACAGAAGTACCATCATCTCAAGGCCCAATTATCTTAACAAGTACAATTATTGCATATGGTTACTAGTTTACTAACAAATTTACCCCTAGCAAGCATCAGATTAGAAAATAAATAATTTTAGTATTAACCCATGCCAGCAATGTAACTGACTTAAGCCGCAGGTGTAAAATTGACAAATTCATCTTAAATACACTATTTTTCTGCATACTAGAATGTCTACCAGTTCTAGTTTTATACATTTTGACCCTTTCATTACATCCAAAACCTAAAACAAGAGTTTATTTAAATTATAGCACATTCTACTTAGCGCGGACCACTGCAGACCCCATAATTTCATACAATATTACATAATACCATATTTAGGCTGAAATTTGACCCCCCTTATAGGTTTTGGCTCTGATGAGCAATTAAAATGATAGTCTTGGTGATTTACCTTCTTTCAGTACCATTTTTATCAAAAGAAATAGAAGTTGATATACCTGTCTATGGCCTCTTAAAGAAGATGTTTTTGTTCAACAAATTAAATAAAATTTTTCCTGGTCTTAGATTTATGTTAGTCGAAACAAATTCTAAAATTTTGTTGAATTCCTTTCAGCGGTTTTCAAGAAATGCATGAAAACATACAAAGACATCACATGCGCATTAACATGAAAAATTAGCTTGGTGATCAAGAAATGCATTATTCCTTAATTTTTCAATTTCTTAGTTGCAGATGTAAATAGCAAGCTTGGCAATATACATCCAACACAAATGGACTTATTTCACACATAGAAAGGCACTAATTACATAATTTTATCATAAATTTTGCATCTTTTTAGTTAATTTCACATCCCCCCCCCTTTTTACAAAGTGAGATACTGAGTACCTTCAAACTGTTGGGATAAGACTTTTATCTCTTGAAATACATTTCAATTAAGAAAAAATAGTATGAAACTGTCCTAATTATGCACCTAGTACATCCTGAGAAAGTTTTTGAGTTCAAATTTAAATTTATTGATATTCAGTTGTACTATATTTTGGAGGTGTACATTAATGGTTTCTAAACTGAGACTAAAATTTTATGAATTTCATTAAATGTGTTCACTATTCCATTAAGCTTAATAGTTAAATGAACATTCCTTACTAAAAAAAACCCACTAAAGTTCAAACTGGCATACAAAGAAACAAAATTATATCTCTTGCTTTGGTATGAAATTGCAAAAATTGGCCAATTTCCCATTACTGCTCATGTTTAGGGAATTTTTGACAGAAGTACCATCATCTCAAGGCCCAATTATCTAACAAGTACAATTATTGCATATGGTTACTAGTTTACTAACAAATTTACCCCTAGCAAGCATCAGATTAGAAAATAAATAATTTTAGTATTAACCCATGCCAGCAATGTAACTGACTTAAGCCGCAGGTGTAAAATTGACAAATTCATCTTAAATACACTATTTTTCTGCATACTAGAATGTCTACCAGTTCTAGTTTTATACATTTTGACCCTTTCATTACATCCAAAACCTAAAACAAGAGTTTATTTAAATTATAGCACATTCTACTTAGCGCGGACCACTGCAGACCCCATAATTTCATACAATATTACATAATACCATATTTAGGCTGAAATTTGACCCCCCTTATAGGTTTTGGCTCTGATGAGCAATTAAAATGATAGTCTTGGTGATTTACCTTCTTTCAGTACCATTTTTATCAAAAGAAATAGAAGTTGATATACCTGTCTATGGCCTCTTCAGGTGTAGGACCACCATAGATTTTTTACTCTTCGGCTATATTAAAATTTGATAATTTTGACTTATCCTAGAAAATTTACCTTTGTTTCAAATTAAGTGACACTTCTGTCCCCTATAAAAATGCACTGGCTGAACATTCTGTCAAAATTTCACAATATGTTTCATTGCATATAAGAAAAAACGCTCAACCTGAAGTCCACGTGGTCTAAAAATCTACTTTCACTTTCTATTTCAGTCCAAAAATAGTGCTTGTCCCTAATTGACTCTTAACATTTTTATGTTCATTTAAAACCAATAAAACTTTATCCTCAAGTTTCCTAGAATATTCAGCTTTCCAAAAATACCAAATTTATTCTGGTATCATGTGCGGTTCAAATTCTATATGATGCAAGAGTGAACCTGTCTGTTGACTAGTACTACTTTTACGTACAACCTCTGGACTGGTTCCCGGTATTTGGTGGTCCTACACCTAAAGAAGATGTTTTTGTTCAACAAATTAAATAAAATTTTTCCTGGTCTTAGATTTATGTTAGTCGAAACAAATTCTAAAATTTTGTTGAATTCCTTTCAGCGGTTTTCAAGAAATGCATGAAAACATACAAAGACATCACATGCGCATTAACATGAAAAATTAGCTTGGTGATCAAGAAATGCATTATTCCTTAATTTTTCAATTTCTTAGTTGCAGATGTAAATAGCAAGCTTGGCAATATACATCCAACACAAATGGACTTATTTCACACATAGAAAGGCACTAATTACATAATTTTATCATAAATTTTGCATCTTTTTAGTTAATTTCATATCCCCCCCCCCTTTTTACAAAGTGAGATACTGAGTACCTTCAAACTGTTGGGATAAGACTTTTATCTCTTGAAATACATTTCAATTAAGAAAAATAGTATGAAACTGTCCTAATTATGCACCTAGTACATCCTGAGAAAGTTTTTGAGTTCAAATTTAAATTTATTGATATTCAGTTGTACTATATTTTGGAGGTGTACATTAATGGTTTCTAAACTGAGACTAAAATTTTATGAATTTCATTAAATGTGTTCACTATTCCATTAAGCTTAATAGTTAAATGAACATTCCTTACTAAAAAACCCACTAAAGTTCAAACTGGCATACAAAGAAACAAAATTATATCTTGCTTTGGTATGAAATTGCAAAAATTGGCCAATTTCCCATTACTGCTCATGTTTAGGGAATTTTTGACAGAAGTACCATCATCTCAAGGCCCAATTATCTTAACAAGTACAATTATTGCATATGGTTACTAGTTTACTAACAAATTTACCCCTAGCAAGCATCAGATTAGAAAATAAATAATTTTAGTATTAACCCATGCCAGCAATGTAACTGACTTAAGCCGCAGGTGTAAAATTGACAAATTCATCTTAAATACACTATTTTTCTGCATACTAGAATGTCTACCAGTTCTAGTTTTATACATTTTGACCCTTTCATTACATCCAAAACCTAAAACAAGAGTTTATTTAAATTATAGCACATTCTACTTAGCGCGGACCACTGCAGACCCCATAATTTCATACAATATTACATAATACCATATTTAGGCTGAAATTTGACCCCCCTTATAGGTTTTGGCTCTGATGAGCAATTAAAATGATAGTCTTGGTGATTTACCTTCTTTCAGTACCATTTTTATCAAAAGAAATAGAAGTTGATATACCTGTCTATGGCCTCTTCAGGTGTAGGACCACCATAGATTTTTTACTCTTCGGCTATATTAAAATTTGATAATTTTGACTTATCCTAGAAAATTTACCTTTGTTTCAAATTAAGTGACACTTCTGTCCCCTATAAAAATGCACTGGCTGAACATTCTGTCAAAATTTCACAATATGTTTCATTGCATATAAGAAAAAACGCTCAACCTGAAGTCCACGTGGTCTAAAAATCTACTTTCACTTTCTATTTCAGTCCAAAAATAGTGCTTGTCCCTAATTGACTCTTAACATTTTTATGTTCATTTAAAACCAATAAAACCTTATCCTCAAGTTTCCTAGAATATTCAGCTTTCCAAAAATACCAAATTTATTCTGGTATCATGTGCGGTTCAAATTCTATATGATGCAAGAGTGAACCTGTCTGTTGACTAGTACTACTTTTACGTACAACCTCTGGACTGGTTCCCGGTATTTGGTGGTCCTACACCTAAAGAAGATGTTTTTGTTCAACAAATTAAATAAAATTTTTCCTGGTCTTAGATTTATGTTAGTCGAAACAAATTCTAAAATTTTGTTGAATTCCTTTCAGCGGTTTTCAAGAAATGCATGAAAACATACAAAGACATCACATGCGCATTAACATGAAAAATTAGCTTGGTGATCAAGAAATGCATTATTCCTTAATTTTTCAATTTCTTAGTTGCAGATGTAAATAGCAAGCTTGGCAATATACATCCAACACAAATGGACTTATTTCACACATAGAAAGGCACTAATTACATAATTTTATCATAAATTTTGCATCTTTTTACTTAATTTCATATCCCCCCCCCCCTTTTTACAAAGTGAGATACTGAGTACCTTCAAACTGTTGGGATAAGACTTTTATCTCTTGAAATACATTTCAATTAAGAAAAATAGTATGAAACTGTCCTAATTATGCACCTAGTACATCCTGAGAAAGTTTTTGAGTTCAAATTTAAATTTATTGATATTCAGTTGTACTATATTTTGGAGGTGTACATTAATGGTTTCTAAACTGAGACTAAAATTTTATGAATTTCATTAAATGTGTTCACTATTCCATTAAGCTTAATAGTTAAATGAACATTCCTTACTAAAAAAAACCCACTAAAGTTCAAACTGGCATACAAAGAAACAAAATTATATCTTGCTTTGGTATGAAATTGCAAAAATTGGCCAATTTCCCATTACTGCTCATGTTTAGGGAATTTTTGACAGAAGTACCATCATCTCAAGGCCCAATTATCTTAACAAGTACAATTATTGCATATGGTTACTAGTTTACTAACAAATTTACCCCTAGCAAGCATCAGATTAGAAAATAAATAATTTTAGTATTAACCCATGCCAGCAATGTAACTGACTTAAGCCGCAGGTGTAAAATTGACAAATTCATCTTAAATACACTATTTTTCTGCATACTAGAATGTCTACCAGTTCTAGTTTTATACATTTTGACCCTTTCATTACATCCAAAACCTAAAACAAGAGTTTATTTAAATTATAGCACATTCTACTTAGCGCGGACCACTGCAGACCCCATAATTTCATACAATATTACATAATACCATATTTAGGCTGAAATTTGACCCCCCTTATAGGTTTTGGCTCTGATGAGCAATTAAAATGATAGTCTTGGTGATTTACCTTCTTTCAGTACCATTTTTATCAAAAGAAATAGAAGTTGATATACCTGTCTATGGCCTCTTCAGGTGTAGGACCACCATAGATTTTTTACTCTTCGGCTATATTAAAATTTGATAATTTTGACTTATCCTAGAAAATTTACCTTTGTTTCAAATTAAGTGACACTTCTGTCCCCTATAAAAATGCACTGGCTGAACATTCTGTCAAAATTTCACAATATGTTTCATTGCATATAAGAAAAAACGCTCAACCTGAAGTCCACGTGGTCTAAAAATCTACTTTCACTTTCTATTTCAGTCCAAAAATAGTGCTTGTCCCTAATTGACTCTTAACATTTTTATGTTCATTTAAAACCAATAAAACTTTATCCTCAAGTTTCCTAGAATATTCAGCTTTCCAAAAATACCAAATTTATTCTGGTATCATGTGCGGTTCAAATTCTATATGATGCAAGAGTGAACCTGTCTGTTGACTAGTACTACTTTTACGTACAACCTCTGGACTGGTTCCCGGTATTTGGTGGTCCTACACCTAAAGAAGATGTTTTTGTTCAACAAATTAAATAAAATTTTTCCTGGTCTTAGATTTATGTTAGTCGAAACAAATTCTAAAATTTTGTTGAATTCCTTTCAGCGGTTTTCAAGAAATGCATGAAAACATACAAAGACATCACATGCGCATTAACATGAAAAATTAGCTTGGTGATCAAGAAATGCATTATTCCTTAATTTTTCAATTTCTTAGTTGCAGATGTAAATAGCAAGCTTGGCAATATACATCCAACACAAATGGACTTATTTCACACATAGAAAGGCACTAATTACATAATTTTATCATAAATTTTGCATCTTTTTAGTTAATTTCATATCCCCCCCCTTTTTACAAAGTGAGATACTGAGTACCTTCAAACTGTTGGGATAAGACTTTTATCTCTTGAAATACATTTCAATTAAGAAAAATAGTATGAAACTGTCCTAATTATGCACCTAGTACATCCTGAGAAAGTTTTTGAGTTCAAATTTAAATTTATTGATATTCAGTTGTACTATATTTTGGAGGTGTACATTAATGGTTTCTAAACTGAGACTAAAATTTTATGAATTTCATTAAATGTGTTCACTATTCCATTAAGCTTAATAGTTAAATGAACATTCCTTACTAAAAAAAACCCACTAAAGTTCAAACTGGCATACAAAGAAACAAAATTATATCTTGCTTTGGTATGAAATTGCAAAAATTGGCCAATTTCCCATTACTGCTCATGTTTAGGGAATTTTTGACAGAAGTACCATCATCTCAAGGCCCAATTATCTTAACAAGTACAATTATTGCATATGGTTACTAGTTTACTAACAAATTTACCCCTAGCAAGCATCAGATTAGAAAATAAATAATTTTAGTATTAACCCATGCCAGCAATGTAACTGACTTAAGCCGCAGGTGTAAAATTGACAAATTCATCTTAAATACACTATTTTTCTGCATACTAGAATGTCTACCAGTTCTAGTTTTATACATTTTGACCCTTTCATTACATCCAAAACCTAAAACAAGAGTTTATTTAAATTATAGCACATTCTACTTAGCGCGGACCACTGCAGACCCCATAATTTCATACAATATTACATAATACCATATTTAGGCTGAAATTTGACCCCCCTTATAGGTTTTGGCTCTGATGAGCAATTAAAATGATAGTCTTGGTGATTTACCTTCTTTCAGTACCATTTTTATCAAAAGAAATAGAAGTTGATATACCTGTCTATGGCCTCTTCAGGTGTAGGACCACCATAGATTTTTTACTCTTCGGCTATATTAAAATTTGATAATTTTGACTTATCCTAGAAAATTTACCTTTGTTTCAAATTAAGTGACACTTCTGTCCCCTATAAAAATGCACTGGCTGAACATTCTGTCAAAATTTCACAATATGTTTCATTGCATATAAGAAAAAACGCTCAACCTGAAGTCCACGTGGTCTAAAAATCTACTTTCACTTTCTATTTCAGTCCAAAAATAGTGCTTGTCCCTAATTGACTCTTAACATTTTTATGTTCATTTAAAACCAATAAAACTTTATCCTCAAGTTTCCTAGAATATTCAGCTTTCCAAAAATACCAAATTTATTCTGGTATCATGTGCGGTTCAAATTCTATATGATGCAAGAGTGAACCTGTCTGTTGACTAGTACTACTTTTACGTACAACCTCTGGACTGGTTCCCGGTATTTGGTGGTCCTACACCTAAAGAAGATGTTTTTGTTCAACAAATTAAATAAAATTTTTCCTGGTCTTAGATTTATGTTAGTCGAAACAAATTCTAAAATTTTGTTGAATTCCTTTCAGCGGTTTTCAAGAAATGCATGAAAACATACAAAGACATCACATGCGCATTAACATGAAAAATTAGCTTGGTGATCAAGAAATGCATTATTCCTTAATTTTTCAATTTCTTAGTTGCAGATGTAAATAGCAAGCTTGGCAATATACATCCAACACAAATGGACTTATTTCACACATAGAAAGGCACTAATTACATAATTTTATCATAAATTTTGCATCTTTTTAGTTAATTTCATATCCCCCCCCCCTTTTTACAAAGTGAGATACTGAGTACCTTCAAACTGTTGGGATAAGACTTTTATCTCTTGAAATACATTTCAATTAAGAAAAATAGTATGAAACTGTCCTAATTATGCACCTAGTACATCCTGAGAAAGTTTTTGAGTTCAAATTTAAATTTATTGATATTCAGTTGTACTATATTTTGGAGGTGTACATTAATGGTTTCTAAACTGAGACTAAAATTTTATGAATTTCATTAAATGTGTTCACTATTCCATTAAGCTTAATAGTTAAATGAACATTCCTTACTAAAAAAACCCACTAAAGTTCAAACTGGCATACAAAGAAACAAAATTATATCTTGCTTTGGTATGAAATTGCAAAAATTGGCCAATTTCCCATTACTGCTCATGTTTAGGGAATTTTTGACAGAAGTACCATCATCTCAAGGCCCAATTATCTTAACAAGTACAATTATTGCATATGGTTACTAGTTTACTAACAAATTTACCCCTAGCAAGCATCAGATTAGAAAATAAATAATTTTAGTATTAACCCATGCCAGCAATGTAACTGACTTAAGCCGCAGGTGTAAAATTGACAAATTCATCTTAAATACACTATTTTTCTGCATACTAGAATGTCTACCAGTTCTAGTTTTATACATTTTGACCCTTTCATTACATCCAAAACCTAAAACAAGAGTTTATTTAAATTATAGCACATTCTACTTAGCGCGGACCACTGCAGACCCCATAATTTCATACAATATTACATAATACCATATTTAGGCTGAAATTTGACCCCCCTTATAGGTTTTGGCTCTGATGAGCAATTAAAATGATAGTCTTGGTGATTTACCTTCTTTCAGTACCATTTTTATCAAAAGAAATAGAAGTTGATATACCTGTCTATGGCCTCTTCATAAAGAAGATGTTTTTGTTCAACAAATTAAATAAAATTTTTCCTGGTCTTAGATTTATGTTAGTCGAAACAAATTCTAAAATTTTGTTGAATTCCTTTCAGCGGTTTTCAAGAAATGCATGAAAACATACAAAGACATCACATGCGCATTAACATGAAAAATTAGCTTGGTGATCAAGAAATGCATTATTCCTTAATTTTTCAATTTCTTAGTTGCAGATGTAAATAGCAAGCTTGGCAATATACATCCAACACAAATGGACTTATTTCACACATAGAAAGGCACTAATTACATAATTTTATCATAAATTTTGCATCTTTTTAGTTAATTTCATATCCCCCCCCCTTTTTACAAAGTGAGATACTGAGTACCTTCAAACTGTTGGGATAAGACTTTTATCTCTTGAAATACATTTCAATTAAGAAAAATAGTATGAAACTGTCCTAATTATGCACCTAGTACATCCTGAGAAAGTTTTTGAGTTCAAATTTAAATTTATTGATATTCAGTTGTACTATATTTTGGAGGTGTACATTAATGGTTTCTAAACTGAGACTAACATTTTATGAATTTCATTAAATGTGTTCACTATTCCATTAAGCTTAATAGTTAAATGAACATTCCTTACTAAAAAAACCCACTAAAGTTCAAACTGGCATACAAAGAAACAAAATTATATCTTGCTTTGGTATGAAATTGCAAAAATTGGCCAATTTCCCATTACTGCTCATGTTTAGGGAATTTTTGACAGAAGTACCATCATCTCAAGGCCCAATTATCTTAACAAGTACAATTATTGCATATGGTTACTAGTTTACTAACAAATTTACCCCTAGCAAGCATCAGATTAGAAAATAAATAATTTTAGTATTAACCCATGCCAGCAATGTAACTGACTTAAGCCGCAGGTGTAAAATTGACAAATTCATCTTAAATACACTATTTTTCTGCATACTAGAATGTCTACCAGTTCTAGTTTTATACATTTTGACCCTTTCATTACATCCAAAACCTAAAACAAGAGTTTATTTAAATTATAGCACATTCTACTTAGCGCGGACCACTGCAGACCCCATAATTTCATACAATATTACATAATACCATATTTAGGCTGAAATTTGACCCCCCTTATAGGTTTTGGCTCTGATGAGCAATTAAAATGATAGTCTTGGTGATTTACCTTCTTTCAGTACCATTTTTATCAAAAGAAATAGAAGTTGATATACCTGTCTATGGCCTCTTCATAAAGAAGATGTTTTTGTTCAACAAATTAAATAAAATTTTTCCTGGTCTTAGATTTATGTTAGTCGAAACAAATTCTAAAATTTTGTTGAATTCCTTTCAGCGGTTTTCAAGAAATGCATGAAAACATACAAAGACATCACATGCGCATTAACATGAAAAATTAGCTTGGTGATCAAGAAATGCATTATTCCTTAATTTTTCAATTTCTTAGTTGCAGATGTAAATAGCAAGCTTGGCAATATACATCCAACACAAATGGACTTATTTCACACATAGAAAGGCACTAATTACATAATTTTATCATAAATTTTGCATCTTTTTAGTTACTTTCATATCCCCCCCCCCCTTTTTACAAAGTGAGATACTGAGTACCTTCAAACTGTTGGGATAAGACTTTTATCTCTTGAAATACATTTCAATTAAGAAAAATAGTATGAAACTGTCCTAATTATGCACCTAGTACATCCTGAGAAAGTTTTTGAGTTCAAATTTAAATTTATTGATATTCAGTTGTACTATATTTTGGAGGTGTACATTAATGGTTTCTAAACTGAGACTAAAATTTTATGAATTTCATTAAATGTGTTCACTATTCCATTAAGCTTAATAGTTAAATGAACATTCCTTACTAAAAAAACCCACTAAAGTTCAAACTGGCATACAAAGAAACAAAGTTATATCTTGCTTTGGTATGAAATTGCAAAAATTGGCCAATTTCCCATTACTGCTCATGTTTAGGGAATTTTTGACAGAAGTACCATCATCTCAAGGCCCAATTATCTTAACAAGTACAATTATTGCATATGGTTACTAGTTTACTAACAAATTTACCCCTAGCAAGCATCAGATTAGAAAATAAATAATTTTAGTATTAACCCATGCCAGCAATGTAACTGACTTAAGCCGCAGGTGTAAAATTGACAAATTCATCTTAAATACACTATTTTTCTGCATACTAGAATGTCTACCAGTTCTAGTTTTATACATTTTGACCCTTTCATTACATCCAAAACCTAAAACAAGAGTTTATTTAAATTATAGCACATTCTACTTAGCGCGGACCACTGCAGACCCCATAATTTCATACAATATTACATAATACCATATTTAGGCTGAAATTTGACCCCCCTTATAGGTTTTGGCTCTGATGAGCAATTAAAATGATAGTCTTGGTGATTTACCTTCTTTAAGTACCATTTTTATCAAAAGAAATAGAAGTTGATATACCTGTCTATGGCCTCTTCAGGTGTAGGACCACCATAGATTTTTTACTCTTCGGCTATATTAAAATTTGATAATTTTGACTTATCCTAGAAAATTTACCTTTGTTTCAAATTAAGTGACACTTCTGTCCCCTATAAAAATGCACTGGCTGAACATTCTGTCAAAATTTCACAATATGTTTCATTGCATATAAGAAAAAACGCTCAACCTGAAGTCCACGTGGTCTAAAAATCTACTTTCACTTTCTATTTCAGTCCAAAAATAGTGCTTGTCCCTAATTGACTCTTAACATTTTTATGTTCATTTAAAACCAATAAAACTTTATCCTCAAGTTTCCTAGAATATTCAGCTTTCCAAAAATACCAAATTTATTCTGGTATCATGTGCGGTTCAAATTCTATATGATGCAAGAGTGAACCTGTCTGTTGACTAGTACTACTTTTACGTACAACCTCTGGACTGGTTCCCGGTATTTGGTGGTCCTACACCTAAAGAAGATGTTTTTGTTCAACAAATTAAATAAAATTTTTCCTGGTCTTAGATTTATGTTAGTCGAAACAAATTCTAAAATTTTGTTGAATTCCTTTCAGCGGTTTTCAAGAAATGCATGAAAACATACAAAGACATCACATGCGCATTAACATGAAAAATTAGCTTGGTGATCAAGAAATGCATTATTCCTTAATTTTTCAATTTCTTAGTTGCAGATGTAAATAGCAAGCTTGGCAATATACATCCAACACAAATGGACTTATTTCACACATAGAAAGGCACTAATTACATAATTTTATCATAAATTTTGCATCTTTTTAGTTAATTTCATATCCCCCCCCCCTTTTTACAAAGTGAGATACTGAGTACCTTCAAACTGTTGGGATAAGACTTTTATCTCTTGAAATACATTTCAATTAAGAAAAATAGTATGAAACTGTCCTAATTATGCACCTAGTACATCCTGAGAAAGTTTTTGAGTTCAAATTTAAATTTATTGATATTCAGTTGTACTATATTTTGGAGGTGTACATTAATGGTTTCTAAACTGAGACTAAAATTTTATGAATTTCATTAAATGTGTTCACTATTCCATTAAGCTTAATAGTTAAATGAACATTCCTTACTAAAAAAACCCACTAAAGTTCAAACTGGCATACAAAGAAACAAAATTATATCTTGCTTTGGTATGAAATTGCAAAAATTGGCCAATTTCCCAATACTGCTCATGTTTAGGGAATTTTTGACAGAAGTACCATCATCTCAAGGCCCAATTATCTTAACAAGTACAATTATTGCATATGGTTACTAGTTTACTAACAAATTTACCCCTAGCAAGCATCAGATTAGAAAATAAATAATTTTAGTATTAACCCATGCCAGCAATGTAACTGACTTAAGCCGCAGGTGTAAAATTGACAAATTCATCTTAAATACACTATTTTTCTGCATACTAGAATGTCTACCAGTTCTAGTTTTATACATTTTGACCCTTTCATTACATCCAAAACCTAAAACAAGAGTTTATTTAAATTATAGCACATTCTACTTAGCGCGGACCACTGCAGACCCCATAATTTCATACAATATTACATAATACCATATTTAGGCTGAAATTTGACCCCCCTTATAGGTTTTGGCTCTGATGAGCAATTAAAATGATAGTCTTGGTGATTTACCTTCTTTCAGTACCATTTTTATCAAAAGAAATAGAAGTTGATATACCTGTCTATGGCCTCTCCATAAAGAAGATGTTTTTGTTCAACAAATTAAATAAAATTTTTCCTGGTCTTAGATTTATGTTAGTCGAAACAAATTCTAAAATTTTGTTGAATTCCTTTCAGCGGTTTTCAAGAAATGCATGAAAACATACAAAGACATCACATGCGCATTAACATGAAAAATTAGCTTGGTGATCAAGAAATGCATTATTCCTTAATTTTTCAATTTCTTAGTTGCAGATGTAAATAGCAAGCTTGGCAATATACATCCAACACAAATGGACTTATTTCACACATAGAAAGGCACTAATTACATAATTTTATCATAAATTTTGCATCTTTTTAGTTAATTTCATATCCCCCCCCCCTTTTTACAAAGTGAGATACTGAGTACCTTCAAACTGTTGGGATAAGACTTTTATCTCTTGAAATACATTTCAATTAAGAAAAATAGTATGAAACTGTCCTAATTATGCACCTAGTACATCCTGAGAAAGTTTTTGAGTTCAAATTTAAATTTATTGATATTCAGTTGTACTATATTTTGGAGGTGTACATTAATGGTTTCTAAACTGAGACTAAAATTTTATGAATTTCATTAAATGTGTTCACTATTCCATTAAGCTTAATAGTTAAATGAACATTCCTTACTAAAAAAACCCACTAAAGTTCAAACTGGCATACAAAGAAACAAAATTATATCTTGCTTTGGTATGAAATTGCAAAAATTGGCCAATTTCCCATTACTGCTCATGTTTAGGGAATTTTTGACAGAAGTACCATCATCTCAAGGCCCAATTATCTTAACAAGTACAATTATTGCATATGGTTACTAGTTTACTAACAAATTTACCCCTAGCAAGCATCAGATTAGAAAATAAATAATTTTAGTATTAACCCATGCCAGCAATGTAACTGACTTAAGCCGCAGGTGTAAAATTGACAAATTCATCTTAAATACACTATTTTTCTGCATACTAGAATGTCTACCAGTTCTAGTTTTATACATTTTGACCCTTTCATTACATCCAAAACCTAAAACAAGAGTTTATTTAAATTATAGCACATTCTACTTAGCGCGGACCACTGCAGACCCCATAATTTCATACAATATTACATAATACCATATTTAGGCTGAAATTAGACCCCCCTTATAGGTTTTGGCTCTGATGAGCAATTAAAATGATAGTCTTGGTGATTTACCTTCTTTCAGTACCATTTTTATCAAAAGAAATAGAAGTTGATATACCTGTCTATGGCCTCTTCAGGTGTAGGACCACCATAGATTTTTTACTCTTCGGCTATATTAAAATTTGATAATTTTGACTTATCCTAGAAAATTTACCTTTGTTTCAAATTAAGTGACACTTCTGTCCCCTATAAAAATGCACTGGCTGAACATTCTGTCAAAATTTCACAATATGTTTCATTGCATATAAGAAAAAACGCTCAACCTGAAGTCCACGTGGTCTAAAAATCTACTTTCACTTTCTATTTCAGTCCAAAAATAGTGCTTGTCCCTAATTGACTCTTAACATTTTTATGTTCATTTAAAACCAATAAAACTTTATCCTCAAGTTTCCTAGAATATTCAGCTTTCCAAAAATACCAAATTTATTCTGGTATCATGTGCGGTTCAAATTCTATATGATGCAAGAGTGAACCTGTCTGTTGACTAGTACTACTTTTACGTACAACCTCTGGACTGGTTCCCGGTATTTGGTGGTCCTACACCTAAAGAAGATGTTTTTGTTCAACAAATTAAATAAATTTTTCCTGGTCTTAGATTTATGTTAGTCGAAACAAATTCTAAAATTTTGTTGAATTCCTTTCAGCGGTTTTCAAGAAATGCATGAAAACATACAAAGACATCACATGCGCATTAACATGAAAAATTAGCTTGGTGATCAAGAAATGCATTATTCCTTAATTTTTCAATTTCTTAGTTGCAGATGTAAATAGCAAGCTTGGCAATATACATCCAACACAAATGGACTTATTTCACACATAGAAAGGCACTAATTACATAATTTTATCATAAATTTTGCATCTTTTTAGTTAATTTCATATCCCCCCCCCCTTTTTACAAAGTGAGATACTGAGTACCTTCAAACTGTTGGGATAAGACTTTTATCTCTTGAAATACATTTCAATTAAGAAAAATAGTATGAAACTGTCCTAATTATGCACCTAGTACATCCTGAGAAAGTTTTTGAGTTCAAATTTAAATTTATTGATATTCAGTTGTACTATATTTTGGAGGTGTACATTAATGGTTTCTAAACTGAGACTAAAATTTTATGAATTTCATTAAATGTGTTCACTATTCCATTAAGCTTAATAGTTAAATGAACATTCCTTACTAAAAAAACCCACTAAAGTTCAAACTGGCATACAAAGAAACAAAATTATATCTTGCTTTGGTATGAAATTGCAAAAATTGGCCAATTTCCCATTACTGCTCATGTTTAGGGAATTTTTGACAGAAGTACCATCATCTCAAGGCCCAATTATCTTAACAAGTACAATTATTGCATATGGTTACTAGTTTACTAACAAATTTACCCCTAGCAAGCATCAGATTAGAAAATAAATAATTTTAGTATTAACCCATGCCAGCAATGTAACTGACTTAAGCCGCAGGTGTAAAATTGACAAATTCATCTTAAATACACTATTTTTCTGCATACTAGAATGTCTACCAGTTCTAGTTTTATACATTTTGACCCTTTCATTACATCCAAAACCTAAAACAAGAGTTTATTTAAATTATAGCACATTCTACTTAGCGCGGACCACTGCAGACCCCATAATTTCATACAATATTACATAATACCATATTTAGGCTGAAATTTGACCCCCCTTATAGGTTTTGGCTCTGATGAGCAATTAAAATGATAGTCTTGGTGATTTACCTTCTTTCAGTACCATTTTTATCAAAAGAAATAGAAGTTGATATACCTGTCTATGGCCTCTTCAGGTGTAGGACCACCATAGATTTTTTACTCTTCGGCTATATTAAAATTTGATAATTTTGACTTATCCTAGAAAATTTACCTTTGTTTCAAATTAAGTGACACTTCTGTCCCCTATAAAAATGCACTGGCTGAACATTCTGTCAAAATTTCACAATATGTTTCATTGCATATAAGAAAAAACGCTCAACCTGAAGTCCACGTGGTCTAAAAATCTACTTTCACTTTCTATTTCAGTCCAAAAATAGTGCTTGTCCCTAATTGACTCTTAACATTTTTATGTTCATTTAAAACCAATAAAACTTTATCCTCAAGTTTCCTAGAATATTCAGCTTTCCAAAAATACCAAATTTATTCTGGTATCATGTGCGGTTCAAATTCTATATGATGCAAGAGTGAACCTGTCTGTTGACTAGTACTACTTTTACGTACAACCTCTGGACTGGTTCCCGGTATTTGGTGGTCCTACACCTAAAGAAGATGTTTTTGTTCAACAAATTAAATAAAAATTTTCCTGGTCTTAGATTTATGTTAGTCGAAACAAATTCTAAAATTTTGTTGAATTCCTTTCAGCGGTTTTCAAGAAATGCATGAAAACATACAAAGACATCACATGCGCATTAACATGAAAAATTAGCTTGGTGATCAAGAAATGCATTATTCCTTAATTTTTCAATTTCTTAGTTGCAGATGTAAATAGCAAGCTTGGCAATATACATCCAACACAAATGGACTTATTTCACACATAGAAAGGCACTAATTACATAATTTTATCATAAATTTTGCATCTTTTTAGTTAATTTCATATCCCCCCCCCCTTTTTACAAAGTGAGATACTGAGTACCTTCAAACTGTTGGGATAAGACTTTTATCTCTTGAAATACATTTCAATTAAGAAAAATAGTATGAAACTGTCCTAATTATGCACCTAGTACATCCTGAGAAAGTTTTTGAGTTCAAATTTAAATTTATTGATATTCAGTTGTACTATATTTTGGAGGTGTACATTAATGGTTTCTAAACTGAGACTAAAATTTTATGAATTTCATTAAATGTGTTCACTATTCCATTAAGCTTAATAGTTAAATGAACATTCCTTACTAAAAAAACCCACTAAAGTTCAAACTGTCATACAAAGAAACAAAATTATATCTTGCTTTGGTATGAAATTGCAAAAATTGGCCAATTTCCCATTACTGCTCATGTTTAGGGAATTTTTGACAGAAGTACCATCATCTCAAGGCCCAATTATCTTAACAAGTACAATTATTGCATATGGTTACTAGTTTACTAACAAATTTACCCCTAGCAAGCATCAGATTAGAAAATAAATAATTTTAGTATTAACCCATGCCAGCAATGTAACTGACTTAAGCCGCAGGTGTAAAATTGACAAATTCATCTTAAATACACTATTTTTCTGCATACTAGAATGTCTACCAGTTCTAGTTTTATACATTTTGACCCTTTCATTACATCCAAAACCTAAAACAAGAGTTTATTTAAATTATAGCACATTCTACTTAGCGCGGACCACTGCAGACCCCATAATTTCATACAATATTACATAATACCATATTTAGGCTGAAATTTGACCCCCCTTATAGGTTTTGGCTCTGATGAGCAATTAAAATGATAGTCTTGGTGATTTACCTTCTTTCAGTACCATTTTTATCAAAAGAAATAGAAGTTGATATACCTGTCTATGGCCTCTTCATAAAGAAGATGTTTTTGTTCAACAAATTAAATAAAATTTTTCCTGGTCTTAGATTTATGTTAGTCGAAACAAATTCTAAAATTTTGTTGAATTCCTTTCAGCGGTTTTCAAGAAATGCATGAAAACATACAAAGACATCACATGCGCATTAACATGAAAAATTAGCTTGGTGATCAAGAAATGCATTATTCCTTAATTTTTCAATTTCTTAGTTGCAGATGTAAATAGCAAGCTTGGCAATATACATCCAACACAAATGGACTTATTTCACACATAGAAAGGCACTAATTACATAATTTTATCATAAATTTTGCATCTTTTTAGTTAATTTCATATCCCCCCCCCCCCTTTTTACAAAGTGAGATACTGAGTACCTTCAAACTGTTGGGATAAGACTTTTATCTCTTGAAATACATTTCAATTAAGAAAAATAGTATGAAACTGTCCTAATTATGCACCTAGTACATCCTGAGAAAGTTTTTGAGTTCAAATTTAAATTTATTGATATTCAGTTGTACTATATTTTGGAGGTGTACATTAATGGTTTCTAAACTGAGACTAAAATTTTATGAATTTCATTAAATGTGTTCACTATTCCATTAAGCTTAATAGTTAAATGAACATTCCTTACTAAAAAAACCCACTAAAGTTCAAACTGGCATACAAAGAAACAAAATTATATCTTGCTTTGGTATGAAATTGCAAAAATTGGCCAATTTCCCATTACTGCTCATGTTTAGGGAATTTTTGACAGAAGTACCATCATCTCAAGGCCCAATTATCTTAACAAGTACAATTATTGCATATGGTTACTAGTTTACTAACAAATTTACCCCTAGCAAGCATCAGATTAGAAAATAAATAATTTTAGTATTAACCCATGCCAGCAATGTAACTGACTTAAGCCGCAGGTGTAAAATTGACAAATTCATCTTAAATACACTATTTTTCTGCATACTAGAATGTCTACCAGTTCTAGTTTTATACATTTTGACCCTTTCATTACATCCAAAACCTAAAACAAGAGTTTATTTAAATTATAGCACATTCTACTTAGCGCGGACCACTGCAGACCCCATAATTTCATACAATATTACATAATACCATATTTAGGCTGAAATTTGACCCCCCTTATAGGTTTTGGCTCTGATGAGCAATTAAAATGATAGTCTTGGTGATTTACCTTCTTTCAGTACCATTTTTATCAAAAGAAATAGAAGTTGATATACCTGTCTATGGCCTCTTCAGGTGTAGGACCACCATAGATTTTTTACTCTTCGGCTATATTAAAATTTGATAATTTTGACTTATCCTAGAAAATTTACCTTTGTTTCAAATTAAGTGACACTTCTGTCCCCTATAAAAATGCACTGGCTGAACATTCTGTCAAAATTTCACAATATGTTTCATTGCATATAAGAAAAAACGCTCAACCTGAAGTCCACGTGGTCTAAAAATCTACTTTCACTTTCTATTTCAGTCCAAAAATAGTGCTTGTCCCTAATTGACTCTTAACATTTTTATGTTCATTTAAAACCAATAAAACTTTATCCTCAAGTTTCCTAGAATATTCAGCTTTCCAAAAATACCAAATTTATTCTGGTATCATGTGCGGTTCAAATTCTATATGATGCAAGAGTGAACCTGTCTGTTGACTAGTACTACTTTTACGTACAACCTCTGGACTGGTTCCCGGTATTTGGTGGTCCTACACCTAAAGAAGATGTTTTTGTTCAACAAATTAAATAAAATTTTTCCTGGTCTTAGATTTATGTTAGTCGAAACAAATTCTAAAATTTTGTTGAATTCCTTTCAGCGGTTTTCAAGAAATGCATGAAAACATACAAAGACATCACATGCGCATTAACATGAAAAATTAGCTTGGTGATCAAGAAATGCATTATTCCTTAATTTTTCAATTTCTTAGTTGCAGATGTAAATAGCAAGCTTGGCAATATACATCCAACACAAATGGACTTATTTCACACATAGAAAGGCACTTAATTACATAATTTTATCATAAATTTTGCATCTTTTTAGTTAATTTCATATCCCCCCCCCCTTTTTACAAAGTGAGATACTGAGTACCTTCAAACTGTTGGGATAAGACTTTTATCTCTTGAAATACATTTCAATTAAGAAAAATAGTATGAAACTGTCCTAATTATGCACCTAGTACATCCTGAGAAAGTTTTTGAGTTCAAATTTAAATTTATTGATATTCAGTTGTACTATATTTTGGAGGTGTACATTAATGGTTTCTAAACTGAGACTAAAATTTTATGAATTTCATTAAATGTGTTCACTATTCCATTAAGCTTAATAGTTAAATGAACATTCCTTACTAAAAAAACCCACTAAAGTTCAAACTGGCATACAAAGAAACAAAATTATATCTTGCTTTGGTATGAAATTGCAAAAATTGGCCAATTTCCCATTACTGCTCATGTTTAGGGAATTTTTGACAGAAGTACCATCATCTCAAGGCCCAATTATCTTAACAAGTACAATTATTGCATATGGTTACTAGTTTACTAACAAATTTACCCCTAGCAAGCATCAGATTAGAAAATAAATAATTTTAGTATTAACCCATGCCAGCAATGTAACTGACTTAAGCCGCAGGTGTAAAATTGACAAATTCATCTTAAATACACTATTTTTCTGCATACTAGAATGTCTACCAGTTCTAGTTTTATACATTTTGACCCTTTCATTACATCCAAAACCTAAAACAAGAGTTTATTTAAATTATAGCACATTCTACTTAGCGCGGACCACTGCAGACCCCATAATTTCATACAATATTACATAATACCATATTTAGGCTGAAATTTGACCCCCCTTATAGGTTTTGGCTCTGATGAGCAATTAAAATGATAGTCTTGGTGATTTACCTTCTTTCAGTACCATTTTTATCAAAAGAAATAGAAGTTGATATACCTGTCTATGGCCTCTTCAGGTGTAGGACCACCATAGATTTTTTACTCTTCGGCTATATTAAAATTTGATAATTTTGACTTATCCTAGAAAATTTACCTTTGTTTCAAATTAAGTGACACTTCTGTCCCCTATAAAAATGCACTGGCTGAACATTCTGTCAAAATTTCACAATATGTTTCATTGCATATAAGAAAAAACGCTCAACCTGAAGTCCACGTGGTCTAAAAATCTACTTTCACTTTCTATTTCAGTCCAAAAATAGTGCTTGTCCCTAATTGACTCTTAACATTTTTATGTTCATTTAAAACCAATAAAACTTTATCCTCAAGTTTCCTAGAATATTCAGCTTTCCAAAAATACCAAATTTATTCTGGTATCATGTGCGGTTCAAATTCTATATGATGCAAGAGTGAACCTGTCTGTTGACTAGTACTACTTTTACGTACAACCTCTGGACTGGTTCCCGGTATTTGGTGGTCCTACACCTAAAGAAGATGTTTTTGTTCAACAAATTAAATAAAATTTTTCCTGGTCTTAGATTTATGTTAGTCGAAACAAATTCTAAAATTTTGTTGAATTCCTTTCAGCGGTTTTCAAGAAATGCATGAAAACATACAAAGACATCACATGCGCATTAACATGAAAAATTAGCTTGGTGATCAAGAAATGCATTATTCCTTAATTTTTCAATTTCTTAGTTGCAGATGTAAATAGCAAGCTTGGCAATATACATCCAACACAAATGGACTTATTTCACACATAGAAAGGCACTAATTACATAATTTTATCATAAATTTTGCATCTTTTTAGTTAATTTCATATCCCCCCCCCCCTTTTTACAAAGTGAGATACTGAGTACCTTCAAACTGTTGGGATAAGACTTTTATCTCTTGAAATACATTTCAATTAAGAAAAATAGTATGAAACTGTCCTAATTATGCACCTAGTACATCCTGAGAAAGTTTTTGAGTTCAAATTTAAATTTATTGATATTCAGTTGTACTATATTTTGGAGGTGTACATTAATGGTTTCTAAACTGAGACTAAAATTTTATGAATTTCATTAAATGTGTTCACTATTCCATTAAGCTTAATAGTTAAATGAACATTCCTTACTAAAAAAACCCACTAAAGTTCAAACTGGCATACAAAGAAACAAAATTATATCTTGCTTTGGTATGAAATTGCAAAAATTGGCCAATTTCCCATTACTGCTCATGTTTAGGGAATTTTTGACAGAAGTACCATCATCTCAAGGCCCAATTATCTTAACAAGTACAATTATTGCATATGGTTACTAGTTTACTAACAAATTTACCCCTAGCAAGCATCAGATTAGAAAATAAATAATTTTAGTATTAACCCATGCCAGCAATGTAACTGACTTAAGCCGCAGGTGTAAAATTGACAAATTCATCTTAAATACACTATTTTTCTGCATACTAGAATGTCTACCAGTTCTAGTTTTATACATTTTGACCCTTTCATTACATCCAAAACCTAAAACAAGAGTTTATTTAAATTATAGCACATTCTACTTAGCGCGGACCACTGCAGACCCCATAATTTCATACAATATTACATAATACCATATTTAGGCTGAAATTTGACCCCCCTTATAGGTTTTGGCTCTGATGAGCAATTAAAATGATAGTCTTGGTGATTTACCTTCTTTCAGTACCATTTTTATCAAAAGAAATAGAAGTTGATATACCTGTCTATGGCCTCTTCAAAGAAGATGTTTTTGTTCAACAAATTAAATAAAATTTTTCCTGGTCTTAGATTTATGTTAGTCGAAACAAATTCTAAAATTTTGTTGAATTCCTTTCAGCGGTTTTCAAGAAATGCATGAAAACATACAAAGACATCACATGCGCATTAACATGAAAAATTAGCTTGGTGATCAAGAAATGCATTATTCCTTAATTTTTCAATTTCTTAGTTGCAGATGTAAATAGCAAGCTTGGCAATATACATCCAACACAAATGGACTTATTTCACACATAGAAAGGCACTAATTACATAATTTTATCATAAATTTTGCATCTTTTTAGTTAATTTCATATCCCCCCCCCCCTTTTTACAAAGTGAGATACTGAGTACCTTCAAACTGTTGGGATAAGACTTTTATCTCTTGAAATACATTTCAATTAAGAAAAATAGTATGAAACTGTCCTAATTATGCACCTAGTACATCCTGAGAAAGTTTTTGAGTTCAAATTTAAATTTATTGATATTCAGTTGTACTATATTTTGGAGGTGTACATTAATGGTTTCTAAACTGAGACTAAAATTTTATGAATTTCATTAAATGTGTTCACTATTCCATTAAGCTTAATAGTTAAATGAACATTCCTTACTAAAAAAACCCACTAAAGTTCAAACTGGCATACAAAGAAACAAAATTATATCTTGCTTTGGTATGAAATTGCAAAAATTGGCCAATTTCCCATTACTGCTCATGTTTAGGGAATTTTTGACAGAAGTACCATCATCTCAAGGCCCAATTATCTTAACAAGTACAATTATTGCATATGGTTACTAGTTTACTAACAAATTTACCCCTAGCAAGCATCAGATTAGAAAATAAATAATTTTAGTATTAACCCATGCCAGCAATGTAACTGACTTAAGCCGCAGGTGTAAAATTGACAAATTCATCTTAAATACACTATTTTTCTGCATACTAGAATGTCTACCAGTTCTAGTTTTATACATTTTGACCCTTTCATTACATCCAAAACCTAAAACAAGAGTTTATTTAAATTATAGCACATTCTACTTAGCGCGGACCACTGCAGACCCCATAATTTCATACAATATTACATAATACCATATTTAGGCTGAAATTTGACCCCCCTTATAGGTTTTGGCTCTGATGAGCAATTAAAATGATAGTCTTGGTGATTTACCTTCTTTCAGTACCATTTTTATCAAAAGAAATAGAAGTTGATATACCTGTCTATGGCCTCTTAAAGAAGATGTTTTTGTTCAACAAATTAAATAAAATTTTTCCTGGTCTTAGATTTATGTTAGTCGAAACAAATTCTAAAATTTTGTTGAATTTCTTTCAGCGGTTTTCAAGAAATGCATGAAAACATACAAAGACATCACATGCGCATTAACATGAAAAATTAGCTTGGTGATCAAGAAATGCATTATTCCTTAATTTTTCAATTTCTTAGTTGCAGATGTAAATAGCAAGCTTGGCAATATACATCCAACACAAATGGACTTATTTCACACATAGAAAGGCACTAATTACATAATTTTATCATAAATTTTGCATCTTTTTAGTTAATTTCATATCCCCCCCCCCCTTTTTACAAAGTGAGATACTGAGTACCTTCAAACTGTTGGGATAAGACTTTTATCTCTTGAAATACATTTCAATTAAGAAAAATAGTATGAAACTGTCCTAATTATGCACCTAGTACATCCTGAGAAAGTTTTTGAGTTCAAATTTAAATTTATTGATATTCAGTTGTACTATATTTTGGAGGTGTACATTAATGGTTTCTAAACTGAGACTAAAATTTTATGAATTTCATTAAATGTGTTCACTATTCCATTAAGCTTAATAGTTAAATGAACATTCCTTACTAAAAAAACCCACTAAAGTTCAAACTGGCATACAAAGAAACAAAATTATATCTTGCTTTGGTATGAAATTGCAAAAATTGGCCAATTTCCCATTACTGCTCATGTTTAGGGAATTTTTGACAGAAGTACCATCATCTCAAGGCCCAATTATCTTAACAAGTACAATTATTGCATATGGTTACTAGTTTACTAACAAATTTACCCCTAGCAAGCATCAGATTAGAAAATAAATAATTTTAGTATTAACCCATGCCAGCAATGTAACTGACTTAAGCCGCAGGTGTAAAATTGACAAATTCATCTTAAATACACTATTTTTCTGCATACTAGAATGTCTACCAGTTCTAGTTTTATACATTTTGACCCTTTCATTACATCCAAAACCTAAAACAAGAGTTTATTTAAATTATAGCACATTCTACTTAGCGCGGACCACTGCAGACCCCATAATTTCATACAATATTACATAATACCATATTTAGGCTGAAATTTGACCCCCCTTATAGGTTTTGGCTCTGATGAGCAATTAAAATGATAGTCTTGGTGATTTACCTTCTTTCAGTACCATTTTTATCAAAAGAAATAGAAGTTGATATACCTGTCTATGGCCTCTTCAGGTGTAGGACCACCATAGATTTTTTACTCTTCGGCTATATTAAAATTTGATAATTTTGACTTATCCTAGAAAATTTACCTTTGTTTCAAATTAAGTGACACTTCTGTCCCCTATAAAAATGCACTGGCTGAACATTCTGTCAAAATTTCACAATATGTTTCATTGCATATAAGAAAAAACGCTCAACCTGAAGTCCACGTGGTCTAAAAATCTACTTTCACTTTCTATTTCAGTCCAAAAATAGTGCTTGTCCCTAATTGACTCTTAACATTTTTATGTTCATTTAAAACCAATAAAACTTTATCCTCAAGTTTCCTAGAATATTCAGCTTTCCAAAAATACCAAATTTATTCTGGTATCATGTGCGGTTCAAATTCTATATGATGCAAGAGTGAACCTGTCTGTTGACTAGTACTACTTTTACGTACAACCTCTGGACTGGTTCCCGGTATTTGGTGGTCCTACACCTAAAGAAGATGTTTTTGTTCAACAAATTAAATAAAATTTTTCCTGGTCTTAGATTTATGTTAGTCGAAACAAATTCTAAAATTTTGTTGAATTCCTTTCAGCGGTTTTCAAGAAATGCATGAAAACATACAAAGACATCACATGCGCATTAACATGAAAAATTAGCTTGGTGATCAAGAAATGCATTATTCCTTAATTTTTCAATTTCTTAGTTGCAGATGTAAATAGCAAGCTTGGCAATATACATCCAACACAAATGGACTTATTTCACACATAGAAAGGCACTAATTACATAATTTTATCATAAATTTTGCATCTTTTTAGTTAATTTCATATCCCCCCCCCCTTTTTACAAAGTGAGATACTGAGTACCTTCAAACTGTTGGGATAAGACTTTTATCTCTTGAAATACATTTCAATTAAGAAAAATAGTATGAAACTGTCCTAATTATGCACCTAGTACATCCTGAGAAAGTTTTTGAGTTCAAATTTAAATTTATTGATATTCAGTTGTACTATATTTTGGAGGTGTACATTAATGGTTTCTAAACTGAGACTAAAATTTTATGAATTTCATTAAATGTGTTCACTATTCCATTAAGCTTAATAGTTAAATGAACATTCCTTACTAAAAAAAACCCACTAAAGTTCAAACTGGCATACAAAGAAACAAAATTATATCTTGCTTTGGTATGAAATTGCAAAAATTGGCCAATTTCCCATTACTGCTCATGTTTAGGGAATTTTTGACAGAAGTACCATCATCTCAAGGCCCAATTATCTTAACAAGTACAATTATTGCATATGGTTACTAGTTTACTAACAAATTTACCCCTAGCAAGCATCAGATTAGAAAATAAATAATTTTAGTATTAACCCATGCCAGCAATGTAACTGACTTAAGCCGCAGGTGTAAAATTGACAAATTCATCTTAAATACACTATTTTTCTGCATACTAGAATGTCTACCAGTTCTAGTTTTATACATTTTGACCCTTTCATTACATCCAAAACCTAAAACAAGAGTTTATTTAAATTATAGCACATTCTACTTAGCGCGGACCACTGCAGACCCCATAATTTCATACAATATTACATAATACCATATTTAGGCTGAAATTTGACCCCCCTTATAGGTTTTGGCTCTGATGAGCAATTAAAATGATAGTCTTGGTGATTTACCTTCTTTCAGTACCATTTTTATCAAAAGAAATAGAAGTTGATATACCTGTCTATGGCCTCTTCATAAAGAAGATGTTTTTGTTCAACAAATTAAATAAAATTTTTCCTGGTCTTAGATTTATGTTAGTCGAAACAAATTCTAAAATTTTGTTGAATTCCTTTCAGCGGTTTTCAAGAAATGCATGAAAACATACAAAGACATCACATGCGCATTAACATGAAAAATTAGCTTGGTGATCAAGAAATGCATTATTCCTTAATTTTTCAATTTCTTAGTTGCAGATGTAAATAGCAAGCTTGGCAATATACATCCAACACAAATGGACTTATTTCACACATAGAAAGGCACTAATTACATAATTTTATCATAAATTTTGCATCTTTTTAGTTAATTTCATATCCCCCCCCCCTTTTTACAAAGTGAGATACTGAGTACCTTCAAACTGTTGGGATAAGACTTTTATCTCTTGAAATACATTTCAATTAAGAAAAATAGTATGAAACTGTCCTAATTATGCACCTAGTACATCCTGAGAAAGTTTTTGAGTTCAAATTTAAATTTATTGATATTCAGTTGTACTATATTTTGGAGGTGTACATTAATGGTTTCTAAACTGAGACTAAAATTTTATGAATTTCATTAAATGTGTTCACTATTCCATTAAGCTTAATAGTTAAATGAACATTCCTTACTAAAAAAACCCACTAAAGTTCAAACTGGCATACAAAGAAACAAAATTATATCTTGCTTTGGTATGAAATTGCAAAAATTGGCCAATTTCCCATTACTGCTCATGTTTAGGGAATTTTTGACAGAAGTACCATCATCTCAAGGCCCAATTATCTTAACAAGTACAATTATTGCATATGGTTACTAGTTTACTAACAAATTTACCCCTAGCAAGCATCAGATTAGAAAATAAATAATTTTAGTATTAACCCATGCCAGCAATGTAACTGACTTAAGCCGCAGGTGTAAAATTGACAAATTCATCTTAAATACACTATTTTTCTGCATACTAGAATGTCTACCAGTTCTAGTTTTATACATTTTGACCCTTTCATTACATCCAAAACCTAAAACAAGAGTTTATTTAAATTATAGCACATTCTACTTAGCGCGGACCACTGCAGACCCCATAATTTCATACAATATTACATAATACCATATTTAGGCTGAAATTTGACCCCCCTTATAGGTTTTGGCTCTGATGAGCAATTAAAATGATAGTCTTGGTGATTTACCTTCTTTCAGTACCATTTTTATCAAAAGAAATAGAAGTTGATATACCTGTCTATGGCCTCTTCAAAGAAGATGTTTTTGTTCAACAAATTAAATAAAATTTTTCCTGGTCTTAGATTTATGTTAGTCGAAACAAATTCTAAAATTTTGTTGAATTCCTTTCAGCGGTTTTCAAGAAATGCATGAAAACATACAAAGACATCACATGCGCATTAACATGAAAAATTAGCTTGGTGATCAAGAAATGCATTATTCCTTAATTTTTCAATTTCTTAGTTGCAGATGTAAATAGCAAGCTTGGCAATATACATCCAACACAAATGGACTTATTTCACACATAGAAAGGCACTAATTACATAATTTTATCATAAATTTTGCATCTTTTTAGTTAATTTCATATCCCCCCCCCCCTTTTTACAAAGTGAGATACTGAGTACCTTCAAACTGTTGGGATAAGACTTTTATCTCTTGAAATACATTTCAATTAAGAAAAATAGTATGAAACTGTCCTAATTATGCACCTAGTACATCCTGAGAAAGTTTTTGAGTTCAAATTTAAATTTATTGATATTCAGTTGTACTATATTTTGGAGGTGTACATTAATGGTTTCTAAACTGAGACTAAAATTTTATGAATTTCATTAAATGTGTTCACTATTCCATTAAGCTTAATAGTTAAATGAACATTCCTTACTAAAAAAAACCCACTAAAGTTCAAACTGGCATACAAAGAAACAAAATTATATCTTGCTTTGGTATGAAATTGCAAAAATTGGCCAATTTCCCATTACTGCTCATGTTTAGGGAATTTTTGACAGAAGTACCATCATCTCAAGGCCCAATTATCTTAACAAGTACAATTATTGCATATGGTTACTAGTTTACTAACAAATTTACCCCTAGCAAGCATCAGATTAGAAAATAAATAATTTTAGTATTAACCCATGCCAGCAATGTAACTGACTTAAGCCGCAGGTGTAAAATTGACAAATTCATCTTAAATACACTATTTTTCTGCATACTAGAATGTCTACCAGTTCTAGTTTTATACATTTTGACCCTTTCATTACATCCAAAACCTAAAACAAGAGTTTATTTAAATTATAGCACATTCTACTTAGCGCGGACCACTGCAGACCCCATAATTTCATACAATATTACATAATACCATATTTAGGCTGAAATTTGACCCCCCTTATAGGTTTTGGCTCTGATGAGCAATTAAAATGATAGTCTTGGTGATTTACCTTCTTTCAGTACCATTTTTATCAAAAGAAATAGAAGTTGATATACCTGTCTATGGCCTCTTCAGGTGTAGGACCACCATAGATTTTTTACTCTTCGGCTATATTAAAATTTGATAATTTTGACTTATCCTAGAAAATTTACCTTTGTTTCAAATTAAGTGACACTTCTGTCCCCTATAAAAATGCACTGGCTGAACATTCTGTCAAAATTTCACAATATGTTTCATTGCATATAAGAAAAAACGCTCAACCTGAAGTCCACGTGGTCTAAAAATCTACTTTCACTTTCTATTTCAGTCCAAAAATAGTGCTTGTCCCTAATTGACTCTTAACATTTTTATGTTCATTTAAAACCAATAAAACTTTATCCTCAAGTTTCCTAGAATATTCAGCTTTCCAAAAATACCAAATTTATTCTGGTATCATGTGCGGTTCAAATTCTATATGATGCAAGAGTGAACCTGTCTGTTGACTAGTACTACTTTTACGTACAACCTCTGGACTGGTTCCCGGTATTTGGTGGTCCTACACCTAAAGAAGATGTTTTTGTTCAACAAATTAAATAAAATTTTTCCTGGTCTTAGATTTATGTTAGTCGAAACAAATTCTAAAATTTTGTTGAATTCCTTTCAGCGGTTTTCAAGAAATGCATGAAAACATACAAAGACATCACATGCGCATTAACATGAAAAATTAGCTTGGTGATCAAGAAATGCATTATTCCTTAATTTTTCAATTTCTTAGTTGCAGATGTAAATAGCAAGCTTGGCAATATACATCCAACACAAATGGACTTATTTCACACATAGAAAGGCACTAATTACATAATTTTATCATAAATTTTGCATCTTTTTAGTTAATTTCATATCCCCCCCCCCTTTTTACAAAGTGAGATACTGAGTACCTTCAAACTGTTGGGATAAGACTTTTATCTCTTGAAATACATTTCAATTAAGAAAAATAGTATGAAACTGTCCTAATTATGCACCTAGTACATCCTGAGAAAGTTTTTGAGTTCAAATTTAAATTTATTGATATTCAGTTGTACTATATTTTGGAGGTGTACATTAATGGTTTCTAAACTGAGACTAAAATTTTATGAATTTCATTAAATGTGTTCACTATTCCATTAAGCTTAATAGTTAAATGAACATTCCTTACTAAAAAAAACCCACTAAAGTTCAAACTGGCATACAAAGAAACAAAATTATATCTTGCTTTGGTATGAAATTGCAAAAATTGGCCAATTTCCCATTACTGCTCATGTTTAGGGAATTTTTGACAGAAGTACCATCATCTCAAGGCCCAATTATCTTAACAAGTACAATTATTGCATATGGTTACTAGTTTACTAACAAATTTACCCCTAGCAAGCATCAGATTAGAAAATAAATAATTTTAGTATTAACCCATGCCAGCAATGTAACTGACTTAAGCCGCAGGTGTAAAATTGACAAATTCATCTTAAATACACTATTTTTCTGCATACTAGAATGTCTACCAGTTCTAGTTTTATACATTTTGACCCTTTCATTACATCCAAAACCTAAAACAAGAGTTTATTTAAATTATAGCACATTCTACTTAGCGCGGACCACTGCAGACCCCATAATTTCATACAATATTACATAATACCATATTTAGGCTGAAATTTGACCCCCCTTATAGGTTTTGGCTCTGATGAGCAATTAAAATGATAGTCTTGGTGATTTACCTTCTTTCAGTACCATTTTTATCAAAAGAAATAGAAGTTGATATACCTGTCTATGGCCTCTTCAGGTGTAGGACCACCATAGATTTTTTACTCTTCGGCTATATTAAAATTTGATAATTTTGACTTATCCTAGAAAATTTACCTTTGTTTCAAATTAAGTGACACTTCTGTCCCCTATAAAAATGCACTGGCTGAACATTCTGTCAAAATTTCACAATATGTTTCATTGCATATAAGAAAAAACGCTCAACCTGAAGTCCACGTGGTCTAAAAATCTACTTTCACTTTCTATTTCAGTCCAAAAATAGTGCTTGTCCCTAATTGACTCTTAACATTTTTATGTTCATTTAAAACCAATAAAACTTTATCCTCAAGTTTCCTAGAATATTCAGCTTTCCAAAAATACCAAATTTATTCTGGTATCATGTGCGGTTCAAATTCTATATGATGCAAGAGTGAACCTGTCTGTTGACTAGTACTACTTTTACGTACAACCTCTGGACTGGTTCCCGGTATTTGGTGGTCCTACACCTAAAGAAGATGTTTTTGTTCAACAAATTAAATAAAATTTTTCCTGGTCTTAGATTTATGTTAGTCGAAACAAATTCTAAAATTTTGTTGAATTCCTTTCAGCGGTTTTCAAGAAATGCATGAAAACATACAAAGACATCACATGCGCATTAACATGAAAAATTAGCTTGGTGATCAAGAAATGCATTATTCCTTAATTTTTCAATTTCTTAGTTGCAGATGTAAATAGCAAGCTTGGCAATATACATCCAACACAAATGGACTTATTTCACACATAGAAAGGCACTAATTACATAATTTTATCATAAATTTTGCATCTTTTTAGTTAATTTCATATCCCCCCCCCCTTTTTACAAAGTGAGATACTGAGTACCTTCAAACTGTTGGGATAAGACTTTTATCTCTTGAAATACATTTCAATTAAGAAAAATAGTATGAAACTGTCCTAATTATGCACCTAGTACATCCTGAGAAAGTTTTTGAGTTCAAATTTAAATTTATTGATATTCAGTTGTACTATATTTTGGAGGTGTACATTAATGGTTTCTAAACTGAGACTAAAATTTTATGAATTTCATTAAATGTGTTCACTATTCCATTAAGCTTAATAGTTAAATGAACATTCCTTACTAAAAAAAACCCACTAAAGTTCAAACTGGCATACAAAGAAACAAAATTATATCTTGCTTTGGTATGAAATTGCAAAAATTGGCCAATTTCCCATTACTGCTCATGTTTAGGGAATTTTTGACAGAAGTACCATCATCTCAAGGCCCAATTATCTTAACAAGTACAATTATTGCATATGGTTACTAGTTTACTAACAAATTTACCCCTAGCAAGCATCAGATTAGAAAATAAATAATTTTAGTATTAACCCATGCCAGCAATGTAACTGACTTAAGCCGCAGGTGTAAAATTGACAAATTCATCTTAAATACACTATTTTTCTGCATACTAGAATGTCTACCAGTTCTAGTTTTATACATTTTGACCCTTTCATTACATCCAAAACCTAAAACAAGAGTTTATTTAAATTATAGCACATTCTACTTAGCGCGGACCACTGCAGACCCCATAATTTCATACAATATTACATAATACCATATTTAGGCTGAAATTTGACCCCCCTTATAGGTTTTGGCTCTGATGAGCAATTAAAATGATAGTCTTGGTGATTTACCTTCTTTCAGTACCATTTTTATCAAAAGAAATAGAAGTTGATATACCTGTCTATGGCCTCTTAAAGAAGATGTTTTTGTTCAACAAATTAAATAAAATTTTTCCTGGTCTTAGATTTATGTTAGTCGAAACAAATTCTAAAATTTTGTTGAATTCCTTTCAGCGGTTTTCAAGAAATGCATGAAAACATACAAAGACATCACATGCGCATTAACATGAAAAATTAGCTTGGTGATCAAGAAATGCATTATTCCTTAATTTTTCAATTTCTTAGTTGCAGATGTAAATAGCAAGCTTGGCAATATACATCCAACACAAATGGACTTATTTCACACATAGAAAGGCACTAATTACATAATTTTATCATAAATTTTGCATCTTTTTAGTTAATTTCATATCCCCCCCCCTTTTTACAAAGTGAGATACTGAGTACCTTCAAACTGTTGGGATAAGACTTTTATCTCTTGAAATACATTTCAATTAAGAAAAATAGTATGAAACTGTCCTAATTATGCACCTAGTACATCCTGAGAAAGTTTTTGAGTTCAAATTTAAATTTATTGATATTCAGTTGTACTATATTTTGGAGGTGTACATTAATGGTTTCTAAACTGAGACTAAAATTTTATGAATTTCATTAAATGTGTTCACTATTCCATTAAGCTTAATAGTTAAATGAACATTCCTTACTAAAAAAACCCACTAAAGTTCAAACTGGCATACAAAGAAACAAAATTATATCTTGCTTTGGTATGAAATTGCAAAAATTGGCCAATTTCCCATTACTGCTCATGTTTAGGGAATTTTTGACAGAAGTACCATCATCTCAAGGCCCAATTATCTTAACAAGTACAATTATTGCATATGGTTACTAGTTTACTAACAAATTTACCCCTAGCAAGCATCAGATTAGAAAATAAATAATTTTAGTATTAACCCATGCCAGCAATGTAACTGACTTAAGCCGCAGGTGTAAAATTGACAAATTCATCTTAAATACACTATTTTTCTGCATACTAGAATGTCTACCAGTTCTAGTTTTATACATTTTGACCCTTTCATTACATCCAAAACCTAAAACAAGAGTTTATTTAAATTATAGCACATTCTACTTAGCGCGGACCACTGCAGACCCCATAATTTCATACAATATTACATAATACCATATTTAGGCTGAAATTTGACCCCCCTTATAGGTTTTGGCTCTGATGAGCAATTAAAATGATAGTCTTGGTGATTTACCTTCTTTCAGTACCATTTTTATCAAAAGAAATAGAAGTTGATATACCTGTCTATGGCCTCTTCAGGTGTAGGACCACCATAGATTTTTTACTCTTCGACTATATTAAAATTTGATAATTTTGACTTATCCTAGAAAATTTACCTTTGTTTCAAATTAAGTGACACTTCTGTCCCCTATAAAAATGCACTGGCTGAACATTCTGTCAAAATTTCACAATATGTTTCATTGCATATAAGAAAAAACGCTCAACCTGAAGTCCACGTGGTCTAAAAATCTACTTTCACTTTCTATTTCAGTCCAAAAATAGTGCTTGTCCCTAATTGACTCTTAACATTTTTATGTTCATTTAAAACCAATAAAACTTTATCCTCAAGTTTCCTAGAATATTCAGCTTTCCAAAAATACCAAATTTATTCTGGTATCATGTGCGGTTCAAATTCTATATGATGCAAGAGTGAACCTGTCTGTTGACTAGTACTACTTTTACGTACAACCTCTGGACTGGTTCCCGGTATTTGGTGGTCCTACACCTAAAGAAGATGTTTTTGTTCAACAAATTAAATAAAATTTTTCCTGGTCTTAGATTTATGTTAGTCGAAACAAATTCTAAAATTTTGTTGAATTCCTTTCAGCGGTTTTCAAGAAATGCATGAAAACATACAAAGACATCACATGCGCATTAACATGAAAAATTAGCTTGGTGATCAAGAAATGCATTATTCCTTAATTTTTCAATTTCTTAGTTGCAGATGTAAATAGCAAGCTTGGCAATATACATCCAACACAAATGGACTTATTTCACACATAGAAAGGCACTAATTACATAATTTTATCATAAATTTTGCATCTTTTTAGTTAATTTCATATCCCCCCCCCCCTTTTTACAAAGTGAGATACTGAGTACCTTCAAACTGTTGGGATAAGACTTTTATCTCTTGAAATACATTTCAATTAAGAAAAATAGTATGAAACTGTCCTAATTATGCACCTAGTACATCCTGAGAAAGTTTTTGAGTTCAAATTTAAATTTATTGATATTCAGTTGTACTATATTTTGGAGGTGTACATTAATGGTTTCTAAACTGAGACTAAAATTTTATGAATTTCATTAAATGTGTTCACTATTCCATTAAGCTTAATAGTTAAATGAACATTCCTTACTAAAAAAACCCACTAAAGTTCAAACTGGCATACAAAGAAACAAAATTATATCTTGCTTTGGTATGAAATTGCAAAAATTGGCCAATTTCCCATTACTGCTCATGTGTAGGGAATTTTTGACAGAAGTACCATCATCTCAAGGCCCAATTATCTTAACAAGTACAATTATTGCATATGGTTACTAGTTTACTAACAAATTTACCCCTAGCAAGCATCAGATTAGAAAATAAATAATTTTAGTATTAACCCATGCCAGCAATGTAACTGACTTAAGCCGCAGGTGTAAAATTGACAAATTCATCTTAAATACACTATTTTTCTGCATACTAGAATGTCTACCAGTTCTAGTTTTATACATTTTGACCCTTTCATTACATCCAAAACCTAAAACAAGAGTTTATTTAAATTATAGCACATTCTACTTAGCGCGGACCACTGCAGACCCCATAATTTCATACAATATTACATAATACCATATTTAGGCTGAAATTTGACCCCCCTTATAGGTTTTGGCTCTGATGAGCAATTAAAATGATAGTCTTGGTGATTTACCTTCTTTCAGTACCATTTTTATCAAAAGAAATAGAAGTTGATATACCTGTCTATGGCCTCTTCAGGTGTAGGACCACCATAGATTTTTTACTCTTCGGCTATATTAAAATTTGATAATTTTGACTTATCCTAGAAAATTTACCTTTGTTTCAAATTAAGTGACACTTCTGTCCCCTATAAAAATGCACTGGCTGAACATTCTGTCAAAATTTCACAATATGTTTCATTGCATATAAGAAAAAACGCTCAACCTGAAGTCCACGTGGTCTAAAAATCTACTTTCACTTTCTATTTCAGTCCAAAAATAGTGCTTGTCCCTAATTGACTCTTAACATTTTTATGTTCATTTAAAACCAATAAAACTTTATCCTCAAGTTTCCTAGAATATTCAGCTTTCCAAAAATACCAAATTTATTCTGGTATCATGTGCGGTTCAAATTCTATATGATGCAAGAGTGAACCTGTCTGTTGACTAGTACTACTTTTACGTACAACCTCTGGACTGGTTCCCGGTATTTGGTGGTCCTACACCTAAAGAAGATGTTTTTGTTCAACAAATTAAATAAAATTTTTCCTGGTCTTAGATTTATGTTAGTCGAAACAAATTCTAAAATTTTGTTGAATTCCTTTCAGCGGTTTTCAAGAAATGCATGAAAACATACAAAGACATCACATGCGCATTAACATGAAAAATTAGCTTGGTGATCAAGAAATGCATTATTCCTTAATTTTTCAATTTCTTAGTTGCAGATGTAAATAGCAAGCTTGGCAATATACATCCAACACAAATGGACTTATTTCACACATAGAAAGGCACTAATTACATAATTTTATCATAAATTTTGCATCTTTTTAGTTAATTTCATATCCCCCCCCCCCCCCTTTTTACAAAGTGAGATACTGAGTACCTTCAAACTGTTGGGATAAGACTTTTATCTCTTGAAATACATTTCAATTAAGAAAAATAGTATGAAACTGTCCTAATTATGCACCTAGTACATCCTGAGAAAGTTTTTGAGTTCAAATTTAAATTTATTGATATTCAGTTGTACTATATTTTGGAGGTGTACATTAATGGTTTCTAAACTGAGACTAAAATTTTATGAATTTCATTAAATGTGTTCACTATTCCATTAAGCTTAATAGTTAAATGAACATTCCTTACTAAAAAAACCCACTAAAGTTCAAACTGGCATACAAAGAAACAAAATTATATCTTGCTTTGGTATGAAATTGCAAAAATTGGCCAATTTCCCATTACTGCTCATGTTTAGGGAATTTTTGACAGAAGTACCATCATCTCAAGGCCCAATTATCTTAACAAGTACAATTATTGCATATGGTTACTAGTTTACTAACAAATTTACCCCTAGCAAGCATCAGATTAGAAAATAAATAATTTTAGTATTAACCCATGCCAGCAATGTAACTGACTTAAGCCGCAGGTGTAAAATTGACAAATTCATCTTAAATACACTATTTTTCTGCATACTAGAATGTCTACCAGTTCTAGTTTTATACATTTTGACCCTTTCATTACATCCAAAACCTAAAACAAGAGTTTATTTAAATTATAGCACATTCTACTTAGCGCGGACCACTGCAGACCCCATAATTTCATACAATATTACATAATACCATATTTAGGCTGAAATTTGACCCCCCTTATAGGTTTTGGCTCTGATGAGCAATTAAAATGATAGTCTTGGTGATTTACCTTCTTTCAGTACCATTTTTATCAAAAGAAATAGAAGTTGATATACCTGTCTTAAAGAAGATGTTTTTGTTCAACAAATTAAATAAAATTTTTCCTGGTCTTAGATTTATGTTAGTCGAAACAAATTCTAAAATTTTGTTGAATTCCTTTCAGCGGTTTTCAAGAAATGCATGAAAACATACAAAGACATCACATGCGCATTAACATGAAAAATTAGCTTGGTGATCAAGAAATGCATTATTCCTCAATTTTTCAATTTCTTAGTTGCAGATGTAAATAGCAAGCTTGGCAATATACATCCAACACAAATGGACTTATTTCACACATAGAAAGGCACTAATTACATAATTTTATCATAAATTTTGCATCTTTTTAGTTAATTTCATATCCCTCCCCCCCTTTTTACAAAGTGAGATACTGAGTACCTTCAAACTGTTGGGATAAGACTTTTATCTCTTGAAATACATTTCAATTAAGAAAAATAGTATGAAACTGTCCTAATTATGCACCTAGTACATCCTGAGAAAGTTTTTGAGTTCAAATTTAAATTTATTGATATTCAGTTGTACTATATTTTGGAGGTGTACATTAATGGTTTCTAAACTGAGACTAAAATTTTATGAATTTCATTAAATGTGTTCACTATTCCATTAAGCTTAATAGTTAAATGAACATTCCTTACTAAAAAAACCCACTAAAGTTCAAACTGGCATACAAAGAAACAAAATTATATCTTGCTTTGGTATGAAATTGCAAAAATTGGCCAATTTCCCATTACTGCTCATGTTTAGGGAATTTTTGACAGAAGTACCATCATCTCAAGGCCCAATTATCTTAACAAGTACAATTATTGCATATGGTTACTAGTTTACTAACAAATTTACCCCTAGCAAGCATCAGATTAGAAAATAAATAATTTTAGTATTAACCCATGCCAGCAATGTAACTGACTTAAGCCGCAGGTGTAAAATTGACAAATTCATCTTAAATACACTATTTTTCTGCATACTTGACTGTCTACCAGTTCTAGTTTTATACATTTTGACCCTTTCATTACATCCAAAACCTAAAACAAGAGTTTATTTAAATTATAGCACATTCTACTTAGCGCGGACCACTGCAGACCCCATAATTTCATACAATATTACATAATACCATATTTAGGCTGAAATTTGACCCCCCTTATAGGTTTTGGCTCTGATGAGCAATTAAAATGATAGTCTTGGTGATTTACCTTCTTTCAGTACCATTTTTATCAAAAGAAATAGAAGTTGATATACCTGTCTATGGCCTCTTCAGGTGTAGGACCACCATAGATTTTTTACTCTTCGGCTATATTAAAATTTGATAATTTTGACTTATCCTAGAAAATTTACCTTTGTTTCAAATTAAGTGACACTTCTGTCCCCTATAAAAATGCACTGGCTGAACATTCTGTCAAAATTTCACAATATGTTTCATTGCATATAAGAAAAAACGCTCAACCTGAAGTCCACGTGGTCTAAAAATCTACTTTCACTTTCTATTTCAGTCCAAAAATAGTGCTTGTCCCTAATTGACTCTTAACATTTTTATGTTCATTTAAAACCAATAAAACTTTATCCTCAAGTTTCCTAGAATATTCAGCTTTCCAAAAATACCAAATTTATTCTGGTATCATGTGCGGTTCAAATTCTATATGATGCAAGAGTGAACCTGTCTGTTGACTAGTACTACTTTTACGTACAACCTCTGGACTGGTTCCCGGTATTTGGTGGTCCTACACCTAAAGAAGATGTTTTTGTTCAACAAATTAAATAAAATTTTTCCTGGTCTTAGATTTATGTTAGTCGAAACAAATTCTAAAATTTTGTTGAATTCCTTTCAGCGGTTTTCAAGAAATGCATGAAAACATACAAAGACATCACATGCGCATTAACATGAAAAATTAGCTTGGTGATCAAGAAATGCATTATTCCTTAATTTTTCAATTTCTTAGTTGCAGATGTAAATAGCAAGCTTGGCAATATACATCCAACACAAATGGACTTATTTCACACATAGAAAGGCACTAATTACATAATTTTATCATAAATTTTGCATCTTTTTAGTTAATTTCATATCCCCCCCCCTTTTTACAAAGTGAGATACTGAGTACCTTCAAACTGTTGGGATAAGACTTTTATCTCTTGAAATACATTTCAATTAAGAAAAATAGTATGAAACTGTCCTAATTATGCACCTAGTACATCCTGAGAAAGTTTTTGAGTTCAAATTTAAATTTATTGATATTCAGTTGTACTATATTTTGGAGGTGTACATTAATGGTTTCTAAACTGAGACTAAAATTTTATGAATTTCATTAAATGTGTTCACTATTCCATTAAGCTTAATAGTTAAATGAACATTCCTTACTAAAAAAACCCACTAAAGTTCAAACTGGCATACAAAGAAACAAAATTATATCTTGCTTTGGTATGAAATTGCAAAAATTGGCCAATTTCCCATTACTGCTCATGTTTAGGGAATTTTTGACAGAAGTACCATCATCTCAAGGCCCAATTATCTTAACAAGTACAATTATTGCATATGGTTACTAGTTTACTAACAAATTTACCCCTAGCAAGCATCAGATTAGAAAATAAATAATTTTAGTATTAACCCATGCCAGCAATGTAACTGACTTAAGCCGCAGGTGTAAAATTGACAAATTCATCTTAAATACACTATTTTTCTGCATACTAGAATGTCTACCAGTTCTAGTTTTATACATTTTGACCCTTTCATTACATCCAAAACCTAAAACAAGAGTTTATTTAAATTATAGCACATTCTACTTAGCGCGGACCACTGCAGACCCCATAATTTCATACAATATTACATAATACCATATTTAGGCTGAAATTTGACCCCCCTTATAGGTTTTGGCTCTGATGAGCAATTAAAATGATAGTCTTGGTGATTTACCTTCTTTCAGTACCATTTTTATCAAAAGAAATAGAAGTTGATATACCTGTCTATGGCCTCTTAAAGAAGATGTTTTTGTTCAACAAATTAAATAAAATTTTTCCTGGTCTTAGATTTATGTTAGTCGAAACAAATTCTAAAATTTTGTTGAATTCCTTTCAGCGGTTTTCAAGAAATGCATGAAAACATACAAAGACATCACATGCGCATTAACATGAAAAATTAGCTTGGTGATCAAGAAATGCATTATTCCTTAATTTTTCAATTTCTTAGTTGCAGATGTAAATAGCAAGCTTGGCAATATACATCCAACACAAATGGACTTATTTCACACATAGAAAGGCACTAATTACATAATTTTATCATAAATTTTGCATCTTTTTAGTTAATTTCATATCCCCCCCCCTTTTTACAAAGTGAGATACTGAGTACCTTCAAACTGTTGGGATAAGACTTTTATCTCTTGAAATACATTTCAATTAAGAAAAATAGTATGAAACTGTCCTAATTATGCACCTAGTACATCCTGAGAAAGTTTTTGAGTTCAAATTTAAATTTATTGATATTCAGTTGTACTATATTTTGGAGGTGTACATTAATGGTTTCTAAACTGAGACTAAAATTTTATGAATTTCATTAAATGTGTTCACTATTCCATTAAGCTTAATAGTTAAATGAACATTCCTTACTAAAAAAACCCACTAAAGTTCAAACTGGCATACAAAGAAACAAAATTATATCTTGCTTTGGTATGAAATTGCAAAAATTGGCCAATTTCCCATTACTGCTCATGTTTAGGGAATTTTTGACAGAAGTACCATCATCTCAAGGCCCAATTATCTTAACAAGTACAATTATTGCATATGGTTACTAGTTTACTAACAAATTTACCCCTAGCAAGCATCAGATTAGAAAATAAATAATTTTAGTATTAACCCATGCCAGCAATGTAACTGACTTAAGCCGCAGGTGTAAAATTGACAAATTCATCTTAAATACACTATTTTTCTGCATACTAGAATGTCTACCAGTTCTAGTTTTATACATTTTGACCCTTTCATTACATCCAAAACCTAAAACAAGAGTTTATTTAAATTATAGCACATTCTACTTAGCGCGGACCACTGCAGACCCCATAATTTCATACAATATTACATAATACCATATTTAGGCTGAAATTTGACCCCCCTTATAGGTTTTGGCTCTGATGAGCAATTAAAATGATAGTCTTGGTGATTTACCTTCTTTCAGTACCATTTTTATCAAAAGAAATAGAAGTTGATATACCTGTCTATGGCCTCTTCAGGTGTAGGACCACCATAGATTTTTTACTCTTCGGCTATATTAAAATTTGATAATTTTGACTTATCCTAGAAAATTTACCTTTGTTTCAAATTAAGTGACACTTCTGTCCCCTATAAAAATGCACTGGCTGAACATTCTGTCAAAATTTCACAATATGTTTCATTGCATATAAGAAAAAACGCTCAACCTGAAGTCCACGTGGTCTAAAAATCTACTTTCACTTTCTATTTCAGTCCAAAAATAGTGCTTGTCCCTAATTGACTCTTAACATTTTTATGTTCATTTAAAACCAATAAAACTTTATCCTCAAGTTTCCTAGAATATTCAGCTTTCCAAAAATACCAAATTTATTCTGGTATCATGTGCGGTTCAAATTCTATATGATGCAAGAGTGAACCTGTCTGTTGACTAGTACTACTTTTACGTACAACCTCTGGACTGGTTCCCGGTATTTGGTGGTCCTACACCTAAAGAAGATGTTTTTGTTCAACAAATTAAATAAAATTTTTCCTGGTCTTAGATTTATGTTAGTCGAAACAAATTCTAAAATTTTGTTGAATTCCTTTCAGCGGTTTTCAAGAAATGCATGAAAACATACAAAGACATCACATGCGCATTAACATGAAAAATTAGCTTGGTGATCAAGAAATGCATTATTCCTTAATTTTTCAATTTCTTAGTTGCAGATGTAAATAGCAAGCTTGGCAATATACATCCAACACAAATGGACTTATTTCACACATAGAAAGGCACTAATTACATAATTTTATCATAAATTTTGCATCTTTTTAGTTAATTTCATATCCCCCCCCCCTTTTTACAAAGTGAGATACTGAGTACCTTCAAACTGTTGGGATAAGACTTTTATCTCTTGAAATACATTTCAATTAAGAAAAATAGTATGAAACTGTCCTAATTATGCACCTAGTACATCCTGAGAAAGTTTTTGAGTTCAAATTTAAATTTATTGATATTCAGTTGTACTATATTTTGGAGGTGTACATTAATGGTTTCTAAACTGAGACTAAAATTTTATGAATTTCATTAAATGTGTTCACTATTCCATTAAGCTTAATAGTTAAATGAACATTCCTTACTAAAAAAACCCACTAAAGTTCAAACTGGCATACAAAGAAACAAAATTATATCTTGCTTTGGTATGAAATTGCAAAAATTGGCCAATTTCCCATTACTGCTCATGTTTAGGGAATTTTTGACAGAAGTACCATCATCTCAAGGCCCAATTATCTTAACAAGTACAATTATTGCATATGGTTACTAGTTTACTAACAAATTTACCCCTAGCAAGCATCAGATTAGAAAATAAATAATTTTAGTATTAACCCATGCCAGCAATGTAACTGACTTAAGCCGCAGGTGTAAAATTGACAAATTCATCTTAAATACACTATTTTTCTGCATACTAGAATGTCTACCAGTTCTAGTTTTATACATTTTGACCCTTTCATTACATCCAAAACCTAAAACAAGAGTTTATTTAAATTATAGCACATTCTACTTAGCGCGGACCACTGCAGACCCCATAATTTCATACAATATTACATAATACCATATTTAGGCTGAAATTTGACCCCCCTTATAGGTTTTGGCTCTGATGAGCAATTAAAATGATAGTCTTGGTGATTTACCTTCTTTCAGTACCATTTTTATCAAAAGAAATAGAAGTTGATATACCTGTCTATGGCCTCTTCAGGTGTAGGACCACCATAGATTTTTTACTCTTCGGCTATATTAAAATTTGATAATTTTGACTTATCCTAGAAAATTTACCTTTGTTTCAAATTAAGTGACACTTCTGTCCCCTATAAAAATGCACTGGCTGAACATTCTGTCAAAATTTCACAATATGTTTCATTGCATATAAGAAAAAACGCTCAACCTGAAGTCCACGTGGTCTAAAAATCTACTTTCACTTTCTATTTCAGTCCAAAAATAGTGCTTGTCCCTAATTGACTCTTAACATTTTTATGTTCATTTAAAACCAATAAAACTTTATCCTCAAGTTTCCTAGAATATTCAGCTTTCCAAAAATACCAAATTTATTCTGGTATCATGTGCGGTTCAAATTCTATATGATGCAAGAGTGAACCTGTCTGTTGACTAGTACTACTTTTACGTACAACCTCTGGACTGGTTCCCGGTATTTGGTGGTCCTACACCTAAAGAAGATGTTTTTGTTCAACAAATTAAATAAAATTTTTCCTGGTCTTAGATTTATGTTAGTCGAAACAAATTCTAAAATTTTGTTGAATTCCTTTCAGCGGTTTTCAAGAAATGCATGAAAACATACAAAGACATCACATGCGCATTAACATGAAAAATTAGCTTGGTGATCAAGAAATGCATTATTCCTTAATTTTTCAATTTCTTAGTTGCAGATGTAAATAGCAAGCTTGGCAATATACATCCAACACAAATGGACTTATTTCACACATAGAAAGGCACTAATTACATAATTTTATCATAAATTTTGCATCTTTTTAGTTAATTTCATATCCCCCCCCCCCTTTTTACAAAGTGAGATACTGAGTACCTTCAAACTGTTGGGATAAGACTTTTATCTCTTGAAATACATTTCAATTAAGAAAAATAGTATGAAACTGTCCTAATTATGCACCTAGTACATCCTGAGAAAGTTTTTGAGTTCAAATTTAAATTTATTGATATTCAGTTGTACTATATTTTGGAGGTGTACATTAATGGTTTCTAAACTGAGACTAAAATTTTATGAATTTCATTAAATGTGTTCACTATTCCATTAAGCTTAATAGTTAAATGAACATTCCTTACTAAAAAAACCCACTAAAGTTCAAACTGGCATACAAAGAAACAAAATTATATCTTGCTTTGGTATGAAATTGCAAAAATTGGCCAATTTCCCATTACTGCTCATGTTTAGGGAATTTTTGACAGAAGTACCATCATCTCAAGGCCCAATTATCTTAACAAGTACAATTATTGCATATGGTTACTAGTTTACTAACAAATTTACCCCTAGCAAGCATCAGATTAGAAAATAAATAATTTTAGTATTAACCCATGCCAGCAATGTAACTGACTTAAGCCGCAGGTGTAAAATTGACAAATTCATCTTAAATACACTATTTTTCTGCATACTAGAATGTCTACCAGTTCTAGTTTTATACATTTTGACCCTTTCATTACATCCAAAACCTAAAACAAGAGTTTATTTAAATTATAGCACATTCTACTTAGCGCGGACCACTGCAGACCCCATAATTTCATACAATATTACATAATACCATATTTAGGCTGAAATTTGACCCCCCTTATAGGTTTTGGCTCTGATGAGCAATTAAAATGATAGTCTTGGTGATTTACCTTCTTTCAGTACCATTTTTATCAAAAGAAATAGAAGTTGATATACCTGTCTATGGCCTCTTCAAATAAGATGTTTTTGTTCAACAAATTAAATAAAATTTTTCCTGGTCTTAGATTTATGTTAGTCGAAACAAATTCTAAAATTTTGTTGAATTCCTTTCAGCGGTTTTCAAGAAATGCATGAAAACATACAAAGACATCACATGCGCATTAACATGAAAAATTAGCTTGGTGATCAAGAAATGCATTATTCCTTAATTTTTCAATTTCTTAGTTGCAGATGTAAATAGCAAGCTTGGCAATATACATCCAACACAAATGGACTTATTTCACACATAGAAAGGCACTAATTACATAATTTTATCATAAATTTTGCATCTTTTTAGTTAATTTCATATCCCCCCCCCTTTTTACAAAGTGAGATACTGAGTACCTTCAAACTGTTGGGATAAGACTTTTATCTCTTGAAATACATTTCAATTAAGAAAAATAGTATGAAACTGTCCTAATTATGCACCTAGTACATCCTGAGAAAGTTTTTGAGTTCAAATTTAAATTTATTGATATTCAGTTGTACTATATTTTGGAGGTGTACATTAATGGTTTCTAAACTGAGACTAAAATTTTATGAATTTCATTAAATGTGTTCACTATTCCATTAAGCTTAATAGTTAAATGAACATTCCTTACTAAAAAAACCCACTAAAGTTCAAACTGGCATACAAAGAAACAAAATTATATCTTGCTTTGGTATGAAATTGCAAAAATTGGCCAATTTCCCATTACTGCTCATGTTTAGGGAATTTTTGACAGAAGTACCATCATCTCAAGGCCCAATTATCTTAACAAGTACAATTATTGCATATGGTTACTAGTTTACTAACAAATTTACCCCTAGCAAGCATCAGATTAGAAAATAAATAATTTTAGTATTAACCCATGCCAGCAATGTAACTGACTTAAGCCGCAGGTGTAAAATTGACAAATTCATCTTAAATACACTATTTTTCTGCATACTAGAATGTCTACCAGTTCTAGTTTTATACATTTTGACCCTTTCATTACATCCAAAACCTAAAACAAGAGTTTATTTAAATTATAGCACATTCTACTTAGCGCGGACCACTGCAGACCCCATAATTTCATACAATATTACATAATACCATATTTAGGCTGAAATTTGACCCCCCTTATAGGTTTTGGCTCTGATGAGCAATTAAAATGATAGTCTTGGTGATTTACCTTCTTTCAGTACCATTTTTATCAAAAGAAATAGAAGTTGATATACCTGTCTATGGCCTCTTCAGGTGTAGGACCACCATAGATTTTTTACTCTTCGGCTATATTAAAATTTGATAATTTTGACTTATCCTAGAAAATTTACCTTTGTTTCAAATTAAGTGACACTTCTGTCCCCTATAAAAATGCACTGGCTGAACATTCTGTCAAAATTTCACAATATGTTTCATTGCATATAAGAAAAAACGCTCAACCTGAAGTCCACGTGGTCTAAAAATCTACTTTCACTTTCTATTTCAGTCCAAAAATAGTGCTTGTCCCTAATTGACTCTTAACATTTTTATGTTCATTTAAAACCAATAAAACTTTATCCTCAAGTTTCCTAGAATATTCAGCTTTCCAAAAATACCAAATTTATTCTGGTATCATGTGCGGTTCAAATTCTATATGATGCAAGAGTGAACCTGTCTGTTGACTAGTACTACTTTTACGTACAACCTCTGGACTGGTTCCCGGTATTTGGTGGTCCTACACCTAAAGAAGATGTTTTTGTTCAACAAATTAAATAAAATTTTTCCTGGTCTTAGATTTATGTTAGTCGAAACAAATTCTAAAATTTTGTTGAATTCCTTTCAGCGGTTTTCAAGAAATGCATGAAAACATACAAAGACATCACATGCGCATTAACATGAAAAATTAGCTTGGTGATCAAGAAATGCATTATTCCTTAATTTTTCAATTTCTTAGTTGCAGATGTAAATAGCAAGCTTGGCAATATACATCCAACACAAATGGACTTATTTCACACATAGAAAGGCACTAATTACATAATTTTATCATAAATTTTGCATCTTTTTAGTTAATTTCATATCCCCCCCCCCTTTTTACAAAGTGAGATACTGAGTACCTTCAAACTGTTGGGATAAGACTTTTATCTCTTGAAATACATTTCAATTAAGAAAAATAGTATGAAACTGTCCTAATTATGCACCTAGTACATCCTGAGAAAGTTTTTGAGTTCAAATTTAAATTTATTGATATTCAGTTGTACTATATTTTGGAGGTGTACATTAATGGTTTCTAAACTGAGACTAAAATTTTATGAATTTCATTAAATGTGTTCACTATTCCATTAAGCTTAATAGTTAAATGAACATTCCTTACTAAAAAAACCCACTAAAGTTCAAACTGGCATACAAAGAAACAAAATTATATCTTGCTTTGGTATGAAATTGCAAAAATTGGCCAATTTCCCATTACTGCTCATGTTTAGGGAATTTTTGACAGAAGTACCATCATCTCAAGGCCCAATTATCTTAACAAGTACAATTATTGCATATGGTTACTAGTTTACTAACAAATTTACCCCTAGCAAGCATCAGATTAGAAAATAAATAATTTTAGTATTAACCCATGCCAGCAATGTAACTGACTTAAGCCGCAGGTGTAAAATTGACAAATTCATCTTAAATACACTATTTTTCTGCATACTAGAATGTCTACCAGTTCTAGTTTTATACATTTTGACCCTTTCATTACATCCAAAACCTAAAACAAGAGTTTATTTAAATTATAGCACATTCTACTTAGCGCGGACCACTGCAGACCCCATAATTTCATACAATATTACATAATACCATATTTAGGCTGAAATTTGACCCCCCTTATAGGTTTTGGCTCTGATGAGCAATTAAAATGATAGTCTTGGTGATTTACCTTCTTTCAGTACCATTTTTATCAAAAGAAATAGAAGTTGATATACCTGTCTATGGCCTCTTCAGGTGTAGGACCACCATAGATTTTTTACTCTTCGGCTATATTAAAATTTGATAATTTTGACTTATCCTAGAAAATTTACCTTTGTTTCAAATTAAGTGACACTTCTGTCCCCTATAAAAATGCACTGGCTGAACATTCTGTCAAAATTTCACAATATGTTTCATTGCATATAAGAAAAAACGCTCAACCTGAAGTCCACGTGGTCTAAAAATCTACTTTCACTTTCTATTTCAGTCCAAAAATAGTGCTTGTCCCTAATTGACTCTTAACATTTTTATGTTCATTTAAAACCAATAAAACTTTATCCTCAAGTTTCCTAGAATATTCAGCTTTCCAAAAATACCAAATTTATTCTGGTATCATGTGCGGTTCAAATTCTATATGATGCAAGAGTGAACCTGTCTGTTGACTAGTACTACTTTTACGTACAACCTCTGGACTGGTTCCCGGTATTTGGTGGTCCTACACCTAAAGAAGATGTTTTTGTTCAACAAATTAAATAAAATTTTTCCTGGTCTTAGATTTATGTTAGTCGAAACAAATTCTAAAATTTTGTTGAATTCCTTTCAGCGGTTTTCAAGAAATGCATGAAAACATACAAAGACATCACATGCGCATTAACATGAAAAATTAGCTTGGTGATCAAGAAATGCATTATTCCTTAATTTTTCAATTTCTTAGTTGCAGATGTAAATAGCAAGCTTGGCAATATACATCCAACACAAATGGACTTATTTCACACATAGAAAGGCACTAATTACATAATTTTATCATAAATTTTGCATCTTTTTAGTTAATTTCATATCCCCCCCCCCTTTTTACAAAGTGAGATACTGAGTACCTTCAAACTGTTGGGATAAGACTTTTATCTCTTGAAATACATTTCAATTAAGAAAAATAGTATGAAACTGTCCTAATTATGCACCTAGTACATCCTGAGAAAGTTTTTGAGTTCAAATTTAAATTTATTGATATTCAGTTGTACTATATTTTGGAGGTGTACATTAATGGTTTCTAAACTGAGACTAAAATTTTATGAATTTCATTAAATGTGTTCACTATTCCATTAAGCTTAATAGTTAAATGAACATTCCTTACTAAAAAAACCCACTAAAGTTCAAACTGGCATACAAAGAAACAAAATTATATCTTGCTTTGGTATGAAATTGCAAAAATTGGCCAATTTCCCATTACTGCTCATGTTTAGGGAATTTTTGACAGAAGTACCATCATCTCAAGGCCCAATTATCTTAACAAGTACAATTATTGCATATGGTTACTAGTTTACTAACAAATTTACCCCTAGCAAGCATCAGATTAGAAAATAAATAATTTTAGTATTAACCCATGCCAGCAATGTAACTGACTTAAGCCGCAGGTGTAAAATTGACAAATTCATCTTAAATACACTATTTTTCTGCATACTAGAATGTCTACCAGTTCTAGTTTTATACATTTTGACCCTTTCATTACATCCAAAACCTAAAACAAGAGTTTATTTAAATTATAGCACATTCTACTTAGCGCGGACCACTGCAGACCCCATAATTTCATACAATATTACATAATACCATATTTAGGCTGAAATTTGACCCCCCTTATAGGTTTTGGCTCTGATGAGCAATTAAAATGATAGTCTTGGTGATTTACCTTCTTTCAGTACCATTTTTATCAAAAGAAATAGAAGTTGATATACCTGTCTATGGCCTCTTCAGGTGTAGGACCACCATAGATTTTTTACTCTTCGGCTATATTAAAATTTGATAATTTTGACTTATCCTAGAAAATTTACCTTTGTTTCAAATTAAGTGACACTTCTGTCCCCTATAAAAATGCACTGGCTGAACATTCTGTCAAAATTTCACAATATGTTTCATTGCATATAAGAAAAAACGCTCAACCTGAAGTCCACGTGGTCTAAAAATCTACTTTCACTTTCTATTTCAGTCCAAAAATAGTGCTTGTCCCTAATTGACTCTTAACATTTTTATGTTCATTTAAAACCAATAAAACTTTATCCTCAAGTTTCCTAGAATATTCAGCTTTCCAAAAATACCAAATTTATTCTGGTATCATGTGCGGTTCAAATTCTATATGATGCAAGAGTGAACCTGTCTGTTGACTAGTACTACTTTTACGTACAACCTCTGGACTGGTTCCCGGTATTTGGTGGTCCTACACCTAAAGAAGATGTTTTTGTTCAACAAATTAAATAAAATTTTTCCTGGTCTTAGATTTATGTTAGTCGAAACAAATTCTAAAATTTTGTTGAATTCCTTTCAGCGGTTTTCAAGAAATGCATGAAAACATACAAAGACATCACATGCGCATTAACATGAAAAATTAGCTTGGTGATCAAGAAATGCATTATTCCTTAATTTTTCAATTTCTTAGTTGCAGATGTAAATAGCAAGCTTGGCAATATACATCCAACACAAATGGACTTATTTCACACATAGAAAGGCACTAATTACATAATTTTATCATAAATTTTGCATCTTTTTAGTTAATTTCATATCCCCCCCCCCTTTTTACAAAGTGAGATACTGAGTACCTTCAAACTGTTGGGATAAGACTTTTATCTCTTGAAATACATTTCAATTAAGAAAAATAGTATGAAACTGTCCTAATTATGCACCTAGTACATCCTGAGAAAGTTTTTGAGTTCAAATTTAAATTTATTGATATTCAGTTGTACTATATTTTGGAGGTGTACATTAATGGTTTCTAAACTGAGACTAAAATTTTATGAATTTCATTAAATGTGTTCACTATTCCATTAAGCTTAATAGTTAAATGAACATTCCTTACTAAAAAAACCCACTAAAGTTCAAACTGGCATACAAAGAAACAAAATTATATCTTGCTTTGGTATGAAATTGCAAAAATTGGCCAATTTCCCATTACTGCTCATGTTTAGGGAATTTTTGACAGAAGTACCATCATCTCAAGGCCCAATTATCTTAACAAGTACAATTATTGCATATGGTTACTAGTTTACTAACAAATTTACCCCTAGCAAGCATCAGATTAGAAAATAAATAATTTTAGTATTAACCCATGCCAGCAATGTAACTGACTTAAGCCGCAGGTGTAAAATTGACAAATTCATCTTAAATACACTATTTTTCTGCATACTAGAATGTCTACCAGTTCTAGTTTTATACATTTTGACCCTTTCATTACATCCAAAACCTAAAACAAGAGTTTATTTAAATTATAGCACATTCTACTTAGCGCGGACCACTGCAGACCCCATAATTTCATACAATATTACATAATACCATATTTAGGCTGAAATTTGACCCCCCTTATAGGTTTTGGCTCTGATGAGCAATTAAAATGATAGTCTTGGTGATTTACCTTCTTTCAGTACCATTTTTATCAAAAGAAATAGAAGTTGATATACCTGTCTATGGCCTCTTCAAAGAAGATGTTTTTGTTCAACAAATTAAATAAAATTTTTCCTGGTCTTAGATTTATGTTAGTCGAAACAAATTCTAAAATTTTGTTGAATTCCTTTCAGCGGTTTTCAAGAAATGCATGAAAACATACAAAGACATCACATGCGCATTAACATGAAAAATTAGCTTGGTGATCAAGAAATGCATTATTCCTTAATTTTTCAATTTCTTAGTTGCAGATGTAAATAGCAAGCTTGGCAATATACATCCAACACAAATGGACTTATTTCACACATAGAAAGGCACTAATTACATAATTTTATCATAAATTTTGCATCTTTTTAGTTAATTTCATATCCCCCCCCCCCTTTTTACAAAGTGAGATACTGAGTACCTTCAAACTGTTGGGATAAGACTTTTATCTCTTGAAATACATTTCAATTAAGAAAAATAGTATGAAACTGTCCTAATTATGCACCTAGTACATCCTGAGAAAGTTTTTGAGTTCAAATTTAAATTTATTGATATTCAGTTGTACTATATTTTGGAGGTGTACATTAATGGTTTCTAAACTGAGACTAAAATTTTATGAATTTCATTAAATGTGTTCACTATTCCATTAAGCTTAATAGTTAAATGAACATTCCTTACTAAAAAAAACCCACTAAAGTTCAAACTGGCATACAAAGAAACAAAATTATATCTTGCTTTGGTATGAAATTGCAAAAATTGGCCAATTTCCCATTACTGCTCATGTTTAGGGAATTTTTGACAGAAGTACCATCATCTCAAGGCCCAATTATCTTAACAAGTACAATTATTGCATATGGTTACTAGTTTACTAACAAATTTACCCCTAGCAAGCATCAGATTAGAAAATAAATAATTTTAGTATTAACCCATGCCAGCAATGTAACTGACTTAAGCCGCAGGTGTAAAATTGACAAATTCATCTTAAATACACTATTTTTCTGCATACTAGAATGTCTACCAGTTCTAGTTTTATACATTTTGACCCTTTCATTACATCCAAAACCTAAAACAAGAGTTTATTTAAATTATAGCACATTCTACTTAGCGCGGACCACTGCAGACCCCATAATTTCATACAATATTACATAATACCATATTTAGGCTGAAATTTGACCCCCCTTATAGGTTTTGGCTCTGATGAGCAATTAAAATGATAGTCTTGGTGATTTACCTTCTTTCAGTACCATTTTTATCAAAAGAAATAGAAGTTGATATACCTGTCTATGGCCTCTTCAGGTGTAGGACCACCATAGATTTTTTACTCTTCGGCTATATTAAAATTTGATAATTTTGACTTATCCTAGAAAATTTACCTTTGTTTCAAATTAAGTGACACTTCTGTCCCCTATAAAAATGCACTGGCTGAACATTCTGTCAAAATTTCACAATATGTTTCATTGCATATAAGAAAAAACGCTCAACCTGAAGTCCACGTGGTCTAAAAATCTACTTTCACTTTCTATTTCAGTCCAAAAATAGTGCTTGTCCCTAATTGACTCTTAACATTTTTATGTTCATTTAAAACCAATAAAACTTTATCCTCAAGTTTCCTAGAATATTCAGCTTTCCAAAAATACCAAATTTATTCTGGTATCATGTGCGGTTCAAATTCTATATGATGCAAGAGTGAACCTGTCTGTTGACTAGTACTACTTTTACGTACAACCTCTGGACTGGTTCCCGGTATTTGGTGGTCCTACACCTAAAGAAGATGTTTTTGTTCAACAAATTAAATAAAATTTTTCCTGGTCTTAGATTTATGTTAGTCGAAACAAATTCTAAAATTTTGTTGAATTCCTTTCAGCGGTTTTCAAGAAATGCATGAAAACATACAAAGACATCACATGCGCATTAACATGAAAAATTAGCTTGGTGATCAAGAAATGCATTATTCCTTAATTTTTCAATTTCTTAGTTGCAGATGTAAATAGCAAGCTTGGCAATATACATCCAACACAAATGGACTTATTTCACACATAGAAAGGCACTAATTACATAATTTTATCATAAATTTTGCATCTTTTTAGTTAATTTCATATCCCCCCCCCCTTTTTACAAAGTGAGATACTGAGTACCTTCAAACTGTTGGGATAAGACTTTTATCTCTTGAAATACATTTCAATTAAGAAAAATAGTATGAAACTGTCCTAATTATGCACCTAGTACATCCTGAGAAAGTTTTTGAGTTCAAATTTAAATTTATTGATATTCAGTTGTACTATATTTTGGAGGTGTACATTAATGGTTTCTAAACTGAGACTAAAATTTTATGAATTTCATTAAATGTGTTCACTATTCCATTAAGCTTAATAGTTAAATGAACATTCCTTACTAAAAAAACCCACTAAAGTTCAAACTGGCATACAAAGAAACAAAATTATATCTTGCTTTGGTATGAAATTGCAAAAATTGGCCAATTTCCCATTACTGCTCATGTTTAGGGAATTTTTGACAGAAGTACCATCATCTCAAGGCCCAATTATCTTAACAAGTACAATTATTGCATATGGTTACTAGTTTACTAACAAATTTACCCCTAGCAAGCATCAGATTAGAAAATAAATAATTTTAGTATTAACCCATGCCAGCAATGTAACTGACTTAAGCCGCAGGTGTAAAATTGACAAATTCATCTTAAATACACTATTTTTCTGCATACTAGAATGTCTACCAGTTCTAGTTTTATACATTTTGACCCTTTCATTACATCCAAAACCTAAAACAAGAGTTTATTTAAATTATAGCACATTCTACTTAGCGCGGACCACTGCAGACCCCATAATTTCATACAATATTACATAATACCATATTTAGGCTGAAATTTGACCCCCCTTATAGGTTTTGGCTCTGATGAGCAATTAAAATGATAGTCTTGGTGATTTACCTTCTTTCAGTACCATTTTTATCAAAAGAAATAGAAGTTGATATACCTGTCTATGGCCTCTTCAGGTGTAGGACCACCATAGATTTTTTACTCTTCGGCTATATTAAAATTTGATAATTTTGACTTATCCTAGAAAATTTACCTTTGTTTCAAATTAAGTGACACTTCTGTCCCCTATAAAAATGCACTGGCTGAACATTCTGTCAAAATTTCACAATATGTTTCATTGCATATAAGAAAAAACGCTCAACCTGAAGTCCACGTGGTCTAAAAATCTACTTTCACTTTCTATTTCAGTCCAAAAATAGTGCTTGTCCCTAATTGACTCTTAACATTTTTATGTTCATTTAAAACCAATAAAACTTTATCCTCAAGTTTCCTAGAATATTCAGCTTTCCAAAAATACCAAATTTATTCTGGTATCATGTGCGGTTCAAATTCTATATGATGCAAGAGTGAACCTGTCTGTTGACTAGTACTACTTTTACGTACAACCTCTGGACTGGTTCCCGGTATTTGGTGGTCCTACACCTAAAGAAGATGTTTTTGTTCAACAAATTAAATAAAATTTTTCCTGGTCTTAGATTTATGTTAGTCGAAACAAATTCTAAAATTTTGTTGAATTCCTTTCAGCGGTTTTCAAGAAATGCATGAAAACATACAAAGACATCACATGCGCATTAACATGAAAAATTAGCTTGGTGATCAAGAAATGCATTATTCCTTAATTTTTCAATTTCTTAGTTGCAGATGTAAATAGCAAGCTTGGCAATATACATCCAACACAAATAGACTAATTTCACACATAGAAAGGCACTAATTACATAATTTTATCATAAATTTTGCATCTTTTTAGTTAATTTCATATCCCCCCCCTTTTTACAAAGTGAGATACTGAGTACCTTCAAACTGTTGGGATAAGACTTTTATCTCTTGAAATACATTTCAATTAAGAAAAATAGTATGAAACTGTCCTAATTATGCACCTAGTACATCCTGAGAAAGTTTTTGAGTTCAAATTTAAATTTATTGATATTCAGTTGTACTATATTTTGGAGGTGTACATTAATGGTTTCTAAACTGAGACTAAAATTTTATGAATTTCATTAAATGTGTTCACTATTCCATTAAGCTTAATAGTTAAATGAACATTCCTTACTAAAAAAACCCACTAAAGTTCAAACTGGCATACAAAGAAACAAAATTATATCTTGCTTTGGTATGAAATTGCAAAAATTGGCCAATTTCCCATTACTGCTCATGTTTAGGGAATTTTTGACAGAAGTACCATCATCTCAAGGCCCAATTATCTTAACAAGTACAATTATTGCATATGGTTACTAGTTTACTAACAAATTTACCCCTAGCAAGCATCAGATTAGAAAATAAATAATTTTAGTATTAACCCATGCCAGCAATGTAACTGACTTAAGCCGCAGGTGTAAAATTGACAAATTCATCTTAAATACACTATTTTTCTGCATACTAGAATGTCTACCAGTTCTAGTTTTATACATTTTGACCCTTTCATTACATCCAAAACCTAAAACAAGAGTTTATTTAAATTATAGCACATTCTACTTAGCGCGGACCACTGCAGACCCCATAATTTCATACAATATTACATAATACCATATTTAGGCTGAAATTTGACCCCCCTTATTGGTTTTGGCTCTGATGAGCAATTAAAATGATAGTCTTGGTGATTTACCTTCTTTCAGTACCATTTTTATCAAAAGAAATAGAAGTTGATATACCTGTCTATGGCCTCTTCAGGTGTAGGACCACCATAGATTTTTTACTCTTCGGCTATATTAAAATTTGATAATTTTGACTTATCCTAGAAAATTTACCTTTGTTTCAAATTAAGTGACACTTCTGTCCCCTATAAAAATGCACTGGCTGAACATTCTGTCAAAATTTCACAATATGTTTCATTGCATATAAGAAAAAACGCTCAACCTGAAGTCCACGTGGTCTAAAAATCTACTTTCACTTTCTATTTCAGTCCAAAAATAGTGCTTGTCCCTAATTGACTCTTAACATTTTTATGTTCATTTAAAACCAATAAAACTTTATCCTCAAGTTTCCTAGAATATTCAGCTTTCCAAAAATACCAAATTTATTCTGGTATCATGTGCGGTTCAAATTCTATATGATGCAAGAGTGAACCTGTCTGTTGACTAGTACTACTTTTACGTACAACCTCTGGACTGGTTCCCGGTATTTGGTGGTCCTACACCTAAAGAAGATGTTTTTGTTCAACAAATTAAATAAAATTTTTCCTGGTCTTAGATTTATGTTAGTCGAAACAAATTCTAAAATTTTGTTGAATTCCTTTCAGCGGTTTTCAAGAAATGCATGAAAACATACAAAGACATCACATGCGCATTAACATGAAAAATTAGCTTGGTGATCAAGAAATGCATTATTCCTTAATTTTTCAATTTCTTAGTTGCAGATGTAAATAGCAAGCTTGGCAATATACATCCAACACAAATGGACTTATTTCACACATAGAAAGGCACTAATTACATAATTTTATCATAAATTTTGCATCTTTTTAGTTAATTTCATATCCCCCCCCCCTTTTTACAAAGTGAGATACTGAGTACCTTCAAACTGTTGGGATAAGACTTTTATCTCTTGAAATACATTTCAATTAAGAAAAATAGTATGAAACTGTCCTAATTATGCACCTAGTACATCCTGAGAAAGTTTTTGAGTTCAAATTTAAATTTATTGATATTCAGTTGTACTATATTTTGGAGGTGTACATTAATGGTTTCTAAACTGAGACTAAAATTTTATGAATTTCATTAAATGTGTTCACTATTCCATTAAGCTTAATAGTTAAATGAACATTCCTTACTAAAAAAACCCACTAAAGTTCAAACTGGCATACAAAGAAACAAAATTATATCTTGCTTTGGTATGAAATTGCAAAAATTGGCCAATTTCCCATTACTGCTCATGTTTAGGGAATTTTTGACAGAAGTACCATCATCTCAAGGCCCAATTATCTTAACAAGTACAATTATTGCATATGGTTACTAGTTTACTAACAAATTTACCCCTAGCAAGCATCAGATTAGAAAATAAATAATTTTAGTATTAACCCATGCCAGCAATGTAACTGACTTAAGCCGCAGGTGTAAAATTGACAAATTCATCTTAAATACACTATTTTTCTGCATACTAGAATGTCTACCAGTTCTAGTTTTATACATTTTGACCCTTTCATTACATCCAAAACCTAAAACAAGAGTTTATTTAAATTATAGCACATTCTACTTAGCGCGGACCACTGCAGACCCCATAATTTCATACAATATTACATAATACCATATTTAGGCTGAAATTTGACCCCCCTTATAGGTTTTGGCTCTGATGAGCAATTAAAATGATAGTCTTGGTGATTTACCTTCTTTCAGTACCATTTTTATCAAAAGAAATAGAAGTTGATATACCTGTCTATGGCCTCTTCATAAAGAAGATGTTTTTGTTCAACAAATTAAATAAAATTTTTCCTGGTCTTAGATTTATGTTAGTCGAAACAAATTCTAAAATTTTGTTGAATTCCTTTCAGCGGTTTTCAAGAAATGCATGAAAACATACAAAGACATCACATGCGCATTAACATGAAAAATTAGCTTGGTGATCAAGAAATGCATTATTCCTTAATTTTTCAATTTCTTAGTTGCAGATGTAAATAGCAAGCTTGGCAATATACATCCAACACAAATGGACTTATTTCACACATAGAAAGGCACTAATTACATAATTTTATCATAAATTTTGCATCTTTTTAGTTAATTTCATATCCCCCCCCCCCCTTTTTACAAAGTGAGATACTGAGTACCTTCAAACTGTTGGGATAAGACTTTTATCTCTTGAAATACATTTCAATTAAGAAAAATAGTATGAAACTGTCCTAATTATGCACCTAGTACATCCTGAGAAAGTTTTTGAGTTCAAATTTAAATTTATTGATATTCAGTTGTACTATATTTTGGAGGTGTACATTAATGGTTTCTAAACTGAGACTAAAATTTTATGAATTTCATTAAATGTGTTCACTATTCCATTAAGCTTAATAGTTAAATGAACATTCCTTACTAAAAAAACCCACTAAAGTTCAAACTGGCATACAAAGAAACAAAATTATATCTTGCTTTGGTATGAAATTGCAAAAATTGGCCAATTTCCCATTACTGCTCATGTTTAGGGAATTTTTGACAGAAGTACCATCATCTCAAGGCCCAATTATCTTAACAAGTACAATTATTGCATATGGTTACTAGTTTACTAACAAATTTACCCCTAGCAAGCATCAGATTAGAAAATAAATAATTTTAGTATTAACCCATGCCAGCAATGTAACTGACTTAAGCCGCAGGTGTAAAATTGACAAATTCATCTTAAATACACTATTTTTCTGCATACTAGAATGTCTACCAGTTCTAGTTTTATACATTTTGACCTTTTCATTACATCCAAAACCTAAAACAAGAGTTTATTTAAATTATAGCACATTCTACTTAGCGCGGACCACTGCAGACCCCATAATTTCATACAATATTACATAATACCATATTTAGGCTGAAATTTGACCCCCCTTATAGGTTTTGGCTCTGATGAGCAATTAAAATGATAGTCTTGGTGATTTACCTTCTTTCAGTACCATTTTTATCAAAAGAAATAGAAGTTGATATACCTGTCTATGGCCTCTTCAGGTGTAGGACCACCATAGATTTTTTACTCTTCGGCTATATTAAAATTTGATAATTTTGACTTATCCTAGAAAATTTACCTTTGTTTCAAATTAAGTGACACTTCTGTCCCCTATAAAAATGCACTGGCTGAACATTCTGTCAAAATTTCACAATATGTTTCATTGCATATAAGAAAAAACGCTCAACCTGAAGTCCACGTGGTCTAAAAATCTACTTTCACTTTCTATTTCAGTCCAAAAATAGTGCTTGTCCCTAATTGACTCTTAACATTTTTATGTTCATTTAAAACCAATAAAACTTTATCCTCAAGTTTCCTAGAATATTCAGCTTTCCAAAAATACCAAATTTATTCTGGTATCATGTGCGGTTCAAATTCTATATGATGCAAGAGTGAACCTGTCTGTTGACTAGTACTACTTTTACGTACAACCTCTGGACTGGTTCCCGGTATTTGGTGGTCCTACACCTAAAGAAGATGTTTTTGTTCAACAAATTAAATAAAATTTTTCCTGGTCTTAGATTTATGTTAGTCGAAACAAATTCTAAAATTTTGTTGAATTCCTTTCAGCGGTTTTCAAGAAATGCATGAAAACATACAAAGACATCACATGCGCATTAACATGAAAAATTAGCTTGGTGATCAAGAAATGCATTATTCCTTAATTTTTCAATTTCTTAGTTGCAGATGTAAATAGCAAGCTTGGCAATATACATCCAACACAAATGGACTTATTTCACACATAGAAAGGCACTAATTACATAATTTTATCATAAATTTTGCATCTTTTTAGTTAATTTCATATCCCCCCCCCCCTTTTTACAAAGTGAGATACTGAGTACCTTCAAACTGTTGGGATAAGACTTTTATCTCTTGAAATACATTTCAATTAAGAAAAATAGTATGAAACTGTCCTAATTATGCACCTAGTACATCCTGAGAAAGTTTTTGAGTTCAAATTTAAATTTATTGATATTCAGTTGTACTATATTTTGGAGGTGTACATTAATGGTTTCTAAACTGAGACTAAAATTTTATGAATTTCATTAAATGTGTTCACTATTCCATTAAGCTTAATAGTTAAATGAACATTCCTTACTAAAAAAAACCCACTAAAGTTCAAACTGGCATACAAAGAAACAAAATTATATCTTGCTTTGGTATGAAATTGCAAAAATTGGCCAATTTCCCATTACTGCTCATGTTTAGGGAATTTTTGACAGAAGTACCATCATCTCAAGGCCCAATTATCTTAACAAGTACAATTATTGCATATGGTTACTAGTTTACTAACAAATTTACCCCTAGCAAGCATCAGATTAGAAAATAAATAATTTTAGTATTAACCCATGCCAGCAATGTAACTGACTTAAGCCGCAGGTGTAAAATTGACAAATTCATCTTAAATACACTATTTTTCTGCATACTAGAATGTCTACCAGTTCTAGTTTTATACATTTTGACCCTTTCATTACATCCAAAACCTAAAACAAGAGTTTATTTAAATTATAGCACATTCTACTTAGCGCGGACCACTGCAGACCCCATAATTTCATACAATATTACATAATACCATATTTAGGCTGAAATTTGACCCCCCTTATAGGTTTTGGCTCTGATGAGCAATTAAAATGATAGTCTTGGTGATTTACCTTCTTTCAGTACCATTTTTATCAAAAGAAATAGAAGTTGATATACCTGTCTATGGCCTCTTCATAAAGAAGATGTTTTTGTTCAACAAATTAAATAAAATTTTTCCTGGTCTTAGATTTATGTTAGTCGAAACAAATTCTAAAATTTTGTTGAATTCCTTTCAGCGGTTTTCAAGAAATGCATGAAAACATACAAAGACATCACATGCGCATTAACATGAAAAATTAGCTTGGTGATCAAGAAATGCATTATTCCTTAATTTTTCAATTTCTTAGTTGCAGATGTAAATAGCAAGCTTGGCAATATACATCCAACACAAATGGACTTATTTCACACATAGAAAGGCACTAATTACATAATTTTATCATAAATTTTGCATCTTTTTAGTTAATTTCATATCCCCCCCCCCCTTTTTACAAAGTGAGATACTGAGTACCTTCAAACTGTTGGGATAAGACTTTTATCTCTTGAAATACATTTCAATTAAGAAAAATAGTATGAAACTGTCCTAATTATGCACCTAGTACATCCTGAGAAAGTTTTTGAGTTCAAATTTAAATTTATTGATATTCAGTTGTACTATATTTTGGAGGTGTACATTAATGGTTTCTAAACTGAGACTAAAATTTTATGAATTTCATTAAATGTGTTCACTATTCCATTAAGCTTAATAGTTAAATGAACATTCCTTACTAAAAAAACCCACTAAAGTTCAAACTGGCATACAAAGAAACAAAATTATATCTTGCTTTGGTATGAAATTGCAAAAATTGGCCAATTTCCCATTACTGCTCATGTTTAGGGAATTTTTGACAGAAGTACCATCATCTCAAGGCCCAATTATCTTAACAAGTACAATTATTGCATATGGTTACTAGTTTACTAACAAATTTACCCCTAGCAAGCATCAGATTAGAAAATAAATAATTTTAGTATTAACCCATGCCAGCAATGTAACTGACTTAAGCCGCAGGTGTAAAATTGACAAATTCATCTTAAATACACTATTTTTCTGCATACTAGAATGTCTACCAGTTCTAGTTTTATACATTTTGACCCTTTCATTACATCCAAAACCTAAAACAAGAGTTTATTTAAATTATAGCACATTCTACTTAGCGCGGACCACTGCAGACCCCATAATTTCATACAATATTACATAATACCATATTTAGGCTGAAATTTGACCCCCCTTATAGGTTTTGGCTCTGATGAGCAATTAAAATGATAGTCTTGGTGATTTACCTTCTTTCAGTACCATTTTTATCAAAAGAAATAGAAGTTGATATACCTGTCTATGGCCTCTTCATAAAGAAGATGTTTTTGTTCAACAAATTAAATAAAATTTTTCCTGGTCTTAGATTTATGTTAGTTGAAACAAATTCTAAAATTTTGTTGAATTCCTTTCAGCGGTTTTCAAGAAATGCATGAAAACATACAAAGACATCACATGCGCATTAACATGAAAAATTAGCTTGGTGATCAAGAAATGCATTATTCCTTAATTTTTCAATTTCTTAGTTGCAGATGTAAATAGCAAGCTTGGCAATATACATCCAACACAAATGGACTTATTTCACACATAGAAAGGCACTAATTACATAATTTTATCATAAATTTTGCATCTTTTTAGTTAATTTCATATCCCCCCCCCTTTTTACAAAGTGAGATACTGAGTACCTTCAAACTGTTGGGATAAGACTTTTATCTCTTGAAATACATTTCAATTAAGAAAAATAGTATGAAACTGTCCTAATTATGCACCTAGTACATCCTGAGAAAGTTTTTGAGTTCAAATTTAAATTTATTGATATTCAGTTGTACTATATTTTGGAGGTGTACATTAATGGTTTCTAAACTGAGACTAAAATTTTATGAATTTCATTAAATGTGTTCACTATTCCATTAAGCTTAATAGTTAAATGAACATTCCTTACTAAAAAAACCCACTAAAGTTCAAACTGGCATACAAAGAAACAAAATTATATCTTGCTTTGGTATGAAATTGCAAAAATTGGCCAATTTCCCATTACTGCTCATGTTTAGGGAATTTTTGACAGAAGTACCATCATCTCAAGGCCCAATTATCTTAACAAGTACAATTATTGCATATGGTTACTAGTTTACTAACAAATTTACCCCTAGCAAGCATCAGATTAGAAAATAAATAATTTTAGTATTAACCCATGCCAGCAATGTAACTGACTTAAGCCGCAGGTGTAAAATTGACAAATTCATCTTAAATACACTATTTTTCTGCATACTAGAATGTCTACCAGTTCTAGTTTTATACATTTTGACCCTTTCATTACATCCAAAACCTAAAACAAGAGTTTATTTAAATTATAGCACATTCTACTTAGCGCGGACCACTGCAGACCCCATAATTTCATACAATATTACATAATACCATATTTAGGCTGAAATTTGACCCCCCTTATAGGTTTTGGCTCTGATGAGCAATTAAAATGATAGTCTTGGTGATTTACCTTCTTTCAGTACCATTTTTATCAAAAGAAATAGAAGTTGATATACCTGTCTATGGCCTCTTCATAAAGAAGATGTTTTTGTTCAACAAATTAAATAAAATTTTTCCTGGTCTTAGATTTATGTTAGTCGAAACAAATTCTAAAATTTTGTTGAATTCCTTTCAGCGGTTTTCAAGAAATGCATGAAAACATACAAAGACATCACATGCGCATTAACATGAAAAATTAGCTTGGTGATCAAGAAATGCATTATTCCTTAATTTTTCAATTTCTTAGTTGCAGATGTAAATAGCAAGCTTGGCAATATACATCCAACACAAATGGACTTATTTCACACATAGAAAGGCACTAATTACATAATTTTATCATAAATTTTGCATCTTTTTAGTTAATTTCATATCCCCCCCCCCCTTTTTACAAAGTGAGATACTGAGTACCTTCAAACTGTTGGGATAAGACTTTTATCTCTTGAAATACATTTCAATTAAGAAAAATAGTATGAAACTGTCCTAATTATGCACCTAGTACATCCTGAGAAAGTTTTTGAGTTCAAATTTAAATTTATTGATATTCAGTTGTACTATATTTTGGAGGTGTACATTAATGGTTTCTAAACTGAGACTAAAATTTTATGAATTTCATTAAATGTGTTCACTATTCCATTAAGCTTAATAGTTAAATGAACATTCCTTACTAAAAAAACCCACTAAAGTTCAAACTGGCATACAAAGAAACAAAATTATATCTTGCTTTGGTATGAAATTGCAAAAATTGGCCAATTTCCCATTACTGCTCATGTTTAGGGAATTTTTGACAGAAGTACCATCATCTCAAGGCCCAATTATCTTAACAAGTACAATTATTGCATATGGTTACTAGTTTACTAACAAATTTACCCCTAGCAAGCATCAGATTAGAAAATAAATAATTTTAGTATTAACCCATGCCAGCAATGTAACTGACTTAAGCCGCAGGTGTAAAATTGACAAATTCATCTTAAATACACTATTTTTCTGCATACTAGAATGTCTACCAGTTCTAGTTTTATACATTTTGACCCTTTCATTACATCCAAAACCTAAAACAAGAGTTTATTTAAATTATAGCACATTCTACTTAGCGCGGACCACTGCAGACCCCATAATTTCATACAATATTACATAATACCATATTTAGGCTGAAATTTGACCCCCCTTATAGGTTTTGGCTCTGATGAGCAATTAAAATGATAGTCTTGGTGATTTACCTTCTTTCAGTACCATTTTTATCAAAAGAAATAGAAGTTGATATACCTGTCTATGGCCTCTTCAGGTGTAGGACCACCATAGATTTTTTACTCTTCGGCTATATTAAAATTTGATAATTTTGACTTATCCTAGAAAATTTACCTTTGTTTCAAATTAAGTGACACTTCTGTCCCCTATAAAAATGCACTGGCTGAACATTCTGTCAAAATTTCACAATATGTTTCATTGCATATAAGAAAAAACGCTCAACCTGAAGTCCACGTGGTCTAAAAATCTACTTTCACTTTCTATTTCAGTCCAAAAATAGTGCTTGTCCCTAATTGACTCTTAACATTTTTATGTTCATTTAAAACCAATAAAACTTTATCCTCAAGTTTCCTAGAATATTCAGCTTTCCAAAAATACCAAATTTATTCTGGTATCATGTGCGGTTCAAATTCTATATGATGCAAGAGTGAACCTGTCTGTTGACTAGTACTACTTTTACGTACAACCTCTGGACTGGTTCCCGGTATTTGGTGGTCCTACACCTAAAGAAGATGTTTTTGTTCAACAAATTAAATAAAATTTTTCCTGGTCTTAGATTTATGTTAGTCGAAACAAATTCTAAAATTTTGTTGAATTCCTTTCAGCGGTTTTCAAGAAATGCATGAAAACATACAAAGACATCACATGCGCATTAACATGAAAAATTAGCTTGGTGATCAAGAAATGCATTATATTCCTTAATTTTTCAATTTCTTAGTTGCAGATGTAAATAGCAAGCTTGGCAATATACATCCAACACAAATGGACTTATTTCACACATAGAAAGGCACTAATTACATAATTTTATCATAAATTTTGCATCTTTTTAGTTAATTTCATATCCCCCCCCCCCTTTTTACAAAGTGAGATACTGAGTACCTTCAAACTGTTGGGATAAGACTTTTATCTCTTGAAATACATTTCAATTAAGAAAAATAGTATGAAACTGTCCTAATTATGCACCTAGTACATCCTGAGAAAGTTTTTGAGTTCAAATTTAAATTTATTGATATTCAGTTGTACTATATTTTGGAGGTGTACATTAATGGTTTCTAAACTGAGACTAAAATTTTATGAATTTCATTAAATGTGTTCACTATTCCATTAAGCTTAATAGTTAAATGAACATTCCTTACTAAAAAAACCCACTAAAGTTCAAACTGGCATACAAAGAAACAAAATTATATCTTGCTTTGGTATGAAATTGCAAAAATTAGCCAATTTCCCATTACTGCTCATGTTTAGGGAATTTTTGACAGAAGTACCATCATCTCAAGGCCCAATTATCTTAACAAGTACAATTATTGCATATGGTTACTAGTTTACTAACAAATTTACCCCTAGCAAGCATCAGATTAGAAAATAAATAATTTTAGTATTAACCCATGCCAGCAATGTAACTGACTTAAGCCGCAGGTGTAAAATTGACAAATTCATCTTAAATACACTATTTTTCTGCATACTAGAATGTCTACCAGTTCTAGTTTTATACATTTTGACCCTTTCATTACATCCAAAACCTAAAACAAGAGTTTATTTAAATTATAGCACATTCTACTTAGCGCGGACCACTGCAGACCCCATAATTTCATACAATATTACATAATACCATATTTAGGCTGAAATTTGACCCCCCTTATAGGTTTTGGCTCTGATGAGCAATTAAAATGATAGTCTTGGTGATTTACCTTCTTTCAGTACCATTTTTATCAAAAGAAATAGAAGTTGATATACCTGTCTATGGCCTCTTCATAAAGAAGATGTTTTTGTTCAACAAATTAAATAAAATTTTTCCTGGTCTTAGATTTATGTTAGTCGAAACAAATTCTAAAATTTTGTTGAATTCCTTTCAGCGGTTTTCAAGAAATGCATGAAAACATACAAAGACATCACATGCGCATTAACATGAAAAATTAGCTTGGTGATCAAGAAATGCATTATTCCTTAATTTTTCAATTTCTTAGTTGCAGATGTAAATAGCAAGCTTGGCAATATACATCCAACACAAATGGACTTATTTCACACATAGAAAGGCACTAATTACATAATTTTATCATAAATTTTGCATCTTTTTAGTTAATTTCATATCCCCCCCCCCTTTTTACAAAGTGAGATACTGAGTACCTTCAAACTGTTGGGATAAGACTTTTATCTCTTGAAATACATTTCAATTAAGAAAAATAGTATGAAACTGTCCTAATTATGCACCTAGTACATCCTGAGAAAGTTTTTGAGTTCAAATTTAAATTTATTGATATTCAGTTGTACTATATTTTGGAGGTGTACATTAATGGTTTCTAAACTGAGACTAAAATTTTATGAATTTCATTAAATGTGTTCACTATTCCATTAAGCTTAATAGTTAAATGAACATTCCTTACTAAAAAAACCCACTAAAGTTCAAACTGGCATACAAAGAAACAAAATTATATCTTGCTTTGGTATGAAATTGCAAAAATTGGCCAATTTCCCATTACTGCTCATGTTTAGGGAATTTTTGACAGAAGTACCATCATCTCAAGGCCCAATTATCTTAACAAGTACAATTATTGCATATGGTTACTAGTTTACTAACAAATTTACCCCTAGCAAGCATCAGATTAGAAAATAAATAATTTTAGTATTAACCCATGCCAGCAATGTAACTGACTTAAGCCGCAGGTGTAAAATTGACAAATTCATCTTAAATACACTATTTTTCTGCATACTAGAATGTCTACCAGTTCTAGTTTTATACATTTTGACCCTTTCATTACATCCAAAACCTAAAACAAGAGTTTATTTAAATTATAGCACATTCTACTTAGCGCGGACCACTGCAGACCCCATAATTTCATACAATATTACATAATACCATATTTAGGCTGAAATTTGACCCCCCTTATAGGTTTTGGCTCTGATGAGCAATTAAAATGATAGTCTTGGTGATTTACCTTCTTTCAGTACCATTTTTATCAAAAGAAATAGAAGTTGATATACCTGTCTATGGCCTCTTCAGGTGTAGGACCACCATAGATTTTTTACTCTTCGGCTATATTAAAATTTGATAATTTTGACTTATCCTAGAAAATTTACCTTTGTTTCAAATTAAGTGACACTTCTGTCCCCTATAAAAATGCACTGGCTGAACATTCTGTCAAAATTTCACAATATGTTTCATTGCATATAAGAAAAAACGCTCAACCTGAAGTCCACGTGGTCTAAAAATCTACTTTCACTTTCTATTTCAGTCCAAAAATAGTGCTTGTCCCTAATTGACTCTTAACATTTTTATGTTCATTTAAAACCAATAAAACTTTATCCTCAAGTTTCCTAGAATATTCAGCTTTCCAAAAATACCAAATTTATTCTGGTATCATGTGCGGTTCAAATTCTATATGATGCAAGAGTGAACCTGTCTGTTGACTAGTACTACTTTTACGTACAACCTCTGGACTGGTTCCCGGTATTTGGTGGTCCTACACCTAAAGAAGATGTTTTTGTTCAACAAATTAAATAAAATTTTTCCTGGTCTTAGATTTATGTTAGTCGAAACAAATTCTAAAATTTTGTTGAATTCCTTTCAGCGGTTTTCAAGAAATGCATGAAAACATACAAAGACATCACATGCGCATTAACATGAAAAATTAGCTTGGTGATCAAGAAATGCATTATTCCTTAATTTTTCAATTTCTTAGTTGCAGATGTAAATAGCAAGCTTGGCAATATACATCCAACACAAATGGACTTATTTCACACATAGAAAGGCACTAATTACATAATTTTATCATAAATTTTGCATCTTTTTAGTTAATTTCATATCCCCCCCCCCTTTTTACAAAGTGAGATACTGAGTACCTTCAAACTGTTGGGATAAGACTTTTATCTCTTGAAATACATTTCAATTAAGAAAAATAGTATGAAACTGTCCTAATTATGCACCTAGTACATCCTGAGAAAGTTTTTGAGTTCAAATTTAAATTTATTGATATTCAGTTGTACTATATTTTGGAGGTGTACATTAATGGTTTCTAAACTGAGACTAAAATTTTATGAATTTCATTAAATGTGTTCACTATTCCATTAAGCTTAATAGTTAAATGAACATTCCTTACTAAAAAAACCCACTAAAGTTCAAACTGGCATACAAAGAAACAAAATTATATCTTGCTTTGGTATGAAATTGCAAAAATTGGCCAATTTCCCATTACTGCTCATGTTTAGGGAATTTTTGACAGAAGTACCATCATCTCAAGGCCCAATTATCTTAACAAGTACAATTATTGCATATGGTTACTAGTTTACTAACAAATTTACCCCTAGCAAGCATCAGATTAGAAAATAAATAATTTTAGTATTAACCCATGCCAGCAATGTAACTGACTTAAGCCGCAGGTGTAAAATTGACAAATTCATCTTAAATACACTATTTTTCTGCATACTAGAATGTCTACCAGTTCTAGTTTTATACATTTTGGCCCTTTCATTACATCCAAAACCTAAAACAAGAGTTTATTTAAATTATAGCACATTCTACTTAGCGCGGACCACTGCAGACCCCATAATTTCATACAATATTACATAATACCATATTTAGGCTGAAATTTGACCCCCCTTATAGGTTTTGGCTCTGATGAGCAATTAAAATGATAGTCTTGGTGATTTACCTTCTTTCAGTACCATTTTTATCAAAAGAAATAGAAGTTGATATACCTGTCTATGGCCTCTTCAGGTGTAGGACCACCATAGATTTTTTACTCTTCGGCTATATTAAAATTTGATAATTTTGACTTATCCTAGAAAATTTACCTTTGTTTCAAATTAAGTGACACTTCTGTCCCCTATAAAAATGCACTGGCTGAACATTCTGTCAAAATTTCACAATATGTTTCATTGCATATAAGAAAAAACGCTCAACCTGAAGTCCACGTGGTCTAAAAATCTACTTTCACTTTCTATTTCAGTCCAAAAATAGTGCTTGTCCCTAATTGACTCTTAACATTTTTATGTTCATTTAAAACCAATAAAACTTTATCCTCAAGTTTCCTAGAATATTCAGCTTTCCAAAAATACCAAATTTATTCTGGTATCATGTGCGGTTCAAATTCTATATGATGCAAGAGTGAACCTGTCTGTTGACTAGTACTACTTTTACGTACAACCTCTGGACTGGTTCCCGGTATTTGGTGGTCCTACACCTAAAGAAGATGTTTTTGTTCAACAAATTAAATAAAATTTTCCTGGTCTTAGATTTATGTTAGTCGAAACAAATTCTAAAATTTTGTTGAATTCCTTTCAGCGGTTTTCAAGAAATGCATGAAAACATACAAAGACATCACATGCGCATTAACATGAAAAATTAGCTTGGTGATCAAGAAATGCATTATTCCTTAATTTTTCAATTTCTTAGTTGCAGATGTAAATAGCAAGCTTGGCAATATACATCCAACACAAATGGACTTATTTCACACATAGAAAGGCACTAATTACATAATTTTATCATAAATTTTGCATCTTTTTAGTTAATTTCATATCCCCCCCCCCCTTTTTACAAAGTGAGATACTGAGTACCTTCAAACTGTTGGGATAAGACTTTTATCTCTTGAAATACATTTCAATTAAGAAAAATAGTATGAAACTGTCCTAATTATGCACCTAGTACATCCTGAGAAAGTTTTTGAGTTCAAATTTAAATTTATTGATATTCAGTTGTACTATATTTTGGAGGTGTACATTAATGGTTTCTAAACTGAGACTAAAATTTTATGAATTTCATTAAATGTGTTCACTATTCCATTAAGCTTAATAGTTAAATGAACATTCCTTACTAAAAAAACCCACTAAAGTTCAAACTGGCATACAAAGAAACAAAATTATATCTTGCTTTGGTATGAAATTGCAAAAATTGGCCAATTTCCCATTACTGCTCATGTTTAGGGAATTTTTGACAGAAGTACCATCATCTCAAGGCCCAATTATCTTAACAAGTACAATTATTGCATATGGTTACTAGTTTACTAACAAATTTACCCCTAGCAAGCATCAGATTAGAAAATAAATAATTTTAGTATTAACCCATGCCAGCAATGTAACTGACTTAAGCCGCAGGTGTAAAATTGACAAATTCATCTTAAATACACTATTTTTCTGCATACTAGAATGTCTACCAGTTCTAGTTTTATACATTTTGACCCTTTCATTACATCCAAAACCTAAAACAAGAGTTTATTTAAATTATAGCACATTCTACTTAGCGCGGACCACTGCAGACCCCATAATTTCATACAATATTACATAATACCATATTTAGGCTGAAATTTGACCCCCCTTATAGGTTTTGGCTCTGATGAGCAATTAAAATGATAGTCTTGGTGATTTACCTTCTTTCAGTACCATTTTTATCAAAAGAAATAGAAGTTGATATACCTGTCTATGGCCTCTTCAGGTGTAGGACCACCATAGATTTTTTACTCTTCGGCTATATTAAAATTTGATAATTTTGACTTATCCTAGAAAATTTACCTTTGTTTCAAATTAAGTGACACTTCTGTCCCCTATAAAAATGCACTGGCTGAACATTCTGTCAAAATTTCACAATATGTTTCATTGCATATAAGAAAAAACGCTCAACCTGAAGTCCACGTGGTCTAAAAATCTACTTTCACTTTCTATTTCAGTCCAAAAATAGTGCTTGTCCCTAATTGACTCTTAACATTTTTATGTTCATTTAAAACCAATAAAACTTTATCCTCAAGTTTCCTAGAATATTCAGCTTTCCAAAAATACCAAATTTATTCTGGTATCATGTGCGGTTCAAATTCTATATGATGCAAGAGTGAACCTGTCTGTTGACTAGTACTACTTTTACGTACAACCTCTGGACTGGTTCCCGGTATTTGGTGGTCCTACACCTAAAGAAGATGTTTTTGTTCAACAAATTAAATAAAATTTTTCCTGGTCTTAGATTTATGTTAGTCGAAACAAATTCTAAAATTTTGTTGAATTCCTTTCAGCGGTTTTCAAGAAATGCATGAAAACATACAAAGACATCACATGCGCATTAACATGAAAAATTAGCTTGGTGATCAAGAAATGCATTATTCCTTAATTTTTCAATTTCTTAGTTGCAGATGTAAATAGCAAGCTTGGCAATATACATCCAACACAAATGGACTTATTTCACACATAGAAAGGCACTAATTACATAATTTTATCATAAATTTTGCATCTTTTTAGTTAATTTCATATCCCCCCCCCCTTTTTACAAAGTGAGATACTGAGTACCTTCAAACTGTTGGGATAAGACTTTTATCTCTTGAAATACATTTCAATTAAGAAAAATAGTATGAAACTGTCCTAATTATGCACCTAGTACATCCTGAGAAAGTTTTTGAGTTCAAATTTAAATTTATTGATATTCAGTTGTACTATATTTTGGAGGTGTACATTAATGGTTTCTAAACTGAGACTAAAATTTTATGAATTTCATTAAATGTGTTCACTATTCCATTAAGCTTAATAGTTAAATGAACATTCCTTACTAAAAAAACCCACTAAAGTTCAAACTGGCATACAAAGAAACAAAATTATATCTTGCTTTGGTATGAAATTGCAAAAATTGGCCAATTTCCCATTACTGCTCATGTTTAGGGAATTTTTGACAGAAGTACCATCATCTCAAGGCCCAATTATCTTAACAAGTACAATTATTGCATATGGTTACTAGTTTACTAACAAATTTACCCCTAGCAAGCATCAGATTAGAAAATAAATAATTTTAGTATTAACCCATGCCAGCAATGTAACTGACTTAAGCCGCAGGTGTAAAATTGACAAATTCATCTTAAATACACTATTTTTCTGCATACTAGAATGTCTACCAGTTCTAGTTTTATACATTTTGACCCTTTCATTACATCCAAAACCTAAAACAAGAGTTTATTTAAATTATAGCACATTCTACTTAGCGCGGACCACTGCAGACCCCATAATTTCATACAATATTACATAATACCATATTTAGGCTGAAATTTGACCCCCCTTATAGGTTTTGGCTCTGATGAGCAATTAAAATGATAGTCTTGGTGATTTACCTTCTTTCAGTACCATTTTTATCAAAAGAAATAGAAGTTGATATACCTGTCTATGGCCTCTTCATAAAGAAGATGTTTTTGTTCAACAAATTAAATAAAATTTTTCCTGGTCTTAGATTTATGTTAGTCGAAACAAATTCTAAAATTTTGTTGAATTCCTTTCAGCGGTTTTCAAGAAATGCATGAAAACATACAAAGACATCACATGCGCATTAACATGAAAAATTAGCTTGGTGATCAAGAAATGCATTATTCCTTAATTTTTCAATTTCTTAGTTGCAGATGTAAATAGCAAGCTTGGCAATATACATCCAACACAAATGGACTTATTTCACACATAGAAAGGCACTAATTACATAATTTTATCATAAATTTTGCATCTTTTTAGTTAATTTCATATCCCCCCCCCCCTTTTTACAAAGTGAGATACTGAGTACCTTCAAACTGTTGGGATAAGACTTTTATCTCTTGAAATACATTTCAATTAAGAAAAATAGTATGAAACTGTCCTAATTATGCACCTAGTACATCCTGAGAAAGTTTTTGAGTTCAAATTTAAATTTATTGATATTCAGTTGTACTATATTTTGGAGGTGTACATTAATGGTTTCTAAACTGAGACTAAAATTTTATGAATTTCATTAAATGTGTTCACTATTCCATTAAGCTTAATAGTTAAATGAACATTCCTTACTAAAAAAACCCACTAAAGTTCAAACTGGCATACAAAGAAACAAAATTATATCTTGCTTTGGTATGAAATTGCAAAAATTGGCCAATTTCCCATTACTGCTCATGTTTAGGGAATTTTTGACAGAAGTACCATCATCTCAAGGCCCAATTATCTTAACAAGTACAATTATTGCATATGGTTACTAGTTTACTAACAAATTTACCCCTAGCAAGCATCAGATTAGAAAATAAATAATTTTAGTATTAACCCATGCCAGCAATGTAACTGACTTAAGCCGCAGGTGTAAAATTGACAAATTCATCTTAAATACACTATTTTTCTGCATACTAGAATGTCTACCAGTTCTAGTTTTATACATTTTGACCCTTTCATTACATCCAAAACCTAAAACAAGAGTTTATTTAAATTATAGCACATTCTACTTAGCGCGGACCACTGCAGACCCCATAATTTCATACAATATTACATAATACCATATTTAGGCTGAAATTTGACCCCCCTTATAGGTTTTGGCTCTGATGAGCAATTAAAATGATAGTCTTGGTGATTTACCTTCTTTCAGTACCATTTTTATCAAAAGAAATAGAAGTTGATATACCTGTCTATGGCCTCTTCAGGTGTAGGACCACCATAGATTTTTTACTCTTCGGCTATATTAAAATTTGATAATTTTGACTTATCCTAGAAAATTTACCTTTGTTTCAAATTAAGTGACACTTCTGTCCCCTATAAAAATGCACTGGCTGAACATTCTGTCAAAATTTCACAATATGTTTCATTGCATATAAGAAAAAACGCTCAACCTGAAGTCCACGTGGTCTAAAAATCTACTTTCACTTTCTATTTCAGTCCAAAAATAGTGCTTGTCCCTAATTGACTCTTAACATTTTTATGTTCATTTAAAACCAATAAAACTTTATCCTCAAGTTTCCTAGAATATTCAGCTTTCCAAAAATACCAAATTTATTCTGGTATCATGTGCGGTTCAAATTCTATATGATGCAAGAGTGAACCTGTCTGTTGACTAGTACTACTTTTACGTACAACCTCTGGACTGGTTCCCGGTATTTGGTGGTCCTACACCTAAAGAAGATGTTTTTGTTCAACAAATTAAATAAAATTTTTCCTGGTCTTAGATTTATGTTAGTCGAAACAAATTCTAAAATTTTGTTGAATTCCTTTCAGCGGTTTTCAAGAAATGCATGAAAACATACAAAGACATCACATGCGCATTAACATGAAAAATTAGCTTGGTGATCAAGAAATGCATTATTCCTTAATTTTTCAATTTCTTAGTTGCAGATGTAAATAGCAAGCTTGGCAATATACATCCAACACAAATGGACTTATTTCACACATAGAAAGGCACTAATTACATAATTTTATCATAAATTTTGCATCTTTTTAGTTAATTTCATATCCCCCCCCCCTTTTTACAAAGTGAGATACTGAGTACCTTCAAACTGTTGGGATAAGACTTTTATCTCTTGAAATACATTTCAATTAAGAAAAATAGTATGAAACTGTCCTAATTATGCACCTAGTACATCCTGAGAAAGTTTTTGAGTTCAAATTTAAATTTATTGATATTCAGTTGTACTATATTTTGGAGGTGTACATTAATGGTTTCTAAACTGAGACTAAAATTTTATGAATTTCATTAAATGTGTTCACTATTCCATTAAGCTTAATAGTTAAATGAACATTCCTTACTAAAAAAACCCACTAAAGTTCAAACTGGCATACAAAGAAACAAAATTATATCTTGCTTTGGTATGAAATTGCAAAAATTGGCCAATTTCCCATTACTGCTCATGTTTAGGGAATTTTTGACAGAAGTACCATCATCTCAAGGCCCAATTATCTTAACAAGTACAATTATTGCATATGGTTACTAGTTTACTAACAAATTTACCCCTAGCAAGCATCAGATTAGAAAATAAATAATTTTAGTATTAACCCATGCCAGCAATGTAACTGACTTAAGCCGCAGGTGTAAAATTGACAAATTCATCTTAAATACACTATTTTTCTGCATACTAGAATGTCTACCAGTTCTAGTTTTATACATTTTGACCCTTTCATTACATCCAAAACCTAAAACAAGAGTTTATTTAAATTATAGCACATTCTACTTAGCGCGGACCACTGCAGACCCCATAATTTCATACAATATTACATAATACCATATTTAGGCTGAAATTTGACCCCCCTTATAGGTTTTGGCTCTGATGAGCAATTAAAATGATAGTCTTGGTGATTTACCTTCTTTCAGTACCATTTTTATCAAAAGAAATAGAAGTTGATATACCTGTCTATGGCCTCTTCAAAGAAGATGTTTTTGTTCAACAAATTAAATAAAATTTTTCCTGGTCTTAGATTTATGTTAGTCGAAACAAATTCTAAAATTTTGTTGAATTCCTTTCAGCGGTTTTCAAGAAATGCATGAAAACATACAAAGACATCACATGCGCATTAACATGAAAAATTAGCTTGGTGATCAAGAAATGCATTATTCCTTAATTTTTCAATTTCTTAGTTGCAGATGTAAATAGCAAGCTTGGCAATATACATCCAACACAAATGGACTTATTTCACACATAGAAAGGCACTAATTACATAATTTTATCATAAATTTTGCATCTTTTTAGTTAATTTCATATCCCCCCCCCCTTTTTACAAAGTGAGATACTGAGTACCTTCAAACTGTTGGGATAAGACTTTTATCTCTTGAAATACATTTCAATTAAGAAAAATAGTATGAAACTGTCCTAATTATGCACCTAGTACATCCTGAGAAAGTTTTTGAGTTCAAATTTAAATTTATTGATATTCAGTTGTACTATATTTTGGAGGTGTACATTAATGGTTTCTAAACTGAGACTAAAATTTTATGAATTTCATTAAATGTGTTCACTATTCCATTAAGCTTAATAGTTAAATGAACATTCCTTACTAAAAAAACCCACTAAAGTTCAAACTGGCATACAAAGAAACAAAATTATATCTTGCTTTGGTATGAAATTGCAAAAATTGGCCAATTTCCCATTACTGCTCATGTTTAGGGAATTTTTGACAGAAGTACCATCATCTCAAGGCCCAATTATCTTAACAAGTACAATTATTGCATATGGTTACTAGTTTACTAACAAATTTACCCCTAGCAAGCATCAGATTAGAAAATAAATAATTTTAGTATTAACCCATGCCAGCAATGTAACTGACTTAAGCCGCAGGTGTAAAATTGACAAATTCATCTTAAATACACTATTTTTCTGCATACTAGAATGTCTACCAGTTCTAGTTTTATACATTTTGACCCTTTCATTACATCCAAAACCTAAAACAAGAGTTTATTTAAATTATAGCACATTCTACTTAGCGCGGACCACTGCAGACCCCATAATTTCATACAATATTACATAATACCATATTTAGGCTGAAATTTGACCCCCCTTATAGGTTTTGGCTCTGATGAGCAATTAAAATGATAGTCTTGGTGATTTACCTTCTTTCAGTACCATTTTTATCAAAAGAAATAGAAGTTGATATACCTGTCTATGGCCTCTTCAGGTGTAGGACCACCATAGATTTTTTACTCTTCGGCTATATTAAAATTTGATAATTTTGACTTATCCTAGAAAATTTACCTTTGTTTCAAATTAAGTGACACTTCTGTCCCCTATAAAAATGCACTGGCTGAACATTCTGTCAAAATTTCACAATATGTTTCATTGCATATAAGAAAAAACGCTCAACCTGAAGTCCACGTGGTCTAAAAATCTACTTTCACTTTCTATTTCAGTCCAAAAATAGTGCTTGTCCCTAATTGACTCTTAACATTTTTATGTTCATTTAAAACCAATAAAACTTTATCCTCAAGTTTCCTAGAATATTCAGCTTTCCAAAAATACCAAATTTATTCTGGTATCATGTGCGGTTCAAATTCTATATGATGCAAGAGTGAACCTGTCTGTTGACTAGTACTACTTTTACGTACAACCTCTGGACTGGTTCCCGGTATTTGGTGGTCCTACACCTAAAGAAGATGTTTTTGTTCAACAAATTAAATAAAATTTTTCCTGGTCTTAGATTTATGTTAGTCGAAACAAATTCTAAAATTTTGTTGAATTCCTTTCAGCGGTTTTCAAGAAATGCATGAAAACATACAAAGACATCACATGCGCATTAACATGAAAAATTAGCTTGGTGATCAAGAAATGCATTATTCCTTAATTTTTCAATTTCTTAGTTGCAGATGTAAATAGCAAGCTTGGCAATATACATCCAACACAAATGGACTTATTTCACACATAGAAAGGCACTAATTACATAATTTTATCATAAATTTTGCATCTTTTTAGTTAATTTCATATCCCCCCCCCCCTTTTTACAAAGTGAGATACTGAGTACCTTCAAACTGTTGGGATAAGACTTTTATCTCTTGAAATACATTTCAATTAAGAAAAATAGTATGAAACTGTCCTAATTATGCACCTAGTACATCCTGAGAAAGTTTTTGAGTTCAAATTTAAATTTATTGATATTCAGTTGTACTATATTTTGGAGGTGTACATTAATGGTTTCTAAACTGAGACTAAAATTTTATGAATTTCATTAAATGTGTTCACTATTCCATTAAGCTTAATAGTTAAATGAACATTCCTTACTAAAAAAACCCACTAAAGTTCAAACTGGCATACAAAGAAACAAAATTATATCTTGCTTTGGTATGAAATTGCAAAAATTGGCCAATTTCCCATTACTGCTCATGTTTAGGGAATTTTTGACAGAAGTACCATCATCTCAAGGCCCAATTATCTTAACAAGTACAATTATTGCATATGGTTACTAGTTTACTAACAAATTTACCCCTAGCAAGCATCAGATTAGAAAATAAATAATTTTAGTATTAACCCATGCCAGCAATGTAACTGACTTAAGCCGCAGGTGTAAAATTGACAAATTCATCTTAAATACACTATTTTTCTGCATACTAGAATGTCTACCAGTTCTAGTTTTATACATTTTGACCCTTTCATTACATCCAAAACCTAAAACAAGAGTTTATTTAAATTATAGCACATTCTACTTAGCGCGGACCACTGCAGACCCCATAATTTCATACAATATTACATAATACCATATTTAGGCTGAAATTTGACCCCCCTTATAGGTTTTGGCTCTGATGAGCAATTAAAATGATAGTCTTGGTGATTTACCTTCTTTCAGTACCATTTTTATCAAAAGAAATAGAAGTTGATATACCTGTCTATGGCCTTAAAGAAGATGTTTTTGTTCAACAAATTAAATAAAATTTTTCCTGGTCTTAGATTTATGTTAGTCGAAACAAATTCTAAAATTTTGTTGAATTCCTTTCAGCGGTTTTCAAGAAATGCATGAAAACATACAAAGACATCACATGCGCATTAACATGAAAAATTAGCTTGGTGATCAAGAAATGCATTATTCCTTAATTTTTCAATTTCTTAGTTGCAGATGTAAATAGCAAGCTTGGCAATATACATCCAACACAAATGGACTTATTTCACACATAGAAAGGCACTAATTACATAATTTTATCATAAATTTTGCATCTTTTTAGTTAATTTCATATCCCCCCCCCTTTTTTACAAAGTGAGATACTGAGTACCTTCAAACTGTTGGGATAAGACTTTTATCTCTTGAAATACATTTCAATTAAGAAAAATAGTATGAAACTGTCCTAATTATGCACCTAGTACATCCTGAGAAAGTTTTTGAGTTCAAATTTAAATTTATTGATATTCAGTTGTACTATATTTTGGAGGTGTCATTAATGGTTTCTAAACTGAGACTAAAATTTTATGAATTTCATTAAATGTGTTCACTATTCCATTAAGCTTAATAGTTAAATGAACATTCCTTACTAAAAAAACCAACTAAAGTTCAAACTGGCATACAAAGAAACAAAATTATATCTTGCTTTGGTATGAAATTGCAAAAATTGGCCAATTTCCCATTACTGCTCATGTTTAGGGAATTTTTGACAGAAGTACCATCATCTCAAGGCCCAATTATCTTAACAAGTACAATTATTGCATATGGTTACTAGTTTACTAACAAATTTACCCCTAGCAAGCATCAGATTAGAAAATAAATAATTTTAGTATTAACCCATGCCAGCAATGTAACTGACTTAAGCCGCAGGTGTAAAATTGACAAATTCATCTTAAATACACTATTTTTCTGCATACTAGAATGTCTACCAGTTCTAGTTTTATACATTTTGACCCTTTCATTACATCCAAAACCTAAAACAAGAGTTTATTTAAATTATAGCACATTCTACTTAGCGCGGACCACTGCAGACCCCATAATTTCATACAATATTACATAATACCATATTTAGGCTGAAATTTGACCCCCCTTATAGGTTTTGGCTCTGATGAGCAATTAAAATGATAGTCTTGGTGATTTACCTTCTTTCAGTACCATTTTTATCAAAAGAAATAGAAGTTGATATACCTGTCTATGGCCTCTTCAGGTGTAGGACCACCATAGATTTTTTACTCTTCGGCTATATTAAAATTTGATAATTTTGACTTATCCTAGAAAATTTACCTTTGTTTCAAATTAAGTGACACTTCTGTCCCCTATAAAAATGCACTGGCTGAACATTCTGTCAAAATTTCACAATATGTTTCATTGCATATAAGAAAAAACGCTCAACCTGAAGTCCACGTGGTCTAAAAATCTACTTTCACTTTCTATTTCAGTCCAAAAATAGTGCTTGTCCCTAATTGACTCTTAACATTTTTATGTTCATTTAAAACCAATAAAACTTTATCCTCAAGTTTCCTAGAATATTCAGCTTTCCAAAAATACCAAATTTATTCTGGTATCATGTGCGGTTCAAATTCTATATGATGCAAGAGTGAACCTGTCTGTTGACTAGTACTACTTTTACGTACAACCTCTGGACTGGTTCCCGGTATTTGGTGGTCCTACACCTAAAGAAGATGTTTTTGTTCAACAAATTAAATAAAATTTTTCCTGGTCTTAGATTTATGTTAGTCGAAACAAATTCTAAAATTTTGTTGAATTCCTTTCAGCGGTTTTCAAGAAATGCATGAAAACATACAAAGACATCACATGCGCATTAACATGAAAAATTAGCTTGGTGATCAAGAAATGCATTATTCCTTAATTTTTCAATTTCTTAGTTGCAGATGTAAATAGCAAGCTTGGCAATATACATCCAACACAAATGGACTTATTTCACACATAGAAAGGCACTAATTACATAATTTTATCATAAATTTTGCATCTTTTTAGTTAATTTCATATCCCCCCCCCTTTTTACAAAGTGAGATACTGAGTACCTTCAAACTGTTGGGATAAGACTTTTATCTCTTGAAATACATTTCAATTAAGAAAAATAGTATGAAACTGTCCTAATTATGCACCTAGTACATCCTGAGAAAGTTTTTGAGTTCAAATTTAAATTTATTGATATTCAGTTGTACTATATTTTGGAGGTGTACATTAATGGTTTCTAAACTGAGACTAAAATTTTATGAATTTCATTAAATGTGTTCACTATTCCATTAAGCTTAATAGTTAAATGAACATTCCTTACTAAAAAAACCCACTAAAGTTCAAACTGGCATACAAAGAAACAAAATTATATCTTGCTTTGGTATGAAATTGCAAAAATTGGCCAATTTCCCATTACTGCTCATGTTTAGGGAATTTTTGACAGAAGTACCATCATCTCAAGGCCCAATTATCTTAACAAGTACAATTATTGCATATGGTTACTAGTTTACTAACAAATTTACCCCTAGCAAGCATCAGATTAGAAAATAAATAATTTTAGTATTAACCCATGCCAGCAATGTAACTGACTTAAGCCGCAGGTGTAAAATTGACAAATTCATCTTAAATACACTATTTTTCTGCATACTAGAATGTCTACCAGTTCTAGTTTTATACATTTTGACCCTTTCATTACATCCAAAACCTAAAACAAGAGTTTATTTAAATTATAGCACATTCTACTTAGCGCGGACCACTGCAGACCCCATAATTTCATACAATATTACATAATACCATATTTAGGCTGAAATTTGACCCCCCTTATAGGTTTTGGCTCTGATGAGCAATTAAAATGATAGTCTTGGTGATTTACCTTCTTTCAGTACCATTTTTATCAAAAGAAATAGAAGTTGATATACCTGTCTATGGCCTCTTCAGGTGTAGGACCACCATAGATTTTTTACTCTTCGGCTATATTAAAATTTGATAATTTTGACTTATCCTAGAAAATTTACCTTTGTTTCAAATTAAGTGACACTTCTGTCCCCTATAAAAATGCACTGGCTGAACATTCTGTCAAAATTTCACAATATGTTTCATTGCATATAAGAAAAAACGCTCAACCTGAAGTCCACGTGGTCTAAAAATCTACTTTCACTTTCTATTTCAGTCCAAAAATAGTGCTTGTCCCTAATTGACTCTTAACATTTTTATGTTCATTTAAAACCAATAAAACTTTATCCTCAAGTTTCCTAGAATATTCAGCTTTCCAAAAATACCAAATTTATTCTGGTATCATGTGCGGTTCAAATTCTATATGATGCAAGAGTGAACCTGTCTGTTGACTAGTACTACTTTTACGTACAACCTCTGGACTGGTTCCCGGTATTTGGTGGTCCTACACCTAAAGAAGATGTTTTTGTTCAACAAATTAAATAAAATTTTTCCTGGTCTTAGATTTATGTTAGTCGAAACAAATTCTAAAATTTTGTTGAATTCCTTTCAGCGGTTTTCAAGAAATGCATGAAAACATACAAAGACATCACATGCGCATTAACATGAAAAATTAGCTTGGTGATCAAGAAATGCATTATTCCTTAATTTTTCAATTTCTTAGTTGCAGATGTAAATAGCAAGCTTGGCAATATACATCCAACACAAATGGACTTATTTCACACATAGAAAGGCACTAATTACATAATTTTATCATAAATTTTGCATCTTTTTAGTTAATTTCATATCCCCCCCCCCTTTTTACAAAGTGAGATACTGAGTACCTTCAAACTGTTGGGATAAGACTTTTATCTCTTGAAATACATTTCAATTAAGAAAAATAGTATGAAACTGTCCTAATTATGCACCTAGTACATCCTGAGAAAGTTTTTGAGTTCAAATTTAAATTTATTGATATTCAGTTGTACTATATTTTGGAGGTGTACATTAATGGTTTCTAAACTGAGACTAAAATTTTATGAATTTCATTAAATGTGTTCACTATTCCATTAAGCTTAATAGTTAAATGAACATTCCTTACTAAAAAAACCCACTAAAGTTCAAACTGGCATACAAAGAAACAAAATTATATCTTGCTTTGGTATGAAATTGCAAAAATTGGCCAATTTCCCATTACTGCTCATGTTTAGGGAATTTTTGACAGAAGTACCATCATCTCAAGGCCCAATTATCTTAACAAGTACAATTATTGCATATGGTTACTAGTTTACTAACAAATTTACCCCTAGCAAGCATCAGATTAGAAAATAAATAATTTTAGTATTAACCCATGCCAGCAATGTAACTGACTTAAGCCGCAGGTGTAAAATTGACAAATTCATCTTAAATACACTATTTTTCTGCATACTAGAATGTCTACCAGTTCTAGTTTTATACATTTTGACCCTTTCATTACATCCAAAACCTAAAACAAGAGTTTATTTAAATTATAGCACATTCTACTTAGCGCGGACCACTGCAGACCCCATAATTTCATACAATATTACATAATACCATATTTAGGCTGAAATTTGACCCCCCTTATAGGTTTTGGCTCTGATGAGCAATTAAAATGATAGTCTTGGTGATTTACCTTCTTTCAGTACCATTTTTATCAAAAGAAATAGAAGTTGATATACCTGTCTATGGCCTCTTCAGGTGTAGGACCACCATAGATTTTTTACTCTTCGGCTATATTAAAATTTGATAATTTTGACTTATCCTAGAAAATTTACCTTTGTTTCAAATTAAGTGACACTTCTGTCCCCTATAAAAATGCACTGGCTGAACATTCTGTCAAAATTTCACAATATGTTTCATTGCATATAAGAAAAAACGCTCAACCTGAAGTCCACGTGGTCTAAAAATCTACTTTCACTTTCTATTTCAGTCCAAAAATAGTGCTTGTCCCTAATTGACTCTTAACATTTTTATGTTCATTTAAAACCAATAAAACTTTATCCTCAAGTTTCCTAGAATATTCAGCTTTCCAAAAATACCAAATTTATTCTGGTATCATGTGCGGTTCAAATTCTATATGATGCAAGAGTGAACCTGTCTGTTGACTAGTACTACTTTTACGTACAACCTCTGGACTGGTTCCCGGTATTTGGTGGTCCTACACCTAAAGAAGATGTTTTTGTTCAACAAATTAAATAAAATTTTTCCTGGTCTTAGATTTATGTTAGTCGAAACAAATTCTAAAATTTTGTTGAATTCCTTTCAGCGGTTTTCAAGAAATGCATGAAAACATACAAAGACATCACATGCGCATTAACATGAAAAATTAGCTTGGTGATCAAGAAATGCATTATTCCTTAATTTTTCAATTTCTTAGTTGCAGATGTAAATAGCAAGCTTGGCAATATACATCCAACACAAATGGACTTATTTCACACATAGAAAGGCACTAATTACATAATTTTATCATAAATTTTGCATCTTTTTAGTTAATTTCATATCCCCCCCCCCCTTTTTACAAAGTGAGATACTGAGTACCTTCAAACTGTTGGGATAAGACTTTTATCTCTTGAAATACATTTCAATTAAGAAAAATAGTATGAAACTGTCCTAATTATGCACCTAGTACATCCTGAGAAAGTTTTTGAGTTCAAATTTAAATTTATTGATATTCAGTTGTACTATATTTTGGAGGTGTACATTAATGGTTTCTAAACTGAGACTAAAATTTTATGAATTTCATTAAATGTGTTCACTATTCCATTAAGCTTAATAGTTAAATGAACATTCCTTACTAAAAAAACCCACTAAAGTTCAAACTGGCATACAAAGAAACAAAATTATATCTTGCTTTGGTATGAAATTGCAAAAATTGGCCAATTTCCCATTACTGCTCATGTTTAGGGAATTTTTGACAGAAGTACCATCATCTCAAGGCCCAATTATCTTAACAAGTACAATTATTGCATATGGTTACTAGTTTACTAACAAATTTACCCCTAGCAAGCATCAGATTAGAAAATAAATAATTTTAGTATTAACCCATGCCAGCAATGTAACTGACTTAAGCCGCAGGTGTAAAATTGACAAATTCATCTTAAATACACTATTTTTCTGCATACTAGAATGTCTACCAGTTCTAGTTTTATACATTTTGACCCTTTCATTACATCCAAAACCTAAAACAAGAGTTTATTTAAATTATAGCACATTCTACTTAGCGCGGACCACTGCAGACCCCATAATTTCATACAATATTACATAATACCATATTTAGGCTGAAATTTGACCCCCCTTATAGGTTTTGGCTCTGATGAGCAATTAAAATGATAGTCTTGGTGATTTACCTTCTTTCAGTACCATTTTTATCAAAAGAAATAGAAGTTGATATACCTGTCTATGGCCTCTTCAGGTGTAGGACCACCATAGATTTTTTACTCTTCGGCTATATTAAAATTTGATAATTTTGACTTATCCTAGAAAATTTACCTTTGTTTCAAATTAAGTGACACTTCTGTCCCCTATAAAAATGCACTGGCTGAACATTCTGTCAAAATTTCACAATATGTTTCATTGCATATAAGAAAAAACGCTCAACCTGAAGTCCACGTGGTCTAAAAATCTACTTTCACTTTCTATTTCAGTCCAAAAATAGTGCTTGTCCCTAATTGACTCTTAACATTTTTATGTTCATTTAAAACCAATAAAACTTTATCCTCAAGTTTCCTAGAATATTCAGCTTTCCAAAAATACCAAATTTATTCTGGTATCATGTGCGGTTCAAATTCTATATGATGCAAGAGTGAACCTGTCTGTTGACTAGTACTACTTTTACGTACAACCTCTGGACTGGTTCCCGGTATTTGGTGGTCCTACACCTAAAGAAGATGTTTTTGTTCAACAAATTAAATAAAATTTTTCCTGGTCTTAGATTTATGTTAGTCGAAACAAATTCTAAAATTTTGTTGAATTCCTTTCAGCGGTTTTCAAGAAATGCATGAAAACATACAAAGACATCACATGCGCATTAACATGAAAAATTAGCTTGGTGATCAAGAAATGCATTATTCCTTAATTTTTCAATTTCTTAGTTGCAGATGTAAATAGCAAGCTTGGCAATATACATCCAACACAAATGGACTTATTTCACACATAGAAAGGCACTAATTACATAATTTTATCATAAATTTTGCATCTTTTTAGTTAATTTCATATCCCCCCCCCCTTTTTACAAAGTGAGATACTGAGTACCTTCAAACTGTTGGGATAAGACTTTTATCTCTTGAAATACATTTCAATTAAGAAAAATAGTATGAAACTGTCCTAATTATGCACCTAGTACATCCTGAGAAAGTTTTTGAGTTCAAATTTAAATTTATTGATATTCAGTTGTACTATATTTTGGAGGTGTACATTAATGGTTTCTAAACTGAGCCTAAAATTTTATGAATTTCATTAAATGTGTTCACTATTCCATTAAGCTTAATAGTTAAATGAACATTCCTTACTAAAAAAACCCACTAAAGTTCAAACTGGCATACAAAGAAACAAAATTATATCTTGCTTTGGTATGAAATTGCAAAAATTGGCCAATTTCCCATTACTGCTCATGTTTAGGGAATTTTTGACAGAAGTACCATCATCTCAAGGCCCAATTATCTTAACAAGTACAGTTATTGCATATGGTTACTAGTTTACTAACAAATTTACCCCTAGCAAGCATCAGATTAGAAAATAAATAATTTTAGTATTAACCCATGCCAGCAATGTAACTGACTTAAGCCGCAGGTGTAAAATTGACAAATTCATCTTAAATACACTATTTTTCTGCATACTAGAATGTCTACCAGTTCTAGTTTTATACATTTTGACCCTTTCATTACATCCAAAACCTAAAACAAGAGTTTATTTAAATTATAGCACATTCTACTTAGCGCGGACCACTGCAGACCCCATAATTTCATACAATATTACATAATACCATATTTAGGCTGAAATTTGACCCCCCTTATAGGTTTTGGCTCTGATGAGCAATTAAAATGATAGTCTTGGTGATTTACCTTCTTTCAGTACCATTTTTATCAAAAGAAATAGAAGTTGATATACCTGTCTATGGCCTCTTCATGAAGGTGTAGGACCACCATAGATTTTTTACTCTTCGGCTATATTAAAATTTGATAATTTTGACTTATCCTAGAAAATTTACCTTTGTTTCAAATTAAGTGACACTTCTGTCCCCTATAAAAATGCACTGGCTGAACATTCTGTCAAAATTTCACAATATGTTTCATTGCATATAAGAAAAAACGCTCAACCTGAAGTCCACGTGGTCTAAAAATCTACTTTCACTTTCTATTTCAGTCCAAAAATAGTGCTTGTCCCTAATTGACTCTTAACATTTTTATGTTCATTTAAAACCAATAAAACTTTATCCTCAAGTTTCCTAGAATATTCAGCTTTCCAAAAATACCAAATTTATTCTGGTATCATGTGCGGTTCAAATTCTATATGATGCAAGAGTGAACCTGTCTGTTGACTAGTACTACTTTTACGTACAACCTCTGGACTGGTTCCCGGTATTTGGTGGTCCTACACCTAAAGAAGATGTTTTTGTTCAACAAATTAAATAAAATTTTTCCTGGTCTTAGATTTATGTTAGTCGAAACAAATTCTAAAATTTTGTTGAATTCCTTTCAGCGGTTTTCAAGAAATGCATGAAAACATACAAAGACATCACATGCGCATTAACATGAAAAATTAGCTTGGTGATCAAGAAATGCATTATTCCTTAATTTTTCAATTTCTTAGTTGCAGATGTAAATAGCAAGCTTGGCAATATACATCCAACACAAATGGACTTATTTCACACATAGAAAGGCACTAATTACATAATTTTATCATAAATTTTGCATCTTTTTAGTTAATTTCATATCCCCCCCCCCCTTTTTACAAAGTGAGATACTGAGTACCTTCAAACTGTTGGGATAAGACTTTTATCTCTTGAAATACATTTCAATTAAGAAAAATAGTATGAAACTGTCCTAATTATGCACCTAGTACATCCTGAGAAAGTTTTTGAGTTCAAATTTAAATTTATTGATATTCAGTTGTACTATATTTTGGAGGTGTACATTAATGGTTTCTAAACTGAGACTAAAATTTTATGAATTTCATTAAATGTGTTCACTATTCCATTAAGCTTAATAGTTAAATGAACATTCCTTACTAAAAAAACCCACTAAAGTTCAAACTGGCATACAAAGAAACAAAATTATATCTTGCTTTGGTATGAAATTGCAAAAATTGGCCAATTTCCCATTACTGCTCATGTTTAGGGAATTTTTGACAGAAGTACCATCATCTCAAGGCCCAATTATCTTAACAAGTACAATTATTGCATATGGTTACTAGTTTACTAACAAATTTACCCCTAGCAAGCATCAGATTAGAAAATAAATAATTTTAGTATTAACCCATGCCAGCAATGTAACTGACTTAAGCCGCAGGTGTAAAATTGACAAATTCATCTTAAATACACTATTTTTCTGCATACTAGAATGTCTACCAGTTCTAGTTTTATACATTTTGACCCTTTCATTACATCCAAAACCTAAAACAAGAGTTTATTTAAATTATAGCACATTCTACTTAGCGCGGACCACTGCAGACCCCATAATTTCATACAATATTACATAATACCATATTTAGGCTGAAATTTGACCCCCCTTATAGGTTTTGGCTCTGATGAGCAATTAAAATGATAGTCTTGGTGATTTACCTTCTTTCAGTACCATTTTTATCAAAAGAAATAGAAGTTGATATACCTGTCTATGGCCTCTTCAGGTGTAGGACCACCATAGATTTTTTACTCTTCGGCTATATTAAAATTTGATAATTTTGACTTATCCTAGAAAATTTACCTTTGTTTCAAATTAAGTGACACTTCTGTCCCCTATAAAAATGCACTGGCTGAACATTCTGTCAAAATTTCACAATATGTTTCATTGCATATAAGAAAAAACGCTCAACCTGAAGTCCACGTGGTCTAAAAATCTACTTTCACTTTCTATTTCAGTCCAAAAATAGTGCTTGTCCCTAATTGACTCTTAACATTTTTATGTTCATTTAAAACCAATAAAACTTTATCCTCAAGTTTCCTAGAATATTCAGCTTTCCAAAAATACCAAATTTATTCTGGTATCATGTGCGGTTCAAATTCTATATGATGCAAGAGTGAACCTGTCTGTTGACTAGTACTACTTTTACGTACAACCTCTGGACTGGTTCCCGGTATTTGGTGGTCCTACACCTAAAGAAGATGTTTTTGTTCAACAAATTAAATAAAATTTTTCCTGGTCTTAGATTTATGTTAGTCGAAACAAATTCTAAAATTTTGTTGAATTCCTTTCAGCGGTTTTCAAGAAATGCATGAAAACATACAAAGACATCACATGCGCATTAACATGAAAAATTAGCTTGGTGATCAAGAAATGCATTATTCCTTAATTTTTCAATTTCTTAGTTGCAGATGTAAATAGCAAGCTTGGCAATATACATCCAACACAAATGGACTTATTTCACACATAGAAAGGCACTAATTACATAATTTTATCATAAATTTTGCATCTTTTTAGTTAATTTCATATCCCCCCCCCCTTTTTACAAAGTGAGATACTGAGTACCTTCAAACTGTTGGGATAAGACTTTTATCTCTTGAAATACATTTCAATTAAGAAAAATAGTATGAAACTGTCCTAATTATGCACCTAGTACATCCTGAGAAAGTTTTTGAGTTCAAATTTAAATTTATTGATATTCAGTTGTACTATATTTTGGAGGTGTACATTAATGGTTTCTAAACTGAGACTAAAATTTTATGAATTTCATTAAATGTGTTCACTATTCCATTAAGCTTAATAGTTAAATGAACATTCCTTACTAAAAAAACCCACTAAAGTTCAAACTGGCATACAAAGAAACAAAATTATATCTTGCTTTGGTATGAAATTGCAAAAATTGGCCAATTTCCCATTACTGCTCATGTTTAGGGAATTTTTGACAGAAGTACCATCATCTCAAGGCCCAATTATCTTAACAAGTACAATTATTGCATATGGTTACTAGTTTACTAACAAATTTACCCCTAGCAAGCATCAGATTAGAAAATAAATAATTTTAGTATTAACCCATGCCAGCAATGTAACTGACTTAAGCCGCAGGTGTAAAATTGACAAATTCATCTTAAATACACTATTTTTCTGCATACTAGAATGTCTACCAGTTCTAGTTTTATACATTTTGACCCTTTCATTACATCCAAAACCTAAAACAAGAGTTTATTTAAATTATAGCACATTCTACTTAGCGCGGACCACTGCAGACCCCATAATTTCATACAATATTACATAATACCATATTTAGGCTGAAATTTGACCCCCCTTATAGGTTTTGGCTCTGATGAGCAATTAAAATGATAGTCTTGGTGATTTACCTTCTTTCAGTACCATTTTTATCAAAAGAAATAGAAGTTGATATACCTGTCTATGGCCTCTTCAGGTGTAGGACCACCATAGATTTTTTACTCTTCGGCTATATTAAAATTTGATAATTTTGACTTATCCTAGAAAATTTACCTTTGTTTCAAATTAAGTGACACTTCTGTCCCCTATAAAAATGCACTGGCTGAACATTCTGTCAAAATTTCACAATATGTTTCATTGCATATAAGAAAAAACGCTCAACCTGAAGTCCACGTGGTCTAAAAATCTACTTTCACTTTCTATTTCAGTCCAAAAATAGTGCTTGTCCCTAATTGACTCTTAACATTTTTATGTTCATTTAAAACCAATAAAACTTTATCCTCAAGTTTCCTAGAATATTCAGCTTTCCAAAAATACCAAATTTATTCTGGTATCATGTGCGGTTCAAATTCTATATGATGCAAGAGTGAACCTGTCTGTTGACTAGTACTACTTTTACGTACAACCTCTGGACTGGTTCCCGGTATTTGGTGGTCCTACACCTAAAGAAGATGTTTTTGTTCAACAAATTAAATAAAATTTTTCCTGGTCTTAGATTTATGTTAGTCGAAACAAATTCTAAAATTTTGTTGAATTCCTTTCAGCGGTTTTCAAGAAATGCATGAAAACATACAAAGACATCACATGCGCATTAACATGAAAAATTAGCTTGGTGATCAAGAAATGCATTATTCCTTAATTTTTCAATTTCTTAGTTGCAGATGTAAATAGCAAGCTTGGCAATATACATCCAACACAAATGGACTTATTTCACACATAGAAAGGCACTAATTACATAATTTTATCATAAATTTTGCATCTTTTTAGTTAATTTCATATCCCCCCCCCCTTTTTACAAAGTGAGATACTGAGTACCTTCAAACTGTTGGGATAAGACTTTTATCTCTTGAAATACATTTCAATTAAGAAAAATAGTATGAAACTGTCCTAATTATGCACCTAGTACATCCTGAGAAAGTTTTTGAGTTCAAATTTAAATTTATTGATATTCAGTTGTACTATATTTTGGAGGTGTACATTAATGGTTTCTAAACTGAGACTAAAATTTTATGAATTTCATTAAATGTGTTCACTATTCCATTAAGCTTAATAGTTAAATGAACATTCCTTACTAAAAAAAACCCACTAAAGTTCAAACTGGCATACAAAGAAACAAAATTATATCTTGCTTTGGTATGAAATTGCAAAAATTGGCCAATTTCCCATTACTGCTCATGTTTAGGGAATTTTTGACAGAAGTACCATCATCTCAAGGCCCAATTATCTTAACAAGTACAATTATTGCATATGGTTACTAGTTTACTAACAAATTTACCCCTAGCAAGCATCAGATTAGAAAATAAATAATTTTAGTATTAACCCATGCCAGCAATGTAACTGACTTAAGCCGCAGGTGTAAAATTGACAAATTCATCTTAAATACACTATTTTTCTGCATACTAGAATGTCTACCAGTTCTAGTTTTATACATTTTGACCCTTTCATTACATCCAAAACCTAAAACAAGAGTTTATTTAAATTATAGCACATTCTACTTAGCGCGGACCACTGCAGACCCCATAATTTCATACAATATTACATAATACCATATTTAGGCTGAAATTTGACCCCCCTTATAGGTTTTGGCTCTGATGAGCAATTAAAATGATAGTCTTGGTGATTTACCTTCTTTCAGTACCATTTTTATCAAAAGAAATAGAAGTTGATATACCTGTCTATGGCCTCTTCAGGTGTAGGACCACCATAGATTTTTTACTCTTCGGCTATATTAAAATTTGATAATTTTGACTTATCCTAGAAAATTTACCTTTGTTTCAAATTAAGTGACACTTCTGTCCCCTATAAAAATGCACTGGCTGAACATTCTGTCAAAATTTCACAATATGTTTCATTGCATATAAGAAAAAACGCTCAACCTGAAGTCCACGTGGTCTAAAAATCTACTTTCACTTTCTATTTCAGTCCAAAAATAGTGCTTGTCCCTAATTGACTCTTAACATTTTTATGTTCATTTAAAACCAATAAAACTTTATCCTCAAGTTTCCTAGAATATTCAGCTTTCCAAAAATACCAAATTTATTCTGGTATCATGTGCGGTTCAAATTCTATATGATGCAAGAGTGAACCTGTCTGTTGACTAGTACTACTTTTACGTACAACCTCTGGACTGGTTCCCGGTATTTGGTGGTCCTACACCTAAAGAAGATGTTTTTGTTCAACAAATTAAATAAAATTTTTCCTGGTCTTAGATTTATGTTAGTCGAAACAAATTCTAAAATTTTGTTGAATTCCTTTCAGCGGTTTTCAAGAAATGCATGAAAACATACAAAGACATCACATGCGCATTAACATGAAAAATTAGCTTGGTGATCAAGAAATGCATTATTCCTTAATTTTTCAATTTCTTAGTTGCAGATGTAAATAGCAAGCTTGGCAATATACATCCAACACAAATGGACTTATTTCACACATAGAAAGGCACTAATTACATAATTTTATCATAAATTTTGCATCTTTTTAGTTAATTTCATATCCCCCCCCCCTTTTTACAAAGTGAGATACTGAGTACCTTCAAACTGTTGGGATAAGACTTTTATCTCTTGAAATACATTTCAATTAAGAAAAATAGTATGAAACTGTCCTAATTATGCACCTAGTACATCCTGAGAAAGTTTTTGAGTTCAAATTTAAATTTATTGATATTCAGTTGTACTATATTTTGGAGGTGTACATTAATGGTTTCTAAACTGAGACTAAAATTTTATGAATTTCATTAAATGTGTTCACTATTCCATTAAGCTTAATAGTTAAATGAACATTCCTTACTAAAAAAAACCCACTAAAGTTCAAACTGGCATACAAAGAAACAAAATTATATCTTGCTTTGGTATGAAATTGCAAAAATTGGCCAATTTCCCATTACTGCTCATGTTTAGGGAATTTTTGACAGAAGTACCATCATCTCAAGGCCCAATTATCTTAACAAGTACAATTATTGCATATGGTTACTAGTTTACTAACAAATTTACCCCTAGCAAGCATCAGATTAGAAAATAAATAATTTTAGTATTAACCCATGCCAGCAATGTAACTGACTTAAGCCGCAGGTGTAAAATTGACAAATTCATCTTAAATACACTATTTTTCTGCATACTAGAATGTCTACCAGTTCTAGTTTTATACATTTTGACCCTTTCATTACATCCAAAACCTAAAACAAGAGTTTATTTAAATTATAGCACATTCTACTTAGCGCGGACCACTGCAGACCCCATAATTTCATACAATATTACATAATACCATATTTAGGCTGAAATTTGACCCCCCTTATAGGTTTTGGCTCTGATGAGCAATTAAAATGATAGTCTTGGTGATTTACCTTCTTTCAGTACCATTTTTATCAAAAGAAATAGAAGTTGATATACCTGTCTATGGCCTCTTCATAAAGAAGATGTTTTTGTTCAACAAATTAAATAAAATTTTTCCTGGTCTTAGATTTATGTTAGTCGAAACAAATTCTAAAATTTTGTTGAATTCCTTTCAGCGGTTTTCAAGAAATGCATGAAAACATACAAAGACATCACATGCGCATTAACATGAAAAATTAGCTTGGTGATCAAGAAATGCATTATTCCTTAATTTTTCAATTTCTTAGTTGCAGATGTAAATAGCAAGCTTGGCAATATACATCCAACACAAATGGACTTATTTCACACATAGAAAGGCACTAATTACATAATTTTATCATAAATTTTGCATCTTTTTAGTTAATTTCATATCCCCCCCCCCTTTTTACAAAGTGAGATACTGAGTACCTTCAAACTGTTGGGATAAGACTTTTATCTCTTGAAATACATTTCAATTAAGAAAAATAGTATGAAACTGTCCTAATTATGCACCTAGTACATCCTGAGAAAGTTTTTGAGTTCAAATTTAAATTTATTGATATTCAGTTGTACTATATTTTGGAGGTGTACATTAATGGTTTCTAAACTGAGACTAAAATTTTATGAATTTCATTAAATGTGTTCACTATTCCATTAAGCTTAATAGTTAAATGAACATTCCTTACTAAAAAAACCCACTAAAGTTCAAACTGGCATACAAAGAAACAAAATTATATCTTGCTTTGGTATGAAATTGCAAAAATTGGCCAATTTCCCATTACTGCTCATGTTTAGGGAATTTTTGACAGAAGTACCATCATCTCAAGGCCCAATTATCTTAACAAGTACAATTATTGCATATGGTTACTAGTTTACTAACAAATTTACCCCTAGCAAGCATCAGATTAGAAAATAAATAATTTTAGTATTAACCCATGCCAGCAATGTAACTGACTTAAGCCGCAGGTGTAAAATTGACAAATTCATCTTAAATACACTATTTTTCTGCATACTAGAATGTCTACCAGTTCTAGTTTTATACATTTTGACCCTTTCATTACATCCAAAACCTAAAACAAGAGTTTATTTAAATTATAGCACATTCTACTTAGCGCGGACCACTGCAGACCCCATAATTTCATACAATATTACATAATACCATATTTAGGCTGAAATTTGACCCCCCTTATAGGTTTTGGCTCTGATGAGCAATTAAAATGATAGTCTTGGTGATTTACCTTCTTTCAGTACCATTTTTATCAAAAGAAATAGAAGTTGATATACCTGTCTATGGCCTCTTCAGGTGTAGGACCACCATAGATTTTTTACTCTTCGGCTATATTAAAATTTGATAATTTTGACTTATCCTAGAAAATTTACCTTTGTTTCAAATTAAGTGACACTTCTGTCCCCTATAAAAATGCACTGGCTGAACATTCTGTCAAAATTTCACAATATGTTTCATTGCATATAAGAAAAAACGCTCAACCTGAAGTCCACGTGGTCTAAAAATCTACTTTCACTTTCTATTTCAGTCCAAAAATAGTGCTTGTCCCTAATTGACTCTTAACATTTTTATGTTCATTTAAAACCAATAAAACTTTATCCTCAAGTTTCCTAGAATATTCAGCTTTCCAAAAATACCAAATTTATTCTGGTATCATGTGCGGTTCAAATTCTATATGATGCAAGAGTGAACCTGTCTGTTGACTAGTACTACTTTTACGTACAACCTCTGGACTGGTTCCCGGTATTTGGTGGTCCTACACCTAAAGAAGATGTTTTTGTTCAACAAATTAAATAAAATTTTTCCTGGTCTTAGATTTATGTTAGTCGAAACAAATTCTAAAATTTTGTTGAATTCCTTTCAGCGGTTTTCAAGAAATGCATGAAAACATACAAAGACATCACATGCGCATTAACATGAAAAATTAGCTTGGTGATCAAGAAATGCATTATTCCTTAATTTTTCAATTTCTTAGTTGCAGATGTAAATAGCAAGCTTGGCAATATACATCCAACACAAATGGACTTATTTCACACATAGAAAGGCACTAATTACATAATTTTATCATAAATTTTGCATCTTTTTAGTTAATTTCATATCCCCCCCCCCTTTTTACAAAGTGAGATACTGAGTACCTTCAAACTGTTGGGATAAGACTTTTATCTCTTGAAATACATTTCAATTAAGAAAAATAGTATGAAACTGTCCTAATTATGCACCTAGTACATCCTGAGAAAGTTTTTGAGTTCAAATTTAAATTTATTGATATTCAGTTGTACTATATTTTGGAGGTGTACATTAATGGTTTCTAAACTGAGACTAAAATTTTATGAATTTCATTAAATGTGTTCACTATTCCATTAAGCTTAATAGTTAAATGAACATTCCTTACTAAAAAAAACCCACTAAAGTTCAAACTGGCATACAAAGAAACAAAATTATATCTTGCTTTGGTATGAAATTGCAAAAATTGGCCAATTTCCCATTACTGCTCATGTTTAGGGAATTTTTGACAGAAGTACCATCATCTCAAGGCCCAATTATCTTAACAAGTACAATTATTGCATATGGTTACTAGTTTACTAACAAATTTACCCCTAGCAAGCATCAGATTAGAAAATAAATAATTTTAGTATTAACCCATGCCAGCAATGTAACTGACTTAAGCCGCAGGTGTAAAATTGACAAATTCATCTTAAATACACTATTTTTCTGCATACTAGAATGTCTACCAGTTCTAGTTTTATACATTTTGACCCTTTCATTACATCCAAAACCTAAAACAAGAGTTTATTTAAATTATAGCACATTCTACTTAGCGCGGACCACTGCAGACCCCATAATTTCATACAATATTACATAATACCATATTTAGGCTGAAATTTGACCCCCCTTATAGGTTTTGGCTCTGATGAGCAATTAAAATGATAGTCTTGGTGATTTACCTTCTTTCAGTACCATTTTTATCAAAAGAAATAGAAGTTGATATACCTGTCTATGGCCTCTTCAGGTGTAGGACCACCATAGATTTTTTACTCTTCGGCTATATTAAAATTTGATAATTTTGACTTATCCTAGAAAATTTACCTTTGTTTCAAATTAAGTGACACTTCTGTCCCCTATAAAAATGCACTGGCTGAACATTCTGTCAAAATTTCACAATATGTTTCATTGCATATAAGAAAAAACGCTCAACCTGAAGTCCACGTGGTCTAAAAATCTACTTTCACTTTCTATTTCAGTCCAAAAATAGTGCTTGTCCCTAATTGACTCTTAACATTTTTATGTTCATTTAAAACCAATAAAACTTTATCCTCAAGTTTCCTAGAATATTCAGCTTTCCAAAAATACCAAATTTATTCTGGTATCATGTGCGGTTCAAATTCTATATGATGCAAGAGTGAACCTGTCTGTTGACTAGTACTACTTTTACGTACAACCTCTGGACTGGTTCCCGGTATTTGGTGGTCCTACACCTAAAGAAGATGTTTTTGTTCAACAAATTAAATAAAATTTTTCCTGGTCTTAGATTTATGTTAGTCGAAACAAATTCTAAAATTTTGTTGAATTCCTTTCAGCGGTTTTCAAGAAATGCATGAAAACATACAAAGACATCACATGCGCATTAACATGAAAAATTAGCTTGGTGATCAAGAAATGCATTATTCCTTAATTTTTCAATTTCTTAGTTGCAGATGTAAATAGCAAGCTTGGCAATATACATCCAACACAAATGGACTTATTTCACACATAGAAAGGCACTAATTACATAATTTTATCATAAATTTTGCATCTTTTTAGTTAATTTCATATCCCCCCCCCCTTTTTACAAAGTGAGATACTGAGTACCTTCAAACTGTTGGGATAAGACTTTTATCTCTTGAAATACATTTCAATTAAGAAAAATAGTATGAAACTGTCCTAATTATGCACCTAGTACATCCTGAGAAAGTTTTTGAGTTCAAATTTAAATTTATTGATATTCAGTTGTACTATATTTTGGAGGTGTACATTAATGGTTTCTAAACTGAGACTAAAATTTTATGAATTTCATTAAATGTGTTCACTATTCCATTAAGCTTAATAGTTAAATGAACATTCCTTACTAAAAAAAACCCACTAAAGTTCAAACTGGCATACAAAGAAACAAAATTATATCTTGCTTTGGTATGAAATTGCAAAAATTGGCCAATTTCCCATTACTGCTCATGTTTAGGGAATTTTTGACAGAAGTACCATCATCTCAAGGCCCAATTATCTTAACAAGTACAATTATTGCATATGGTTACTAGTTTACTAACAAATTTACCCCTAGCAAGCATCAGATTAGAAAATAAATAATTTTAGTATTAACCCATGCCAGCAATGTAACTGACTTAAGCCGCAGGTGTAAAATTGACAAATTCATCTTAAATACACTATTTTTCTGCATACTAGAATGTCTACCAGTTCTAGTTTTATACATTTTGACCCTTTCATTACATCCAAAACCTAAAACAAGAGTTTATTTAAATTATAGCACATTCTACTTAGCGCGGACCACTGCAGACCCCATAATTTCATACAATATTACATAATACCATATTTAGGCTGAAATTTGACCCCCCTTATAGGTTTTGGCTCTGATGAGCAATTAAAATGATAGTCTTGGTGATTTACCTTCTTTCAGTACCATTTTTATCAAAAGAAATAGAAGTTGATATACCTGTCTATGGCCTCTTCAGGTGTAGGACCACCATAGATTTTTTACTCTTCGGCTATATTAAAATTTGATAATTTTGACTTATCCTAGAAAATTTACCTTTGTTTCAAATTAAGTGACACTTCTGTCCCCTATAAAAATGCACTGGCTGAACATTCTGTCAAAATTTCACAATATGTTTCATTGCATATAAGAAAAAACGCTCAACCTGAAGTCCACGTGGTCTAAAAATCTACTTTCACTTTCTATTTCAGTCCAAAAATAGTGCTTGTCCCTAATTGACTCTTAACATTTTTATGTTCATTTAAAACCAATAAAACTTTATCCTCAAGTTTCCTAGAATATTCAGCTTTCCAAAAATACCAAATTTATTCTGGTATCATGTGCGGTTCAAATTCTATATGATGCAAGAGTGAACCTGTCTGTTGACTAGTACTACTTTTACGTACAACCTCTGGACTGGTTCCCGGTATTTGGTGGTCCTACACCTAAAGAAGATGTTTTTGTTCAACAAATTAAATAAAATTTTTCCTGGTCTTAGATTTATGTTAGTCGAAACAAATTCTAAAATTTTGTTGAATTCCTTTCAGCGGTTTTCAAGAAATGCATGAAAACATACAAAGACATCACATGCGCATTAACATGAAAAATTAGCTTGGTGATCAAGAAATGCATTATTCCTTAATTTTTCAATTTCTTAGTTGCAGATGTAAATAGCAAGCTTGGCAATATACATCCAACACAAATGGACTTATTTCACACATAGAAAGGCACTAATTACATAATTTTATCATAAATTTTGCATCTTTTTAGTTAATTTCATATCCCCCCCCCTTTTTACAAAGTGAGATACTGAGTACCTTCAAACTGTTGGGATAAGACTTTTATCTCTTGAAATACATTTCAATTAAGAAAAATAGTATGAAACTGTCCTAATTATGCACCTAGTACATCCTGAGAAAGTTTTTGAGTTCAAATTTAAATTTATTGATATTCAGTTGTACTATATTTTGGAGGTGTACATTAATGGTTTCTAAACTGAGACTAAAATTTTATGAATTTCATTAAATGTGTTCACTATTCCATTAAGCTTAATAGTTAAATGAACATTCCTTACTAAAAAAAACCCACTAAAGTTCAAACTGGCATACAAAGAAACAAAATTATATCTTGCTTTGGTATGAAATTGCAAAAATTGGCCAATTTCCCATTACTGCTCATGTTTAGGGAATTTTTGACAGAAGTACCATCATCTCAAGGCCCAATTATCTTAACAAGTACAATTATTGCATATGGTTACTAGTTTACTAACAAATTTACCCCTAGCAAGCATCAGATTAGAAAATAAATAATTTTAGTATTAACCCATGCCAGCAATGTAACTGACTTAAGCCGCAGGTGTAAAATTGACAAATTCATCTTAAATACACTATTTTTCTGCATACTAGAATGTCTACCAGTTCTAGTTTTATACATTTTGACCCTTTCATTACATCCAAAACCTAAAACAAGAGTTTATTTAAATTATAGCACATTCTACTTAGCGCGGACCACTGCAGACCCCATAATTTCATACAATATTACATAATACCATATTTAGGCTGAAATTTGACCCCCCTTATAGGTTTTGGCTCTGATGAGCAATTAAAATGATAGTCTTGGTGATTTACCTTCTTTCAGTACCATTTTTATCAAAAGAAATAGAAGTTGATATACCTGTCTATGGCCTCTTCAGGTGTAGGACCACCATAGATTTTTTACTCTTCGGCTATATTAAAATTTGATAATTTTGACTTATCCTAGAAAATTTACCTTTGTTTCAAATTAAGTGACACTTCTGTCCCCTATAAAAATGCACTGGCTGAACATTCTGTCAAAATTTCACAATATGTTTCATTGCATATAAGAAAAAACGCTCAACCTGAAGTCCACGTGGTCTAAAAATCTACTTTCACTTTCTATTTCAGTCCAAAAATAGTGCTTGTCCCTAATTGACTCTTAACATTTTTATGTTCATTTAAAACCAATAAAACTTTATCCTCAAGTTTCCTAGAATATTCAGCTTTCCAAAAATACCAAATTTATTCTGGTATCATGTGCGGTTCAAATTCTATATGATGCAAGAGTGAACCTGTCTGTTGACTAGTACTACTTTTACGTACAACCTCTGGACTGGTTCCCGGTATTTGGTGGTCCTACACCTAAAGAAGATGTTTTTGTTCAACAAATTAAATAAAATTTTTCCTGGTCTTAGATTTATGTTAGTCGAAACAAATTCTAAAATTTTGTTGAATTCCTTTCAGCGGTTTTCAAGAAATGCATGAAAACATACAAAGACATCACATGCGCATTAACATGAAAAATTAGCTTGGTGATCAAGAAATGCATTATTCCTTAATTTTTCAATTTCTTAGTTGCAGATGTAAATAGCAAGCTTGGCAATATACATCCAACACAAATGGACTTATTTCACACATAGAAAGGCACTAATTACATAATTTTATCATAAATTTTGCATCTTTTTAGTTAATTTCATATCCCCCCCCCCTTTTTACAAAGTGAGATACTGAGTACCTTCAAACTGTTGGGATAAGACTTTTATCTCTTGAAATACATTTCAATTAAGAAAAATAGTATGAAACTGTCCTAATTATGCACCTAGTACATCCTGAGAAAGTTTTTGAGTTCAAATTTAAATTTATTGATATTCAGTTGTACTATATTTTGGAGGTGTACATTAATGGTTTCTAAACTGAGACTAAAATTTTATGAATTTCATTAAATGTGTTCACTATTCCATTAAGCTTAATAGTTAAATGAACATTCCTTACTAAAAAAACCCACTAAAGTTCAAACTGGCATACAAAGAAACAAAATTATATCTTGCTTTGGTATGAAATTGCAAAAATTGGCCAATTTCCCATTACTGCTCATGTTTAGGGAATTTTTGACAGAAGTACCATCATCTCAAGGCCCAATTATCTTAACAAGTACAATTATTGCATATGGTTACTAGTTTACTAACAAATTTACCCCTAGCAAGCATCAGATTAGAAAATAAATAATTTTAGTATTAACCCATGCCAGCAATGTAACTGACTTAAGCCGCAGGTGTAAAATTGACAAATTCATCTTAAATACACTATTTTTCTGCATACTAGAATGTCTACCAGTTCTAGTTTTATACATTTTGACCCTTTCATTACATCCAAAACCTAAAACAAGAGTTTATTTAAATTATAGCACATTCTACTTAGCGCGGACCACTGCAGACCCCATAATTTCATACAATATTACATAATACCATATTTAGGCTGAAATTTGACCCCCCTTATAGGTTTTGGCTCTGATGAGCAATTAAAATGATAGTCTTGGTGATTTACCTTCTTTCAGTACCATTTTTATCAAAAGAAATAGAAGTTGATATACCTGTCTATGGCCTCTTCAGGTGTAGGACCACCATAGATTTTTTACTCTTCGGCTATATTAAAATTTGATAATTTTGACTTATCCTAGAAAATTTACCTTTGTTTCAAATTAAGTGACACTTCTGTCCCCTATAAAAATGCACTGGCTGAACATTCTGTCAAAATTTCACAATATGTTTCATTGCATATAAGAAAAAACGCTCAACCTGAAGTCCACGTGGTCTAAAAATCTACTTTCACTTTCTATTTCAGTCCAAAAATAGTGCTTGTCCCTAATTGACTCTTAACATTTTTATGTTCATTTAAAACCAATAAAACTTTATCCTCAAGTTTCCTAGAATATTCAGCTTTCCAAAAATACCAAATTTATTCTGGTATCATGTGCGGTTCAAATTCTATATGATGCAAGAGTGAACCTGTCTGTTGACTAGTACTACTTTTACGTACAACCTCTGGACTGGTTCCCGGTATTTGGTGGTCCTACACCTAAAGAAGATGTTTTTGTTCAACAAATTAAATAAAATTTTTCCTGGTCTTAGATTTATGTTAGTCGAAACAAATTCTAAAATTTTGTTGAATTCCTTTCAGCGGTTTTCAAGAAATGCATGAAAACATACAAAGACATCACATGCGCATTAACATGAAAAATTAGCTTGGTGATCAAGAAATGCATTATTCCTTAATTTTTCAATTTCTTAGTTGCAGATGTAAATAGCAAGCTTGGCAATATACATCCAACACAAATGGACTTATTTCACACATAGAAAGGCACTAATTACATAATTTTATCATAAATTTTGCATCTTTTTAGTTAATTTCATATCCCCCCCCCCTTTTTACAAAGTGAGATACTGAGTACCTTCAAACTGTTGGGATAAGACTTTTATCTCTTGAAATACATTTCAATTAAGAAAAATAGTATGAAACTGTCCTAATTATGCACCTAGTACATCCTGAGAAAGTTTTTGAGTTCAAATTTAAATTTATTGATATTCAGTTGTACTATATTTTGGAGGTGTACATTAATGGTTTCTAAACTGAGACTAAAATTTTATGAATTTCATTAAATGTGTTCACTATTCCATTAAGCTTAATAGTTAAATGAACATTCCTTACTAAAAAAACCCACTAAAGTTCAAACTGGCATACAAAGAAACAAAATTATATCTTGCTTTGGTATGAAATTGCAAAAATTGGCCAATTTCCCATTACTGCTCATGTTTAGGGAATTTTTGACAGAAGTACCATCATCTCAAGGCCCAATTATCTTAACAAGTACAATTATTGCATATGGTTACTAGTTTACTAACAAATTTACCCCTAGCAAGCATCAGATTAGAAAATAAATAATTTTAGTATTAACCCATGCCAGCAATGTAACTGACTTAAGCCGCAGGTGTAAAATTGACAAATTCATCTTAAATACACTATTTTTCTGCATACTAGAATGTCTACCAGTTCTAGTTTTATACATTTTGACCCTTTCATTACATCCAAAACCTAAAACAAGAGTTTATTTAAATTATAGCACATTCTACTTAGCGCGGACCACTGCAGACCCCATAATTTCATACAATATTACATAATACCATATTTAGGCTGAAATTTGACCCCCCTTATAGGTTTTGGCTCTGATGAGCAATTAAAATGATAGTCTTGGTGATTTACCTTCTTTCAGTACCATTTTTATCAAAAGAAATAGAAGTTGATATACCTGTCTATGGCCTCTTCAGGTGTAGGACCACCATAGATTTTTTACTCTTCGGCTATATTAAAATTTGATAATTTTGACTTATCCTAGAAAATTTACCTTTGTTTCAAATTAAGTGACACTTCTGTCCCCTATAAAAATGCACTGGCTGAACATTCTGTCAAAATTTCACAATATGTTTCATTGCATATAAGAAAAAACGCTCAACCTGAAGTCCACGTGGTCTAAAAATCTACTTTCACTTTCTATTTCAGTCCAAAAATAGTGCTTGTCCCTAATTGACTCTTAACATTTTTATGTTCATTTAAAACCAATAAAACTTTATCCTCAAGTTTCCTAGAATATTCAGCTTTCCAAAAATACCAAATTTATTCTGGTATCATGTGCGGTTCAAATTCTATATGATGCAAGAGTGAACCTGTCTGTTGACTAGTACTACTTTTACGTACAACCTCTGGACTGGTTCCCGGTATTTGGTGGTCCTACACCTAAAGAAGATGTTTTTGTTCAACAAATTAAATAAAATTTTTCCTGGTCTTAGATTTATGTTAGTCGAAACAAATTCTAAAATTTTGTTGAATTCCTTTCAGCGGTTTTCAAGAAATGCATGAAAACATACAAAGACATCACATGCGCATTAACATGAAAAATTAGCTTGGTGATCAAGAAATGCATTATTCCTTAATTTTTCAATTTCTTAGTTGCAGATGTAAATAGCAAGCTTGGCAATATACATCCAACACAAATGGACTTATTTCACACATAGAAAGGCACTAATTACATAATTTTATCATAAATTTTGCATCTTTTTAGTTAATTTCATATCCCCCCCCCCTTTTTACAAAGTGAGATACTGAGTACCTTCAAACTGTTGGGATAAGACTTTTATCTCTTGAAATACATTTCAATTAAGAAAAATAGTATGAAACTGTCCTAATTATGCACCTAGTACATCCTGAGAAAGTTTTTGAGTTCAAATTTAAATTTATTGATATTCAGTTGTACTATATTTTGGAGGTGTACATTAATGGTTTCTAAACTGAGACTAAAATTTTATGAATTTCATTAAATGTGTTCACTATTCCATTAAGCTTAATAGTTAAATGAACATTCCTTACTAAAAAAACCCACTAAAGTTCAAACTGGCATACAAAGAAACAAAATTATATCTTGCTTTGGTATGAAATTGCAAAAATTGGCCAATTTCCCATTACTGCTCATGTTTAGGGAATTTTTGACAGAAGTACCTGTAACAGGAGGTGTTACAGAATAGTTTTTGAGTGTAAATTGTTTGGTCTTATTTTACTTATGTTGTTGCTGTACAGCTTTTTGAGAAGTAAATCCAACCAAGACAACCCAACCTAAATGAACCAGACAACCATTTTTATTAACCTTGACAATGAAATTCTACGAATGGACACCAAGTGGATTTGTTTGCCAAGTGACTCGTTTAGGCTGCACTAAGTTTCATTTTGTTCCTCCTATAAAGAGTTCGTTCACAGGACCTGCGTCTCTGCCAATGTAAGTAATACAAAAAAATAAAGTTTTGATAGTTTAATAAATAATATTTACATCAGTTTCTTATAAAAACATGATGATATTTTAAATATGGATGAATTTAGCAATTTCTTTGAAAAAATAAATAATCATTCTAATCAAATACTAAACAACAACTTTCACAATTCCATCAAAGATAAACTGGAAACCCACATTAATAATTATAAAAATCCAAATAAAACTGAATTTGATGAACCTATAAACAAAGAGGAGATCATGAAAGCAATCAAAACTCTTAAAAATGGAAAGTCCACATCAAGGGACTTGATTTCAAATGAAATGCTAAAATATGGCATACATCAACTTATTGAACCACTTCTAAAACTTTTTAATTTTATTTTTGAAAAAGGTTGTTTCCCTAAAGCGTGGAATGAGAGTTACATCTCTCTAATACATAAAAAAGGAGATAAAACCAACCCGGCAAACTACAGAGGAATTTCATTAACTTCAAACTTAGGTAAATTATTTAATAAAATAATATTAGCAAGAGTCATTAAATTTATTAACAATAACAATCTTATAAGTGAAAACCAAATAGGATTTAAAGAAAAATCCAGAACCACTGATCATATATTTACAATTAAATCAATTGTTGATACATATAAAACAAAGAAAAAGAAAGTATTCGCAGCTTTTATAGATCTAAGAAAAGCCTTCGACACAGTGTGGAGGGAAGGCCTTTTCTATAAACTTTGTAAAAATAAATTTCCCACCCAAATTTTTAATATAATTCACTCAATGTACAAAGATCCATATTGCAGAATTAAATTTAAAGAAGGCCTAGGCCGAAAATTTATTTCAAGGTGTGGAGTAAAACAAGGAGATGTCTTAAGCCCCATTCTTTTTAATTTATATATCAATGACCTGATAGCCAATCTCAATGAAAGCAATAACGATCCCGTTATTTTGGGTGATCTCACAATCAATTCCTTACTTTATGCTGATGATATTATTTTGTTGTCCAGCACTGCTAATGGTCTACAAAAATCTCTAGAGATACTAGACAAATTTTGCTCTTCTTGGAAATTAGATGTAAATGAACAAAAATCAAAAGTAATGGTATTTAATTCCAATGGAAAAACCCATATAAATAGTTTTAAAATTAATAACTCCCCCATTGAAACAGTAAAAACATATTGTTACCTTGGAATAACTTTTAAATATAATGGTAATATAAATGTTTCAACCAAATTATTAATGGAAAAGGGTCGCAAGGCCTGGTTCAAAATAAAGAAAACTATTGGACTGGATAATGCATGTTGTCTAATGGAAAAACTCTTTGATTCTCTTGTAAGTCCAATAACACTTTATGGATGTGAATTATGGGGAGCATTTTGTCACTTAAAAGATACTGACCCCTTTGAACACTTACATCTAAAATTTATTAAAGAAATACTAGGAATACACAGCAAAGCAACAAATGTTGCATGCTTATCAGAGCTTAATAGACACCCACTTGTAGAAAAAGTAAAATTACTAGCTATAAAATTTTGGGATCACATTTCAAATTCAACAAATACATTAGTTAATAAAGTCTATAATAATATTCCTGATAACAATAAATGGATTACAACAATAAAAATGTGGGTTAAGAAACTAGGCTTTGGCTATTTAATTAATAATACTGAAAATATCAAATCTGCATTAACATCAATTAAACAAAGACTCTATGACCATACATTACAAACTCAGAACAGCAGTATAGCTGAAAGTAAAAAGCTGTCTTTCTATAAAACTATTTACAGACAAAACCAGAGACCTTTCTATGTAGATAACTGTAGATTCAGGTCAGATAGAACAACAATTTGTAAATTCAGAATAAGTGCCCACACTCTAGCAATAGAGAAAGGCCGATATCAAAATATTCCCCAAAACAACAGAATATGTCCAAAATGTGACACCGGTGCAATTGAAGATGAAATGCATCTCTTTGTTCATTGTCCGGCTTATACAACTTTTAGAAAAGAATTAATTATTAAACTCAAATGTTGTTTTAAGAATTTAGACTCATTAACTGACTACAAAATACCTTTAATTCTAAATAGCAGTTCTTTAATAGTACATAAAGCTTTAATTAAATACATAAACAATTGTAAAGGAAAAAATTAAATCATTATGGTCACCCTACATTTGTATGTAATTTGAAAAAAAAAAACCACTTATATTTATATTGAAATAATGAAAGGCTTTCATGATTAAAATTATATATACATGCAGAATTAATGCATGATCCATTTTTGAGTTGCCACCACCCAAGGTTTATTACTGTAATATATAGTCTTTACTTTCATTTGATTTAAGAATGTATGTTTATGTATTAATGTGTTATAACCATTTATTGTAAATGTGTTTTGACAATAAATAATTCTAATTCTAATTCTATAAAAACATCAAGATACTTTAAACATGTAATGTATTTAAAATTTAAACTTTAAAACTCCCAATTTAAATTGGTATGTGGCATTTCCCAGTTATAAATACTATCTTCAATCGAAAAGGTGACTTTCTAACATTTAGTTTACAAAAATTATTCCTAAAACATAAGTTAGACATTAACTTTCAGTTTATAAATACTTTAGGCTTAAGCTTAACATTTGGAAAAGAACTGCCTAATTTTAAGTAATTTGACCAGATGGATAGAGCAGTTTCCGTAAAAGTGGAAAAATTATCTCCCTTTAAAAATTACGAAGAAGCCCCATTGTAACGGCAGGCACGCTGTATATAAATACAGACAAACAGGTACGTAAGTTGCACCCTACCTTAAGTAGTCTATAAAGACTGTGGCTCTTGTAATGGAAAAGCGCTTTAATGAAAAATTCACGGCCTTATATATGAAAAAAGTTGTTGATCTGCTAAAAATAGTAAGCTCAATCAAAAGTACTTTAACAAAATTTAAGCCAATTAAAACAAAGTTAACAAAGCTTCTACGAAAAAGAGGCTTTACAAAGTAACGTAAAGATGCTCTCATAGCAAATAAAGAAAAAGCCCGAGTAAACGAGAAACTCGGAACACACACTGGTTGAATTTAACAAATTTCCCTACAGGACCAGTAGAAATTACGAAAACACGAGCAAACATGAAAGCACTGAAAAATATCTCAATAATATGAGAAACTAAGTTAATAACCAGGTAAAAACCCAAAAATATGATATAATCTGAATGTATAAAAACTGAAATCTGCCACATTCCCCCCACCTTAAAACCAAGTATATCATATTTGGTTTTAAAGTTGCCTATAATTATAAATATGCAATTTAATCGGTGTAAATTTTTGAGTGTAAATATATATATATATATATAAAAATAATAAAACACACAATACATAACATCAGTTATAGTCCAAAGTCCTTAATTGGCACGGCAACAAATTGAAACTCTCCATTTTCATCCATCCTCATCTCAACATCCATGTCCCTTGGGATTTCGTCCCCTAACTGAATGATGTACTCTCCCGATCCTGATGCTGATCCAGTGGCAGTGATTGGTACATCTATGACCTCCTCCCTGACCTCAGTTCTAATTCCTGTTGGAGGCAACATCCCTCTAGGTGATAAGTAAGAAGAATTCTGTATAAGCTTGCTTTCTGTTCCAGATGCTTTCCGGGTTGCATAAAGTTCACCGTAACGATGACTCCTAATTAGATGCCTCCTCAGATTTGAGCGCTCCTGATAGTTTTGTGGACAGGCTGGGCACGGAAACACCTTTAGCATAGGCTTGTGTGCCTTCCTCCAGTGCCTTTGATAATGTGATAGTGTCCGAAATGGCTTATCTACAGGACAATTAGTGACAGGACAGCTAAACCCAGGAGTAAACACTGGTCGTTCCATTCTGAAAAATATTTGTAAGGTGTAAGTCATCTTTGAAAATCAAATCTTGCTTTATCCACCATATAATGTCAAATTACAACATCAGTTTTGTTTGTTACATGTACATGTACATGTAATTGCAGTGACATAATATATATATATTTATGTGGGTTTAACTTGTAATAATAAAAATACAAAAAGACTGTTGTAACAGTATAAGTTTCATGTCAACTTTTTTTAACATAATCCTGTTATTTCTCTTACACTATGTATGTATTTCAAAATAACAACCTTTTTCATAGGTCTAAAAAGGATTTTGTAATCACATAATACTTCTATCATTTAAAATACATACTAAATGACTGTCTTTTCATAGACTAAAGAAGATCATGCGTAGACCAATATAAAACTCCAATCATATTATATTATTACAGAGGTCTAATCACATAAGTTACATGCAACCTTTCATATAATGCAATATAACATCAATGAGCAAGACAAAATTTTCTTTTCTTAAAGTGCGCAAACATTTTTTTTTTTTTTTTTTTAGTTAAACCATTAACTCCTTAAATAATACAAATAACGTACCTTAGCTCAGGAGTAATATTCTTACCACACACTAACCGTGAAATTTAAATAATTTTATTCCCCATTTTAGAAAATACATAAGAAACTTAAAAAAAAAAAAAAAAAAAACAAACAAAGAGAGAAAAAAAAAAAATAAAAAATAAACAAACTGAGAATATATACAAATATATACATTAAGGGGAATATTTCAACGGTTTACGAACTGCTCTACCACACCTGGTCTTTCTGGGAGAGGGGGATTTAATTGGAGATGAATAAATGTCTGTGTTGAAAACATTTTCATCTTCAATGTCCGTTTCATCTTCATAATCTATTGGACCTATCTCTGTATCTGATCTGTCATGGACTTCATTTTCTATTTCAGTGAGATCATGATTGTGTCCAGACCAGATTTGAGGAACTGTCCCTAGATATGGCTTCAGATGATCAACATGAACATTGATGGCCTTACAAGTTGGAGTTTCTTGAATGGAATACGTAACATCTGTAAGTTTATTTATAACTTTACACGGCCCTATCCAACCTAAACCTAATTTCAAATTTGCTGTGGGAGGATACCATCTCCAAACGAAATCATTTATTTCAAAAACTCTTTGTTTTATGCCCCTATCATAATTTAACTTCTGTCTTTTAGCAGCTTTTTGTAAATTATCTCTTGCAAAGTTAAATGTAACATCAAGGGTATGATTTAGCCACTGTACATATTCAATTGGGCATTCAATTTCATTTGAATTTGGATTTCCTGCTATTAGATCAAGGGGACAAGACATCTCCCTGCCGAACATCATTTTGAAGGGCGAAACTCCTGTACTATCATTTTCACTGGATCTGTAAGCCATGAGTAAATAAGGCAAATGATCGTCCCAGTCATTCCTTTGTTTATTTACAAATGATTTTAACATAGTCTGAAGAGTTTTATTGAACCTTTCAACTAAACCATCACTTTGTGGTCTATAAGGATTGGTCCTAGTCTTTTCTACTCCTAATTTTAAGCAAACATTTCGAAACAATTCTGATTCAAATTCTCTACCTTGGTCAGAGTGTAACTGTTTAGGCATACCAAATCTACAGAAAAATTCTGTTACAAGTTTATCAGCAACTGTTAAAGCACTATGATTAGGTACTGCATAGGCTTCACACCATTTGGTGAAATAGTCACATAAAACTATAATATATTCATTTCCATCATTTGTAACAGGGCACGGACCTACAATGTCAACACCTACTCTATCAAGAGGAAACCCCACTTTGGATTGTTGAAGTGGAAATCTACCTAACCCAGGGCCAGGTTTAACCTTTGCACAGACTGAACAACTTTTAACCCATGAAGAAATATCTGAGGTCATACAGGGCCAATAAAAACGTTTTTTAACTGAATTTATTGTTTTATCTCTTCCTAAATGACCAGAAATTCTGTTATCATGAAGGTTTTTCATAATTTTATTTCTTAACTCTTTTGGTGCTATCATTAGTAACTGTTCATCTTTTTTAAGATACAAAATGTTATCTTTAACTTCTAAGAGTTCCCAAAGACTCCATAAATTTTTAACTTCATATGAACAATCAGAAACTATTTTTTTATTAGGTTTCGTTTGAAACTGATCTTTCATTTCAATGATCTTTTTAATGTTTGAATCTTTTTCCTGCCAAGATTTTATTTCTTCATGTGTCCATGTCCTTAACCAGTTTGAATTTTCAACTTCATTACTTTCAGAAGGGTTTACTTCGACTTCTGTATCAGAATTTACTGTTTCAGCTTTATCCTGACTGTCATTAATTATAGAGAAAATGTTTTCTGTCTTAACTTTTACTTTATCATCACATTGAGGACAACTTTGTCTTTTACACAGACGATATGGTTTCCTGGAAAGGGCATCTGCATTTAAATGCTGATTTCCCCTACGGTATTCTATAACGTAATCATATGTGTTAAGAACAGAGATCCATCTGGCTACCATACCCTCTGGATTTTTAAAGTTTTTAAGCCAAATCAAAGAGGCATGGTCTGTTCTGATCTTAAATTTTTGTCCTAACAAATAGTGTCTAAAATGTTTAACAAAAGTTACTACAGCTAAAAGTTCCCTATAAGTTGTACAGTATTTTCTTTGAGAGTCACTTAACATCTTGCTTGCATAAGCAATAACTTTTTCCTGCCCATCAATTACTTGAGATAAAACAGCACCTATACCGTGACCACTAGCATCGGTATCTAATATCATGAGACCATCTTCTGAAGGGTAACTCAAGACTGGAGCTGACACTAATTTTTGCTTTAAGTTTTCAAAAGCTTCTTGACATTCATTTGACCAAATAAACTTAACCCCTTTCTTAGTTAAATTTGTAAGGGTGGAGGCGGTTTCTGAAAAATCAGGGATGAACCTTCTGTAATACCCTGCTAAACCAAGAAAGCTTCTAACTTCATTAACATTTTGAGGGATTGGCCAATTTTGTACTGCTTCAATTTTGGATGGGTCACATGAAATGCCATGTTCTGAAACGACATGTCCAAGAAATAGAACTTCATGTTGAAACAAAGAACATTTCTTAGCTTTTAGTTTTAAATTAGCTTGCCTAAATCTTTCAAAAACAAATTCTAAATTTTCCATGGCTTTCTCAAAAGTTGGACCAAAAATAATGACATCATCTAAATAACATAGACATCTTTCCCATTGATAACCTTTTAAAACAATGTCCATTAATCTTTCAAAACAACTTGGAGCATTACAAAGCCCAAATGGCATAACCTTGAATTGAAATAACCCTCTATGGCAACTGAAAGCAGTTTTGGGTCTATCTTTTTCATCTACAGCACATTGCCAATAACCTGAAGCTAAATCTATGGTTGAAAACCACTTATTCCCTCCCAAGGAATCAAGAGAAGTATCTATTCGGGGCAAAGGATATGCATCCTTACGGGTTAAACTATTTATCTTTCTGTAATCAATACAAAATCTCCAAGTTTGGTCTTTTTTAAGACACAAAAGAACAGGGCTAGACCATGGACTATCACTGGGTTCTATAATATCATCTTTTAACATTTTATCAATTTCTTTATCTATTATGTCCTTCTGTTTTATAGGAACCCTACGTGGAGGAATCTTAACAGGCTTAGCATCCCCTGTGTCAATTGTATGCTTTACTATATCTGTTCTTCCTAATTTACCATCAGGTTCTAAAAATATGTCTTGATATTTATTTATAAGATCTCTAATTTTATCTTTCTCTTTATCTGTCACTTTTGGTGAAACTTTATCAAGTAAACATTGTAAATGTTCTGGTAATTCCTTTGTTTCAGATTTCTCTAGCTTTATGGGTTCTGAAATTTCATTGACATGCTGAATATTCCCTACTACTTTATTAACTTTCAAAATCATTTCAGTGTTTCTACAATTAATGGCTGATATAAAAACCTTATTCTTTTCTGCATTTACAATTGCATTAGAAACTAGAATGCCATGATTAGCAAGTTGAAAATTAGGTTCTATTAACATCTTGTCTTGCCTCATTTCTTTTGGAACTGTGACTTGAATTATTGATTCAGAATTTGGGGGTAAGACAGTTTTTTTCTTAAGCCTAATCAAAGCACAATTTTTACTATCTCCTCTGTGTAGCCATAATGTAGGTCTACCAGGGATAGTTAAACTTGGAGTTTTCATATCAATATTGCTTGAATGGACTATATCCCGGCCTATAATACCTTGAAGTTCATATAAATCAGTTACTGTGAAAAAGTGTTCAAAACTTTCACCTTGTATTGTGAATGGAATTTTAACTTTTCCATACATTTTCATATTATCTCCTCCAGCTGATTTAAAGTTAAAGGGATCTAATCCAGGGACAGTTTTATCAAGTTTTAATTTTTCTAAGTATTTTCTTGAAATGAAACTAACTGGTGACCCATTATCAACAAGCAGATCTAATTTCTTTTTATTAACAGTACATCTTGCAAAAACTCCTTCATGTATAACTGTATTTACGATAATTATAGGCCTATTATCTAATTCTGGGACTGAGATTTCGGCCCCTGACCCAGCCCATCTTTGTTTAAATCTTTGTTAGCGTCAGCCTTATCTGAATTTTTATTTTGGTTACTTCTACAGTTCTTTGCATAATGCCCTATTTTGTGACACTTATGACAAGTGGGGGTTGAACATTTTGAACTATCATGTCCAAATCTTGAGCATCTTGAACATCTTTCAGGTATTGCCTTACTGAAAGTTTGTATTTTATTTTCTAAATCTTGAAAGCATTGCATCAATGTCTTGGTAAGATTTGCCAACTCGTCATTTTGTTTCTCCTCTTTAGCGGGTTTTTCGCTTTTTCGAATTGCATTGACTGTTTGTTCAATTTGCGACTCTTTCGGCTTACGAACGTCACGTGAAGAACCGACAAAAGCCTCGTATTCTATTGCTATCGCAATTGCATCGTCTAATGAATTCGGGTGTGAAAATTGAACACGTTTTTGAAGTTCAAAGTTATCAAGTCCTTTGACAAATTGGTCAATCGCCAAGTCTTCAGTTTTATCATGATCAGGATAAGCTAATCGGACTAACCGTCTAAGCGCGTAGCCAAAATCTGACAAGCTTTCATTTTTGTTTCTTACACGAGTGTTGAATTCTACTCTATACGCTGTGGATCGTTCTCTTGGTGCGAATCGTCGTGTTAACATTTCTTTGAGCAGCGAGTAATTATTAAGCTCTTCATAGCTCGCGTCGCCTAACAATTTTTGTGCGGACCCTCTAAGACTCATGCCTAACTGCTGTGCCTTTTCGTATTCGTCCCAGCCGTTCCAGTGAGCCGTTTGTTCGAAATGAACAATGTAATCTCTCCAATCTACACTTCTGCCGTCAAATTTATCTGGCTCTTTTTCACGTCTCATTGTAGTGCGTGAGTCATTGAAGGCAACTTGTCTTCGCGATTGAGGAAAACTGCTTTCATCATAGGCTCTGACCTTACTGCTGGTAATATCAACTGCGTGATCAGACGGCCTACAGAGAACTGTCTTGTTTGTATTTAAACTAGATCGGTCTCTGTTAAAATTCGGTCGCGGCAAATTGAACTGGTTTGTATCACGATCTGTTAAATCTGTTAAATTAGAAGTTTTCGCTCTGTATGTTGGCGGTGCTCCGAAATCAAGCTTACGTCTTATGTCACTTTTAGTCGGTTGTGGGGTTCTAAGTTCTCTGCTGAGCATTTCAGCCGATTCCTCAGATACCCTAGAGTTTGGCATATGGTTTGCATTAAAACCGGCGCCTACTCTCGCGTTTTCTCTAAAACACGGAATCGGAAGGCCAGCTTCTGTGTTGGGTTTTCCAACTCTTCCACTAGAACCTTCTTGTGATGGTTTTTCGTCTGCAAATAGACGGTAACTACCACGGATGCGTAAATCCGCGTATTCATTTGACTTCACATTTGTGGATTCGCGTGGCAAATCATACTGACGTTCTTTCTTACTTCCTATCGGACTGACTTGAAGTGAATCTAGAGTGTAACCATTTTGTTTATCACTTTCTTCTTGTCTTAAAAAGTCTTCTATATTATTTATCTGAGCCCTTAAGTCTTCATATCTTATCTTCATTTCAGGAATATCCTGATAAAGAAGCTTTTCAGCCATTTTAATAATTCAAAAATCTACCTATCTTCTTAACTAAATTAAATAAAAATAGATACCCAACATCTATAAAAGGGAAAAAAAAATTACAAAAAGAAAAATTCACCCTAATTAGCAGAAGTTTTCAACAGGTCCCCACACTGGCCACCAAAAATGTAACAGGAGGTGTTACAGAATAGTTTTTGAGTGTAAATTGTTTGGTCTTATTTTACTTATGTTGTTGCTGTACAGCTTTTTGAGAAGTAAATCCAACCAAGACAACCCAACCTAAATGAACCAGACAACCATTTTTATTAACCTTGACAATGAAATTCTACGAATGGACACCAAGTGGATTTGTTTGCCAAGTGACTCGTTTAGGCTGCACTAAGTTTCATTTTGTTCCTCCTATAAAGAGTTCGTTCACAGGACCTGCGTCTCTGCCAATGTAAGTAATACAAAAAAATAAAGTTTTGATAGTTTAATAAATAATATTTACATCAGTTTCTTATAAAAACATCAAGATACTTTAAACATGTAATGTATTTAAAATTTAAACTTTAAAACTCCCAATTTAAATTGGTATGTGGCATTTCCCAGTTATAAATACTATCTTCAATCGAAAAGGTGACTTTCTAACATTTAGTTTACAAAAATTATTCCTAAAACATAAGTTAGACATTAACTTTCAGTTTATAAATACTTTAGGCTTAAGCTTAACATTTGGAAAAGAACTGCCTAATTTTAAGTAATTTGACCAGATGGATAGAGCAGTTTCCGTAAAAGTGGAAAAATTATCTCCCTTTAAAAATTACGAAGAAGCCCCATTGTAACGGCAGGCACGCTGTATATAAATACAGACAAACAGGTACGTAAGTTGCACCCTACCTTAAGTAGTCTATAAAGACTGTGGCTCTTGTAATGGAAAAGCGCTTTAATGAAAAATTCACGGCCTTATATATGAAAAAAGTTGTTGATCTGCTAAAAATAGTAAGCTCAATCAAAAGTACTTTAACAAAATTTAAGCCAATTAAAACAAAGTTAACAAAGCTTCTACGAAAAAGAGGCTTTACAAAGTAACGTAAAGATGCTCTCATAGCAAATAAAGAAAAAGCCCGAGTAAACGAGAAACTCGGAACACACACTGGTTGAATTTAACAAATTTCCCTACAGGACCAGTAGAAATTACGAAAACACGAGCAAACATGAAAGCACTGAAAAATATCTCAATAATATGAGAAACTAAGTTAATAACCAGGTAAAAACCCAAAAATATGATATAATCTGAATGTATAAAAACTGAAATCTGCCACATACCATCATCTCAAGGCCCAATTATCTTAACAAGTACAATTATTGCATATGGTTACTAGTTTACTAACAAATTTACCCCTAGCAAGCATCAGATTAGAAAATAAATAATTTTAGTATTAACCCATGCCAGCAATGTAACTGACTTAAGCCGCAGGTGTAAAATTGACAAATTCATCTTAAATACACTATTTTTCTGCATACTAGAATGTCTACCAGTTCTAGTTTTATACATTTTGACCCTTTCATTACATCCAAAACCTAAAACAAGAGTTTATTTAAATTATAGCACATTCTACTTAGCGCGGACCACTGCAGACCCCATAATTTCATACAATATTACATAATACCATATTTAGGCTGAAATTTGACCCCCCTTATAGGTTTTGGCTCTGATGAGCAATTAAAATGATAGTCTTGGTGATTTACCTTCTTTCAGTACCATTTTTATCAAAAGAAATAGAAGTTGATATACCTGTCTATGGCCTCTTCAGGTGTAGGACCACCATAGATTTTTTACTCTTCGGCTATATTAAAATTTGATAATTTTGACTTATCCTAGAAAATTTACCTTTGTTTCAAATTAAGTGACACTTCTGTCCCCTATAAAAATGCACTGGCTGAACATTCTGTCAAAATTTCACAATATGTTTCATTGCATATAAGAAAAAACGCTCAACCTGAAGTCCACGTGGTCTAAAAATCTACTTTCACTTCCTATTTCAGTCCAAAAATAGTGCTTGTCCCTAATTGACTCTTAACATTTTTATGTTCATTTAAAACCAATAAAACTTTATCCTCAAGTTTCCTAGAATATTCAGCTTTCCAAAAATACCAAATTTATTCTGGTATCATGTGCGGTTCAAATTCTATATGATGCAAGAGTGAACCTGTCTGTTGACTAGTACTACTTTTACGTACAACCTCTGGACTGGTTCCCGGTATTTGGTGGTCCTACACCTGACTTTCCTTGTTTCCCTCCCCTTTCCCTATGATCTCCCCTGACTTCGTGAAGAAAACAACGAACGTTTGTTTTATTCGTTTATAAACTGTAGGTTAAGTGATATAAACCAGATAACATACTGCACACAAACTAATATAAGTTGCAGTGTCAATTTGACTTGATACAAAACGTAACGAAATTGTCAACCATTTTCACAAGTGTGCAAAAAGCACACTTTTTGAGACCCCCGACCCCGCATCAAAAAGTGTACATCAACCATTAAACTAATATAAAAACCAACTCACGAAAACGAAAAATTTCTGAAGATAAAAAAAAAGTGTACGCAAAAATGTTGAAATTTTTAACCCCCTCCATCAAGTGTGCGGATTGCACACTTATGAAAATGGTTGACAATTGTGGACGACCCCTTAACGATGTATGATTCTACACAATAAATATAACTAATTTAAATTATCCTGCTTTAAAACTTGACCGGAAGGGTTTTTTCTCTACTAAAATTGAATATGATTTTTCAACTTTGGACTCAATTTGTAAAAACATGCAAAACTCCGGTCAAAATTGGTTAATATATTCCTCTAGTAAATTTTATAGCAAATCCATTGATATATAACTCAATTTTATTCATGAAAGGGAAATTTGTCAAAAGTTGAACGGAAGGGTGGTCTGTTGGAGTATTGCGTACAGTGAAATTTCAACTTTGGACTTAATTTGTAAAAACATGCAATACTTTAAAAATATTTATTTATTTATTTATTTATTTATTTATTTATTTATTTAAAACAGACCGCAATCAACGTTTCCGTTCTGCCTCTGCGTTTCAGGCATTTTAGCAAGTTGATTTTGCTCTTTGCCGTAAATTTGAGCTAACTGATATTCCAAACGGACCACCCTTCCGGTCAACTTTTGACAACTTTCCCTTTCATGGATAAAATTGAGTTATATATTAATGCATTTGCTATAAAATTTACCAGAGGAATATATTAACCAATTTTGACCGGAGTATTGCATGTTTTTACAAATTAAGTTGAAATTTCACTGTACGCAATACTCCAATGGACCACCCTTCCAACTTTTGACAACTTTCCCTTTCATCAATAAAAGTGAGTTATATGAATAGATTTGCTATAAAATTTACTAGAGGAATATATTAACCAATTTTGACCCGAGTTTTGCATGTTTTTACAAATTGAGTCCAAAGTTGAAAAATCGTATTCAATTTTAGTAGAGAAAAAACCCTTCCGGTCAAGTTTTAAATAATTTAAATCAAGATAATTTAAATTATTTTATATGTATTATGTAGAAATTGTTAATATCTTTCAGAATCCGTTTAAATTACGTCGATATGTTTATCCGTTCGAAAGTTATAAGCAAAAATATACCCAAAAAAAACCCTTCCGGTTTTTCCACCCTTCCGCAGATTAGGGTCTCCCTGCTAGTATTGCTACACTAGAATTTCGGCGATGAAAATGTGTCGCTTTAAGTTAACGCACGTTAATTTCGTTGAAACGCAATGCATTTTATTATATGGGAGTCATTTGTTTAGAGCAATAAATGCAAGATATTTTAACAGTAATAGTCTCGAGTTATCGCCGAAATTCGAGTGGGTGGCCATATATATTAGATGAAATATCAACTAAAATTATCAAGATAGCAATCCCAGTTATCAAACACCAATCAAAGAACTAATCAATAAATCTCCAGAGACCTAAGTTTTCCCAGATAAATTTAAAATAGCGCAGGTTGTACCAATACATCTGCGGTAGTGTTTTTAGCTGTCTTGCTGACGTAACTTGCCCGTAATGCATAAGCCCTGGGCAGTATCGAAGTAGAAGTAGAAATAAGAATGCCGGATATTTCAGCCCATAACAAAATTGGCCCGCAATATATTATTTGAAGTAAACAATTATAGAAAATGTATATATTTAATTTTATTTTTGCCTTTATTTCTTGGTTTGTGTTTTTATGTTCTAACAATGTACTTTTAAAAATAAATCGCTAATATATATGTTTTCTTAGTTTGTATTACATGTAGATGAATATCAACAACAAAAAACAATAAGTCGTAAGTTATTTAATAATAATAACTGTATCATTATACCCCCGCTCGACAGAGTCGGGGGTATATAGTGGTCCTCATGTCCGTCCGTCTGTCCGTCCGTCCGTCTGTCCTTCCGTCCATCCGTCCGTTCGTCCGTCCACATTTGGTTTCCGGATGATAATTCAAAAAGTTTACATCCGATTTGAATGAAACTTTGGGATATTGTTATATATCAGGTTGGTAAGAAGCCTATCGATTTTGGGGGAAATCTGTCAAATTTCAAGGTCACAGTCCACGAAAAACGTTAGAAATTTTAACAAAAAAGCTGTTTCCAGACAATAACTCAAAAAGTTTACATCCGATTTGAATGAAACTTTGGGATATTGTCATATATCAGGTTGGTAAGAAGCCTATCGATTTTGGGGGAAATCCGTCAAATTTCAAGGTCACAGTCCACAAAAAACGTTAGAAATTTTAACATAAAAGTTGTTTCCGGACAATAACTCAAAAAGTTTGCATACGATTTGAATGAAACTTTGGGATATTGTTATATATCTGGTTGGTAAAAAGCCTTTTGATTTTGGGGGAAATTCATCAAATTTTAAGGTCGCAGTCCACGAAAAACGTTAGAAATTTTTACAAAAAAGTTGTTTCCGGATGATAACTCAAAAAGTTTGCATATGATTTGAATGAAACTTTGGGATATTGTTATATATCAGGTTGGTAAGAAGCCTATCGATTTTGGGGGAAATCTGTCAAATTTCAAGGTCACAGTCCACGAAAAATGTTAGAAATTTTTACAAAAAGTTGTTTCCGGAAAATAACTCAAAAAGTTTTCATCCGATTTTAATGAAACTGTAAAATTTTCTTATATATTTTGTTGGTAAGAAGCCTATTGATTTTAGTGGAAATCCATCCAATTTCAAGGTCACAATCCACGAAAAACGTTAGAAATTTTCACAAAAGCGGGGGTATCAGCGATCGCTAGATCGACTTTGTCTAGTTATTTTTAAGTAAACACTAGTACATGTAAGTAAATATTATTTGCAGTAAGTTATAATAATAATATAACATATATATCACATTGTATCGTTGTTATTAAGTAAGATCTAACAAGTAAAATTGTCAGCACATACAGTTACTGTTGATTAAAATGAAGCAAACAATATAAAAAGTTCAGTTAATCGTTGTTGGGGCCGTATATCTGTCCTCATTCTCTCAGCAGCTGGGACGCCGAGATCTCGTCATCTTCGTAGCGGCCTCCATACCCATGGGGGGGGGGGGGGGTAACTTGGTATATATAGGGTAATACGGATGTGCGGCCAGAATAGGTCACTTTTTTAGCTCTCCAAAATATATGAATAGGTAGCTTTTTTCGTTGAAAAATATATCATTGGGTAGTTGTAAATTATCTAAATATATTCCATGCCTCAAAATTCTCATCTTAAGCATGTTAAGACTATGTAAACCACAGTGATTTTACAAACAAAGTGTTCCATTAACATCAATTTATCAATTTGGTAGTAAACATACTATTTTGTCAATAGGGATGAGCAGTAATAAATATATGAATAGGTCTGATTTATTCATTCAATATATGATTAGGTCCTGTTTTATAGTGTCCGAAAATATATGAATAGGGTGGGTTTTCAAATGTCCGTCCACACACCTGTACCTAAAAGTATCCTTAGTGACCCCCGTGTCCATACCTCATGAAGGCGACCTTCCAATTCCTTGTACCTATTTCGCTGGTTTAGTAGAATCCTCTTACACCAATCTTACTGTAAGCTCCACTAAGTTGGCCTCACGTTGTATTTTTCTGTAGTGTTTTGCCAGTTCATGTTTGTATTAATTGCAACCTATAGCTTTTGTGTGCTTTGTATGTGCGTGAATACAAAAAGATCGATCTTTTGATCTTAAATGATTAAACAAATAAAAAAAATTATTGCTAATTAAAAAAAACAACAAGACTATTAATAAGTTTAATCAACGATAACTCCTTATGAATGATTGTTAAGCTTCAATATAATTAAATGATCACTGTTAACAAATTCTGTAACAGTAATATCATTAAATATTAAAAAAATATATTTTACATTTTATTTAAGTAATATATTACTTTACATTTTATATTATATTGGGCCGATTTTGTATAGGCCGATTTTGTTATGGGCCGATTTTTACAGACACCAAGGATAATTATTGACCAGTTATTGTTTTATCTCCAAACTTTTTGAAGAAGCTATAGACATACAAATAAATAATTTCTTTGAATCAAAATTTCATATGTATTTATCTGCTTTTAGACAGTGTTACAGTTGCCAAGATATTTTAATTAAAATTATAGAAGATTGGCGCATAGCCCAAGACGATAATAAATATCTCTGCAATATTAATGGACCTCTCAAAAGCGTTCGACTGCCTCATAACTTTCTCCTTCTGAAACTTGAAAACTATGGTTTATCTAAAGAAGCCCTTACACTTTTAAAAAGTTACTTAAGCAACAGGAAACAATATGTTAAAATTGGCTCAGTATAATTTACAAGGGGGTTCCTCAAGGATCAATTCTAGGACCAGTACTGTGTAACATCTTTATGATTGATATCATCTGATTTGTACAACTTTGCAGATGACAATACACTATTATATATTAGTAATGATTTTCAAGACGTAATTAAAACTCTAGAGGTACTAGTAGAAAGTAAAGACTTAATACAATGGTTTAATAATAATCACATTCAGGTTAACCCTGAAAAACCATAGCCGAAGGCAAAAAAATCCACTGTAAAAATATCGTATTTGATATAAATGGTAGTAAAATTAGTTGCAATGATGAAGTAAAACTTCTTGGTGTTACTTTTGATTTCAAAATAAATTTTTACACCCACATTGCAAATATATGTAAAAAAGCCTCCCAACAATTAAATGTCCTAAAAAGAATCAGACAACACCTCAACAAATTGGGTCGAGTCACTATATACTATACTTTAATTCTATGGAATTTTAATTATGTCCCTTAAGGTGGCATTTCTGTACCCAAAAAAAACCACAAAAAAACTAGGAAAAAATTCAAGAAAGGGCCTTTAGATTATCTATAACGACGATAGTGGTACATCTGAAGACCTACTTATTAAATATACAATGTAAGATGCCATCATTACGTCTAAGAAGACTACGTCTTTTAGCTATACAAATTTAAAAAATAGTTAACAATCCCCTGTATACTTACGTGATCTTATAACTATTAAACAGAGTTTTTATTCTTTTACATATATTCAAATATAGCAGCAAAACCAAACGTTAATACAACAAGGTATGGTCTACACTAAGTGCGGTATGGGGATGCCAAACTATGGAATGAACTCCCAAATGATCTTAGAGAAGATATAAGTTTAAATCCATTTAAGGGTTTAATTAGTAGGTGGGAAGGGTTGTAATTGTTCTTTTTGTTGTTAGATATAGTTTGGCATCCCTGACCTCACCGGTGTCTGAAATCTCTAGTGTTCTTTTAAGTGCTGCATGTTGTTATGCTTTGGCTATATGCTTACATCTTTTTATTTTCTGAATATGTAAACATTTGTGCTTTTTTATGCTTGTGTATGCTATTTATATATTTTAGTGCTTTTTCTTCTAATTTGCTTTTATGTATCCCATGTCTGCTCGTTTTTATGTGCTTAAATGTATCTTACCTGAGCTTTTTATGTTTTATATATACTAGTATGAGAAAATGTATGCATGCATTTTTGTATTGTATTTTGTCCTTAAACATGCTTTTTCCATTGATTTTATGTATGCAATGTATTGTTTGCTTTGTTTGTTTGTACTCATATGTCTAAATGTCAGTTTTATAAGCTCATCAAAGCTTTTGTTATATGTATATAAATTTGTTAACGTTTTGTCTTACCATCTTTCGGCGATTTTCCTTCATTCGGAAATGTAAACAATTAACTCAAGGCTAAGTTTCTTTTAAAATATCTTTCATTTCAACAAAATTAACGTCCATTAAAGCGACACACTTTCATCGCCGAAATTCAAGTGTAATAGCATTCTTATTACCGAGACAAATACATGTAATGTCTCAGTGTGATACAGGTAGTTGTACCTACACTTAAATGTATGTAATAAGTTTATCTAAAATTAGGAAGTATAAAAAGGGCAGAACAAAACTGAAACGTCACAGATATTATGACGCAATATTTCATTCATATAATGAGTCATTCACTGAGTCATTGGTTATGCAATTCATTGTGACATCAAGAAGTAGTTCCGACAAAAGTACATCTTGTATCACCTATATACATGATACAAGGTTTTGTATAACATGGGTTGTATGTTTCAGATTTTGATAAAATACATACTTAATTTTAGATAAATACTATAACATTAGCCATTAGCTATTTGTCCTCTATTACAAAAATACATGTATTGTGTTAAAATTCACCATTTTACAAAATAAAGGAACAATCCATGGGTTGGGTGGTGGGTGACCATAATGTTGATATGCTAAATGGACTGTTGGCATAATAATTTTGGTGTCAGAATTATTACTGTGAGACTAGTGAGATTAATAGGTTCTTACATATGATTTTGGGAAAGACAGGTTATCTTCCACAAGTGATAGAAATTTTATGTCTTTTCGCAAGTGGAGTGCAAACAATGGTTAACATCCTTTGACCATTGTTTACACCATGATAAAAGAAGAAGGTTACATATAAAGTGGTACATGTTAGTAATGGATTCATGGTTTTTGTCTCGCCTGCGATGAAAGTCGCTGGAGGCGAGACATATGTATGGGAATCCGGCGGTGGCGGCGGCGTAAACACTTGACATCTTGCTTCATATCTTTGTAAGCCCAAGCCCTAGGTCCATCAAATTTGGTCCAGAGGTAGCTTATGATGAGTACTTGCCAGTCATTCACCTGTCACCTGATCTTGACCTCAATTTCACGGTCCAGCGGCTACGTTAAAGTTTTTGGGTTACGACAGTTCCTCTGTAACTACGCATGGTAGGATGACAATATTTGGTGTATAGGTTGCTGATGACTAGTAAATGACTGTCTGGTAGGTGTCACCTGACCTTGACCTCAATTTCACGGTCCAGCGACTACGTTAAAGTTTTTGGGTTACGACAGTTCCTCTGTAACCACGCATGGTAGGATGACAATATTTGGTATATAGGTTGCTGATGACTAGTACATGACTGTCTGGTAGGTGTCACCTGACCTTGACCTCAATTTCATGGGCCAGCGACTACGTTAAAGTTTTTGGGTTACGACAGTTCCTCTGTAACTACGCATGGTAGGATGACAATATTTGGTGTATAGGTTGCTGATGACTAGTACATGACTGTCTTGTAGGTGTCACCTGACCTTGACCTCAATTTCACGGTCCAGCGACTACGTTAAAGTTTTTGGGTTACGACAGTTCCTCTGTAACTACGCATGGTAGGATGACAATATTTGGTGTATAGGTTGCTGATGACTAGTACATGACTGTCTGGTAGGTGTCACCTGACCTTGACCTCAATTTCACGGTCCAGCGACTACGTTAAAGTTTTTGGGTTACGACAGTTCCTCTGTAACTACACATGGTAGGATGCGGAATTCAGGCAAGACGTTTTTCTGTGTCTACACTTGTCTGGTAATGACTAGAATAATACACTTGACCAATGAAAAGTCTAGAAATTTGTATGAAGTATAACATTCTGTAATTATAATTCAGAATTAGTAAAAGAATAACAAGCTTTTTACAAGTAACACATGCTCAGTTTCAATAATAAAGGCACACAAAATTGTAATTTGTATATAGTACTCATTTAAAACACATTGTTATTTTGTATGATAAATCAAAATTTTCTCAGTTGGTACAAAATGTCATGAAGACTCATATTGCAATTTGACTGGTGCTATTTTTGATCCATATTATCAAAGATATGTACAATGAGAGATGTGCAAGTCCTAAAATTCCATACTAAAACTTTGCCATGATTTTGTTATTGGCAAGAAATAGGTAAAACTTGTAAACTTGTTTATTTACTTCCACACCTATATCTACATATAGAATGCATATTCAATGGCATGTTAAAAGATAAATATAGGTATCAGGTGAAGGAAATTAAAACAAAACAGTTTTTACACATATTACATAGAAATGGAGATAAATATGACATAATCCGTCAGTTTAGTGAGAAATTACTCAGAATGAAATGCATTTTGTAAAGAAATGTAGGAGTTGTATTTTACACAAAAACACAATAGTCAACACTCAGGGTGTGAAAACACTAATACAATACATTGTTTCAAGATATAATCGCTCTTGTTAAAGGAGGTGGAAATTGTAATGCTGATCATGTGACATCATAAAAAATTTAGGGCACTTTTAGATTAAAATGTCTACATTTGTTACGAAATGGGATGGCATAAGAAAGACAATGCAAAACGTAACCTGTGCTGTGTTGTGCCAGGGTGCAAAGCCAACACTATAAATAAATTTATGGAAAGGTACTTAATTTTATTCCGTTTTATGCCTTTCACACGATGTTAAAAGACTGTGCGTAGAGGAAAGTGCCCTATATAAAATCATGTGATATCATAAATCACACGATAACTACCTATCTGAAAACAGCGTATTCTTTAAGATTTTCTACTAAATTTTTTTTTTTTTAATTAGGGCAGCTCTTTTACCTTAAGTTTCAACGCTTTATCAGTATGTGCAGTAAATGAACATGTGAGTCACTGATTGATCATGATTGATTATTATTGATAAATAAATGTAGTTCATTAAAAATATTTGCCATTATTATCAAGTGCCAAAGATCAATGTAAATTTCATGTTACAGTGAGATTTAGCCAGTACTCTACAGAACAACACTGAGAAAAGTAGCTTATTATATGGCCTTAATTTTATTGAAAAGTTATTTTTTTTTAGGAATCCACTGCAGAAGTTCAAAGAAAATGTTTGAATAGATGCTGCACCTATAACAGACATAATGAAGATAAAAAAACAGCCATCATATGGAACCTACATGATACTTTACAACTCCTTAGACCACATCTTTTGCCATAAATTGTTTTAAGAGCTTGTATGAGCAATGTTAGAAACAAGGAAACTTTCTAAAACCCGTAGGCTAGTGTTGGGTGTTATAGTTCTTCTTGTTGTTGATTTGATCTGGGTTGGCTCCTCAGAACTAACAGAGGTAATTAATAACTTACATTAATTAAGGTTTTAATTTAATAAATAAGTTCTTCTTAAGACTATTTGTAACGAATATGATGTACATATACTAGTCTACAACATTGATTTAGCAAATACATGTACATGTAATACACATGTACTAGTACAAGCACAGTACAAATAAAACTGGGGCCTCTGTGGCTGAGTGGTTAAGGTAGTTTGTCTACTATTGACCACGTGGTCTGTCAACACTGAGATTGCTGGTTCGAATCTGCGGGCAGGGTGCGCTCGACTCCAATCTTAATTGACAAGTATTGCCAGTTTTACGACAGAAGGTTGGGGTTTTCTATGGGTAATCTAAATACAAATGTACGCAACATTCAAACAAACAAATGAATGAAACCGTTTAAGCCATATTGTGCACATCCAACTGCTCTTGCTAAAATAAAAGTTAGGTTTTGTTTAAAGTAACTTCAATTTTCATTTAAAATTTTGAAGTGAAAAATTGAATGACATGATCTTGCTGGTTTTGTATGGTTAAGTAATTTTAAAACTAATTCCTGAATAAAAAGATATATTGCTTGCTGCATGTTTAACAACAATCTATAAATCAATCAGTAGTATGAAATTAAGTGCAATAGTAGACTTTGTCTATAAGGTACTTGTATAAATGATGATAATTAGTGGTCAGGACACAGTATGTATCTCACATTGTCCATGGTTTGATGTTAAATGTATAATTGAGTACAGTGGACATTAATAATTATCCCTGTATCAGCATTGTTCCTGGAATGGATTGGTCATGAGATGTCATTACAAAACCCATATATGGCCAGGTGTTGTTTACCATTAATTTCACCCTATTAAGATGCCTTTATGTTGTAAATGGTGAATCGGTTAGCTTCCTAAACGGAAAAGTAAATCATAGAAAGATCCAAATATATTCCACTTACAATAGAAAAGTAAACAATAGCTGTGCAATTGATCTACATCGATGTCACACAATTTTTGACATCTACACTAGTTCACATCTACTTGAATCCAACTGTTATTAGTCGACCACTGTAGAGTTCTATTAAAGGAACAGTGGTAGAAAATTTTACTTCAGAAATAACTGTATTGTATTTGAAGATTTGCTGGCATCATTTGGTTATTTGATGGTCGTAAATTGAGTATACTGGCGACTATTTGCGGAGCAAGTAAACGAATATTTCTAACAGTTATCTCCATTCTAATGCTTAACAGAATTAAAAAATTCGCTTATGTAGACTTCTGACAGCATCAATTGTGGAATTGATGCCATGACATTAATGATTTTGTCCAATTAGTATTGACATTACATCTAGACTTGCATTAGAATTTAACATCATCCATTTCTAAAAATATGTCAGCATAAACTGGTGATAAATTCAGTATACATGTTCATACACCTTTAGCACCCTGTACAACCTTTGGCTTACCTTCATTGAATATTTGGGCACTTCATGTGTTTAAATCTCCATATCAATGGATATGAACATGTTTCACTAATAATGTTCTTTAAGATTGGAAATCTTTTTATTTAATGTCTGCAATAAGATAATAATCGCCTCAGTTCTTGTTAGTGTGAGCTTAAGCATTTTAAGAAATCAGAAATTTTGATATAGTAGTACATGTAGATAAAAAAAGTTACTGAAAGTCAGGGAGACTTATTGCAATCACTTTTTGTCTCGCCTGCCACGATAGTCGCTGGAGGCGAGACATACGTATGGGAATCCGGCGGCGGCAACGTAAACACTTGACATCTTGCTTCATATATTTGTAATCCCAAGCCCTAGGTCCATCAAATTTGGTCCATAGGTAGCTTATGATGAGTACTTGCCAGTCAGTCACCTGTCACCTGACCTTGACCTCAATTTCATGGTCCAGCGACTACGTTAAAGTTTTGGGTTACGACAGTTCCTCTGTAACTAAGCATGGTAGGATGACAATATTTGGTGTATAGGTTGCTGATGACTAGTACATGACTGTCTGGTAGGTGTCACCTGACCTTGACCTCAATTTCATGGTCCAGCAACTATGTTAAAGTTTTTGGGTTACGACAGTTCCTCTGTAACTACGCATGGTAGGATGATAATATTTGGTGTATAGGTTGCTGATGACAAGTACATGACTGTCTGGTAGGTGTCACCTGATCTTGACCTCAATTTCACGGTCCAGCGACTACTTTAAAGTTTTTGGGTTACGACAGTTCCTCTGTAACTACGCATGGTAGGATGACAATATTTGGTGTATAGGTTGCTGATGACTAGTACATGACTGTCTGGTAGGTGTCACCTGACCTTGACCTCAATTTCACGGTCCAGCGACTACGTTAAAGTTTTTGGGTTATGACAGTTCCTCTGTAACCACACATGGTAGGATGACAATATTTGGTTTATAGGTTGCTGATGACTAGTACATGACTGTCTGGTAGGTGTCACCTGACCTTGACCTCAATTTCAGGGTCCAGTGACTACGTTAAAGTTTTTGGGTTACATCAGTTATTCTGTTACCACGCATGGTACGTAAGATGACAGTATTTGGTATATAGGTTGCTGATCACTAGTACATGACTGTCTGGTAGGTTCCACCTGACCTTGACCTCAATTTCATGGTCCAGCGACTACGTTAAAGTTTTTGGGTTACGACAGTTCGCTATAACCACACATGGTAGGATGACAATATTTGGTATATAGGTTGCTGATGACTAGTACATGACTGTCTGGTAGGTGTCACCTGACCTTGACCTCAATTTCACAGTCCAGTGACAACGTTAAAGTTTTTGGGTTACGCCAGTTACTCTGTTACCACGCATGGTAGGATGACAATATTTGATATATAGGTTGCTGATGACTAGTACACGACTGTCTGGTAGGTTCCACCTGACCTTGACCTCAAGTTCATGGTCCAGCGACTACGTTAAAGTTTTTGGGTTACGACAGTTTCGCTATAACCACACATGGAAGGATGACAATATTTGGTATAAGGGTTGCTGATGACGAGTACATGACTGTCTGGTAGGTGTCACCTGACCTTGACCTCAATTTCATGGTCCAGCGACTGCATGAAAGCTTTTGGGTTATGGCAGTTTCTCTGTAGCTATGCATGGTAGGATGACAATATTTGGTATATTGGTTGCTGATGAATAGTACATGACTGTCTGGTAGGTTCCACCTGACCTTGACCTCAATTTCAGGGTCCAGCGACTACGTTAAAGTTTTTGGGTTACGTCTTTTCCCCTGTAACTATGCATGGTATGGTGACAATATTTCGTATACAGGCCGCTGCTGATATTTAATGCTATTTACATAATACTTATGACGAAATTTATTTTCGTTACTGATGCGGAATGCAGGCGAGACATTTTTCTGTGTCCACACTTGTTAAATATTCTTTCTCCTACTTTTTATATTTCAATGTTTTCTTTTTACAAGACTACTATGTCAATGTTACATACATACCTGGTACTTGGAATGGATAAACCTTGCATTGTCCTTTACCGATCCTATCCAGTTAGCCCAACTCTACAACCAAGATGGCCACCTTTACTGATTCTGCTATACTAGTATTTATTTGTTCAACTATCATAATTCTAACTGTAGTTTATACAGAGCAGTTTAACATATTCTGATGTTTATTTAAAAAAAGCAGAATACATGGTTTCATCAGGTGTAGTTCAGGTAAAAGCCTCTGGGTAGCCTTTTGTTTTATTAGATTACCAAGTGCAACAACATTTGCTTGAAAAGTATTGATTTAACAAGTGGCTATTGTCTTCACTTTGTTATCGTATTAAATTTTAAAAAATATTTTATGTCTACTAGCTAGTAATTACAAAACAATGTTCAGAAATGCATTTGTATACAATTTACAGCAATATGGTATGTGTGAACTAAATAATGTCCTAACCTATTGCAGCATAACTTATTTCTAACTAGCAGTTGGCCTCTTGGAAGCTGTAAATGATAAAAAAATGTTACACTTGACATTCATACTAAGATAAACCTAATTGAAATAAATAACACAATTGTTTTCATCTTGCTATTGTATGTAAAGAGCAAGTTTTTCATGACAAGAAAAAGGCTTGTGTATTTATTGCATTTATGCTTGTACTAGCTAGACAAACTGTACATTAACAAACAAACATTGACTACAGTACATCTACATGTTGTTCACTCAAGCAGTCTGTACTATAAAAAGCAGCTAAACTGCAGTTGATGTTTGTTATTATGGCATTCTGTCATTCCATACATGAAACTGCTGCTTCTGGCGATCTTTTTTTTTAACTAGCATGTATATCTAACTTTACAACCTCTTATTCTTTTTTAGTATATATTCAATAAAGAGAAGTTTGATAAACCATTTTTTACAACATATGCCAAAACCAGCATGTTTATATTGTACTTATTTGGCTTTTTATTCTGGGAACCATGGCGACGGCAGTGTTTACATGGAAGCACACCAATAGTAAGTATAAATGCTCTGTATCTTTTTGTTTTCCTTGTGTTTTATTTCCATAAATTTATGTGCTACTAAATGGAAAACATAAAAAGTGTTTATTTTCTAATATAAAGCAAAGACATTTTTGTAATACAATGCGACCAGAAGGTTATTGGGTGATACTTGTATTTAAGAATGTAAATTTATACACTACCATACATGTACATGTATGATAAGCCATTCAGACTGATTCATATTTCATTAAAGAAAACTGCCTAAAATTGTTGTTTTGCTAACGTTTTAGGTTAAGTATCTACTGTGGTTTATAGGTTTGCACTCCAACAGTCTTGTCTCACAGTCTGTCTGCCTATCCTTCATACAAGTTTTCCAGATTTATTTTCTAAACACTTTCAGTCATTGAGCTGATACATATTTGGTATGCGAGTAAACCATAATGAGTTACAGATCAGGTTTGAATATCATTCCAGTCTGATGATTTTTAATTTGTCTCACCTGCGACAGTAGTCGCTGGAGGGGAGACATATGTATGGTAATGCGGAGGCTGAGGCAGCGTAAACACTTGAACATCTTGCTTCATATCTATGTAAACCCAAGCCCTAGGTCCATCAAATTTGGTCCAGTGGTAGGATGACAATATTTGATATATAAGTTGCTGATAAATACTTAGTACATGACTGTCTGGCAGGTGTAACCTGACCTTAATTTCACGGTCCAGCAATTGTGTTAAAGTTTTTTGGTTAGGGCACTTCCTCTGTAACCATGAATTGTAGAATGACAGTATTTAGTATATAGATTGCCAATGATTAGTACATGAGTGTCTTGTAGGCTTCAGCTGACCATGACCTCAATTTTATGATCCAGTGACTAAGTTAAAGTTTTTGGATTAGGTCCGTTTCTCTGTAACCATGCATTATATATTTTAAATGATAACAATTTAATGCTATTTATGTAATGCTTATGAAGTAATTATTTTTCATTACTGATGTGGAATGCAGACAAGACATTTTTCTGTGTACACACTTGTTGACAAACTTGTGTCTCTTTGGAAAATATCTTTAAAATTACAGTTTTTCTCAATTTTTTACTAAATTCTTGCAAATGTTGAGCTGATATTTGGTATGCAAGTCAATCATCATGAATTACAGATCAAGTTTGAATATAGTTGCAGTCAAATGATTTTTGTCTCGCCTGCGACGAAAGTCGCTGGAGGCGAGACATATGTATGGGAATCCGGCGGCGTCGGCGTAAACACTTGACATCTTGCTTCATATCTTTGTAAGCCCAAGCCCTAGGTCCATCAAATTTGGTCCAGAGGTAGCTTATGATGAGTACTTGCCAGTCAGTCACCTGTCACCTGACCTTGACCTCAATTTCACGGTCCAGCGACTACGTTAAAGTTTTGGGGTTACGACAGTTCCTCTGTAACTACGCATGGTAGGATGACAATATTTGGTGTATAGGTTGCTGATGACCAGTACATGACTGTCTGGTAGGTGTCACCTGATCTTGACCTCAATTTCACGGTCCAGCGACTACGTTAAAGTTTTTGGGTTATGACAGTTCCTCTGTAACTACACATGGTAGGATGACAATATTTGGTGTATAGGTTGCTGATGACTAGTACATGACTGTCTGGTAGGTGTCACCTGACCTTGACCTCAATTTCACGGTCCAGCGACTACGTTAAAGTTTTTGGGTTACGACAGTTCCTCTGTAACTACGCATGGTAGGATGACAATATTTGGTATATAGGTTGCTGATGAATAGTACATGACTGTCTGGTAGGTGCCATTTGACCTTGACCTCAATTTCACGGTCCAGTGACTACGTTAAAGTTTTTAGGTTACTGCTGTTCCCCTGTAACCAAGCATGGTAGGATGACAATATTTGGTATATAGGTTGCTGATGAATAGTAAATGATTGTCTGGTAGGTGTCACCTGACCTTGACCTCAATTTAACGGTTCAGCGACTTCGTTACAGTTTTTGTATTAGGACAGTTCCTCTGTAACTATGCATAGTATGGTGACAATAATTGGTATACAGGCCGCTGCTCATAATTAATGCTATTTACGTAATGCTTATGACGAAATTTATTTTCGTTACTGATGCGGAATTCAGGTGATACGTTTTTCTGTGTCCACACTTGTTTGGTAAAATTATAGCCCTTGAAGTTGGAAAATTTCTGAAAAATGACAGATAATTTGGTGATTGCTCACTGCTCAGCTGGGATGATGATTAATTACAAAATATGAGTTTTTTGTGGATTCTATTAAAAATGACCAAGCCCTTAAACTTTTAAATTAATAGGAGTATCCTCCTTCTAAAAATGCAGTAGTTAAATTTTCAACTTAATTCATTTTTTATAACCAGCAGAAACCAGTAAAGCCAGATGAACCCACTGAAAGCAGTTCTGAAACTACTAATATACTGGTAAGCCTAAGATTTGTGTCCTGTAAATTTGTCTTGACAACATATAGTACATTTACATGTAACCTAGTTATAGTCCCTTTAGAATTGCTTTAGCCTCTGTGGAGACCTTCTAGCACTACCTTTTTTCCTTAAAATTCAAAAATTTTCTTCATTTATCACAATATGTGACTTATTAGAATCTCAACACATTTCAATATATTTACTGATAAATTTTTAGCTAATTTAAACAAAATTCTTCTTCCTTTAAACCACAAAGCAAATTTATACCAAAAATGGCCTGAATTATATTTGAGTGTATGTTATTCATTTAGAGAGTTTTGTAACCACAGGCAGACCAATATGGCCACCATGGTTAAATGTAGTATGGTCTTGTAAAGTGTTTTCGATAACAGGGTGCATTCAATAACTTTTAGTTCTGCCTGTCATGTGCATTACTACCTCAGTGTTTTTATAAAGCATCAAAACACAAACATGTCAAAGTTGTGTGTTAATGGAACAACTTTAAATAATAATGCCTTAAAAAAAGTGAGTACATTTTTCTTTTATCTCATGTCATTTTCAGCAATTTTTCGTACACCTTATTAAGTGGCTACAAATTTCATCAGTTTATTAGATTTAGTTGCTTTAAACTTGTTGTCTTCACTTCCCAGTAGCCATGTGCAATGTTTTGTCTGTGTGTCTTCCTTTGACATTAAGATTTACTATATGATATAGGGGGGGGGTGGTATTTTTATGGCAAACAAATCATGAGGAAAGTTTTTCACATTCCAAAGGGCCATAAACTTATTTGAATTTATGAGGCTCTTATTCATAATTGTATTTTTGTGTAATTTTTGTGTTATTTACTTGTTTAACTGCAGATTTGTGTTATTGTCAGTATCTTTTGTAAAGGACAAGGTAGGATAACCTTCTGTCACTGGCCCCCTATTTTCGCTAAAAATGAAATGACTACAATCTGTAGATCATAATGTTTTTTCAAAGGTACATTATACCTTCTTACAGAAAGTCAATATAACTTTCTTTTCTTTTCGTGTAAAATTATTATGCACCTTACTAAAATAGGCCAATTGTAGTGGCCTGTGAAAATCGGTACGTTTTCATTATTTCGAACACCATTTTAAATATGAGCGGACGCGTGTACCACGAAGATATTTGACTGTATTATTTGTTGCAAAAACAGTGTTTAATATTTAAAATATATTTGTGGTACACGCGTCCGCTCATATTAAAAAATTAATATTTTGTCCCCAAATTCGCGTGATTTTTGTATTGTTCAGCATAGTATGTAAGCCTACAACCGGACCGGACTTGCATTTCCGAATCTGCATATACATCCATTTATGCTGGTAATTGTTAAACATTGTTGACAACTTAGATAGAAATGTGTAAAAAAATCAATATAGGGATAAATTAAGTAAATATTTTAATATTTAACAATTTAAACGTATAACAGTGATGAAACAGCTAAATTTTGATAATAAAATATATCTATCAGGCATTGATATAATTTCTATTCCAGATTGATTATTTAAGTCTTGAAAGATCGTGTCTTTCAAAGCGTAGCTTTTTTAATCATATTTAAAGAGGCAAAGCTGTGAAATGGAATATTTAAAGAACGCAATTAGTTCACAGATTGAAATAAATAAAATTACCACAATAATATTTAGAGCATGTGGAAGATACGTATAATATGCCCGGAATCACCGGACTGACAAACATCAGAGAAAGTTAGAAGTAATGTAAAGAATTTTCGCTTTGTTTAACTGGTTTGAATACACACGCGTAAAAACAAAATGAAAAGACTGTTCCAGACATTGTTATTCATGAAAAAATCTTCAGAGATAACACCTTAATATGTCTAAATAGATGTTAAAGTTACACCTTTTTAATTTTTTTTACGTAATAATTATAAATGGTATAAAAACTGGTGTAATCTATCATCAAATATATCACGTCAGCAATTTGACGCATAAATAGGTCTTATTTTCGTAAGAAAACGTTTGTGCATATATGGCGTAATAGGTTAGCTCGCAGATTATACGCATTATAGATCGCGAAACGCTGGTTCGAGTCCCGACGTTTTTCTTTTTTGTTGTGTTTTTAAATCTACTTTCATTTGTCACATGTTTAAGAAAGTTTGTATGATAAATGATAGTGAAGTGTCCAAAAATAGAATATTTTAAATAACACAATTCGTACGTAAAGGTTGAAAAAATTATGTGTCTAAACTAATACCGAAAGTGACGAAACGTATGACATGCGCGAAACACACGTTCCGACGAAGTAAACGTAAAGAATTTAAAAGAATTTAATTTTGTTTCGTTTGTATTCACTCGAACAACAAATTGATTAGACTGTTCTATAAGTCATTTTTATTGAAGTAAAACATCTTCAGCGATCACATCTCGATATGTCTCAATAAATGTTAATTTACACCATTATTTTTTATACGCAATAATTAAAGATCTTATAAAAACTACTAATCTATTAACAAATATATAACGTCTGCAAAATGACAGTGCTGTAGGCAGCAGAGGATTCTCGGACTAGGAGTACACGTGCAATCAGTGCACCCTTTTGTTAACGGCCTTGTATGACGCATAAATAAGTTGCTTTTGAATGAAAATGTCTGTGTGTATGTTGCGTTTTTTCTTAACCCGTAGCTTGTGAATATTATACACCGCGAATCGATGGTTCGAATCCCGATGGTCTATGTTTATTTTCTATTTTGCTTGCTTTTATTAACAGGAAACGTTTTAAACATATATTGGTGTAACAACATCGAATGCCAGCGCGAGCATATTCTTTAACCTTGTAAAAGTAATCGTCGGAAACCCATGTCCGGTCGCGTTCTCGCTTTGCTACCACTTGGTGATGGTAGCGGTGGTGGTAGCAAAGCGAGAACGCGACCGGCAAGTGGTAGCACAGTGAGAACGCGACCGAACGTGGGTTTCCGACAATGTGTAAAAGTAGATAAGGGACCGGTCAATATTAATTGGGGGGTTGGGACCGGTGCATATCAAATTATCAGGTGTAAAAAGGGCTATGTCCTATCTCCCGAAAGTACAAAAAAGTTGTTGTCCTACATCAGATGTGTTATAAAAATGTGTGTCCTGTCTAGTGAATAATTTTATGGTTACAATTCAGTATTTAATTTTCATTGATGATATTATTATGAAAAAAACTAGCTGTCCTATCAGTATCAGTGCTGAAAATAACAAAATTTGGAGTCCCATATATACGCCAGCATAAAAATGTATGTGTCCTATTGCATTGTGCACCGGTCCCACCACCCCAAAAAATATTGACCGGTCCCTCAATATATATCATTACATGTGATAAAATAATAATTTACATGATAACGAGGGATATTTGTGTCATAAATGAAAACAAATTTATTTTTCATTTTCTACTTTATACTGTAAAATATTTTGCCCGTTAAGTTAAACGTTACCATTTTTTTACTCGTGCTTTTTTTTGTTTTTTGGCAGTTAACATCAAGGAAACCACGTGAGATAATCTTTTGTGGACAGCATAAACTATCGTAATACATATGTGAATATTTAATACTTTTTACTTAAACATTACGTTTGGATCGATATAATTTCCTCCAAACCATGCAAAAAAGATACAATAATTTCAGTACTTTTTACTGCTATTGTGGCGGTCGTATTTCAAGTTAATTATGTTTTGAATGTAGACCGAATTTTCGCGGATTTGGACACAATGTTAACTTGAACATAGTGCAATCTGATTTCGATTTTCGAGCTTCAGCAGACCAGTGGTACATTATCCCACCAGAGAAATGGGTATCATAGTATCATAGAAACTCACAAATCGAAGTCCAAGAAACCGGCAAACTACAGAACCAACAACCAAACATGTAGCAATTACAGCAATGGCCCTGACTTGGTACAGGCATTTCAGAAGAAATGATGGGTTAAACCAGGTTTTATGCATGCTCAATCTCCCGCTTCAGGAATAGTAATATACAAATGCAAAGTTTAAATATCAATTTCATAGTTAGGGGACTACGTTAAAATTATTTGATTTCTGTCAGTTTCTCAGTAACCACGCATTGTAACATGACAATATTTTTTATATAGTTTGCTGACGAATAGTACATGCAAGTTTGGTAGGTGTCACCTGACCTTGACTAGAATTCATATCACTACGCTAACGTTTGTGGATAAGGTTACTTCTGTTGTAACTCTGCATGGTAGGATGAATGAGTGGCATGGCATATCTCTATAGGTTCCTGTTGAATAGTACAAGTTTTGCCTGACCATGACCTTTCATTTCATGGTCCAGTGAATACGTTAAAATTTTTTGGTCAGTGAAACTATGCATAGTGTAATGACAATACTTGGAATTTAGGTTCCTGTTGAATAATATATGACAGGTGTCTTCTGACATTGACCATGAAATGGATCTATATCTTCCTAAAAGTAATTATGTTTGGGATTTACTTAATACAAATTAGATTTGAATATTGGTTTTTTGCAAAAATAGATATTTTGTTCGCTATTATATGATATATAAATGTGTAACAGTTTGTCTTACCAATAAGGTCACACAAGATAATTTGTTTGACTTAATGGGACGCAGGACACCATCCTCCGTTTTTTTCAGGAAATCTCAGAATAGATATTGTACTGATGGTAAAATTAACATTAATATCTTTAATATCTTTAATATCAATAAAATTATTAAATACTACGACAGACTTATAACCTTTATATCAAATCTCCTTATTAATTGTTTAAACACCAAGTTTTCGATATAACGAGTTATGTATAAGCAAACATAATGAAAATTCAATCTTTAACAAGGGAGGTAATTCTGACAAGTCTATATTTTTATTACTTGTTTAACAGCTTTTTTATCAACGGAAAAAAAACTTTTAACCCAGACAGCCCATATTTAAAATTACCTTCTGCCTGTATCTTCTATCAATTTGTATATTGTGATCAAATTTGACGAAGAAATAGTGGTTACCAAGTTTTGGTTTTAAAGCTTGTTATTCTAAAAAAGCAAAGATTTTTGCATGAGAAAAGCATTCTTTTTTGCGAGATAAAGTTTTTATTTATTTAAATCAGAACCTGCCTGTAACAGGTATCTATACATCGTGTGATAACATTTGGTGAATATTTGATGAGCAGAACAGAAGTTAATTTACTGAAACCATCTTCAAATTAAAGCTGAATTCAAATAACCAATAGATTTGACAAGCATGGAAGCACGTGAAGTGTATCGCGCATGCGCATGGTAGCACCAAAATAAGACCATATTTTTAATGCTATGTCTGTATGCTCAAATTACTGCAAAGATGAGTTATTTTCAAGAGGGGGCCAAAAATGGCCCTTACCCTACCTAGTCCTTTCATTTTCTATAAGTTTTAGACATGTACACATGTATGAAATACAGACAATGGTCTACTACATAAATGGTTAGTTCCATTAAGTGTACAGGGTATATACCACCCTATTATAAATACAATTTCTCTCAGGTTCTAATAAGATGCGAGTTCATATTTTGCGATCAGCTGAGGTATCAAAATATGCAATGACAACAAATAATTACTCAGCAATTGTCCGTTTTACGTTAAATATTTGTCGTCTGTAAATAATATCGCTTCACCAAACGGAATACAAGTTTCCTTTTCTAAAGGGATTTACCTCTTTTGAAGATCCTAAAAAGTTGTTTCGTGTCTTTAAGGATGAGCTGATTTGTGTATATTGAGGTTCAGCGTGGGTACTAAAACTATTTGTTTAAATCAAAGAAAAATCAATTATGTTGTGTCCAATTAATTATCGTATTCAAATTAAATGGCTAAGGTAGAGCTTTACAGATGGTTTATTTATGCACGCTAGGTTGAGTAATTTTGGTCAAGGGATAAACAAAAGTAGAATTGCGAGGTTTAATTATTGCGATCACAGAGCGATCACATAAAACATCACAATAATTTCTGAATTTACAGTATTATAAACACCATAACACAGAAGGTTGATAAAGACTTGGTGAAAACATTACCTTAATTATATAATGTTTTCACCACCCGAAGAAGGTAATGTTTTACCAAGTCTTATGTAAAATATAAAAATCTATAAAGCAAGAGTGATAACAATGATCATATAAAACAGTTACAGTTAACCAGGACTAACTTTAACGTTGATAATTATACCCTCCGCAAACTAGTTTGGGGGGTATATAGGAATCACCCTGTCTGTCTGTCTGTCTGTCTGTCCACATCCCTTGTAAGCCCTTCTCCTCTTAAACCGCTTGACAGATTTTGATGAAACTTTACATGAAGGAAGTACATCATATGTAGATGTGCATGAAGAATTTTCGTCGCTGTCGGATATTATTCAGGGGAGATGATTGGACTTAGACTTTTAAAATATAGTATTTAGTGCAGGACCTCGTAAGCACAACTTCTCCTAAACCGTTTGACAGATTTTGATGAAACTTTACATGAAGGAAGTACATCATATGTAGATGTGCATGAAGAATTTTTGTCGCTGTCTGATATTATTCAGGGGAAATAATTGGACTTGAAGCGAAGCGGGGGGTATCCCTTTGTGAGCGTGCTCACAGTCCACACTTGTTTTTACAGTTTTTCCAAAACAATAATATAATCTGATTTGAAGAGATTACTGAACTTAAAAGTATTTGGATATTTCTGAAATGCTCAAGTAACCTACCTGGCAGATCGATTGAATTAGTTGGTCATCTACTATTGATAAAGTGCCTGGCAACACTAAGGTTACTTGATCAAGCAGGGTGTGCTAAACTACAATGCTAATTGACAAGGATTGCCAGTTTTCCTGCGCAATCTTTAGTAGGTACTCAAGTTAAAACTAACCAGTATAAACCGGACACCATGATGTACCTGAAAAATTGCTTAAAGTGGCATAAAACCCTGTCTACTTAGAATGTAAAGATCAACCTGCCATTCATTTATATTTACAGTGTTTGTCAACTTCTTATACATTTTACATATGTTTATTAAAGTGAATCGTGTCATCACCAGCAATTTTATTTCAAATTTGTTTTGCATAAGTTATGTGAAAAACACCTATACTTTTTTAAAACACTTTCTCAATATCACTTGAACAATTTATTCAGGGTGATCCAGTATATGTACCTATCAAACGATGTGAGGACAAGATGAGTGGTACAGAGTCAGATGACAGTAATTGTGAGTATTGCTCCAGAAGTAACAGTAAATAAAGGACAGAAGACTTAAAATTTTGTAATCATATTTGCAGAACATTTACAAAATATAATACACAAAGGACAAATCTGCATGTAAAAATGTGTCACAACTGCAGTTTGTATAATAAAACAATTTTTTTGTTTTTCTTTGATACAATAAAAAAACATTTTTGAGGAATTAATGTCTTGAAAGCCTTAATCTTAATTTTATTGTTGAAACTGTACATTATGTAACTTGTAATGGATAATACCGGTAATTATTTTTGCAGTGTCATCAGAAAAATCTGTCAGGTTCAGTAGAGTGTCAGAAGTTCGACATCTGCCAGGTAAATTTTGAGTTTTCCTTCCACTGTTGCTGTACTCTTCTTGGTGGAGTCACAGTGTTTTTGTGGTGATTGTCTTAAATCGTGTAATTGTTTAATATAACCAATCACACATTTGTCGTAAAATCATGCCTGAACCACTTGTATACATGTATTAAGAAAATGTTTCCAAAATCTAATTTTTTTTTCAATAGTAACAAACACCAACAAAACAGCATTGCATATTGTGTCATTTTTGTCAATAAATCTAAATAAAATAGTAGTCATATGCTTGACTGTTTATAAACAGAATGTATTTAAAATGAAAATTTAAAGTTTTTTTCCCATTAAAATTAATTGCAATATATCTAATTGATTAGCACGCTGACTCTTCCCATTTTAGTTGTATGTCACAGGTAATACTGGTGTAATCTTAATACTCTAAGATTACTTCCAATTAGCGATTATAATGCTGTTAATCACCTTTTATCATATTATACCCTGAACTACAGTTTACAAACAAAAACACAAGCTGAATTATCTGAACACTGCCAAAGCTGTTTCAAATAAATAGCTGTGTCTTGTTGGATAATTCATATTGTCCAACATTTGTCTGTAGATTTGTTTATTTCAACATTCATTTAAATGAAATATGGAAAACATAAACACAGTGTTCACATTTTATTGCGGAGGGTGTGGAGATCTGCTTACTTCATTACTTTATATTTATCGGAGGAAATGAAGTTGGCCAGCATTTTGACCACACAAGTCTTATATTCATTATAATGTTTCATTTTGGTCATTGAATGTTAACTCCTATTGAAAACATTCTTGATAATCACATTAAAATGCATCATTTAAACAAAGAAATGACATAATAACTAGATTTTTTTAGGAATTAAAAAGACAAAGAAGTAATGAATCTTTGCTGCCAACCGGAAATAATAAAATAAAATGATATGACAATCATATATAATCATATGCCACATTAAAATAAATATTCTTTAAAACAACTTTGCTCTTGTCTTAAATATTATTCTGCACACACATTTTGTTGTTGTTTTTTTTTACAAGACCACTTTTCTATGCAGTAAACAAATATTGCTAAATATAAGAAAGTTAACTAACGTTATCATTACTTTCAGATCAACATGCAGAAGATGCTTCATTAGCCAGACTGTCATATTCAGCCTCTTTAATTGCAGAGGAGGCACGACTCAGAGCTTTGAGTAAACTGCCTATAAAACAAGTGATGAAGCTAGCTCTACTGTTTTGTATATTGGTATATTTCTTATATTTAGAAAAGTAAAAAAACCTTGTAAATAATATGGCAGTGATATTTGGGTTTTGAGTTCCTAACTTACATTTAATTTAAACAGTTATTTGTACATTTTCCCTTTGATGTGTACCGGTGATAAAGTAAGTAACAACGTACTGGCATTATCAGGTCAATATGATGTGGAGGAATCTATCAATTATTATGTCACAGTAACTAAGAGAATGTTCCAACTAGCTACAATAAAGTAACTCCTTTTTTTTATGGACGGAGCTACAAAGATGTCCCATCACTTGCAATGGAACAAGGCAGGAGTGATTCACACCCAGGGGTTTTATGCATATATTAAGCTATTAAACTGTTACCTAAATTGCTACATACTTTTTAATTTCTTGAAGTTTAACTGATATTTCTACACCACTTAATTTGTTAGTTTTAAACTTTATTCGTAATCGTGGCATTGTTGTCAAAATTTGAATTCCAGAAGTCCATAATTTCTGAATCGATTTGGTAAGATGACCATCCAGATCAAGTTTTTTCCTGATTTATTGCATTAGCTGGGATCAAATTTTTACCGATATGATTCTACATTCTACAATTTCAATTTTGTCAGCAATGCCATGATTACAAAAAGTGTTAAAATTATTTAATTAGACATTGTAGAAATGTCAGCCGAACGGCTGAGAAAGGAAAAATATAAATTAAACAAAAATAGCTGTTTAATACCGGAAAATATATTTAATTGCCAAGTGTTTTTTTGCTCCATTAGGTGCAATTGGACCTCTTTGCAGCTCCGTCCATAAAAAAAGGAGCTAAACAAGATATATAAAACACAATCTACCTCCCCCCCCCCCCCAAAAAAAAAAAAAAAAAGAAAAAAGAAAACGAACACAAGAGCAAATATTACACATTTTCCTCGAAATATAGCAGATCGCCCTCATATCACTTGCATTTATATACGACATAATATGTATTATGGACCCCCTACAGCGACCATCAGTGCTACGTTTCGCACAAACCTCAACAGCAAGTGACAAATCTGAATTCCTCTTCATTTACCAAAAGAAGTTGAAGAACTTGCAATTAACCTCGCCATTTTTGGGGGTAAATTTTACAAATCACAAAACTCTAATAGGATAATTACAGCAGTAAAATTCAGTTTACACAACTTATCACATACTGTACATCAATGCTTTGAAATTATAATTGGAATTTGTAAATAAATGACGTGTAAATCGTATCTCTCCTGACCACTGCAAAGTACTGAAAATTAAAAATAACACAGCACCAAACAATTACCAGAAATGATAACGATATAAAATACAGAATATAGAAAACAATAAAGTGATACTGACATGCGTTGACACAATTCATTTGGAACATCGGTCAGAAACGTTGGCAACATAAATTTGAAATATTAATACTGTTTGTCAAAGAGCAAAATATTAAAATTGCAAAATTTGACACCCCATATTATAATTAAGAGTAAATTAAAAGATTCTCATTTACAAACTTTTACATAAATGATTAAAAATGCCTCACTTTACAAAGGATCAATGAAAAATCATCCATTAGTTTGTATTGTTCAGACAATACACAAAGAGGTTCATGTTTATATCACTGTTTTGGTCAAACCTTGGGTGTTGTAACATTAGTCATCTATGGAACCATGCTTTAAACCAAATGTGGATGATCTTTCCAGACAGGTTCCAACTTATGTTTATTGTATTGAGTACAGACAGATCATATTGCTGCTTTGTGAGGGGTCTCAATCACATGCCCCCCCCCCTTTTTTTGATCCACCACTGGTTAACCTTGTTTGCTGGCATTAAAAATAGGTGCCATAGTTACCTCTATCTACCTATATTCTAGAAGGAGTCATGGTAACCTCATTTACATCATGATAGCAGAATAGGAGTCACAGTTTCCCAAGTTTAACAGTAGTATGCCAGCACTTTGAAAATATGACCATATATTGTTTAAAAGAAACAATTATATATAGATATTCTTACAGGATAATCAATCACAGAGTGAATATTAAAAATATGATAAAGAGTGCCATAGAAAACACATGTGCAGCATTAGTTAAATCTGAATGTGTTACAGTATGATGATCATATTTTCAACATTCACGATCTTCAATTGATTATCCTTATTAAAAAAATGATGAATATTTAAAATATCACTAAAAACTTAAAGCCACTTTGTTTTGAATTTCCTTCAGCATCAATGTTTGCTAGTGATGTCATTTACGACTTTGTGACATCACTTCCTAGGGGTGACAGAACTAAATTTATTTTACTTGGAAATCTCAGTATTTTATCCCTATCAATGTAATTATATAAATATTATATCTTGTGCTTCTAAAAATAAATTCTTATCATTATATTTTTCAGTGGTTTTTAGCAAATTTTTCCTACCAACAAGCTTTAAAAGATACCCAAGCTGCAGTTGTGAATGTTTTGTCATCAACCTCAGGGCTTTTTACTTTAATATGTGCAGCTATTTTCCCAAGCTCTGGAGCTGATAGGTTTACATTGTCAAAACTGGTTACAGTTTTAGTCAGGTAAAGACATATTGTATTTAAATACATGTAAAACTCATCAAACAAGGTCACACTATCAGATTAGTTTGTCTTGCTTGTAACTATTTTCTTTATTGTATGATTTTGGCTGGATACTATAATTTATCATTTGAACCAAAACATTGAAGATGTAAAAAGTGTCAGGCTGTCAGCCCAAATACCTGATTAGTTAATATCTGCATTCATGAAATAGTTCAAATGTCTTATCTAGAAAATACATGTATGTATCATGAATTATAATAATTATTTTTAGCCAACATTGGTTTAAAAGAAGAAGCAATAATTTAAGTATTGGAAAAATGGCAAGACTATTCATGATTGATGAAGAAATATTACAATGTTGATAGATAGATCTAAAAATTTCTCCAGAGTTGATACCTTTATTATAAATGACATTTCTTACTCTTTGACACAGGTTTTCTCTGGTAATTAGCTTGAAGAGTTACTATTACCAAAAAAAATTGCTTTTGCATATGTTTTGTATTTATCCTGTTTGTCAATTACATTCCTAAGTTAATTGTCATCCTGAAAAATCAATAACAGGCCCAGGTTGTTAACAGTTCTATATTGGTACTTTTCTGCATTTATATTCCCATCAATATCCATGAGAGTCTAAAAACCTTTCCATGTGATGCATCCCTACATGACTTCCAATTTTGACAGATTCCAATCTTCACCTTGTTGTCTCCAAAAATACATTCTTTCAACAGGAACCATGATAAATTTGTTTTCATTGAAAATTGTTTCACAATGCAGTCCATTTACTATTCTCACCATGACAAGCAATTTATCTATTCTGGACACCTGATGGCAGCAACATTTTTTCTTTAAACACATCTTCTATAAGCATGATTGAGTAGATGAAATTGCAGTGTTTTTGTTTTGCAACTATACAATCCTATTTTCCTTTAATCTGAGTGTAATAATTAACAAAATATCTCTTCTATCAGTTTTGACACTCCTCTTTAACGTTCTGTATTATGAGGTGTTACAATTTTGCAACAAATACTTCTTGTTGTTTTTCATGGCTCACATTATAATTGCCTCAGAACATACCTGTTGTTCTGGGTCTTTTGAATAGTACTGTGTATACTTGGACTTTGTCTGCCCTGTTTATTACAATTGTGTAATTAAATAGATTATTGCAAGTTAGCTAGCAGTGAATTAGAATATGGTTAGACCTTATATTTGTCAATATTTTATACTAAGCCATAGCAAGGTATATAATGGAAACAAATATAAAGTCTGTAGAGCTTAATTGTAAATTCTAATATGTATAACAAATGTTTTTAAATTTTGAAAATGCTCCAAGAGGACGCTTTCAATGGCCATATTGATTTTTGAAACTAAATGAGATATATCCCACAACATATAAAATTGCCATGAAAATAAATGCGTGTCATTTTATAAAAATATGTGTTTGTCTTCGGTCTAACAATGAATAAAATCTGAACCAAACTGTATTGCTCTAGCTTGAAATTTTAATTTAATTTTTCTGTAATATTCAAACTGCTTGACTGGTTTGGAATTATTGAAAACAATTTGTTGTATAAAATTCAGAAGAGGCACTTATTGTACCTGCATGTACACAACTTATTCATCTCTTTGATTATGTAAAATGCTTGTGCTTTGGCATGGTTATGATAGATCTTAAAAAGACATTCAGTGACGTTAAATATCAAATTTTATTCGGACCCTATCAATTTAAATAATGTTAGTGATCCTCTGTAGCATAAGCCCAGGCTATACAATTCTACTGTATGCAGATAAGAAGAATATAATTTATTTCTACAAATTTCTGAATTGGTCTCAAATTAATAATGTAGAGACTGGTGAAGATAAGCTTTCTCTCCACCTTGGTAAAATATAATGTATTTATTTTTGTCAAAGAATAAATTGAGTCAGATCTAAAATGTAATCATCATTTAATACATGTGATACAGTGTAGTGTTCAGGGGCCTAGGTGGCAGAGTGGTTACGGTAGTTAATTCTACTGTACTTGTCAACACTGAGGTTTGAGGTTCCAATCCTACTGCAGGCAGGGCATGCTCGATTCCAATCTTAATTTACAAAGATTGCCAGTTTTTCTACTGAAGGTTAAGTTTTCTGCTGATACTGCGACTTACTCCTGTTGTTGAATTGGATGCCAAGATATAGCTGAAAATTTCATGAAAGTGGCTTTAAACACCATACAAACAAATTGAATAGTGTTGAATTTAATTTAAAGTATGGCACTCCAACAAAGCTATAAAAAACAGTTTGTATAATATAAAAGAGTTCATTCAGTAACAGGTATGACCCAAGAACAAGTATAAAACAAATGGAACAAACAAAGCTAAGTTGCTTTTCATGAGTATCCTTGGTATCACAGGTTCATCATTTAGTAGGTTGTTAACTTAGAATTTTTAATAACTTAATATATATTGATTGTTGAATTTTTTTGCCTAAATATATATTACAGGCCAAATGGAAATGTAATATATAGTATTTCCCAATCTTAGCACAAGAAGAAATGTATCTTAACCTATGCTAAAGAGCAAAAGAATAAGTAGTATTTCCCAACCTCAGAACAAAGAAAAATATAATGAAAGGTCATTTGTTCAAAGAACAAATGTGAGGTCTTTCCCGGTGTGGTAAATAAGGGGATTCTGTTGACGTTTTGTCTGTTCCTCATCACAAAATGTCACTAGCAGTCATGAAAATTAGTTATTTGAGTAAAGCAAGTCATCCCTATTCACACTTCATATGGTTGCTAAGTACTTTTGTGACCGTTGCTAGGGACAAATTGTCACTTCCGGTTCTAAAATAATGTATTCCACCTAAATACTTCATCCTGATTCTAAATATATAGGGTAACTAAGGACTTTTTATGATGGTTACCTTGTTGCTATGGTGTGACCTTGACCCATGACCTTTGACCTTGGGCTCAAATTGAAGCTCTTTTCATACTGATCACTTAAGCTACAAATGTTTACCATATTATCTCTAACCATTTTCAAGTTATTAGTCAAAAACCAATCAACCGAAACATGTCAAGGGCAATAACTCCTAAACGGTTCATTGAACAATTTTTGACTTAATAGACCAATTGTAGGTCTCAATAAGAGGATTATTTTTCAAATTTATTGTCTGCTTCTATCTTTTACAGTTTTCGAGTTATAAGTCAAAAACCAATCAACCGAATCATGTCAAGGGCAATAACTCCTAAACGGCTGATTGAATAATTTTTGACATTAAAGACCAATTGTAGGTCGCAATGAGAGGAGTAGTTTTCCAATTTATTGTTTGCTTCTATTCTTTACGGTTTTCGAGTTATAAGTCAAAAACCAATCAACCGGAACATGTCAAGGGCAATAACTCCTAAACGGGTCATTGAACAGTTTTGGACATAAAAGACCAAATGTAGGTCTCAATAAGAGGAGTATTTTTCCAATTTATTGTCTGCTTCCATCTTTTACGGTTTTCGAGTTATTATGATAACAAGATTCGAGGCCTCAGGTTGAGGTCATATCTAAACTTTAACCTTAGGATTTTCCTTAAGGTCATGTCTCTAAACAACAAATGGTGAACAAGTAAAGTGTTTTCGACTTCCGGTTTGTGAGTTTTAGTGATAACCGGAGTGATTGAAACATTCAAGGTATACCGCTCGCCTTCGCTGGACACAATTTTTTGGCTAAATTATGGCACAAAGTTGTCTCAAAAGTTCCTTAACATTTCTCACTTTTCAGTTTTTTTCTAAATTTTATAGTTTCTGAGTTAACCTGATAACAAGGTTTTCGGTGTTTGGGCAGATAACTCTGTAAAGAAAAAGTTTTCGGTGTCGCAGGGTCAAATCTGAACAGGTCTTAAGAGTACGATCCTTGGTTTGAAAGATCAAAATGATATGTCGCGAACCCTTTTTTATGGACTGTTTTGAAAATGTGGCGGAAAAAAAAAGGAAGAATAATAATAATAATGAAAGGTCATTTGTTCAAAGAACAAATGTGAGGTCTTTCCCGGTATGGTAAATAAGGGGATTCTGTTGACGTTTTGTCTGTTCCTTATTACAAAATGTCACTAGCAGTCATGAAAATTAGTTATTTGAGTAAAGCAAGTCATCCCTATTCACACTTCATATGGTTGCTAAGTACTTTTGTGACCGTTGCTAGGGACAAATTGTAACTTCCGATTGTTAAATAGTGTATTCCACCTAAATACTTCATCCTGATTCTAAATATATATGGTTACTAAGGACTTTTTATGATGGTTACCTTGTTGCTATGGTGTGACCTTGACCCATGACATTTGACCTTGGGCTCAAATTGAAGCTCTTTTCATACTGATCACTTTAGCTACGCATGTTTACCATATTATCTCTAACCGTTTTCAAGTTATCAGTTAAAAACCAATCAACCAAAACATGTCAAGGGCAATAACTCCTAAACGGTTCATTGAACAATTTTTGACATAGAAGACCAATTGTAGGTCTCAATAAGAGGAGTATTTTTCCAATTTATTGTCTGCTTCTATCTTTTACAGTTTTCGAGTTATAAGTCAAAAACCAATCAACCAAAACAAGTCAAGGGCAATAACTCCTAAACGGTTCATTGAACAATTTTTGACATAAAAGACCAATTGTAGGTCTCAATAAGAGGAGTATTTTTCCAATTTATTGTCTGCTTCTATCTTTTACAGTTTTCGAGTTATAAGTCAAAAACCAATCAACCAAAACATGTCAAGGGCAATAACTCCTAAACGGTTCTTTGAATAATTTTTGACATTATAGACCAATTGTAGGTCGCAATGAGAGGAGTATTTTTCCAATTTATTGTTTGCTTCTATTCTTTACGGTTTTCGAGTTATAGGTCAAAAACCAATCAACCGGAACATGTCAAGGGCAATAACTCCTAAACGGTTCATTGAACAGTTTTGGACATAAAAGACCAAATGTAGGTCTAAATAAGAGGAGTATTTTTCTAATTTATTGTCTGCTTCCATCTTTTACGGTTTTCGAGTTGTTATGATAACAAGATTCGAGGCCTAAGGTCGAGGTCATATCTGAACTTTGACCTTGAGATTTTCCTTAATTTAATGTCACAGGACAACAAATGGTGAACAGCCAGGGTGTTTTGGACCTCCGGTTTGTGAGTTTTGTTGATAACCGGAGTCACTGAAACATTTAAGGTATACCGCTCGCCTTCGCTCGACAAAATTTTTTGGTCAAATTATGGTACAAAGTTGTCTCAAAAGTTCCTTAACATTTCTCACTTTTCAGTTTTTCTCTAAATTTTATAGTTTCTGAGTTGTTCTGATAACAAGGTTTTCGGTGTTTGGGCAGATAACTCTGTAAAGAAAAAGTTTTCGGTGTCGCAGGGTAAATTCCAATCAGGGTTTAAGTGTACGATACTTGGTATAAAAGATGAAAATGATATGTCGCGAACTCTTTTGTACAGACGCGGCGGAGGAAAGAATAATAAGAATAATAATAATAAAGATAGGCCATTTGTTCAAAGAACAAATGTGAGGTCTTTCCCGGCATTTTGTTAGTGTTATGTCTAGGTATATAGTTGCTAATGACTTAAAGGTCAGTTATTATGGTTTTAATGTACAAAGCAAGTCGTCTTAAGTCAGAAAATGTATGGTTGCTAAGGACATTTAGGTGGTTGCTATGGACAAAATGCCACTTCCGGTCGTGATATGATTTATCTCAGTAAAGAACATCATTCTGATTCTAAAAATATATGGTTGCTAAGGACTTTGTATAACAGTTACCTTGTTGCTAGGGTATGACCTTGACCAATGACCTTTGACCTTTGGCTCAAATTGAAGCTCTTTTGATACTGATCACTTTAAACCTATATATTTACTATATTATCTCTAACCGTTTTCAATTTATATGTCAAAAACCAATCAACCGAAACATGTCAAGGGCAATAACTCTTAAACGGTAAATTGAACAGTTTCGGACATAAAAGACCAAATGTAGGTCTCAATGAGAGGAGTATTTTTCCAATTTGTTGTCTGCTTCCATCTTTTACGGTTTTCGAGTTGTTATGATAACAAGATTCGAGGCCTAAGGTTGAGGTCATATGTAAACTTTAACCTTGAGATTTTCCTTAAGGTTATGTCACAAAACAACAAATGGTGAACAACCAAGGTGTTTTCGACTTCCGGTTTGTGAGTTTTGGTGATGGCCGGAGTGATTGAAACATTCAAGGTATACCGCTCGCTTTCGCTCGACAAAATTTTTTGGCCAAATTATGGCACAAAGTTGTCTCAAAAGTTCCTTAACATTTCTCACTTTTCAGTTTTTCTCTAAATTTTATAGTTTCTGAGTTGTTCTGATAACAAGGTTTACGGTGTTGGGGCAGATAACTCCGTAAAGAAAAAGTTTTCGGTGTCGCAGGGTGAACACCGAACAGGTCTTAAGAGTTCGATACTTGGTTTAAAAGATCAAAATGATATGTCGCGAAGTCTTTTTCACAGACTGTTTTGAAATGTGGCGGAAGAAAAAGAATAAGAATAATAATGAAAGGTCATTTGTTCAAAGAACAAATGTGAGGTCTTTCCCGGTATGGTAAATACGGGGATTCTGTTGACGTTTTGTCTGTTCCTTATTACAAAATGTCACTAGCAGTCATGAAAATTAGTTATTTGAGTAAACCAAGTCATCTCTATTCACACTCCATATGGTTGCTAAGTACTTTTGTGACCGTTGCTAGGGACAAATTGTCACTTCCGGTTGTAAAATAGTGTATTCCACTTAAATACTTCATCCTGATTCTAAATATATAGGGTAACTAAGGACTTTTTATGATGGTTACCTTGTTGCTATGGTGTGACCTTGACCCATGACCTTTGACCTTGGGCACAAATTGAAGCTCTTTTCATACTGATCACTTTAGCTACACATGTTTACCATATTATCTCTAACCGTTTTCAAGTTATTAGTCAAAAACCAATCAACCGAAACATGTCAAGGGCAATAACTCCTAAACGGTTCATTGAACAATTTTTGACATAAAAGACCAATTATAGGTCTCAATAAGAGGAGTATTTTTCCAATTTATTGTCTGCTTCTATCTTTTACAGTTTTCGAGTTATAAGTCAAAAACCAATCAACCGAATCATGTCAAGGGCAATAACTCCTAAACGGTTCATTGAATAATTTTTGACATTATAGACCAATTGTAGGTCGCAATGAGAGGAGTAGTTTTCCAATTTATTGTTTGCTTCTATTCTTTACGGTTTTCGAGTTATAAGTCAAAAACGAATCAACCGGAACATGTCAAGGGCAATAACTCGTAAACGGTTCATTGAACAGTTTTGGACATAAAAGACCAAATGTAGGTCTCAATAAGAGGAGTATTTTTCCAATTTATTGTCTGCTTCCATCTTTTACGGTTTTCGAGTTATTATGATAACAAGATTCGAGGCCTAAGGTTGAGGTCATATCTGAACTTTGACCTTGAGATTTTCTTTAAGGTCATGTCACTGAACAACAAATGGTGTACAGCCAAGGTGTTTCCGACTTCCAGTTTGTGAGTTTTAGTCATGACCGGAGTCATTGAAACATTCAAGGTATACCGCTCGCCTTCGCTCGACAAAATTTTTTGGCCAAATTATGGCATAAAGTTGTCTCAAAAGTTCCTTAACATTTCTCACTTTTCAGTTTTTCTCTAAATTTTATAGTTTCTGAGTTGTTCTGATAACAAGGTTTTCGGTGTTTGGGCAGATAACTCCGTAAAGAAAAAGTTTCCGGTGTCGCAGGGTGAACACCGAACAGTTCTTAAGAGTACGATACTTGGTTTAAAAGATCAAACTGAGATGTCGCGAAGTCTTTTTCACAGACTGTTTTGAAATGTGGCGGAAGAAAAAAAATAAGAATAATAATAATAATCAGAAGAAATACAGTAAGGTCTTCCCACTGTAGTGGGAAAGACCTTAATAATCATAAGAAATACAGTAAGGTCTTCCCACTGGAAGTGGGAAAGACCTTAATAATAATAATAATAATCAGAAGAAATACAGTAAGGTCTTCCCACTGGAAGTGGGAAAGACCTTAATAAGATAGGCCATTTGTTCAGAGAACAAATGTGAGGTCTTTCCCGGCATTTTGTTTAGTGTTATGTCTAGGTATATAGTTGCTAATGACGTAACGGTCAGTTACTATGATTTTAATGTACAAAGCAAGTCGTCCTAAGTCAGAAAATGTATGGTTGCTAAGGACATTTAGTTGGTTGCTATGGACAAAATGCCACTTCCGGTCGTGATATGATATATTTCAGTAAAGAACATCATTCTGATTCTAAAAATATATGGTTGCTAAGGACTTTGTATAACAGTTACCTTGTTGCTAGGGTATGACCTTGACCTATGACCTTTGACCTTGGCTCAAATTGAAGCTCTTTTGATACTGATCACTTTAAACCTATATGTTAACTATATTATCTCTAACCATTTTCAATTTAGAAGTCAAAAACCAATCAACCGAAACATGTCAAGGGCAATAACTCCTAAACGGTAAATTGAACAGTTTCGGACATTAAAGACCAAATGTAGGTCTCAATGAGAGGAGTATTTTTCCAATTTATTGTCTGCTTCCATCTTTTACGGTTTTCGAGTTGTTATGATAACAAGATTCGAGGCCTAAGGTTGAGGTCATATCTAAACTTTAACCTTGAGATTTTCCTTAAGGTCATATCACAGAACAATAAATGGTGAACAGCCAAAGTGTTTTCGACTTCCGGTTTGTGAGTTTTGGTGACAACCGGAGTCCATGAAACATTCAAGTAATACTGCTCGCCTCCGCTCGACAAAATTTTTTGGTCAAATTATGGCACAAAGTTGTCTCAAAAGTTCCTTAACATTTCTCACTTTTCAGTTTTTCTCTAAATTTTATAGTTTCGGAGTTGTTCTGATAACAAGGTTTTTGGTGTTGGGGCAGATAACTCTGCAAAGAAAAAGTTTTCGGTGTCGAAGGGTGAACACCGAATAGGACTTAAGAGTACGATACTTGGTTTAAAAGATCTCAATGATATGTCGCGAACTCCATCTTTTACGGTTTTCGAGTTGTTATGAAAACAAGATTCGAGGCCTAAGGTTGAGGTCATATCTAAACTTTAACCTTGAGATTTTCCTTAAGGTCATGTCACAGAACAACAAATGGTGAACAGCCAAGGTGTTTTCGACTTCTGGTTTGTGAGTTTTGGTGATGAACGGAGTGATTGAAACATTCAAGGTATACCGCTCGCCTTCGCTAGACAAAATTTTTTGGTCAAATTATGGTACAAAGTTGTCTCAAAAGTTCCTTAACATTTCTCACTTTTCAGTTTTTCTCTAAATTTTATAGTTACTGAGTTGTTCTGATAACAAGGTTTTCGGTGTTTGGGCAGATAACTCTGTAAAGAAAAAGTTTTCGGTGTCGCAGGGTAAATTCCAATCAGGGTTTAAGTGTACGATACTTGGTATAAAATATGAAAATGATATGTCGCGAAGTCTTTTTCACAGACTGTTTTGAAATGTGGCGGAAGAAAAAGAATAAGAATAATAATAATAATAATTAAAAGGACATTTGTTCAGTAGAACAAATGCACAGGAAGGTCTTTCCCTCGTTATCGTTTCTATAGGAAAAACTGGCGTTAAACGTTAAACAAGAGGCCCCAGAGGGTGAAAATCTATCATTTTACATCGTAATATACCCGTATACCTACCCCCCCCCCCCCCCCGGGCGGGTTTCTATTCCATTGTTTCTAGAACGTTCTAATTACAAAATTGAAGAAAAAAAAAGGGCCCGGCCCCTCCACCCCAGGGCCAGCATGATTTATTGTTTTTGACATGCTGTCCCTGGGTGGAGAGTTGGGCCCTTTTTGGGTTCATAGTTTTATATGCAACTATGATTATATAAAAACCGGGAACCAGTTTTTTTGTTTATTTGTTTGTTTGTTTACTTTTCTGTTTTTAACTATATGTTTCGTATTTTAATGACTTTTCTTGACTTGTAGGTGAAGAAAAACAGATTTATGGTAAAAGGCAAAGAAAAGAACTAGCTGGAGTCACGTGACATTCTTATATAATATCACGGAGATAGTTTTATTTTATCATTCTAGGGAGTTACCATGGTCATGAACAGACGTATATATGACATGATGCACGATCTTTAATCTCAGTGATTGTTTATTTCAGGACGACACGGCACGGATTTTTATCAACGGAGCAAGCCGACAATTAATAAAAGACTTTTTAAATTTATTTCAGAGAAATTTCACACTGTAAAATAATTACACGAGGCACGTAGCAGACGATGGAATACACAAAAAAGTGACGTCGGAAATTGTTTCAATTTGTTATTGTTTCAGGTAAAATGCACTTCGGACAGTTAGAACAACTGGTTGACACACGATTTACACTGTCATTCACTGACGATGGCTGAAACGGACATCACGACAGACGAAATTTACGTGGCTGGGGGGAGGGGTGGTCACGTGTTTCAATGTGGGATTTTAAGGATTTATTGACTCGTACACCTTACGGGGAGACATTTTTAGACTGAAATCGACATTCTAAAGCGAATGGCGAGGGTTTCAAACAGCTGGGATGCATCGTTTTTCGGGAAATTACGATTTTTACATAAAAAGTGGTGTTGGACTTGCACGACTGGTAACTTTTTACTGGTTGCGCCCAGCGATTTTCTACCTATCGACAATTCGAGGACATCGATCCCAGATGCAATCGGCGTCCATTTTATTGTACCATTTTGTGTGCCTTAGGAGGAGATGTGATAACAACGTTTTCATGGGGGGTCCCTGCCACGCCCTCATTTTTGACGGGGCGTGCTAACAGGGTGACTGGGAGAAAGCCCACGGGGTATCCATCACACCGCCAAATTTTCAGCTCGATCGGATAAGAAACTTTTTGGCAGCACTAAATTGAATTTTAGATCGGAAGAAAAGTAATAATAATATTAAAAGGACATTTGTTCAGTAGAACAAATGCACAGGAAGGTCTTTCCCTCGTTATCGTTTCTATAGGAAAAACTGGCGTTAAACGTTAAACAAGAGGCCCCAGAGGGTGAAAATCTATCATTTTACATCGTAATATACCCGTATACCTACCCCCCCCCCCCCCGGGCGGGTTTCTATTCCATTGTTTCTAGAACGTTCTAATTACAAAATTGAAGAAAAAAAAAGGGCCCGGCCCCTCCACCCCAGGGCCAGCATGATTTATTGTTTTTGACATGCTGTCCCTGGGTGGAGAGTTGGGCCCTTTTTGGGTTCATAGTTTTATATGCAACTATGATTATATAAAAACCGGGAACCAGTTTTTTTGTTTATTTGTTTGTTTGTTTACTTTTCTGTTTTTAACTATATGTTTCGTATTTTAATGACTTTTCTTGACTTGTAGGTGAAGAAAAACAGATTTATGGTAAAAGGCAAAGAAAAGAACTAGCTGGAGTCACGTGACATTCTTATATAATATCACGGAGATAGTTTTATTTTATCATTCTAGGGAGTTACCATGGTCATGAACAGACGTATATATGACATGATGCACGATCTTTAATCTCAGTGATTGTTTATTTCAGGACGACACGGCACGGATTTTTATCAACGGAGCAAGCCGACAATTAATAAAAGACTTTTTAAATTTATTTCAGAGAAATTTCACACTGTAAAATAATTACACGAGGCACGTAGCAGACGATGGAATACACAAAAAAGTGACGTCGGAAATTGTTTCAATTTGTTATTGTTTCAGGTAAAATGCACTTCGGACAGTTAGAACAACTGGTTGACACACGATTTACACTGTCATTCACTGACGATGGCTGAAACGGACATCACGACAGACGAAATTTACGTGGCTGGGGGGAGGGGTGGTCACGTGTTTCAATGTGGGATTTTAAGGATTTATTGACTCGTACACCTTACGGGGAGACATTTTTAGACTGAAATCGACATTCTAAAGCGAATGGCGAGGGTTTCAAACAGCTGGGATGCATCGTTTTTCGGGAAATTACGATTTTTACATAAAAAGTGGTGTTGGACTTGCACGACTGGTAACTTTTTACTGGTTGCGCCCAGCGATTTTCTACCTATCGACAATTCGAGGACATCGATCCCAGATGCAATCGGCGTCCATTTTATTGTACCATTTTGTGTGCCTTAGGAGGAGATGTGATAACAACGTTTTCATGGGGGGTCCCTGCCACGCCCTCATTTTTGACGGGGCGTGCTAACAGGGTGACTGGGAGAAAGCCCACGGGGTATCCATCACACCGCCAAATTTTCAGCTCGATCGGATAAGAAACTTTTTGGCAGCACTAAATTGAATTTTAGATCGGAAGAAAAGTAATAATAATATTAAAAGGACATTTGTTCAGTAGAACAAATGCACAGGAAGGTCTTTCCCTCGTTATCGTTTCTATAGGAAAAACTGGCGTTAAACGTTAAACAAGAGGCCCCAGAGGGTGAAAATCTATCATTTTACATCGTAATATACCCGTATACCCCCCCCCCCCCCCCTTCCGGGGGTTTCTATTCCATTGTTTCTAGAACGTTCTAATTACAAAATTGAAGAAAAAAAAAGGGCCCGGCCCCTCCACCCCAGGGCCAGCATGATTTATTGTTTTTGACATGCTGTCCCTAGGTGGAAAGTTGGGCCCTTTTTGGGTTCATAGTTTTATATGCAACTATGATTATATAAAAACCGGGAACCAGTTTTTTTTTGTTTATTTGTTTGTTTGTTTACTTTTCTGTTTTTAACTATATGTTTGGTATTTTAATGACTTTTCTTGCCTTGTAGGGGAAGAGAAAGAGATTTATGGTAAAAGGCAAAGAACAGAACTGGCTGGAGTCACGTGACATTGTTATATAATATCACGGAGATAGTTTTATTTTATCATTCTAGGGAGTTACCATGGTCATGAACAGACGTATATATGACATGATGCACGATCTTTAATCTCAGTGATTGTTTATTTCAGGACGACACGGCACGGATTTTTATCAACGGAGCAAGCCGACAATTAATAAAAGACTTTTTACATTTATTTCAGAGAAATTTCACACTGTAAAATAATTACACGAGGCACGTAGCAGACGATGGAATACACAAAAAAGTGACGTCGGAAATTGTTTCAATTTGTTATTGTTTCAGGTAAAATGCACTTCGGACAGTTAGAACAACTGGTTGACACACGATTTACACTGTCATTCACTGACGATGGCTGAAACGGACATCACGACAGACGAAATTTACGTGGCTGGGGGGAGGGGTGGTCACGTGTTTCAATGTGGGATTTTAAGGATTTATTGACTCGTACACCTTACGGGGAGACATTTTTAGACTGAAATCGACATTCTAAAGCGAATGGCGAGGGTTTCAAACAGCTGGGATGCATCGTTTTTCGGGAAATTACGATTTTTACATAAAAAGTGGTGTTGGACTTGCACGACTGGTAACTTTTTACTGGTTGCGCCCAGCGATTTTCTACCTATCGACAATTCGAGGACATCGATCCCAGATGCAATCGGCGTCCATTTTATTGTACCATTTTGTGTGCCTTAGGAGGAGATGTGATAACAACGTTTTCATGGGGGGTCCCTGCCACGCCCTCATTTTTGACGGGGCGTGCTAACAGGGTGACTGGGAGAAAGCCCACGGGGTATCCATCACACCGCCAAATTTTCAGCTCGATCGGATAAGAAACTTTTTGGCAGCACTAAATTGAATTTTAGATCGGAAGAAAAGTAATAATAATATTAAAAGGACATTTGTTCAGTAGAACAAATGCACAGGAAGGTCTTTCCCTCGTTATCGTTTCTATAGGAAAAACTGGCGTTAAACGTTAAACAAGAGGCCCCAGAGGGTGAAAATCTATCATTTTACATCGTAATATACCCGTATACCCCCCCCCCCCCCTTCCGGGGGTTTCTATTCCATTGTTTCTAGAACGGTCTAATTACAAAATTGAAGAAAAAAAAAGGGCCCGGCCCCTCCACCCCAGGGCCAGCATGATTTATTGTTTTTGACATGCTGTCCCTAGGTGGAAAGTTGGGCCCTTTTTGGGTTCATAGTTTTATATGCAACTATGATTATATAAAAACCGGGAACCAGTTTTTTTTTGTTTATTTGTTTGTTTGTTTACTTTTCTGTTTTTAACTATATGTTTGGTATTTTAATGACTTTTCTTGCCTTGTAGGGGAAGAGAAAGAGATTTATGGTAAAAGGCAAAGAACAGAACTGGCTGGAGTCACGTGACATTGTTATATAATATCACGGAGATAGTTTTATTTTATCATTCTAGGGAGTTACCATGGTCATGAACAGACGTATATATGACATGATGCACGATCTTTAATCTCAGTGATTGTTTATTTCAGGACGACACGGCACGGATTTTTATCAACGGAGCAAGCCGACAATTAATAAAAGACTTTTTACATTTATTTCAGAGAAATTTCACACTGTAAAATAATTACACGAGGCACGTAGCAGACGATGGAATACACAAAAAAGTGACGTCGGAAATTGTTTCAATTTGTTATTGTTTCAGGTAAAATGCACTTCGGACAGTTAGAACAACTGGTTGACACACGATTTACACTGTCATTCACTGACGATGGCTGAAACGGACATCACGACAGACGAAATTTACGTGGCTGGGGGGAGGGGTGGTCACGTGTTTCAATGTGGGATTTTAAGGATTTATTGACTCGTACACCTTACGGGGAGACATTTTTAGACTGAAATCGACATTCTAAAGCGAATGGCGAGGGTTTCAAACAGCTGGGATGCATCGTTTTTCGGGAAATTACGATTTTTACATAAAAAGTGGTGTTGGACTTGCACGACTGGTAACTTTTTACTGGTTGCGCCCAGCGATTTTCTACCTATCGACAATTCGAGGACATCGATCCCAGATGCAATCGGCGTCCATTTTATTGTACCATTTTGTGTGCCTTAGGAGGAGATGTGATAACAACGTTTTCATGGGGGGTCCCTGCCACGCCCTCATTTTTGACGGGGCGTGCTAACAGGGTGACTGGGAGAAAGCCCACGGGGTATCCATCACACCGCCAAATTTTCAGCTCGATCGGATAAGAAACTTTTTGGCAGCACTAAATTGAATTTTAGATCGGAAGAAAAGTAATAATAATATGAAAGGTCATTTGTTCAAAGAACAAATGTGAGGTCTTTCCCGGTATGGTAAATAAGGGGATTCTGTTGACGTTTTGTCTGTTCCTCATTACAAAATGTCACCAGCAGTCATGAAAATTAGTTATTTGAGTAAAGCAAGTCATCCCTATTCACACTTCATATGGTTGCTAAGTACTTTTGTGACCGTTGCTAGGGACAAATTGTCACTTCCGGTTGTAAAATAATGTATTCCACCTAAATACTTCATCCTGATTCTAAATATATAGGGTAACTAAGGACTTTTTATGATGGTTACCTTGTTGCTATGGTGTGACCTTGACCCATGACCTTTGACCTTGGGCTCAAATTGAAGCTCTTTTCATACTGATCACTTTAGCTATACATGTTTACCATATTATCTCTAACCGTTTTCAAGTTATTAGTCAAAAACCAATCAACCGAAACATGTCAAGGGCAATAACTCCTAAACGGTTCATTGAACAATTTTTGACATAATTGACCAATTGTAGGTCTCAATAAGAGGAGTAATTTTCCAATTTATTGTCTGCTTCTATCTTTTACAGTTTTCGAGTTATAAGTCAAAAACCAATCAACCGAATCATGTCAAGGGCAATAACTCCTAAACGGTTCATTGAATAATTTTTGACATTATAGACCAATTGTAGGTCGCAACGAGAGAAGTATTTTTCCAATTTATTGTTTGCTTCTATTCTTTACGGTTTTCGAGTTATAGGTCAAAAACCAATCAACCGGAACATATCAAGGGCAATAACTCCTAAACGGTAAATTGAACAGTTTTGGACATAAAAGACCAAATGTAGGTCTCAATAAGAGGAGTATTTTTCCAATTTATTGTCTGCTTCCATCTTTTACGGTTTTCGAGTTATTATGATAACAAGATTCGAGGCCTAAGGTCGAGGTCTAACTGAACTTTGACCTTGAGATTTTCTTTAAGGTCATGTCACAAAACAATAAATGGTGAACAGCCAAGGTGTTTCCTACTTCCAGTTTGTGAGTTTTAGTGATGACCGGAGTGATTGAAACATTCAAGGTATACCGCTCGCCTTCGCTCGACAAAATTTTTTGGTCAAATTATGGTACAAAGTTGTCTCAAAAGTTCCTTAACATTTCTCACTTTTCAGTTTTTGTCTAAATTTTATAGTTTCTGAGTTGTTCTGATAACAAGGTTTTCGGTGTTTGGGCAGATAACTCTGTAAAGAAAAAGTTTTCGGTGTCGCAGGGTAAATTCTAATCAGGGTTTAAGTGTACGATACTTGGTATAAAAGATGAAAATGATATGTCGCGAAGTCTTTTCTACAGACTTGGCGGAAGAAAAAAAAATAAGAATAATAATAATAATAATAATAATAATAATCAGAAGAAATACAATAAGGTCTTCCCACTGGAAGTGGGAAAGACCTTAATTAAAAGGACATTTGTTCAGTAGAACAAATGCACAGGAAGGTCTTTCCCTCGTTATCGTTTCTATAGGAAAAACTGGCGTTAAACGTTAAACAAGAGGCCCCAGAGGGTGAAAATCTATCATTTTACATCGTAATATACCCGTATACCCCCCCCCCCCCCCCCCGGGCGGGTTTCTATTCCATTGTTTCTAGAACGTTCTAATTACAAAATTGAAGAAAAAAAAAGGGCCCGGCCCCTCCACCCCAGGGCCAGCATGATTTATTGTTTTTGACATGCTGTCCCTGGGTGGAGAGTTGGGCCCTTTTTGGGTTCATAGTTTTATATGCAACTATGATTATATAAAAACCGGGAACCAGTTTTTTTGTTTATTTGTTTGTTTGTTTACTTTTCTGTTTTTAACTATATGTTTCGTATTTTAATGACTTTTCTTGACTTGTAGGTGAAGAAAAACAGATTTATGGTAAAAGGCAAAGAAAAGAACTAGCTGGAGTCACGTGACATTCTTATATAATATCACGGAGATAGTTTTATTTTATCATTCTAGGGAGTTACCATGGTCATGAACAGACGTATATATGACATGATGCACGATCTTTAATCTCAGTGATTGTTTATTTCAGGACGACACGGCACGGATTTTTATCAACGGAGCAAGCCGACAATTAATAAAAGACTTTTTAAATTTATTTCAGAGAAATTTCACACTGTAAAATAATTACACGAGGCACGTAGCAGACGATGGAATACACAAAAAAGTGACGTCGGAAATTGTTTCAATTTGTTATTGTTTCAGGTAAAATGCACTTCGGACAGTTAGAACAACTGGTTGACACACGATTTACACTGTCATTCACTGACGATGGCTGAAACGGACATCACGACAGACGAAATTTACGTGGCTGGGGGGAGGGGTGGTCACGTGTTTCAATGTGGGATTTTAAGGATTTATTGACTCGTACACCTTACGGGGAGACATTTTTAGACTGAAATCGACATTCTAAAGCGAATGGCGAGGGTTTCAAACAGCTGGGATGCATCGTTTTTCGGGAAATTACGATTTTTACATAAAAAGTGGTGTTGGACTTGCACGACTGGTAACTTTTTACTGGTTGCGCCCAGCGATTTTCTACCTATCGACAATTCGAGGACATCGATCCCAGATGCAATCGGCGTCCATTTTATTGTACCATTTTGTGTGCCTTAGGAGGAGATGTGATAACAACGTTTTCATGGGGGGTCCCTGCCACGCCCTCATTTTTGACGGGGCGTGCTAACAGGGTGACTGGGAGAAAGCCCACGGGGTATCCATCACACCGCCAAATTTTCAGCTCGATCGGATAAGAAACTTTTTGGCAGCACTAAATTGAATTTTAGATCGGAAGAAAAGTAATAATAATATTAAAAGGACATTTGTTCAGTAGAACAAATGCACAGGAAGGTCTTTCCCTCGTTATCGTTTCTATAGGAAAAACTGGCGTTAAACGTTAAACAAGAGGCCCCAGAGGGTGAAAATCTATCATTTTACATCGTAATATACCCGTATACCCCCCCCCCCCCCCCCCCCCGGGCGGGTTTCTATTCCATTGTTTCTAGAACGTTCTAATTACAAAATTGAAGAAAAAAAAAGGGCCCGGCCCCTCCACCCCAGGGCCAGCATGATTTATTGTTTTTGACATGCTGTCCCTGGGTGGAGAGTTGGGCCCTTTTTGGGTTCATAGTTTTATATGCAACTATGATTATATAAAAACCGGGAACCAGTTTTTTTGTTTATTTGTTTGTTTGTTTACTTTTCTGTTTTTAACTATATGTTTCGTATTTTAATGACTTTTCTTGACTTGTAGGTGAAGAAAAACAGATTTATGGTAAAAGGCAAAGAAAAGAACTAGCTGGAGTCACGTGACATTCTTATATAATATCACGGAGATAGTTTTATTTTATCATTCTAGGGAGTTACCATGGTCATGAACAGACGTATATATGACATGATGCACGATCTTTAATCTCAGTGATTGTTTATTTCAGGACGACACGGCACGGATTTTTATCAACGGAGCAAGCCGACAATTAATAAAAGACTTTTTAAATTTATTTCAGAGAAATTTCACACTGTAAAATAATTACACGAGGCACGTAGCAGACGATGGAATACACAAAAAAGTGACGTCGGAAATTGTTTCAATTTGTTATTGTTTCAGGTAAAATGCACTTCGGACAGTTAGAACAACTGGTTGACACACGATTTACACTGTCATTCACTGACGATGGCTGAAACGGACATCACGACAGACGAAATTTACGTGGCTGGGGGGAGGGGTGGTCACGTGTTTCAATGTGGGATTTTAAGGATTTATTGACTCGTACACCTTACGGGGAGACATTTTTAGACTGAAATCGACATTCTAAAGCGAATGGCGAGGGTTTCAAACAGCTGGGATGCATCGTTTTTCGGGAAATTACGATTTTTACATAAAAAGTGGTGTTGGACTTGCACGACTGGTAACTTTTTACTGGTTGCGCCCAGCGATTTTCTACCTATCGACAATTCGAGGACATCGATCCCAGATGCAATCGGCGTCCATTTTATTGTACCATTTTGTGTGCCTTAGGAGGAGATGTGATAACAACGTTTTCATGGGGGGTCCCTGCCACGCCCTCATTTTTGACGGGGCGTGCTAACAGGGTGACTGGGAGAAAGCCCACGGGGTATCCATCACACCGCCAAATTTTCAGCTCGATCGGATAAGAAACTTTTTGGCAGCACTAAATTGAATTTTAGATCGGAAGAAAAGTAATAATAATATTAAAAGGACATTTGTTCAGTAGAACAAATGCACAGGAAGGTCTTTCCCTCGTTATCGTTTCTATAGGAAAAACTGGCGTTAAACGTTAAACAAGAGGCCCCAGAGGGTGAAAATCTATCATTTTACATCGTAATATACCCGTATACCCCCCCCCCCCCCCCCCCCCGGGCGGGTTTCTATTCCATTGTTTCTAGAACGTTCTAATTACAAAATTGAAGAAAAAAAAAGGGCCCGGCCCCTCCACCCCAGGGCCAGCATGATTTATTGTTTTTGACATGCTGTCCCTGGGTGGAGAGTTGGGCCCTTTTTGGGTTCATAGTTTTATATGCAACTATGATTATATAAAAACCGGGAACCAGTTTTTTTGTTTATTTGTTTGTTTGTTTACTTTTCTGTTTTTAACTATATGTTTCGTATTTTAATGACTTTTCTTGACTTGTAGGTGAAGAAAAACAGATTTATGGTAAAAGGCAAAGAAAAGAACTAGCTGGAGTCACGTGACATTCTTATATAATATCACGGAGATAGTTTTATTTTATCATTCTAGGGAGTTACCATGGTCATGAACAGACGTATATATGACATGATGCACGATCTTTAATCTCAGTGATTGTTTATTTCAGGACGACACGGCACGGATTTTTATCAACGGAGCAAGCCGACAATTAATAAAAGACTTTTTAAATTTATTTCAGAGAAATTTCACACTGTAAAATAATTACACGAGGCACGTAGCAGACGATGGAATACACAAAAAAGTGACGTCGGAAATTGTTTCAATTTGTTATTGTTTCAGGTAAAATGCACTTCGGACAGTTAGAACAACTGGTTGACACACGATTTACACTGTCATTCACTGACGATGGCTGAAACGGACATCACGACAGACGAAATTTACGTGGCTGGGGGGAGGGGTGGTCACGTGTTTCAATGTGGGATTTTAAGGATTTATTGACTCGTACACCTTACGGGGAGACATTTTTAGACTGAAATCGACATTCTAAAGCGAATGGCGAGGGTTTCAAACAGCTGGGATGCATCGTTTTTCGGGAAATTACGATTTTTACATAAAAAGTGGTGTTGGACTTGCACGACTGGTAACTTTTTACTGGTTGCGCCCAGCGATTTTCTACCTATCGACAATTCGAGGACATCGATCCCAGATGCAATCGGCGTCCATTTTATTGTACCATTTTGTGTGCCTTAGGAGGAGATGTGATAACAACGTTTTCATGGGGGGTCCCTGCCACGCCCTCATTTTTGACGGGGCGTGCTAACAGGGTGACTGGGAGAAAGCCCACGGGGTATCCATCACACCGCCAAATTTTCAGCTCGATCGGATAAGAAACTTTTTGGCAGCACTAAATTGAATTTTAGATCGGAAGAAAAGTAATAATAATATTAAAAGGACATTTGTTCAGTAGAACAAATGCACAGGAAGGTCTTTCCCTCGTTATCGTTTCTATAGGAAAAACTGGCGTTAAACGTTAAACAAGAGGCCCCAGAGGGTGAAAATCTATCATTTTACATCGTAATATACCCGTATACCCCCCCCCCCCCCCCCCCCCGGGGGGGTTTCTATTCCATTGTTTCTAGAACGTTCTAATTACAAAATTGAAGAAAAAAAAAGGGCCCGGCCCCTCCACCCCAGGGCCAGCATGATTTATTGTTTTTGACATGCTGTCCCTGGGTGGAGAGTTGGGCCCTTTTTGGGTTCATAGTTTTATATGCAACTATGATTATATAAAAACCGGGAACCAGTTTTTTTGTTTATTTGTTTGTTTGTTTACTTTTCTGTTTTTAACTATATGTTTCGTATTTTAATGACTTTTCTTGACTTGTAGGTGAAGAAAAACAGATTTATGGTAAAAGGCAAAGAAAAGAACTAGCTGGAGTCACGTGACATTCTTATATAATATCACGGAGATAGTTTTATTTTATCATTCTAGGGAGTTACCATGGTCATGAACAGACGTATATATGACATGATGCACGATCTTTAATCTCAGTGATTGTTTATTTCAGGACGACACGGCACGGATTTTTATCAACGGAGCAAGCCGACAATTAATAAAAGACTTTTTAAATTTATTTCAGAGAAATTTCACACTGTAAAATAATTACACGAGGCACGTAGCAGACGATGGAATACACAAAAAAGTGACGTCGGAAATTGTTTCAATTTGTTATTGTTTCAGGTAAAATGCACTTCGGACAGTTAGAACAACTGGTTGACACACGATTTACACTGTCATTCACTGACGATGGCTGAAACGGACATCACGACAGACGAAATTTACGTGGCTGGGGGGAGGGGTGGTCACGTGTTTCAATGTGGGATTTTAAGGATTTATTGACTCGTACACCTTACGGGGAGACATTTTTAGACTGAAATCGACATTCTAAAGCGAATGGCGAGGGTTTCAAACAGCTGGGATGCATCGTTTTTCGGGAAATTACGATTTTTACATAAAAAGTGGTGTTGGACTTGCACGACTGGTAACTTTTTACTGGTTGCGCCCAGCGATTTTCTACCTATCGACAATTCGAGGACATCGATCCCAGATGCAATCGGCGTCCATTTTATTGTACCATTTTGTGTGCCTTAGGAGGAGATGTGATAACAACGTTTTCATGGGGGGTCCCTGCCACGCCCTCATTTTTGACGGGGCGTGCTAACAGGGTGACTGGGAGAAAGCCCACGGGGTATCCATCACACCGCCAAATTTTCAGCTCGATCGGATAAGAAACTTTTTGGCAGCACTAAATTGAATTTTAGATCGGAAGAAAAGTAATAATAATATTAAAAGGACATTTGTTCAGTAGAACAAATGCACAGGAAGGTCTTTCCCTCGTTATCGTTTCTATAGGAAAAACTGGCGTTAAACGTTAAACAAGAGGCCCCAGAGGGTGAAAATCTATCATTTTACATCGTAATATACCCGTATACCTACCCCCCCCCCCCCCCGGGCGGGTTTCTATTCCATTGTTTCTAGAACGTTCTAATTACAAAATTGAAGAAAAAAAAAGGGCCCGGCCCCTCCACCCCAGGGCCAGCATGATTTATTGTTTTTGACATGCTGTCCCTGGGTGGAGAGTTGGGCCCTTTTTGGGTTCATAGTTTTATATGCAACTATGATTATATAAAAACCGGGAACCAGTTTTTTTGTTTATTTGTTTGTTTGTTTACTTTTCTGTTTTTAACTATATGTTTCGTATTTTAATGACTTTTCTTGACTTGTAGGTGAAGAAAAACAGATTTATGGTAAAAGGCAAAGAAAAGAACTAGCTGGAGTCACGTGACATTCTTATATAATATCACGGAGATAGTTTTATTTTATCATTCTAGGGAGTTACCATGGTCATGAACAGACGTATATATGACATGATGCACGATCTTTAATCTCAGTGATTGTTTATTTCAGGACGACACGGCACGGATTTTTATCAACGGAGCAAGCCGACAATTAATAAAAGACTTTTTAAATTTATTTCAGAGAAATTTCACACTGTAAAATAATTACACGAGGCACGTAGCAGACGATGGAATACACAAAAAAGTGACGTCGGAAATTGTTTCAATTTGTTATTGTTTCAGGTAAAATGCACTTCGGACAGTTAGAACAACTGGTTGACACACGATTTACACTGTCATTCACTGACGATGGCTGAAACGGACATCACGACAGACGAAATTTACGTGGCTGGGGGGAGGGGTGGTCACGTGTTTCAATGTGGGATTTTAAGGATTTATTGACTCGTACACCTTACGGGGAGACATTTTTAGACTGAAATCGACATTCTAAAGCGAATGGCGAGGGTTTCAAACAGCTGGGATGCATCGTTTTTCGGGAAATTACGATTTTTACATAAAAAGTGGTGTTGGACTTGCACGACTGGTAACTTTTTACTGGTTGCGCCCAGCGATTTTCTACCTATCGACAATTCGAGGACATCGATCCCAGATGCAATCGGCGTCCATTTTATTGTACCATTTTGTGTGCCTTAGGAGGAGATGTGATAACAACGTTTTCATGGGGGGTCCCTGCCACGCCCTCATTTTTGACGGGGCGTGCTAACAGGGTGACTGGGAGAAAGCCCACGGGGTATCCATCACACCGCCAAATTTTCAGCTCGATCGGATAAGAAACTTTTTGGCAGCACTAAATTGAATTTTAGATCGGAAGAAAAGTAATAATAATATTAAAAGGACATTTGTTCAGTAGAACAAATGCACAGGAAGGTCTTTCCCTCGTTATCGTTTCTATAGGAAAAACTGGCGTTAAACGTTAAACAAGAGGCCCCAGAGGGTGAAAATCTATCATTTTACATCGTAATATACCCGTATACCTACCCCCCCCCCCCCCCGGCGGGTTTCTATTCCATTGTTTCTAGAACGTTCTAATTACAAAATTGAAGAAAAAAAAAGGGCCCGGCCCCTCCACCCCAGGGCCAGCATGATTTATTGTTTTTGACATGCTGTCCCTGGGTGGAGAGTTGGGCCCTTTTTGGGTTCATAGTTTTATATGCAACTATGATTATATAAAAACCGGGAACCAGTTTTTTTGTTTATTTGTTTGTTTGTTTACTTTTCTGTTTTTAACTATATGTTTCGTATTTTAATGACTTTTCTTGACTTGTAGGTGAAGAAAAACAGATTTATGGTAAAAGGCAAAGAAAAGAACTAGCTGGAGTCACGTGACATTCTTATATAATATCACGGAGATAGTTTTATTTTATCATTCTAGGGAGTTACCATGGTCATGAACAGACGTATATATGACATGATGCACGATCTTTAATCTCAGTGATTGTTTATTTCAGGACGACACGGCACGGATTTTTATCAACGGAGCAAGCCGACAATTAATAAAAGACTTTTTAAATTTATTTCAGAGAAATTTCACACTGTAAAATAATTACACGAGGCACGTAGCAGACGATGGAATACACAAAAAAGTGACGTCGGAAATTGTTTCAATTTGTTATTGTTTCAGGTAAAATGCACTTCGGACAGTTAGAACAACTGGTTGACACACGATTTACACTGTCATTCACTGACGATGGCTGAAACGGACATCACGACAGACGAAATTTACGTGGCTGGGGGGAGGGGTGGTCACGTGTTTCAATGTGGGATTTTAAGGATTTATTGACTCGTACACCTTACGGGGAGACATTTTTAGACTGAAATCGACATTCTAAAGCGAATGGCGAGGGTTTCAAACAGCTGGGATGCATCGTTTTTCGGGAAATTACGATTTTTACATAAAAAGTGGTGTTGGACTTGCACGACTGGTAACTTTTTACTGGTTGCGCCCAGCGATTTTCTACCTATCGACAATTCGAGGACATCGATCCCAGATGCAATCGGCGTCCATTTTATTGTACCATTTTGTGTGCCTTAGGAGGAGATGTGATAACAACGTTTTCATGGGGGGTCCCTGCCACGCCCTCATTTTTGACGGGGCGTGCTAACAGGGTGACTGGGAGAAAGCCCACGGGGTATCCATCACACCGCCAAATTTTCAGCTCGATCGGATAAGAAACTTTTTGGCAGCACTAAATTGAATTTTAGATCGGAAGAAAAGTAATAATAATATGAAAGGTCATTTGTTCAAAGAACAAATGTGAGGTCTTTCCCAGTATGGTAAATATGGAGATTCAGTTGACGTTTTGTCTGTTAGTTATTACAAAATGTCACTAGCAGTCATGAAAATTAGTTGTTTGAGTAAAGGAAGTCATCCCTATTCTCACTACATATGGTTGCTAAGGACTTATGTGACCGTTGCTAGGGACAAATTGTCACTTCCGGTTGTAAAATGGTGTATTTCACCTAAATACTTCATCCTGATTCTAAATATATATGGTTACTAAGGACTTTTTATAATGGTTACCTTGTTGCTATGGTGTGACCTTGACCCATGACCTTTGACCTTGGGCTCAAATTGAAGCTCTTTTCAGACTGATCACTTAAGCTATGCATGTTTACCATATTATCTCTAACCGTTTTCAAGTTATTAGTCAAAAACCAATCAACCGAAACATGTCAAGGGCAATGACTCCTAAACGGTTCATTTAACAGTTTCGGACTTAAAAGACCAAATGTAGGTCTCAATGAGAGGAGTATTTTTCCAATTTATTGTCTGCCTCTATCTGTTACGGTTTTCGAGTTGTTATGATAACAAGATTCGAGGCCTAAGGTCGAGGTCATATCTGAACTTTGACCTTGAGATTTTCTTTAAGGTCATGTCACAGAACAACAAATGGTGAACAACCAAGGTGTTTTCGACTGACGGTTTGTGAGTTTTGGTGATAACCGGAGTCATTGAAACATTCAAGGTATACCGCTCGCCTTCGCTCGACAAAATTTTTTGGCCAAATTATGGCACAAAGTTGTCTCAAAAGTTCCTTAACATTTCTCACTTTTCAGTTTTTCTCTAAATTTTATAGTTTCTGAGTTAACCTGATAACAAGGTTTTCGGTGTTTGGGCAGATAACTCTGTAAAGAAAAAGTTTTCGGTGTCGCAGGGTCAAATCTGAACAGGTCTTAAGAGTACGATACTTGGTTTGAAAGATCAAAATGATATGTCGCGAACCCTTTTTTATGGACTGTTTTGAAAATGTGGCGGAAAAAAAAAGGAAGAATAATAATAATAATAATAATAATAATAATCATAAGAAATACAGTAAGGTCTTCCCACTGGAAGTGGGAAAGACCTTAATAATCAGAAGAAATACAGTTAGGTCTTCCCACTGGAAGTGGGAAAGACCTTAACAAGTAATATTGCCCAACTGCAGAACAAAGGAAAACATATTAAGTAGTATCGGTCAACCTCAGATCAAAGGAAAATGTAATAAGTATTAATATTATAGCTCACATAAAAACCTTGCATCATAATTGGTTGGCAAGCCGCATACATCAGGCTATGTTAACATATTTTTATCCCGTTTATTTATCCCGTAAATAAAATGATGTGTAAAATATTTTTTTAAATAACAGAAAGGAAGTAAATTAAGAAACAAAACTATTCAAATCTTTGTGATAGATGGCACTGGGGGATTTTTTTGGCTCAGTTATGTCAGTCACAGACACACGTCACAAATCGTTTAAGGGCCTCGGTGGCCGAGTGGTTAAGGTAGTTCATTTTCTATTGATCACGTGGTCTGTCAACACTGAGATAGGAGGTTCGATTCTCACTGCAGGCAGGGTGTACTCGACACCAATCTTAATTGACAAGGATTGCCATTTTTCCTACCGCAGGTCGGGTGTTCTCTCCTGGTACCCCGGCTTCCTCCCCCAATAAAAACTGGACACCACGATATAGCTGAAAAATTGCTGAAAGTGGCGTTAAAACACCATTCAAACAAACAAACAAACAAATCCTTTATGATTTTGTTGTGTCCTCTGGCAACGTGTGTCAATGCACAAAAACAACAAACGAGAAAAGTGATATCGAGCACATTTAAAGTTTACAAAAATGTACCTGCATTAACTGGCTGCATCCCCCCATAATTCATGAACTTGCATTCTTCAATTGAGACATCATCCACAATTCATTGAATATTCAATTTGATTTGATATTACCATCAATTAATAGTTTACTATTTTATTTCACTTAAATCTATGGCCATCTCCACACATTAATTAAGACCAATACAAGCTCCAATGTTTCCACCAATCACTATCAACAGAAATTGAATTTGGTTCTTTGCAAACTTTTATAAACATTGTCACTTCCTTGGCAGTTTAGGGATACTTTATTTATTGAACAGTTGACGATTTATATTTGTTAAATGCTTTCCTTTTTTTTATGAATTTGATGTTCAACCAAAAATATTGATTGTTTTTAAATGAACTTTGGTTAATAATGGTTATAAATTCCAAATGAGCTTCGATTGTCATTAGAATCATCATGAAAGTAAAGATGGGGTGCCAAAAGAGTAAATATTTTTTGAATATATTTTAATTTTATCAATAAAAAAAAAAAATTGACAATTTTCAAGATGTAATTTGTTTTATAAAAACTATTTATTGAAAATTCAATTTAAGAAAATTATGCATTCAGTTAAAATGTATACTCCAAAGAAATACAGATAAATTTGATATGTTTCTAAAAAAAAATTAGGCTTTTTTAATACAGCTATCTCTTAAATGTGTTTTTTCTGTTAAATATTCCTAATTAAAGATGTGAGCTATAATATAATAGTTATTCCGGTCTAAGACAGGGTATATAATGTCACATTCACAGCTAGGTCTTAAATTCCATTTCTAAGCCTGTGAATGTGACATTATATTCCCTTAGACCTGAATAACATAATTATCCATCCTTGTTCAGAATGTTTTATAAAGAAGGGTATATATCTGTTATGACATTTAATCAACAAGAATTTGGTATGAAAGAAATCTGTACAGAAAAAATTGCTCTTTAAATTAAATACAGAAGAAATAAGACAACGTCGATCTAGCAATCACTGATACACAGGCTAAATTTTGCAGATCTTTTTTAGGAAAAACTTTTTTTTGTCGATTGGTGATCTTGACCATTTACAGGATTCCTTCAGCATCAGTAGGCTTAATTCCCACCTCACCTGATATGTGTTATGTATCCTAAAGTTTCACTTTAGAGTTATTGTCAGGAAATGTATTTCCTGTAAAAATTTCTAACATTTTTTGGCAAATGTGACCTTGAAATTTGATGGATTTCTATTTAAATCGATACATGTAGGCTTCTGATAAACCTAATATGAAACTATATCCCAAAGTTTCATTGAAATTAAATGCAAACTCTTTGAGTTCTTGTCCAGAAATATTTTGGTAAAAATTTCTAACATTTTTTGGCAAATGTAAACTATTTGATGGATTTCCCCCACAATGGATAGGCTTCAGCAGCCATATTCTCAAAAAATTGTAAATTTACACTTACGTGTATGGATAAGATAGTCGTAACTTTAAGTTTACGTCTACTATTGATCGTATTCTCGAAAGTAGTTGCAGTTTTGCACGTAAAATAGCAATCGTAAATCTTACGTTTTGCACGAAGCGTTATCACGCATGCTCAGTTACTTCTTTCACTTTGGAAATAAACGTATTGAAAGGGAAATAATTACCTCAAAGTACTTAAATTATTAGTTTTTTAATTGCATAATCTAACAAAGCAGTTGACTGGTGGAAGGAAATACGGATTTATATTTGGCTAAAGTGATATTAAAAACAATAAATAAATAAATAAATTAATTAAATAAAATAAAGTCATGATAATAGTTGGTGTGTTGGATAATTTTGAATATGTGTTTTAAAAAGTAATCTGTCAATTTACCATAACATGGAACAAGACCTTTTTTAAAGTTGTGTTTTTTTTCCGTGTAGAAATTAACTATAGTTTTTTAATTTCAGCAGGATTTAGGTTTAATATATATTTAATGCATTTATTGTTGATTTTCTAACGTATAGATTCCCCATGATTAATACATTTTTCAAAATATTTGCAAATTTTGAGTGTTTTTTCGTCGTTCTTTGTCACATGCAAAAAAATCAATGCTGCTAAGTAGTGAATGGCTTGAAAAACGATTTCTCTTTGCTAAATTATGAGGGTATCTAGGACTTACGAGCGCTCAGGAGCAGACATAAGTTTACAATCAATTTTACACGTAACTTACAACTATTACGAATCTTTGAGAATATTAAAACAGACGTAAACTTATGCTACGTTTAAAATTGCGTCTACGATTTTTTGAGAATATGGCTGCAGATCCACCTAATATGAAAGTATACACTAAATAATGCAAACTTTTGAAGTTATTGTCCGGAAACATCTTTTATGTCAAAAAATTTTTTGTGGACTGCATGCGACCTTGGTTTTCCTGATTTCCCTCAGATTTGATAGAATACTCACCTAATATATAACAATATCCCAAAGTTTCATTCAAATCGGATGCAAACTTTTTGAATTATTATCTGGAAACCAAATTAGGACGGACGGACATGAGGACCAATAAATACCCCCTGACTATATAATAATATCATTCAAAACTAGCATGTAGAAATTTTTTAATTTCAAAATGTTTTTATTCATGTATGCAACATGTTGTTACAGATTAATTGATCATGTGATATTGTTACTTTCAGTTTAGGTGGTATAGTGATGGTCAGTTTATCTGATGCAAGTCTGGAGAAAGGGGTTCCAGCAGGAGCCCTCTGGGCCCTTCTTGGTTCTATGCTGTATGCATTCTATTTAGTCTCATTCCGTAGAAATGTTGATCACGAAGACCAATTAGATATTCCAATGTTTTTTGGTAAGTACTAGATTTAATACATAAAGGACATTATTTTATGTTTGGATAAAAAGTACAACAAATCAATAGTGTAATCCCATACGTTTTAACTGTAAATAAGACTTTTTTTGTTTATGTTCTGCCAAGGAAAGTTTACGTACAAAGTTTTTATGGTCTGTTCATTCGTTTGTTCGTCCCATCTCAGTTAAATCTTTGCATTGAAGCTTAATTTTATGAAGACGACTTTGCAACTTCATGAAACTTGGTACACAGCTACATGTGAAGTTTACTCAAAGGGAAAATTCTGTAGGACTGCACTTAATCCTTCAAACTTAGAAAATACGGGGTAATTTTTCTCAGGTTTACCTTTGCAAGGAAGCTTTTTGTTTATTAAGATGATTCACATCTTCATGAAATTTGGTACAAAGTTGCAACATGATGATATCTCTTCACTGGCAAACGTCTGCAAGACTTTTCAAAATATTTTATGCTTGAGTGGACAAGGTGAAAAAGGAGGGTGTTTACTAATATGTGCCAAGGTGGAAATTATTTTCTTGTTACATTGAAAATAATTGTGTGCAATAGTGCTCATTACCTGCTAAGTGGTGCAGTTACTTCTCACCTTGTTAGAGTTAGTTGGTGGTCCTGTTGTCCAGAATTATTGTGTAAGTTCACCAAACTTCTCATGATCTGATGTATGTTTGTGCCTAATCTACTATGTGTGTTTAAAGTCAATTAGAACATATATTGTAATAAATAGTGAAAGTACTATAAATATATTTTACAGGATTTGTAGGGTTGTTCTGTGTGTTATTTATATGGCCAGGCTTCTTCATTCTACACTACAGTAAAGAAGAACCTTTTCAGTGGCCAAATTGGAACCAGTTGCTATTTATATGTATTAATGGGTTGGTAGGAACAGTGCTGTCAGAATTTTTGTGGCTATGGTAAGATCAACCATCAATGGCTTACCTAAGCCATTGGTGGTAACACCATTCCATGACATTCCTTGCTTCTTTAAATAATTTATGTTTATTCATACCAAAATCTTTATAATGAATATTTGTCCTTGGTTGAAATACATGATGCAACACATAATTTATCCAATTAGAGTTGTATTTCTATCTGCTGCTTATAAACTTAGTCTTATTAGATTGTGTTGACTTTCACACAGATTAAATTTTGACCTCTAAAAGTGGAGTGACATGAGAAAATGACCTAATTTTCCAAATGTATCTGTTGAATATTCATGAAATTTACAATTTTGGTTTGATTAAGCCAATTAGTTATGAAGTAAGGAAATGTAATCATACACAAGTTTTCTTGAGAAATGTGTTGGTTAGGTTCTCTGGTTAAAACTAACTGAAAGTGGCATCAAACAACAAACAATCAAATGTGAGTTCTGAAAGTGACAATGTTTACAAACATCCAGAATATGATAACAGTCAACAATTGTGAGTTAAATTATGATGTTAGATGGCCCTTGAATTAAAACATGTCTTAGCAATAGCATTTTTTCAGATAGTTTTTTAAATATTTTGTAAGGTTCAAAACAATTGATTTTAAATTTATGATTTTGAGGTATATGACCAACTTTTTTGTCAGAGTAAATGATAAAGCAATATTTAATATACCTTGATGATTTTTGTATAATTATGAATTGTGTAATATAAGACATTTCTTAAAATCTTGTCTAGATTATGCCATGTCTGCCTTTCCTAGACTATGCCATGTCTGCCTTTCCTAGAGTGCCATGTTTGCCTTTTCTTCACTATGCCATCTCTGCCTCTCCCAGAGTGCCATGTCTGCCTTTCCTAGAGTGCTATGTCTGGCTTTCCTTGACTATGCCATCTCTGCCTCTCCTAGAGTGCCATGTCTCCCTTTCCTATACTATACACAGTCTGCCCTTCCTAGACTATGTCATGTCTGCCTTTCCTGGACAATGCAATGTCTTCTGCCTTCCCTAGACTATGCCATGTCTGCCGATCCTAGACTGCCATGTGTGCCATTCCTAGACTATGCCATGCCTGCCTTTCCTAGACTATGCCATGTGTGCCTTTCCTAGACTATGCCATGCCTGCCTTTCCGAGACTATGCCATGCCTGTCTTTCCAAGACTATGCCATGCCTGCCTTTCCTAGACTATGCCATATCTGCCTTTCCTAGACTATGCCATGTGTGCCTTTCCTAGACTATGCCGTGTCTGCTGTTCTTAGACTTCCATGTGTTCCTTTCCTAGACTATGCAATGCCAGCCTTTCCTAGACTTTGCCATGTCTGCCATTCCTGGACTGCCATGTCTGCCTTTCCTAGACTATGCCATGCCTGCCTTTCCTAGACTATGCCATGTGTGCCTTTCCTAGACTATGCCATGCCTGCCTTTCCGAGACTATGCCATGCCTGTCTTTCCAAGACTATGCCATGCCTGCCTTTCCTAGACTATGCCATATCTGCCTTTCCTAGACTATGCCATGTGTGCCTTTCCTAGACCATGCAATGCCTGCCTTTCCGAGACTATGCCATGCTTGCCTTTCCAAGATTATGCCATGTCTGCCTTTCCTAGACTATGCCATGCCTGCCTTTCCTAGACTATGCCATGTCTGCCTTTCCTAGACTATGCCATGTCTGCTGTTCTTAGACTGCCATGTCTGCCTTTCCTAGATTTGCCATGTCTGCCTTCCCTAGACTATGCCATGTCTGCCTTCCCTAGACTATGCCATATCTGCCTTTCCTAGACTATACCCAGTCCGCCGTTCCTAGACTATGCCATGTCTGCCTTTCCTAGAATATGCCATGTCTGCCTTTCCTAGACTATGCACAGTCTGCCGTTCCTAGACTATGCCATGTCTGCCTTTCCTAGAGTGCCATGCCTGCCTTTCCTTCACTATGCCATCTCTGTCTCTCCTAGAGTGCCATATCTGCCTTTCCTTGACTATGCCCGGTCTGCTGCTCCTAGACTATGCCATATCTGCCTTTCCTAGACTATGCCATATCTGCCTTTCCTATGTTTGCCTTTTATAGAGTGCCATGCCTGCCTTTCCTTCACTATGCCCAGTCTGCCATTTCTAGACTATGCCATATCTGCCTCTCCTAGAGTGCCATGCCTGCCTTTCCTTCACTATGCATCTCTGTTTCTCCTAGAGTGCCATGTCTGCTTTTCCTTGACTATGCCCAGTCTGCCGTTCCTAGACTATGCCAACTCTGCCTTTCCTAGACTTTGCTGTGCCTGCCTTTCGTAGACAGTGCCAAGTCTGCTGTTCTTAGACTATGCCACATCTGCCTTTCCTAGACTATGCACAGTCTGCGGTTCCTAGACTATGCCATGTCTGCCTTTCCTAGACTATGCCATATCTGCCTTTCCTAGACTGTGCCATGTCTGCCTTTCCTAGACTATGCCATGTCTGCCTTTCCTAGACTTTGCCATGTCTGCCTTTCCTAGACAGTGCCATGTCTGCCTTTCCTTGACTATGCCATGTCTGCCTTTCCTAGACTACGCCATGTCTGCCTTTCCTAGACTATGTCATATCTGCCTTTCCTAGACTTTGCCATGCCTGCCTTTCCTAGACAATGCCAAGTCAGCTGTTCTTAGACTATGCCATGTCTGCCTTTCCTAGACTATGCCATGTCTGCCTTTCCTAGAGTGCCATGTCTGCCTTTCCTTGACTATGCCATATCTGCCTTTCCTAGAATATGCCATGTCTGCCTTTCCTAGACTATGCCATATCTGCCTTTCCTAGACTATGCCATGTCTGCCTTTCCTAGAGTGCCATGTCTGCCTTTCCTAGACTATGCTAAGTCAGCCGTTCTTAGACTATGCCATGTCTTCCTTTGCTAGAGTGCCATGTCTGCCTTTCCTAGACTATGCCATGTCTGCCTTTCCTAGACTATGCCATATCTGCCTTTCCTAGACTATGCCATGTCTGCCTTTCCTAGAGTGCCATGTCTGCCTTTCCTAGACTATGCTAAGTCAGCTGTTCTTAGACTATGCCATGTCTGCCTTTCCTAGAGTGCCATGTCTGCCTTTCCTAGACTACGCCATGTCTGCCTTTCCTAGACAATGCCATATCTGCCTTTCCTAAACTAGCCATGCCTGCCTTTTCTAGACTATGCCAAGTCGGCCGTTCTTAGACTTTGCCTTGTCTGCCTTTCCTTGACTATGCAATGTCTGCCTTTCCTATAGTGCCATGTCTGCCTTTCTTAGACTATGCACAGTCTGCCGTTCCTAGACTATGCCATATCTGCCTTTCTTAGACTATGCCATATCTGCCTTTCCTAAACTAACCATGCCTGCCTTTCCTAGACTATGCCAAGTCAGCTGTTCTTAGACTATGCCATTTCTACCTTTCCTAGACTATGCCATGTCTGCCTTTCCTAGAGTTCGAATCTGCCTTTCCTAGACTATGCACAGTCTGCTGTTCCTAGACTATGCCATATCTGCCTTTCCTAGACTATGCCATGCCTGCCTTTCCTAGACTATACCATATCTGCCTTTCCTAGACTATGCCATGCCTGCCTTTCCTAGACTTTGCCAAGTCTGCCATTCCTTGACTATGCCATATCTGCCTTTCCTAGACTGTTCCATATCTGCCTTTCCTAGACTATGCCATGCCTGCGTTTCCTTGACTATCCCATATCTGCCTTTCCTAGACTATGCCATGTCTGCCTTTCCTAGACTTTGCCATGTCTGCCGTTCCTAGACTATGTCATGTCTACCTTTCCTAGACTATGCCATGTCTGCCTTTCCTAGACTATGCCATGTCTGTCTTTCCTAGACTATGCCGAAGGGTCATGGGAGCTATTGCCATCACTTGGCATCCGTCGTCGTCGTTAACTTTTCTTCAAAAATCTTCTCCTCCAAAACCACTGAAGGGATTGCTTTGAAACTTTGCATACATCATCAGTAAAATGTCCTCTACTAAGTTTGCACAAATCATGGCCTCAGACGAACCAACATGCCCGCCATGGCTAAAAATAGAACAGAGGGGTCAAAATACAGATTTTTGCTTATAGTTCAAAAAGTATAACAGATACAGGAAAACCGAAGAGACCTTCCTTCTTCAGCATCTAAAGCTCTACAAAACACTCCAAAGTTGTATGATGACTCCTTGTAGGAGTTATTGCCCTTTAATTTTCAAAATTGATGATTTTTGCCATTTTTGCCTCAAAATCTTGAAAATTATTAGAACTAGAGAAAAAGTTAGCATTGCTTAATTGTTCTGCTCTATGAGGGCTACAAAAATGACTTAAGGGTCAAGATTGTCTGATTAACCGTTTAAGAGTTATTCCCCTTGAACTGTTTTTTTTAATCTGTTTTAATTGATTTTTTAAAATCTTCTCCTCTGAAACAACTGAAAGTACTGCTTTGAAACTTTGTACACATCATCTGTCAAATGTCCTCAACCAAGTTTGCACCTACCATGGCTGCAGATTAACCAACTTGGCTACCATGGCTAAAAATAGGATGGGGGGGCGGTAAAGTACAGTTTTTGGCTTATATTTAAAAAAGTGTAACAGATACAGGAAAACCGAAGAGACATGCCTTCATCTGCATCAAAAGCTCTACGAAACACTCCATTGGGTTGAAGTTGTATGATGACTCCTTATAGGAGTTATTGCCCTTTAATTATCGAAATTGATTATTTTTGACATTTTTGCCTCAAAATCTTAAAAATTATTAGAACTAGAGAAAAAGTTAGCATTGCTTAATTGTTCTGCTCTATGAGGGCTACAAAAATGACTTTAGGGTCAAGATTGTCTGATGAACCGTATAGGAATTATTCTCCTTGAACATTTTTTGTCTCGCCTGCGACGAAAGTCGCTGGAGGCGAGACATATGTATGGGAATCCGGCGGCGGCGGCGTAAACACTTGACATCTTGCTTCATATCTTTGTAAGCCCAAGCCCTAGGTCCATCAAATTTGGTCCAGAGGTAGCTTATGATGAGTACTTGCCAGTCAGTCACCTGTCACCTGACCTTGACCTCAATTTCACGGTCCAGCGACTACGTTAAAGTTTTTGGGTTACGACAGTTCCTCTGTCACTACGCATGTTAGGATGACAATATTTGGTGTATAGGTTGCTGATGACTAGTACATGACTGTCTGGTAGGTGTCACCTGACCTTGACCTCAATTTCACGGTCCAGCGACTACGTTAAAGTTTTTGGGTTACGACAGTTCCTCTGTAACTACGCATGGTAGGATGACAATATTTGGTGTATAGGTTGCTGATGACTAGTACATGACTGTCTGGTAGGTGTCACCTGACCTTGACCTCAATTTCACGGTCCAGCGACTACGTTAAAGTTTTTGGGTTACGACAGTTCCTCTGTAACTACGCATGGTAGGATGACAATATTTGGGGTATAGGTTGCTGATGACTTGTACATGACTGTCTGGTAGGTGTCACCTGACCTTGATCTCAATTTCACGGTCCAGCGACTACGTTAATGTTTTTGGGTTACGACAGTTCCTCTGTAACTACGCATGGTAGGATGACAATATTTGGTGTATAGGTTGCTGATGACTAGTACATGACTGTCTGGTAGGTGTCACCTGACCTTGACCTCAATTTCACAGTCCAGCTACTACGTTAAAGTTTTTGGGTTACGACAGTTCCTCTGTAACTACGCATGGTAGGATGACAATATTTGGTGTATAGGTTGCTGATGACTAGTACATGACTGTCTGGTAGGTGTCACCTGACCTTGACCTCAATTTCACGGTCCAGCAACTACGTTAAAGTTTTTGGGTTACGATAGTACCTCTGTTACTACGCATGGTAGGATGACAATATTTGGTATATAGGTTGCTGATGAATAGTACATGACTGTCTGGTAGGTTCCACCTGACCTTGACCTCAATTTCACGGTCCAGCGACTACGTTAAAGTTTTTGGGTTACGGCTGTTCCCCTGTAACTATGCAGGGTATGCTGACAATATTTTGTATACAGGCCGCTGCTGATATTTAATGCTATTTACGTAATGCTTATGACGAAATTTATTTTCGTTACTGATGCGGAATGCAGGCGAGACGTTTTTCTGTGTCCACACTTGTTTAATCAATTTTACTTGATTTTAAAAAATCTTCTCCTCTATAACCAATGAAAGGACTGCTTTGAAACATTGCACACATCATCTTTAGGATGTCCTCTACCAAAATTGTGCAAATCATGACACCTGGCTACCTACATAGCTACATTGGATTAAAATAGAAAAAATGAAAAAAGGGGGGGTGGGTTGAGGGAGTTTTCGACTGATAGTTAAAAAAGTATAACAGGTACAGCAAATTTGAAGTGAACCTCCCTTCTCCCTCTAACCATCAAAAGATCCTCCTTATAGGAGTTATTTCCCTTAAAAGGTCAAAATTAATGATTTTTGCAGAAGTATTGGGCAATTCCTTATAGCAAAGAAAAGCTAGATAAAAAAGGGTTGTTTGGTTTCAGGTTAAGGTGAGCGATACAGGCTCCTGGGAGCCTCTAGTTAGACTATGCCATGCCTGCCTTTCCTGGACTATGCCAAGTCTGCCATTCCTAGACTATGACATGTCTGAATGGTGAACGATATTTTGACTATGCCATGTCTGAATGGTGTACCACATTTTACAAACATAATTTGTCACTTACATTAGAAAAGAGATTAAAGGTACTGTATTTAACTATTGCAGGTGTTTAAGACAATCAAAAAAGAACAATTATTGACTGCAAATGTACAATACCATTTCAGTTATCTCCTGTTTGTATGATAAAATAAAATTAGAAACAGTAATATAGTTATAACTTTACTTTGTAGGGGCTGTTTCCTGACATCTTCACTGATAGCCACATTATCCCTTAGTCTAACTATACCATTAACTATGCTAGCAGATGTTATTTTTAATGATGTAAGTTTACAGTGATTGGCTGATCGCATCAATGAAGTGATTCTTTGTAATGAAAACTAATTTAATGACAGATAGAAAGGTGGAGAGCCTGGATTAAATTAATTAACTAGTAAATTAGTCAACCTCCTTGTGGGTGTGTGTGTGCATGCATGCTTGTGTTGCAGGGTAGGGGGCAAAGGGGCTAGGTATCTCCCTTTTTAGCTATTGCCATCACTTGGCGTCCGTCGTCGTTGTTAACTTTTCTTCAAAAATCTTCTCCTCCAAAACCACTGAATGGATTGCTTTGAAACTTTGCACACATCATCAGTAAAATGTCCTCTACTAAGTTTGCACAAATCATGGCCCCAGACCAGCCAACATGGCCACAATGGCTAAAAATAGAACAGGGGGGTCAAAATACAGTTTTTTGCTTATAGTGAAAAAAGTATAACAGATACAGGAAAACCGAAGAGACCTTTCTTCTTCAGCATCTAAAGCTCTACGAAACACCCCATTGGGTCAAAGTTGTATGATGACTCCTTGTAGGAGTTATTGCCCTTTAATTGTCAAAATTGATGATTTTTTGCCATTTTTGCCTCAAAATCTTGAAAATTATTAGAACTAGAGAAAAAGTTAGCATTGCTTAATTGTTCTTCTCTATGAGGGCTACAAAAATGACTTAGGGTCAAGATTGTCTGATTAACCGTTTAAGAGTTATTCCCCTTGAACTGTTTTTTTTATTCGGTTTTAATTGATTTTTTAAAATCTTCCCCTCTGAAACAACTGAAAGTACTGCTTTGAAACTTTGTACACATTATTTGTCAAATGTCCTAAACCAAGTTTGCACCAACCATGGCTGCAGATTAACCAACATGTCCACCATGGCTAAAAATACGGTGGAAAGTGGAGGGGGTAAAATACAGTTTTTGGCTTATACTTAAAAAAGTGTAACAGATACAGGAAAATTGAAGAGACATGCCTTCATCTTCATCAAAAGCTCTACGAAACACTCTATTGTGTTAAAGTTGTATGATGACTCCTTATAGGAGTTATTGCCCTTTAATTTCGAAATTTATTATTTTTGACATTTTTGCCTCAAAATCTTAAAAATTATTAGAACTAGAGAAAAAGTTAGCATTGCTTAATTGTTCTGCTCTATGAGGGCTACAAAAATGACTTAAGGGTCAAGATTGTCTGATGAACCGTTTAGGAATTATTCTCCTTGAACATTTTTTTAATCAATTTTACTTGATTTTAAAAAAATCTTCTCCTCTATAACCAATGAAAGGACTGCTTTGAAACATTGCACACATCATCTTTAGGACGTCCTCTACTAAAATTTTGCAAATCATGACACCTGAGTACCTACATAGCTGTGTTGGCTTAAATTAGGAAAAATGAAAAAAGGAGGGGGGGGGGGGGGGTCAAGAGAGTTTTCGACTGATAGTTAAAAAAGTATTATAGGTACAGCAAATTTGAAGTGAACCTCCCTTCTCCCTCTAAGCATCAAAAGCTCCTTGTTATAGGAGTTAATTCCCTTAAAAGGTCAAAATTAATGATATTTGCAGAAGTGTTGGGCAATTCCTTATACCAAAGAAAAGCTGGATAAAAAGGGGTTGTTTGGTTTCAGGGTCAGGTGAGCGATACAGGCTCCTGGGAGCCTCTAGTTAGCTGACCTAGACCTGATTAGCTATTGTTATCACTTGGAGTTCCTCTTTGTCCATAACATTCTTGTGAACTACTATACAGAGCTTGACTATACTGAAACTTGGCAGCAGAAATGTTCCTCAAAAGATCTTTTCTGAGTGTTACTTAATGCTGATAGTTAACAAACTTGCAGCCATGGCCAAGTCTTGTTACTGATCTACTGCACTTTGAAAAACATTAAAACATGCAGCCATGGCCAAGTCTTGTTACTGATTGACTGCACTTTGAAAAACATTAAAACATGCAGCCATGGCCAAGTCTTGTTACTGATTGACTGCACTTTGAAAAACATTAAAACATGCAGCCATGGCCAAGTCTTGTTACTGATTGACTGCACTTTGAAAAACATTAAAACATGCAGCCATGGCCAAGTCTTGTTACTGATTGACTGCACTTTGAAAAACATTAAAAGAACTACTGAATAATTAAAACTGGCAGATATATTCCTGCTAAGGGCCTTAACAAGTGGCATTATTTTAGTGCTGAAAAAGAGGTTGTGTATGCTCTTCATTTCATGAATACATGATCTTATCAGAAAGTTTTAATTTTTTGTATTTTCATTTTTAATTCCTTTTAGTATTTGTATACCCCACACTAGAAAGTAGCAAGGCCTTTATACAGCATTTGATTTGTCCTTCTGTCAGTCTGTTTGTTTGATTGTCATCTTAGTATCACAAACATTATATTGGAGTGCAACATTATTTGGATACATGGTCATTTAAGGTCACATTGTCTAACGTCAAGACATAGTTACTAAAATTAAATCGGATTTAGCACAGGGCAAGAGTTTACAAAGTTATATTCCTAGATATTTTCATGATTGAAGAATGGAAAATCCTGTACTAATTTACCAATTTCTTTGAAACCTCCAGGTCTAATGAATTGTGTTTTGCAAGATTGAAGTTAAGTAAATCCTGCAAGAATGTTTTATTTGTATTGATTGGCCTTCAGTGTGATATACCTTTTTTCTTATTTGCATCAATTTTCAAAGTTCTTTCCTCTTAAGCTGCGAAGGCAGGATTAAAATAATACAAGGTTTCCTAGTTAAATGTGAATTAGACTTTAAACAACAGCTTAATTCTCTATTTGTAAGTATAAAGCAGTGATGAAGTAGGTTTAAGACATGGATTTTATCTTTCTTGCCAATTGCATGCATAGAGACTATTCTTGTTTAATGACCATCAATTAACCAGGTGAGCGATTCAGAGATACATAGTGTTGGTTGAGTAATTTGTTTTATGTCCACTGGTTGGTGAAAGGATTGGTTTCTTAACTTGGGGACAGATTGGGGAGATGTTTTTTCTTTGGTAAAGGGATTAGTTTCTTAACTTAAGTGGCAGGTTGGGTAGAAGTTTTTATACCCACACAACAAATTCTGTGTGTCATGCTGTTGTTGCCTGGATAGTGCATTCTTAATGGATTTAAATGAAACTTTGGGAAATTGTTACTTATAGTAGGTACTTGGATGGAATTATTTTTAGGGAAATTTGTCAAGGAGGACCATATTTTTGGGAGGGGGACTTATTCAACTTTCATGTATATGTATATTCAATGTTGTGGCCTGGAAAGCGCTTTCATTTCCTCATGGATTTTCATGAAACTTAGAAAAATTGTTACTTATAGTATGTGCTTGAATGGGATCAATTTTTAGGGAAATTTGTCATGGGGACCATATTTTTGGGAGGGGGACTTAGTCAATGTTGTCGACTGGATAGCACTTTTATTTCTAAATGGATTTTCATGAATCTTCAATATACCAATTTAAATATCAAATACCAACTCAATGTAAGGGGAACACATGGGATATTGTGAACTTGCTCACCAAGGTTCTTTAATTCATAATGTAATCTTTTTTTTCAGACTAAATACTCATGGTTGTTTTATGTAGGAACTTTGCCAGTCTTTTTTGCCTTTTTTGCTATTAGTTTTCTTACACATAATGAGAACTGGGATCCACTATTAATTGGCTGTAAAAAAGTTCTACATTTCTTCTGCAGAAGGAGAGTTTTACAAAGGTTTGTTACTTTCAATTATTTATAACATAATGTGTTATATTTATTTTTTCAGTTTCAATAAGATAGTTATCTCTATCGTAATACAACAATTATAAGGCCACAATATAAACATAATGTAAATAGATAGAAATTTGTGCAATGCAGTATGCCTGTATTTGATAGTTTAAGGGCTTTGTATGGACATAAACAGTACCTTGTATATAGATTGTTTATGCCCTAATTGCATAATTGCATAATTAAAAAATAAACTGAAAAGTCCAAATAGTTAATTAGAGAGTAATAGAGAATTAATGGGTAAAAACTTATGAAATAATTTTTAAAATTAGGTTTGTATGTAGTATTTAAAAACCAATAAAGTTCTATACACATTACTGATCCCAAAAACTATAGACCAATCGCTATTGTTAGTTGCTTAGGAAAGCTTTTAACAGCAGTCATAAATGCAGGACTTAATAATTTTTTGGAAGAATTTCACATTATCAAAGAAAATTGGATCGATTTAGACCAGGCTTCTCCATGTTTGATAATACATGGATATTTTTAATCTTTCCAAATAAACAAAAAAAGAGAAAGTTGTTTTGTTTTTGTAGATTTTTTTAAAGGTCTTTATAATACACTTATATTGCATAATATAAATGTTAAAATGTATAATGTAATTTTGAATATGTACTCTAATAGTAAATCAGGCATTACTCTTATTAACTATGTTTCATATTATTTTAATTGTGAAAATCTCTCTCCTTTCCTATATACTCTCATTGTTTTAAAAAGATTTAGAAGAATTCTATTATCAAAACAGGGAAATTTATTTAAAGTTATTTATATTATCATATGCTGTCACTGTCCTACTGACAAAATGCATTTCAAGAGTACTGTGAGCCCTAAAAACTAAAAGTTATCATAAATACAACGAAAGTTGAAAATTGAATTAGTAAATGGTTTTATTGTCTCGCCTGCGACGAAAGTCGCTGGAGGCGAGACATATGTATGGGAATCCGGCAGCGGCGGCGGCGGCGTAAACACTTGACATCTTGCTTCATATATTTGTAAGCCCAAGCCCTAGGTCCATCAAATTTGGTCCAGAGGTAGCTTATGTTGAGTACTTGCCAGTCAGTCACCTGTCACCTGACCTTGACCTCAATTTCACGGTCCAGCGACTACGTTAAAGTTTTTGGGTTACGACAGTTCCTCTGTAACTATGCATGGTATGTTGACAATATTTGGTATACAGGCCACTGCTGATATTTAATGCTATTTATGTAATGCTTATGACAAAATTTATTGTCGTTACTGATGCGGAATGCAGGCGAGACATTTTTCTGTGTCCACACTTGTTTATCTCGGTATTGTTTTTACTAAAACATTTAATTTTGATTCCACTCAGAAGAAACAAGCAGATTTTGAGCAATCTTTCAGGTGCTAAAACTAGGAAGAATCTATAAACTATCTGTAAAACTCCAACTGGAATTATTTGAAGTTAATCAAACCAATATTGCTTTATGGGCATGAGGTTAGGTGCTTTGGATAACATGGCATTTTAGAAGGAACACACTTACAATTCTGCAAGACATTGCTCAATTTAAAGTTTTCTATACCCAATTATATGGATGCATTGAGAGTTAGGCAGATATACTTGATTTGGAAATTGATCGGAATTCACATTTTAAAAGGCTAAAGTTCATTCAAAATACTTTTAATGAATGTTGCTTTTTCTGTAATTTTCGTAGTGTTGTATATTTAAAAATCACTTGTTTTAGTATTGATTGATGTGCAGCATTGTATTTTTAGTTAACTCTACAAAAGCTATTTATTATATAAATATTAATCAACTATAGAATTTTTCTAAAAATTTTGAAAGCTACTAAGTACTTTAATACTATAGATGATATTATATTATGTAGAACTACAAACCACTATTTGCCAATGAAAACTGGAAGGTGGCAAAATATTGACAGAGAAACGAGTTACAGTATACACAAATAAATCGGTAGTGCAATCTACCAATAAGTATTTGTTGGCATTGAGGTTGTGTGTTCAAGTCAGATGTCCTTCAAGATGTACTCCACTATAAACTTATTTGACAAATATTGGTCGTTTTCATGCCAAAGGATGTGGGTTCTCAACTTCTTATAAGTTTTCCCAACTTTCTTTACCAATAAAAACTGGATGTTATGACTACAAAACCATTACAATGGCATAAAACTACATTCAAAGACACAAACCGTTACACAATATATTGAATGGCGGAGCATTTCTTTTAGATTTTCTCAGTTTAGGTTTTTTCATTTCATAGTCCTAAGCATCAACATTCAAACTAAATAACGGGGCCTCGATGGCCGAGTGGTCAAGGTAGTTCGTCTACTATTGATCCCGTGGTCTGTCAACACTGAGATTGCAGGTTCGATTCTCACTGCAGGCAGGGTGTACTCGGCTCCAATCCTAATTGACAAGGATTGCCAGTATTCCTACCGCAGGTCGGAGGTTCTCTCCGGGTACTCCGGCTTCCTCCCCCAATAAAAACTGGACGCCATGAAATAGCTGAAAAATTGCTGAAAGTGGCATTAAAACACCATTCAAACAAACAAACAATCAAACTAATAACAACATATTCCACTAATCACCCCTACTTTATTCAAATGAACTCAAAAAGTAACAGGTGATTTGTGTGTGAACTTTTGATGTCAGATATACAATAACGTAATTGCAGTGGAGACGTTAATATTGTATGATGACATGACATAAAAACAAACCAAACCATAAACTGGAATAATACAGAAATTTAAAAATGCTTTATTGAATTGATTAAATGAGTATGATCAAGTAAGCCCTGCATGGGTAGTGGAATGTTTTTCACAGCCTGACCCAAAGAGCCTACGTACCATGTCAGGATAATCAGTATGGGATACGTTCTCGATTGGTGTGGGTCGGAGTTTGTCGGGCTATATTATGCAAAGCTTGGCCAAGGACTATAATGGGTGACATGTGTTCCTGTCAAGATAAATCTCTGTTGTAGATGTCGAAGTGAACTAGGGGTATTGTATCCTGACTAGAGTATAAATGGTACATAGCCCTTAATCTTAAATAGAAATTTTATCTATCTGCAGTGTAACAGAAGTAGATATTTTACTATTACAAGATTATTTTATATGGTGGACACAAAAATCGTACTTATGTACGGGGGGTACTTATAACTTTAACTTCTTATAATTAATTATTTTGAAGCATTTTGGAAAAGCATTGCAGACCCACTCATGCATCCATGACCATCTTTATTGGTTGGTTTTATTTCAGCTGCCCATTTAATTTCAATCAATTTAATTTCAATCAATTTAATTTCAATTAGGAATATCTAGTTTTAATAAATTATGTTGTTTGTATTTATCTTATAAGTAGTGCTACTTTTTTCTGGTGTTGTTTGTCCAGGTATCCTGATGAGACTGTTATTGTGATTTTTGGTGTTAAGGAAAGGAATAAGCATGTTGACTATTTCAATTAAACAATTGTACTTTATTTATTTCTTTGTAGTTGCAGAGATGGTGATAAAGAACAGACAGAGAGTTTAATCAGTGACCAAAGTGTGCAATAATTTTGCTGAACTTTCATAAATTTCAATAATAATCTATCATGTTTTCAAGTGTAAGCATGAAAAGTAAAACTACTATTGTCCTTGTGAATATTAAAAATATAATGTTTAAAAACCTATCTTTTTGTATACATCCCACAGTGCAGTATCTGTTCAGAGCAATGATTTTATGTTTGTTTATAAGTTTTAGGTTTATCGACACTTTAAACCATTTTTCTGCTACCATGTATATCATGGCATAAAGTTTTATTCAAGCAGGAAACCTAAGTACCCGGTGAAAACCAAGGTACAAAACTTTTGAAACAATTTAAAATATTTTTAATGGAAATTTCTTTGATCTTTTGATAATGCAAGGAGTAGCTGGGTGTGGTTTCCACTAAAAATGTAGATTAGATCAAGGAGTAGCTGGGTGTCGTCTCCACTAAACATGTAGATTAGATCAATGAGTGGCTGGGTATCAGGTCTCCACTAAACATGTAGATTAGATCAAGGAGTAGCTGGGTGTCATCTCCACTAAACATGTAGATTAGATCAAGGAGTAGCTGGATGTCGTCTCCACTAAACATGTAGATTAGATCAAGGAGTGGCTGGGTATCAGGTCTCCACTAAACATGTAGATTAGATCAAGGAATGGTTGGGTGTCATCTCCACTAAACATGTAGATTAGATCAAGGAGTAGCTGGGTGTCGTCTCCACTAAACATGTAGATTAGATCAAGGAGTGGCTGGGTATCAGGTCTCCACTAAACATGTAGATTAGATCAAGGAGTGGCTGGGTATCAGGTCTCCACTAAACATGTAGATTAGATCAAGGAGTAGCTGGGTGTCGTCTCCACTAAACATGTAGATTAGATCAAGGAGTGGCTGGGTATCAGGTCTCCACTAAACTTGTAGATTAGATCAAGGAGTAGCTGGGTGTCGTCTCCACTAAACATGTAGATAAGATCAAGGAGTGGCTGGGTATCAGGTCTCCACTAAACATGTAGATTAGATCAAGGAGTGGCTGGGTATTGTCTCCACTAAACATGTAGATTAGATCAAGGAGTGGCTGGGTATCAGGTCTCCACTAAACATGTAGATTAGATTAAGGAGTGGCTGGGTGTCGTCTCCACTAAACATGTAGATTAGACCCAGGAGTGGCTGGGTATCAGGTCTCCACTAAACATGTAGATTAGATCAAGGAGTGGCTGGGTATCATGTCTCCACTAAACATGTAGATTAGATCAAGGAGTGGCTGGGTGTCGTCTCTACTAAACATGAAGATTAGATCAAGGAGTGGCTGGATGTGATCTCCTTTAAACATGTAGATTAGATCAAGGAGTGGCTGGGTATCAGGTCTCCACTAAACATGTAGATTAGATCAAGGAGTGGCTGGGTGTCGTCTCCACTAAACATGTAGATTAGATCAAGGAGTGGCTGGGTATCAGGTCTCCACTAAACATGTATATTAGATCAAGAAGTAGCTGGGTGTCGTCTCCACTAAACATGTAGATTAGATCAAGGAGTGGCTGGGTATCAGGTCTCCACTAAACATGTAGATTAGATCAAGGGATTAGATCAAGGAGTGGCTGGGTGTCGTCTCCACTAAACATGTAGATTCGATCAAGGAGTGGCTGGGTATCAGGTCTCCACTAAACATGTAGATTAGATCAAGGAGTGGCTGGGTGTCGTCTCCACTAAACATGTAGATTAGACCCAGGAGTGGCTGGGTATCAGGTCTCCACTAAACATGTAGATTAGACCAAGGAGTGGCTGGGTATCATGTCTCCACTAAACATGTAGAATAGATCAAGGAGTGGCTGGGTGTCGTCTCTACTAAACATGTAGATTAGATCAAGGAGTGGCTGGATGTGGTCTCCTTTAAACATGTAGATTAGATCAAGGAGTGGCTGGGTATCAGGTCTCCACTAAACATGTAGATTAGATCAAGGAGTGGCTGGGTGTCGTCTCCACTAAACATGTAGATTAGATCAAGGAGTGGCTGGGTATCAGGTCTCCATTAAACATGTAGATTAGATCAAGGAGTAGCTGGGTGTCGTCTCCACTAAACATGTAGATTAGATCAAGGAGTGGCTGGGTATCAGGTCTCCACTAAACATGTAGATTAGATCAAGGGATTAGATCAAGGAGTGGCTGGGTATCAGGTCTCCACTAAACATGTAGATTAGATCAAGGAGTGGCTGGGTATCATGTCTCCACTAAACATGTAGATTAGATCAAGGAGTGGCTGGGTGTCGTCTCTACTAAACATGAAGATTAGATCAAGGAGTGGCTGGAAGTGATCTCCTTTAAACATGTAGATTAGATCAAGGAGTGGCTGGGTATCAGGTCTCCACTAAACATGTAGATTAGATCAAGGAGTGGCTGGGTGTCGTCTCCACTAAACATGTAGATTAGATCAAGGAGTGGCTGGGTATCAGGTCTCCACTAAACATGTAGATTAGATCAAGAAGTAGCTGGGTGTCGTCTCCACTAAACATGTAGATTAGATCAAGGAGTGGCTGGGTATCAGGTCTCCACTAAACATGTAGATTAGATCAAGGGATTAGATCAAGGAGTGGCTGGGTGTCGTCTCCACTAAACATGTAGATTCGATCAAGGAGTGGCTGGGTATCAGGTCTCCACTAAACATGTAGATTAGATCAAGGAGTGGCTGGGTGTCGTCTCCACTAAACATGTAGATTAGACGCAGGAGTGGCTGGGTATCAGGTCTCCACTAAACATGTAGATTAGATCAAGGAGTGGCTGGGTATCATGTCTCCACTAAACATGTAGAATAGATCAAGGAGTGGCTGGGTGTCGTCTCTACTAAACATGTAGATTAGATCAAGGAGTGGCTGGATGTGGTCTCCTTTAAACATGTAGATTAGATCAAGGAGTGGCTGGGTATCAGGTCTCCACTAAACATGTAGATTAGATCAAGGAGTGGCTGGGTGTCGTCTCCACTAAACATGTAGATTAGATCAAGGAGTGGCTGGGTATCAGGTCTCCATTAAACATGTAGATTAGATCAAGGAGTAGCTGGGTGTCGTCTCCACTAAACATGTAGATTAGATCAAGGAGTGGCTGGGTATCAGGTCTCCACTAAACATGTAGATTAGATCAAGGGATTAGATCAAGGAGTGGCTGGGTATCAGGTCTCCACTAAACATGTAGATTAGATCAAGGAGTGGCTGGGTATCATGTCTCCACTAAACATGTAGATTAGATCAAGGAGTGGCTGGGTGTCGTCTCTACTAAACATGTAGATTAGATCAAGGAGTGGTTGGATGTGGTCTCCACTAAACATGTAGATTAGATCAAGGAGTGGCTGGGTGTCAGGCCTCCACTAAACATGTAGATTAGATAAAGGTGTGGTTGGGTGTCATGTCTTTACTAAACATGCAGCAACTATTTACTTGACTATCAAACATCTTTATCTGACCCAGCATTGATATTTTACTAGCCAGTGGAAATCTTTTGTAGCAAGTAAGTTTCCTTATCTGACCAGCATTCATGGTAATGACATAAAACCAAATACAACTAAATCTAACCTTACACTAAAATAACATTAAACCTAATTCCTACAAGGATATTCTTCAGATAGTTTCAATAATTAGAAAATGATTACTATAAACCTATTGATTTGGCTATCAAAGATATCACCCGTTGTATAAAAGCCAGTATTGGATACTAAAACGTAACCCAAACAGATACAGATTCATGTAACCCAGCCTTAATCTTTTACTAGCCAGTAAAAATCTTTTCTAACAAGAAAGTTGTCCTAATGATATGAGCCAAATACATCTAAATCTAACCTTACACTAAAATATCCCTTTACCTAATTTCTACAAGGATATTTTTCAGATGGTTTCAATAAGAAAACGGTTATTATAAACCTTTTCTTATTTGACTGTCGATGTATATGGCAGCATAAAAATGTTAAAGTGGTCCGAAAAAATGATAATAAATATGTCTGTTTGAATATGTTATTAGATCTCATTTTCTAACCCTAAACCTAATTTCTACAAGGATATTCTTTAGATCGTTTTAATAATACAAAAAGGTTACTATAAACCTACTGATTTGACTATCGAACATCTTTATCTGACCAGCGTTAATCTTAATATATATATATAATATATAAATACTTTTATATTTATTATATAAATATAAATTTATAATATATTAATAATATTATTTAAGTTATTTCAAAGTTGAATTCCTCTGCTTTGCAACCTGCGTATTTACATCTTTGATCATCGTTAAATCTTAAGTTATTTCTTGCAAGACGCCCTGAAATTAATGCGGCTATATATGTACTAATGAACAACATTTTTTACATATATACAAGCTTATAATTATACATGTATATCAGTGCATATTGAACTTGAATATTGAATTTTTAAAAAATAAACCCGAATATGGGGTTACCTGTCATTTCGTACCATAACCAAATCGTACTATAATTAAAACCATTTCGTACCATATGGGGAAATGTATTGGTGAAAACCTGTATGCAGTTTCAGCATAATATTGCTCTTTTGACCAAAGTGGTAAATAAAAGTAAGAATTTGTTAACATCATCATTTCGTCACAACATAATATATGATATAACAACATAATGACACAGATCAAAATATATGTGAAGGTTTGCGACTATTTAAACATTAGCTACTATTTTCATTATTATAATATCACGATTGACTCGAGTATTTTGAATCCGACACAAATACTTGTCTGGCACACAGACACAACAGTCTACTCATGACTATTTCGTCATTTGCATACTTGGTCCATTTGTCAAATAAACTTTCTGTGTGGTTTTGCAGCGTTTTCTCTGCAGCTTGTTCAATTTATTATCGGATACAAGTCGAGAACTCAGCGGCAACAGGGGTGCTTTTTCTTTAAGAAGTGGCGCTAGCATTTATAGACCTTTGTTGCCTGAACCTGCTTTTGTGTTCCTGTTCAAACTGTGGTGCCAGCACTCCGCGTCATTGTTGGTGAGTAAAAGGATGGCTTCTAAAGAAAACTGTGAAAGTCATTATTCCTTTCATATCTGATTCAATAATAATAAAGCCATTTCTGTTTATTTATAATATTAAATATCTTCTTTAGAGTAATTTAACGATTTTTAACTAAATTTTACTCAGTGTAGTTGTAAAACGTATTCATTTAGTTTTATACATTAAAGTTTTTTTTAATTTTACGCTTGGTATAAAATTGTTTACACATAGTACGAATTAATTTACATATGGTACGAAATGGCAATAAGTAATGGTACGATATGGCATTTCGATTGTAAGAAATGGTAATTTTGGGTACGAAATGGCAATGGTACGAAATGACTGTAATTCGAATAAATTCGAATATGGCTATTAAAAGAAAACTCTTCATATTGAGATTGGCGACAATACTCAATGAATGTATGTTTTCCTGTAAGACAGCAAATCCTATAGCTTAGCAACTAAAAATTTTTGCAGACAATATTTATACCATAATAAAAAATTGGTTTGCCAACTTTTAATTACTGGTATATATAAACATAAGGTGTTTTGTTGTTTTAGCAATATAGTTCATTTCTGGAAAATAGTCTAATTTTTCGCTTGTATTTTATACAATTAAAATGATTAAAGTATGGCATATACAATAGAATTCATTGGTATTTTATATAACAAAATACAGTTTTTTTTATAATTTAAGAAAGAACAGATTTAATTTTAAAGGATGATAATTGTATGTTAATTTTTCATAGTAAATTATTCCAATTTTAACTTCAACCTCATAAATTTGCCCAGAACAATTTCGGGAGAGACAGCTTGATTCTAGATGGCTATCTTTACCGTGGTTAGAATAATTGCAACCAACCACTATATTGGAGATGCATTGTACCTACATGAAGAGCAACAGTTAATACACACGAAAGCCACATAGTTACGTTTAGTCTAACACACAACCACCCTGCTAACCCAGCAAAGATAGAAGTTGCAAAGATCATCCAGACTATGAAAGATCGAGCCCGGAAAGAAGTGACTCAATACCCACTATATATGAAGAAAAACTGGTCAAACTGAGGACACCAGAATGGAACGACGACACAAGAAAGATTGTAGAACAACCACCTACTTACTACTCATCCAAGACCTCACTATACTACCAAATATCATAAACTTTCCTTGACTACCAAATACAGTATTCGACATTATACACTCGAAGATAAATGGTGTCTTACCACTGCTGGAGCTCTATATCTTACCCAACACAGCATCATTTACAGACTTTGTTACCGAGCACTGGGTAGAAGGACAACCACCTGGAAGAATGGCACAACAAGATGGAGAAGAAAGTTCAGCACTCCCATCCCAACATCTACGAGATCGTCATGGTTTTACAGAATACACAGGCACACAATGAATGTACTATCATCCAGTACGGCGCAGGAGGAACACGACCACCAACAAAAAGACTACGATACAGAACCATGGATTACAGACTACAGCAACTCAAGATTCGCTACCAAGAAGGAGTCATCAGTGTGATTGACTACGCCGACGCAGTATCTCATCTAATTCATCTAGGATAATTTTTATTGTAACAATGTTAAAATATATGATATATTTTGTATTAACAATTTTGAATGTTTCATCTATTCTTTATATATATATATATATATATATATATATATATATATATATATATAATATATAAACAAACGTCTAAGTATTGTGACAACCATATAATATATCTATCCAGCGGATTTCTGAAACATTGTTGGAATTAGATTTTTAACACGTCAAATTTTTTCTTACCCTCAGCGGGATTCGAACTCACACCGTTGTGACACTGTGGCACCAATTCGCTTGCACTAGGTCCAGCGGTCTAGACCCCTCAGCCAAATCCGCTATATAAAAATATAGCTTCATTAACCGGGGTAAATCGTAGACATAGACATAGTACATGTGTACTAGCTTGTGACGATGGAATTTTCGTAACCAATACGTATTAATCTAACAGTAATCTAATTCAGCATTTTTGTATATATTATATAGGATGACAAAGCTACTTGTCATACAGTCACAGTAAGAGACACTCTCCGGCACAGAGAACATAACTGGTTCCCAGATATAACCTCTGCCACACGTCATCCTCCATTTACAGCGGGACTAAATTTGTTATCTTCCCGCGACGTTTGAAAACAAAGAACACTGTTTGTAAAATAATATAGGAGATCTTATTTATTTTTATATAGTCTGTTTTTACAATTTTGATATAGTTTTACATTGAAAAAACTTCGTTTGTACGCGAAGCCTATCCGCCATGAGATTTATGTCTCACAATGTCAACCAATGGTATGGCAGAGGTGATTGTGGTTGACGTAGGATACCCAGAATTCTTTGCGTGGAGACTGAGTAAGAGAATGGAATCATCATATTTTAAACAAATTGTATTGTAGTGTAATAACTTTTCCTTCTGTATAGAGAATATACTTATTAAAATAGAACAGACTATAGATCTTCATGGTCATTAAACCTATTATCTTTTTAGCCGAGTTGCAACGAAGTTGAACTCGGCTATTGTTATGATGATGGCGGCCGGGCGGCTGGGCGGGCGGGCGGGCGGGCGTCAACAATTGGTTTCCGGACCATAACTTAGAAAGTTGTGAACCGATTTTATGAACTTTAGGATATTGTTACATACCATAGGAGGAGGAACCCTATTGATTTTGGGGTAAATCCGTTCAAGGTCAAGGTCACAGCGACAGAAAAATGTTAGAAAATTTCTTGAATTAGTGGTTTCCGGACCATAACTCAAAAAGTTCTGAACCGATTTTAATGAAACTTTGGTATATTGTTACACACCATAAGAGGAGGAACCTTATTGATTTTGGGGTAAATCCGTTAAGGTCAAGGTCACAGTGACAGAAAAAATGTTAGAAAATTTCTCGAATTAGTGGTTTCTGGACCATAACTTAAAAACTACATCAAGTACATATCTGAAATTTTACACAATGGTTTAATTCTGTTAGAGGATTCACATATTCATATTTTATGCAACTTTGAAAATTTGTTGATAAAGCTTACATTTTTCCTGCTGAAACCCTTCCTCACTTTGTCTCCAGTTTACATGTAATGGCTGTAATAACCAATTATGTTAAATCTTAAAATGAAGACAACCCCTGTGCATATCGACTTTTTGTTTATTTAACTTAATTGATTATACAGTAAATTAAATGTGGGCAAACCAGGACTAAACCGTTCGAACAGTACTAATGAAGGTTGCAAGCGTTGTCGTATATAATCGGCGTGTAATACAGTCCGGACCATTACAGAAAATTGTAAATTTACGATAAATTGTAAACTTACACAAAAATGTAATTTACATAAAATTGTAACTTTTCTACAAAAATTACAGTTTTTCGTAAATTTACAAAAAAAGTGTAAAAATCCAGAAAGTTACACGAACCTGTAATGGGAATTATTACATGTTTTCGTAATTTTTCATAAAGATTCCGTCGCATCTTAAAATATAAGACTTCCGGTTCTGTTCAAATTAATTTTTCTCGATTAAATGAATTTTCCTGGACTATTGAATAATTTTCCCTATATCTGCAATCATATCAGTAACAGAATATCGCATTGAGGTAAAAGCGAATTGCCTATTTCCAGAGCGAATTACGCTCAAATATTGTCGAATAAAAAACACGTGCTCAACACGTGGTGAGAGATAACTCTTCAATGATTGTAAAGCGATCTTGAATTACCTCCCTTTGATCTAACTTGTATAATCCCTTATTAAGATTTTATTTGCTAGTTGTTGTTTTTTATTCGAAAAAATAATTAAACATCATAAGTTATCTATCGTTCCAAGTAACAGATGTGTTTTTCACCCCACTTTGTTTTGTCTTCATCCCACCCACATAAAAATATTTATATTGTCAGCTTTATCAGGACAGTCTATTACACTAACTAGTATAGACTGTCCCTGGCTTTATGTTAGTTATGGGTTTAATCTGCAGATATTTGTAAGCTAAAACTTTATTGCAAGAAAACCCCTTTATCACGAGAAAGCCATAAATTTGTTATTTTCATGCAGCCAATTTTTACAGCAACCGTAAAATAACTTAGCCGATACATGTACCAAAATTCAAGAAAATAGAATGGAAGTGTTCATTGTTTTATAGACGAACATTTATCAATTTACCAGCGAACTGAATACTGACCACTTAATTGTCTATACATATGTCATAAATTGCAATGTACTAGTTGAAATCCTATTTAGTTGAGCAAAAGACAGTATATTTGGGGGGAGGGGGGTTAAGCAAGATCTTTTCTGTTAACGTGTTTTGGAAATTTGTACACTGTTTTTTTTTAAATAAAGCAACTGTTAACTGTTTTCCAACCTTTAGCTGTTATCTGTTTTCCTAAAATTGACATTGTTCTTTACTGTTATAATGAAAATAAAAACCATGTTTTCTGATAATAGTCAAAACAATGTTAACTGCTTTACAGATTTGTATCATTTTATTTACCACTTTTTAAATGTAATTGAGTCTTCCTATGAATACATAAGGATCGAATACTAGTTACTACGGAAACACTGATTAATGTATGCATTTTCTCGCTGTATCCCCTTCGATAAGATTCTGCCGTTATCTGCTTTTCGATTTTTGAACTCACTGTTTTCAGTTTTCTCACGTAAATTGTTGTTATATGTTGTTATTATTTTTAATTTACTGTTAATATCTAGCCCCCCCCCCCCCCCCGCCCACCCCTAATATACTTAAAAGTCACAAGTTAATTAGTTACTAAGTATATAAAATTTTTGGCAGAAACTGAATAGGGTGGTGACTTTTACTAGGGTTATCGATCTTATAGATAACTTTCCAAATAGCTAAAAATAGCTGTACCATTAGCGTTGCCTATGGAAGCGCATTTCTGCCAACAGCAGAAAAATCAACATCTCCTAATATCTTAATATGAAAATAGGCACCACCTCCGAGCACTATAACACTACATCTGCTTCGTTGTGAATAATTTCGTCTCGTTCATACACCAATAAATTCCTATACAACAACTTTATTACTATAATAATTATGGGATATTGTAATCTGCGGATGCTAATTAAATAGTATGAACCAATGAATCGTCTTTCCTTTTCAATTTTCATTATAAGAGGTGGACGGGTTGGCATAAATTTAGATGGCATAAAAATAATTGCAACACATATAGCGACAAAGTAGGAAACTGTTATGCTTTTATTGCTTTACGTGAAAAATAATTAGCTTTGACTATAATGATATTGCCCATCGTATTATTGCAGCGATATCCCTTTAACAAATATTTTTTCTCCAGTGAATTCTTACTGGTATCTCAATTATTCACAATAAGATAATAATGGCACCTGTTGAACATTTCACCCGTCCGAAACTCAAAATCATCTCGAAATCCAAAATATTAAAATTAAAATATTAAACATCGGTATGTTTTGTATGAAAATAATATTATTTTACATGTTTTATACTATAAATTATGATTGACCGTTATTCAAGTTTGTTTACCTCGATGGAAAACATAAATGTGTCACTTAAAATTACATCGCTCAATTTATTTGATTCTAATTAAATATAATACTCGAATATACACACAAGAAAAAAGAGTAAAGTTGAAACTGCTTTTAAAAGATGTTCTATTTTTGGTAACAAAGATCATCTTGTTTTGAGGGCGGAGCTATATATCGTGTAAAACTTGGTTACGTACTCCAAAGAAATCATCCATACCAATTTCAATTTCTGTTTATTCAGAAATTTTGACTGTCCACGGGGTCGCGATATGGACCAAGAAACTGATATATGGTCCGAGCTGAATGCAAGGGTCATATAAGAAATTTGGACTGTCCATGTCACGACCCGAGGGTTGTCCAAATTTTTTAATTTTGCCATCAGCAACATCAACTATTCTGTTATTATTGCACTGAAGAATCATAAATACATTGATCAATTTGTGCAAGTAATTTTTGCGGTTTTTCTTTTCTTTTTTTTTTTTGGATTAAAGGTCCGTTTTTTCTTTATCAAGTATTTTTCCGTGTAGTGTGTTGATATTTTACTAGCCATTCATTGAAAAAAGAAAAAGGAAGGGAAATAACTGTAAAATTTAATCCATAGCTAGCGGTCCGATTTTCTTATATGGACTGTTAGCTATCAGGCCATAGGAGAAAATCGGACCGCTGGTTTTTTCGCATTTCTTTATGTCAGCTGATCGGTAGTTAGCTAATCAAATGTACTAATTTATTACTGATATGCAATAATATTAGTGTACACTCTGCAGATGTTAGACTTCGACGATAGGTCAGAGTGCGGAAACGCTCCTACCCATGTGGGGTACTGGAGTAGGCCAGCGTTACATCGGAGCAGCCCGGCCGCTAGTAGAACATATGCTGCCGAGTTTTTTGACAAGGTTTCCCGAAGGCCGGGCTTCGATAAAACCACCATGGGGGAGTCTATGGACTACTAACACTAACAACCGTCCGACCGAGGGTATTAATTTATCAGTGCAGGACGTTAAAACCCCCATCATCATCAATATTAGCGTAGTGACTTGACATAAACACAATATAAGGACTCGGCTCCTTGCCTTGTCCGCGTTTCTAAGTCTCGTTCTTACATTGTGTTTATGTCAAGTCACTACACTAATATTATATATTATAATAGGAGTAGCAGCATCGTTATCTTCATCACAGTATTGCGAATGCATGTAGTTGCTATAATTGGTCCTGTTTTTTGTAGTTGTTGATTGCTGCTGCTGCTGTAGTAGTAGTAGTAGTAGTGCGTCCGTCTGTCCGTGCTTTTGTTCGTCCTTTAATCGCAGTAACTTTTCATTAGAAAAATAACATTTCAGCATGGAAAGCCAAAACTGTCTTATGTGATGTGTTTTATTTACGTTAAGTGGTTTTATCTTTACGTTTGGTGGTTTTATCTTTACGTTTGGTGGTTTTATCTTTACGTGTGGTGGTTTCTTATTTACGTTTAGTGGTTTTATCTTTACGTATAGTGGTTTTATCTTTATCTTTATCTTTACGTGTGGTGGATTCTTATTTACGTGTGGTGGTTTCTTATTTACGTGTGGTGGTTTCTTATTTACGTGTGGTGGTTTTTTAATTACGTTTAATGATTTTATCTTTACGTGTAGTGGTTTCTTATTTACGTGTGGTGGTTTTTTATTTACGTTTGGTTGTTTTATCTTTACGTGTGGTGGTTTCTTATTTACGGTTGGTGGTTTCTTTTTACGTTTGGTAGTTTTATCTTTACGTGTGATGGTTTTATCTTTACGTTTGGTGGATTCTTATTTACGTTTGGTGGTTTTATCTTTACGTGTGGTGGTTTTGTCTTTACGTTATGTGGAAATTTTAATCCGGTATTTAGTTCACGCACGTGTTTCTTAAAATGAAATGGATTCGGATTCCGTATGGAAAGTTATAGAAGATTCTAATCTCTCATCTCTATATAGCAATTTTGCAGAACAACGTATCGATACAATTGAAATTTGTTCTATGTTAGATGATAAACAACTTAATAAATTGGGTCTTGTCACTATGGGTGACAGAATACGATTTTTTGGAAGCGGTTAATCGTGTCAAAGGTAATTTGAATCTGTGACCATCTGTAAATTTGGCCTCACTGAGTAACTGCAGGTTTTGGGTGCAGAAACTAAGGGTTTTCCAGTGAGGCAAATATTTGTCAAGATATCTGGAGAAAGTACCATTGGTTTGATGGTTGGGATATTCTCAATGGATGTTGACTAGGAAGTAAACATTGTGCAAAATGAAAATTACATTTAAGTTAAGAATTAATTTTTTCTTTAATGTGTAATGCAGGGTGAGCGACTTAGGCTCATACCAGCCAGTTCAGTCTTTTAAGTTTTAGTTAATATTATTAAAGTGTTTTAGTTATTTGTTAGCTACATGAAATTTGTAGCACTTCTAGTTTTCTACTGAGGACAACTGAAATGATTGTTAACATTCCTTATGTTAAAAATGTATTTAATTTTGTGTAGCACACTTAGTGAACTATGTGTAACAGAGCCTTACAAATGTCTAGAAAGTGGTCAACTTATTGTTTCTTATTTGTATACATTCTTTGGAAAATGTGCACTTTTTAAAAATTTGTCAAAGAAAATCTATTTTTCACTTGACTGAGAAATGTTGAACCTATTGTTAAAATAAGGTTAGGTTTTACATCAAAATCTCAGGTACTTGTGGTAAATAATAGAATAATCTATATTTGCATAAAGATGCATCTTGGTAGAGAGTACAGCACAGGTGAAAGTCAGTCCACGTTTGTACTCTATTGGCTTTAGTAATAGATTTTTTGCCCCGTGCGGGATCCGGGAGGCTAAAAGAATAGATCGCAGTCGCGCTAGCTTGTCGTAAAAGGCGACTAAATAGCGCCCAGTACCCTGACCGGCGTGTCAGTTCGGTTTGCCTAAAGACCGACTGGGATGTGTGCCCCAGGTGGTTGAATGGGGTACCCCTTGCAAGCTAGGGTTGTCAGGCTATAATACGGAAAACCTGACCGCAAACCATATTAGTGCACCGTGTTGGGAAAAATGCCACCTTCCTCGCACGTTAAAGAACGCTGCTGTAGTATTCGCTATGAGTGGGGATTTCGATCCCGCTACAGGAGGCTAAATTGCCCGACCCTATCCATCCTCCCATTTGCCAGTGGCAATCTAAAATCCGTTACCACTATTTTTCCTTGTGTCCCATCCCATTTTCATTCATCATCATTTCATGTTCATTTTATCATCCATTTCATGTTCATCGCCTGAATATAGCTTAAATATTGCTGCTCGGCGTTAAACACCATTAATCAATCAATCAATCAATAGATTTTTTAAGCCCATTGTAGTTGCATTATAGTAGGTAAATCAGCATCTAGCCAAAAAAGGTTACAGCTTTCTAGTTGATGATTAGGTTTAAGGTTTCGTAAGTTATAAATTGTTGATTACAATTTTCAGTTATTTATTGAACTTAAACCTGATGCGTCTCAGTCAGACTAGCATTAATGCCTAATTGGGTCACCTTTACCTTTCCCATGCTTGACTAAATGTGGTCAAAGATTTAGAAGTGTTAGATTCGGTATTATGAAAGCCTTTACTGTAATACATGGAATCATCTGCACTGAACTTAAATGCAGAAGCAAGATAAATGTTAATAAGTAGGACAGTGACCTCCAGGTTAGCTTGACCTACTTTTTACGCATCACTGCCTAGGGTTTAAATTTAAATCTGTGTTGCTACAAGATTTAAAATCTGAACTTGAATGTATAAGATGTTAACATGTCAACAAGACTATTTGTAGTAATAATAAATGCAAGATAAATAATTTATGTTTTATTTTAATGTATTGAGAAATCAGAGGAAAATACAGCAAGGTCTTTTTTACAGTCCTCCTGTTTACTGGTTGTGTTGTTCTAAAACCCGTAATGCCTTTGTATATACATCAATTCCAAAGTTTTCTGATGTCCAGTGTTTTGGACAGTGTAAATCTAGAACTTGCTGTAGGTTTTCTCGATTATAATCCAAGACTGTAGGTGGATCAAAAATGGGTCTTTCATTTTCATCTCTCTGAATGCCATCGACATTCAGTCCTTCTACACCATCATTCTCTTCATCTCCCGTAAGCGAAAAGGGTACAGGATTGGTAAAAGAACCTGCTGTGAATATTCTTGACGGAGATGATTTAACCGTGCGTATTCGGTGTGTATTCCACGCCTTTTTCCAAATGTTCAGCTTGTCACATATCTTCGACAGAAATACATGATGAAGAGCAAATATGTGAAGGTCATTCATAATATCAAGTATACCCTCATCCTCCAAGAAATAGAAGAGATTGTAATAAAAATAAAGAACGCCTTCAAAGACATCCCTCCACAGGCGCTCAATGCGCTGATTATGAGTGCTTTTCCCTGTTATCATAGCCTTTGTGTCGGGTCCGTTTCTTCTTATCATGTATTCGGCAACGCTAATATTTTCTAGTCCCTTGTCTGATCTAAATCGTAAGGGAACCCCGTGCTGATGAACGCCGTCAACAAAACATTTCAATACTGTATCTGCTTTATTATTATCGGCACAATTAAGGACGGTAACAAATCGGCTGAAGCCACCTATGGCACCTACTACTACAAAATGCCACCTTATTAGTTAGTGGTTTGTATCAATATGCCAGAGGTGGTTTACACCAGTAACGTTATACACTCTTCTTGTAAGTCTTCTGTTTTTTTCTGTCATGGATACCTACTTCATCCAAACGATGGAGGCTTTCTCTTAGTCGATGCCTAGGTACCTGCAATGTAATTAAATATATATAACGAGAAGTAAAGAAAAGGTGAGGCTCTGCCGAGCCTTTTTCCGTTTCAATCTGAGTCTATAGTTTTTATGTCAAGTTAATACACTAATATTATGTTTATCCTGCAATCTAGTGTACGATATTTACACACATGGTCCTTAATTTTGTAATTTCCATTTCTTTTTAAACGATCTTAAAAATTAGAACCTATATCAGGCCTCTTCACATTACGCAATAAATAAATTACTTGTAAGTGCGTTTAAAGCGACAAGAATTATGACGTCAGAATTTTGTGATAATCGGTCACTAGTTGTTAATCACAAGCAAATATATACTCAACGCATTTAAGCTGCTTTAATAGGACGATTGCAGGACAAAATAAAAATAAACATATGTTTTGTTCATTTAATTAAAAAAAGAATAAAATAACTCTTTTTAAAAGTCTAGCTTCCATCCAAATATAAATTTAAGTAGGACAACATTTTTAGCAACGATCACATTCCGACATAATCAAATTTCTCCCCCATGTTGTTCTGATATTTAACATTTTAGTCCCTCAAACGAGAAAAAAACACAAATAGGGTGATCTATTGATCACAGATACTTTCCATGGCCAGTACACAATTTCACAATTTTGACACAATTCAGAACTAAAACTGGAGGATTAGCCGAAACTCGTAGTCTACCTCGAATTTTTCACCTGAACTTATTTTTAATCAAAGACCAAAATGAATTTGCAATCACTTACATCGTTAAATCAGAGTATTTAGAAACCAATGGGAAAACGAACTATTTACTAGTATTGTAGACTATTGTAAATCAAATCAGGTTATATGGGTATATTTGGCGTTTCATCGACATCTTTGGAAGAGTAAATTCCAGTTAACATTATTTCCAAGTTTGGTCAAAACTGGCTTATTAGTGTTTGAGAAAGTTGTTAATATGCAAAATATTGGAGCATATGTCGCCATTTTGGAAACAAGGCTCCTTCACAGTTTTGCTAGAGTGGCAGCTAAAATCCTTGCTACATATTTTATTCCAGAGGAGGAAAGTTTAGGACAGACGACGACGACGGATGGAATTGTCTCACATAAACATGTCAAAGAAACCGTGCGACATTTAACATTAAAAATGTTTGCTACATCTCCTTGACCACTCATTTATTCACCAGATTTAAAAGTTAAGATAACCCCTTTTCAACACAAAATAATCAAAAATCCGACACTAACAGCAAGATTGTGGCCATGTTTGATGGCGGTTTAAGTAATCAACATATAACAGCTTCCAGTTGTGTATGATCATTTCCATATGATCAAATCATAGAGGACTGCAGAAAACGATACTCTCATGAAGTAATGTACTATTATTAAACAGAATATATAGCCAAAAATCTTAACAAATAGCAAATCCTTAAGGATATATTTATTGAAACGATTTATATAAATAAATATTGAAAAGATATATTAATCGAAATTGTTATAACACATTGAAGACTACTGTCCTATAGGTTTTCAAACTTCAGCCAAAAAATTGTTATTTTTATGATTCTTCACAGAATTCTGTTAAAATTCTCCAATCATTGAGTTTTACTTTGAATATAAGTCTTATCAGAATTATGTTAAAAATTCCCCAATCGAGTTTTACGATGAATATAAGTCTTATCAGAATTCTGTTAAAAATTCTCCGATCGAGTTTTACTTTGAATACAAGTCTTATCAGAAATCTGTTAAAAATTAATCTCCCAATCGCGTTTTACCTTGAATATAAGTCTTGTCAGAATTCTGTTAAAAATAATCCAATCGAGTTTTACTTTGAATATAAGTTTTATCAGAATTCTGATAAAAATTCTCTAAGAAAGTTTTACTTTGCATATAAATAAGTCTTATCAGAATTCTGACAAAATATTTAAGAATGCGTTATCTGAATTCTGATAAGACTGATATGCAAAATAAAACTTTTTTGGCGAATTTTTTATCAGATCCAATGTAATATACACCTGGAAACAAGTTAATCACCCGCTAGTTTTTTCAAGTCATATATATTCGAACACCTTTTGACTAATATTGGACTGCCATTCATTTTTCATTTGTATAGCGAACAAAAATATGCATTGCTGGGTACAATGAAACATTATTTTAACACAAAAACTCATTATTTTATTTACATATCATTTCATCAAAAAATGGACGGTCTTGCTCTTGTCACCGAAAGCTCCAAACTGTTATTTAATTGTACAATTACACTTGAAAACGTCATTTATAAACACCAAATTGATACTTATCCGTCGAAGGGTCAACATGAGGTAAATCCACCATTAGCATGAATGACAGCTGCAACCCTACGTCGCATACTGCCAGTAAGGCGTCTAATTAGTTGAAGCGTTATCTGTCGCCATTCCCGGTGTAATTGAGCTTCTAAATGTTGCAAGTTCTGTGGAGGAGGTCCAGGAGCATGTAATTGCCTACCCAATTGATCCCACTGATGCTCTATTGGGTGGATTTTGGACTTCTTGCAGACCGCAGAAGAGTGGTCGCAGCTTCGTTCTCCGGATATGCCCTTACTGCCCTGGATCGATGAGGTCTAGCGTTGTCATCTATGAAAACAGGTCTTGACTCTAACAGGTAGTTTTCAAAATGAGGCACAACTACAGGTGAAAGACACTTCCCGGGTGTACTTTTCGCCATTAAGGTTGCCATTGATTGTTACCAGATCCAAACATTTTAGATACAGCCCCATACCATAACTGAGCCCCACCGAAAGGCACTGTTGGAACAACGTTTCTTGGTGTGTAAGCTGTGTTTTGATGCCTCCAAACACGGATTCGCTCATCAGTTACATGGAGTAAGACTCGGCTCTTATCTGACCAGTGTATTCGCCGCCATGTTCTAAGGTTCCATTTTGTCTTGCTCTATACCAGGCCAACATGTCCCTGCGATGGCGATTATCAAGCATTGGGCGCTTAATGACTCTCCATGACCTCAATCCTGCATCTTTAAAAGATTTCGTACTTTTCTGGCTGACTGATTACTACCAGGTAACCATTGTTGCTTGAGACAGGTGCTTGCTGCAAACGGATGTCGCCTAACCAACCTATCAAGGCTCCTATCCACGTTGGGTTGTCACAGATGATCGACCAAATCGGGAACGGTCTTTAACATATTGCGTGGCAGCGTGTTTTCTGACCAAACGACTAATGACTGTATACAGATAGCCAAGCTGACGTCCTATTGCCTTGTAATACATAACAGTGGAATGCATGTCGATGATTTGCCATCTCTATGCTTCTGATATCCGCCTCCTTGCCATGCTTACTTAAAATAACTAGGCCATTAGAAATTCGGGATTTAAATACCGATATGTTGCACGAAAAAATAATTAGTGCACTTTGGACGTGATGAAGGGAGCAACCTTCACGCTCACGTCCTCTTAATTATACATTAAAGAATTAATACTGACTAAAATAACCAAAATTATATTTTATTTACAATAACTAAAAAAAACTTAAATATTTAGGGTCTGCTTAACTTTTTTCCAGGTGTATAATTGTAAAAGCAATTCGAACGGAATGCATTATTGAATAATATCCCAGTGCCCCGTGATGTTAAGCATTTGATTACTGCACAATAAGCGAGATTTAAGAGTGAATATTTATATATGCTTCTAATATTACAAATAGTATCAAGTAAAAATTAAAAAGTGCACTTTTCACATTTGTATTTTTATTTTACGCTCAACTACGACACATCTGATCACAACATATATAATATAGAGGAATATTTCATAATGTCTGTATCAATATATCTCATTATAAGTTTTAGTGCTTAATGCGCCTGGGAGCATTCCAGGTCCAGATATCTTTAAATCTGTTGCTGAAGTCTTGTATTCTGATAGCTTTTTAAATTGTTGTTCTTCATCTGTCTGCAAAAAGGATTATCCATAAATAAATACAGCTTTATATGTTGTTTGGCTTGTTTATATTGGATTTGATGGAACATAGCATACGATGTATTAATTCCTGTCAATTACTCTGCAATACAAAGTTTGTAATAGTAAAATGTAAAAAAACTGAACAGCCAACAAAAATAGTAAACCAAAGGACAGTGACAAAATCTATTTTTGAGATATTAATGAAAAACGTGAGTTGACACCCATGTTCTGTTTTTAGTAACAGCGGCTATCTTTGAATGTTGATCAACACCCTGGGTATAAATTTGAAACTAGGAACACTAAGTATGATTGTGGCAAATTTTAAAAAAAATGGCCCAGTGGTTTCAGGGAAGATTTTTGAAAAAGTTTAAGACGGACGACAGACGACGGACGCCAAGTGATGGCAAAAGCTCACATGGACCTTCGGTCTATCAGCAATTTGTTTGTATTAATTAAAGCAATCTCGGGTTGTTCATAGGATAGCAGATTTAATTACCAAATGGTCAAGTGTATATATATATATATATATATATATATATACTCCTGCTTTGATAGTTAGGTGTCCTTAGTATCAGGATGGTAGTAAGGTGCACTTTTTTGAAATTGTTAAATAACACATCGATTAAGTAGTATAACATTAAATAATTTTAATAAATAGTTGTTGTATATTATAATAGAAAAATTCTGCTATAAAAGCAGCATTTGTATCGTTTATTAAAAAATATAGGTAGGTAAATGGACTAAAGTGTCATTTCAAAATAGCACCTTAATCTTATAGGAAATATACTAATGACACCTTACTCGGTAAAACTTTAGAATGGGTGTAAAGTGCCATTTCAAAAGACACGTGATCATATATTTTCGTGATTAAGGTGTCCTGATATATCTTGAAATTCTTGACGTCACTACTTCTTATCTTTATCGAGATGTGTGTGTTGTGTATCACATGGATACACAAATAACTTCATAAGCATTGCGTGATATAATGGGGGTAAGTATTAAGATAAATACAAGATTCGGATTATTAGCAAACTATTTGTTTATAATACATTAAAGAAGTTATGTATTATTTGTTGATAATATACGGTATTAGATAGTGTATGTTATGCAGAAAACCCACACTTAGCAAAAGTGAAAGTAATACCGAAGCCATTATTTAGTACAGTTGTCAATAAAAAATAATTAACTAAATAGTGTATATGTTTTTCTATAAATAGCTTATTCCAGGTAGGTGATCGCAGATTCGTCATTGTAACAGTTTAGTAGCACTTTACTCAAACAAACACATATCTTGTTGAAGTATGAAATATAAAATGTGTATTCGTTAGTGATAAGATGAGGTAGATACAACAGCTAATTAAGTAATCTATTATTAGTACTAATGCAGAAAACCCACACTTAGCAAAAGTGAAAGTAATAGGGAAGCCATTATTTAGTACAGATGTCTATAAAAAAAATTAACTAAATAGTGTATATATTTTTCTATGTTGCTTTCTATTTTCATTATATAACGAAAAAAATGATTCACATAATATTAGCGTTACATATATTTTTGCTTTACTGCCAATGGTCAATATGTAAATTAACGCATCAGTTAAATACCTACATGTCATTTTAGACTCAACAATAGAATGGATTTTCACGGCACGGCACGGTGTATGTCTTGAAAAAAATTTAAAGTTATACCGTGATATGTGTTTGCTTTTTTAATTATTTTTATTGCTGTTGTAACATTGTTATAGATTAAATGTGAATAAAATTATTTACTACATAATAATTTTGTGAAATAAACTTCTCTTTTACCTTGCTATTTTAACATGAAATTAATTTTGTTGTTATTATTTGGACTATAAAGGTATCTGTGCACTTTATACTCCTCAACAAAAGAATGAATTTTCACGGCACTAATGATTTACATTATTTTTCATGCGGTATATTTCATATAATATCTGCAAAATTGTTTACATTATATTTTTAATAATGGAAAATGACAGGTTGCTGACAACGTAGCGGGGGAAAGCAATGTCTTCAGACACTTCTGTATAAGAATCAGTCAATATTTATAATAAATTAGTAATCTCTTGAAAATGACATATACTGATGGTGTCCTAGGTGTTTGTAATTTCAGAATAGTACAAAGGTCTACCTGTTAAAAAGTTAAATATAACTTACGTTAGTTGGTGTGACATTTAAAACTTCTCTCTGACTGATTGATTGATTGATTGATTGATTGATTGATTGATTGATTGATTGATTGATTGATTGATTGATTGATTGATTGATTGATTGATTGATTGATTGATTGATTGATTGATTGATTGATTGATTGATTGATTGAGACTGATTTATTTATTTATTTATTTATTAATTAATTAATTTATTATTTATTATTTTTTTATTATTATTATTTATTTAAACAGAGAGAATAAGGTATCGTCAATTATAGTCCAATTAGTTACAAAAAAGTTATGAGCCAATTTTCATATTTAAACTAGTAAAGTAACAGAAATATATGTAAAACAATTATTATCTGAATAATTTTATTCACTTTCTATCTATGGTCATGTTGTATAAACAATAACAGCAACATTGAAGGTTATATAAAATTATTGAATATTAAACTGAGACAATAAACCATCGTAAATTATTGTCCAATTAATTACAAAAAAAGTTAGGAGTTACTTTTTATATTTAAACTAGTAAAGTAACCGACAATATATGTTAAACAATTATTATCTGAAAAATTTTATTCACTTTCTATCTATGTTAATGTTATATAAACAATAACAACAAAAATGAAAATATAAAACAACACACATAAAGAATTTTCAAGATAGTTCACCTTATGTACTAAACAATGTTATCGCGTGATTTGAAATGACACCTTACTCCCATATTTTAAAGTAGGGAATTTCCCCACTATTAAATATATGATTTCAAAGTAGGGAATTCCCCAACTATTTATATAGTGAAAATATGGGAGTAAGGTGTCCTTTCAAATCACGTGATCACATTGATCAGTACATATAAGGTGTACTTATATATTTAAAAAAAATCAATTAATATCGTGATATGTGTTGTTTTATATTTTCGTTGTTGTTGTTTTTGTTTATACAACTTGAACATATTAGATAGAAAGTGAACAAATTTGTTCAGATAATAATTATTATTAATTATATATATATATATAGATATTTTTTTATTATTTTCATAGGTGTTGTAACATTGTTATGTATAAAATGTGTACAAAATTATTTACTAGATAATAATATTGTGAAATAAACTTCTCTTTTACCTTGCTATTTTAAACATGATATTAATTTTGTTGTAATTATTTGGACCATAAAGGTATATGTGCACTTTATACTCCTCACCAAAAGAATGAATTTTCACGGCACTAATGATTTACATTATTTTTCATGCGGTATATTTCATTTAATATCTGCAAAATTGTTTACATTATATTATTTAATAATGGAAAATGACAGGTTGACGACAACGTCGCGGGGGGGGGGAAGCAATGTCTTCAGACACTTCTGTATAAGAATCAGGCAATATTTATAATAAATTAGTAATCTCTTGAAAATAACATATACTGATGGTGTCCTAGGTGTTTTTAATTTAGAATAGTACAAAGGTCTACCTGTTAAAAAGTTAAATATAATTATGTTAGTTGGTGTGACATTTAAAACTTCTCTCTGATTGATTGATTTATTTATTTATTTATTTATTTATTTATTTATTTATTTATTTATTTATTTATTTATTTATTTATTTATTTATTTATTTATTTATTTATTTATTTATTTATTTATTTATTTATTTATTTATTTATTTATTTATTTATTATTTATTTATTATTTATTAAAACTGAGAGAATAAGCTATCGTCAATTACAGTGTAATTAGTTACAAAAAAGTTATGAGCCAATTTTCATATTTAAACTAGTAAAGTAACCGACAATATATGTAAAACAATTATTATCTGAATAATTTTATTCACTTTATATCTATGGTCATGTTGTATAAACAATAACAACAACATTGAAGGTTATATAAAATTATTAAATATTAAACTGAGACAATAAACCATCGTAAATTATTGTCCAATTAATTACAAAAAAGTTAGGAGTTACTTTTTATATTTAAACTAGTAAAGTAACCGACAATATATGTTAAACAATTATTATCTGAAAAATTTTATTCACTTTCTATCTATGTTGATGTTATATAAACAATAACAACAAAAAAATGAAAATATAAAACAACACACATCAAGAATTTTTAAGATAGTTCACCTTATGTACTAAACAATGTTATCGCGTGATTTGAAATGACACCTTACTCCCATATTTTAAAGTAGGGAATTTCCCCACTATTAAATATATGATTTGAAATGACACCTTACTCCCATATTTTCAAAGTAGGGAATTCCCCAACTATTTATATAGTGAAAATATGGGAGTAAGGTGTCATTTCAAATCACGTGATCACATTGATCAGTACATATAAGGTGTACTTATATATTTTAAAAAATCAATTAATATCGTGATGTGTGTTGTTTTATATTTTCGTTTTTGTTGTTTTGTTTTTGCTGTTGTGTTTGTTTATACAACTTGAACATATTCGATGGAAAGTAAACAAATTTGTTCAGATAATTATTATTTTATATATATATTGTCAGTTACTTTACTATTTTAAATATGTAAATTAGCACACAATTTTGTTAGTCAATGTATAATTAATTCTAAATATCTTGAAATAGCATATACTAATCGTGTCATAGGTATTAAGCGATCGGGTTGCTATTTTTTTCAGAATTATGCACAGGTGTACCTGTTAAAGTGCAGTTATTTCTACGAACCATCTAGGCAAAGGTCGCAAATGCACTTGTTGTAGCCAACAAAATTTTAAAAATTATAATTTTGAAATTTATATCGTGATTGTTTTTTTTAAATACTGAACAATAAAAAATTCAATTGTATATAATTTTTCATAGTGGAAAGAGGCATCTTTAGGCTACATGCGTGTTCTGTTTGAATTATTTCACTATTTAATTTTCAACTAACTTACTCTAAAATAAAGCCTACAATTGATTTTTTTACGTTTGTCGATATATGAAATAGTAAGTCAACGTCCTTTTAATTTGCATGTATTTACTTATCTTCACGCACGAGCTACCCGTTCATTACTTTGACAACGGAGTGAGAATGTGTATTGAGCGAAGATATTTTAACTTTAAAGTGGTAAAATTAGCATTTACGTTATAAAAGTTAATTTGTTTAATTACGACAAACTAGATAAATTTTAATAAACATGAAACTAATGCCGAATGTTCTTGACAAAGATTAGGGACTGACAGAGTTATTAAAGGTATTGGAAATTTAATTAATAACGACTACTTTTTGTGACAATTTTGGTTAAAATGCAACATCATCTTATTTAGCAATTGGATTGTAGTATACAATTTGTTTTACAGGTATTCATGGCTTAGCGGAATAAGGAAAGATGTTAAATTTTTTAGGAAAACCTTTACACATCATGTGAGGTAAGAAATGATTTTCCCTTTTATTAGCTCACCTGACCCGAAGGGTCATGTGAGCTATTGCCATCACTTGGCGTCCGTCTTCGTCCGTCGTCGTCGTCGTCGTTAACTTTTCAAAAATCTTCTCCTCCAAAACCACTGAAGAGATTGCTTTGAAACTTTGCACACATCATCAGTAAAATGTCCTCTACCAAGTTTGCCCAAATCATGGCCTCAGACCAACCAACATGGCCGCCATGGCTAAAAATAGAACAGGGGTGTCAAAACACAGTTTTTTGTTATAGTTCAAAAAGTATAACAGATACATGAAAACCGAACAGACTTTCCTTCTTCAGCATCTAAAGCTCTACAAAACACTCCATTGGGTGAAAGTTGCATGATGACTCCTTGTAGGAGTTATTGCCCTTTAATTGTCGAAATTGATGATTTTTGCCATTTTTGCCTCAAAATATTGAAAATTATTAGACCTAGAGAAAAAGTTACCATTGCTTAATTGTTCTGCTCTATGAAGGCTACAAAAATGACTTAAGGGTCAAGATTGTCTGATTAACCGTTTAAGAGTTATTCCCATTGAATTCTTTTTTTTAATCGGTTTTAATTGATTTTTTAAAATCTTCTCCTCTGAAACAACTGATAGTACTGCTTTGAAACTTTGTACACATCATCCGTCAAATGTCCCCAACCAAGTTTGTACCAACCATGGCTGCAGATTAACCAACATGGCCACCATGGCTAAAAATAGGACGGGGGGGGGGGTAAAATACAGTTTTTGGCTTATATTTAAAAAAGTGTAACAGATACAGGAAAACAGAAGCGACATGCCTTCATCTGCATCAAAAGCTCTACGAAACACTCCATTGGGTTGAAGTTGTATGATGACTCCTTATAGGAGTTATTGCCCTTTAATTGTCCAAATTGATTATTTTTGACATTTTTGCCTCAAAATCTTAAAAATTATTAGAACTAGAGAAAAAAGTTAGCATTGCTTAATTGTTCTGCTCTATGAGGGCTACAAAAATGACTTAGGGTCAAGATTGTCTGATGAACCGTTTAGGAATTATTCTCCTTTAAACATTTTTTTAATCAATTTTACTTGATTTTAAAAAATCTCCTCTTTAAACAATGAAACATTGCACACATCATCTTTAGGATGTCCTCTACCAAAATTGTGCAAATCATGACACCTGACTACCTACATAGGTACGTTGGCTTAAAATAGAAAAAATGAAAAAAAGGGGGAGGGTCTAGAGAGTTTTCGACTGATAGTTGGGCAATTCCTTATGGCAACGAAAAGCTGGATAAAAAAGGGTTGTTGGTTTCAGGTTCAGGTGAGCGATACAGGCTCCTGGGAGCCTCTAGTTTTTAATATTTGTTTCTTTTCGCTTTATAAGCTTTATTTGCGTTACATTGATAGTTACGCTTTGCTGCTTTATATTTTGCTTCCATTAACTGCTTATTGCTTGTTTTGCTCCATTTAAACATTTACCAATTAGTATGTTGGGAAAGAAATAAAAAGCGAGATATTCATTTGGATTTTTAAACTAATCAAATATATTTGTTTAGTAATTGCCGTAATACTGCAAAGTATTTGTATGGATAAAGGCGTATATTTATGAGGGCCACATTTATGACAATTTAGATTTGTTAATTAAACTAAATTAGTCTAGCAGATAGAATTATTGTATTGTTTTTATTCTTGTTACTTATTGTTGATTTTTTATTCCTGGCTTATTTCTTCTTTATTATGCTTCACAAATCAACTATCAAGAATTTTTGTATTGAGCCTATAGTATATTGCGATTACATACTGTCATAGATCCGAACAGTATATTCATAGACGGAGGGCTAGAAACATCAACAGGTTAACAATGTTTAATTTTATGCCAAACAGATAAATGTAAATTTAAATAATGATAACAGATTGGACTAATGCCATTTTTTGCCATTCAACCTAAAGTGAATGCTGCAGTGTTTGAGGCGGTGGTTGAAGTTTACGTATGCTGCGGTCACGTTCATCCTTCATATGCACAATCGGGTTTAGATCTGTTGACACTGTAGGCCAATGCAAAACATTTAAATTCTGTTGCTCCAAAAAGTCAAAGGATCCTTGCAATATGCTGTCTGGCATTATCATGTTGAAAAACCTCCCTATGGACATCAATTTCGGGCAATAAGTGAGGATGTAGAAGCTTGTCACAATAGCGAACTACATTCAAGTTGCCTGGAATATGAACCAAGGGTGTTTTTCTGGCAAAAGAGATGCCAGCCTACATCATCAGGCTGCCTCAACCGAAATTGTTGACTTCAACGAGACAATTTTGTGCAAATCGTTCGTTTTATCGTCTTAAGACCCAAGTACGGCCATCTATCTTTTCTAGCAAAAAGCCAGATTCGTCGCTGAACCACACCTTTCTCCAGTTCCGCAAATCCCATCCGCGAACAATATTACACCATCATACTCTTGCCTGGCAATTTTGACGTCTCAAAGCGGCTCCAAAATATGGTAGTCTGGCACGAAACCCATGGTTTTGCAATCGATAACGGATGGTCTGGGTAGAAATTCTCTTCATGCCAGGGATATTATTGGCAGAAATTGTTGCAGGAACAGTTCTGAGGTGTAAATAAAAAAGCCTGTTGTACCTATCCTGGGCATTAGTAGTGTTGCATGGGCACCCTGTGCATGTTCTGTCTTCTGTAGTGTTAAGCTGCTGATACTGCTCCCACAGGCAAGAAATTTTGAAGTGTCTTGCAACCGCAGTCTGTGTTTCACCAGCTTCTAACCTTGGCATAGCATTTCCTCGTCAGATGCCAATTAGACTACTGCATTGGAGAAAAGAAGTACCGAGCTTTTATACCCCCAGTACCCACTAAGAAATCACCCATGGATTGCATGTGCAAAACAAACAGATTTTTTGTCAGGCTTCTATACATGACATATTTCTAAACATGCGTACCATGTTTTCACGCTTGATTGAATTTTAAATGCAGTCCGAGGTAAAATGTCATATGGGGTTTAAATGTAAACACCACTATTTATTTTCTCAGTTACTAGTAGTCAATTTATATTTAAGAAAAAAAATCATTTAAAAAAAATTTTAATTTTTTTATCATTTCTTTTCTGGGAGAGTATATATTCGTATATATAAATGAATGAGGCTAAATTTTAATCTGAGGAAGGATCACTACTTTTCAGTATTTGTCTTTAATAAATTATGTTAAATTTGATCACATCCTGAATATAGCTGAGGATTGCTTTCTGGACATTGAACATTAATGAATCAATCCTCTGCTGGTGCATAATAGTGTGTACAAATTTTATTTTCATCAGTCAGAGTAGACTTGATTTATCCTATGGCATATGAAATTCCTATTGACATACAGAGTGATTATGATATGGTGCTGACATTTTCAAGGCAGGCCTTAAAGGAAGGCCATTAAAGTTTAACACCAGTGATTTCTTGATCAATTTATCCCAGAGGTAGCTATAAAAAAGCTACATGCTTTCATATGATATAATTTATTTGGTACTTTATCTTTATAATATTCTTTTTTTTAGGTGTAAAGATTTAATAACTACAACTATAATACCTTCAACTATATTATAGTGAAAGACAATCAGGGAAATCCTACTGTGACAGCTCAATTGCACATATGAGATAATGAATGAGAACATTTGTTGCCAGCAGAGAAAACATCCAGACAGCTGATTAAATGCAAGAAGCTATATATTACTTGTTGAAAAGAGGTTAATGGATGCCATTAATCTGTAGCAAAGATAGAAACAGTATAACACACCAACAAATCAAGAGCCACAAATGGAAGGGATTTAGCTTGATCGATAACCTTCAGTTCAATGAAGACGATTCAAAAACAGTTTCGGAAGGCGCTTGTGCTGGCTAAATTATATGAAAGGAATAGGTATGGCGTCTGATTAAAAATAAAAATAGCAATTAGTTTAATAAGAGTTATAATAAAAGTGCAAGAGATATCTAAGTATCTAAATAATATCACCAGCAATTCTATAGAAAACTTTACAGCTATTTAACAAAAAAGGTCAAGATTTGTACATACTTTAAAAAATATATTCATTATGGTCTGTGATTAACAAATAGTAAGGTAGCAAGTTTTGTAACTGACAAAATGTTCCCAAAGAGGTTCATCAAAAGCATTTTTCTAAAAACAGATCACCAAAACAATAACAATCTGAACTGCTGGACACTGAGGTGTTCAGGTCTCACTGCTTGCAGGGTGTCCTCGACTCCCATCTTAATTGACAAGTATTGCCAGTTGCTGAGTATGAAATAACAATTAAAGAACATTTAGCACATATATAGTTGTGTTGAAAAACCTGTTGCTGGTAATATTTTTTTTCAAAATGTAATGTTATTTTTTTCAGCTTTAAGGATATTCATGTTAACAAAGGAAGGCATGCATTGTTATTGGGACAGATTTTGTTTGGTGTGAAATATCTGGAATCATAAACAACAAATCCAGAAAAAGAAACATATTCCGTAGCATCAAATATGTTACATCTGAAGAGTAGTCCATGAATGTGGCTAACACAGGTGAAGTGTATATGTTTTAATGTCCAGAAGTTGGCTGTGTCAGGATATGCCAAAAAAAAACAAATCTAGAATACCATGTTTCATTTTGTAAACATCAGTATCAGCCAATGTTTGATCAAATCAAATAAAGATGGGATGATGTGTGCAATGAATTTTCAGTGAAGTTCTAAACAACCTAGAGGCTTCTTGTAGAGCCTGTACAACATACAAATCAATTAAAAATGGTTTGGCATTGAAGAAAGACCATAAAGGATTAAAAACATAAGACATCTTGTGTTAGAGACATAGTGTTTGCTTTACTTGAGGCGGTGGCATTAAAATTTCTCAAGAATTATAAGTTAATGAAACTTGGTATACAGGTGCTTTAGTAATAGTCTTACACAGCTGCTTCCCCATCATTTGATCTTGACTAAACTATGGAGTGACTTAGACAGTTTGTAATACTTATTATAGCAATGTTAAGGTTTTATTGGCTCTTCAATAAAGTAATAACTGTAAGTCGTATGTTAATGAAACTGAGTGTACATGTGCTATAAAACAGCTGCATACCAATCATTGATCATTAAATCCCATTTCCAGTTGAGTGACTTAAGCAGTTTTCAATACATATACATATGATAGCAATATTAAGGTTTTTTAGTTCTTGAACTATGGGGTTGTTTTAAAAAAAAACCTTAACGTTGCTGTTATATATGTATTGAAAACTGTCAAAGTCACTCAAGGAAAAAATTGTAGGTTAAAGTCAAAAATGATGGGGATGAGGTCACATTGCTTACCTGTATATAGATTTAAATCTAGACTGTTTTTCAGCAATTTCATGCTTCAAATGCCCCAGCATTAATACATGTACATTGTATAGCAGATTAGCAGACCACTACATAGATCACTATGACACAGAGGCCCTACAATTTATACATATATAGCAGATTACTACCTGTACAACCCTGACACAGAGGCCCCACCATTAATACATGTATAGCAGTATTTCAGACCACTACTTAGACCACTCTGATACAGAGGCCCTACCACAAATACATATATAGCAGACCACTACCTAGACCACTCTGACACAGAGGTTCTGCCATGCATACATATATGGCAGACCACTAAATAGACCACTCTGACACATAGGCCCTTCCATAAATACATATATAGCAGAACACTGCCTAGACCACTCTGGAACAAAGGCCCCACCATTAATACATATATAGCTGTATAGCAGACCACTACCTAGACCATTCTGACACAGAGGCCCTACCATAAATACATGTATAGCAGACCACTACCTAGAACACTCTGACACAGAGGCCATACCATTATTACATATATTGTAGACCACTATCTAGACCACTCTGACACAGAGGCCCTACCATAACTACATATATAGCAGACCACTACCTAGACCACTTTAACACAAAGGACCTACTATTATTACATATTTAGCAGTAGGCTAAATAGACCACTCTGAAACAGAGGCTCTAACATTAATACATATCTAGCAGATCACCTATACCACCCTGACACAGAGGCCCTACCATTAATACATATATAGCAGAACACTACTTAGACCACTCTGACACAGAGGCCCTACCATTAATACATATATAGCAGACCTTTGACTAGACCACTCCGACACAGAGGCCCTAACATTAATACATATATTGCAGACCACTACCTAGACCATTCTGACAAAGAGGCCCTACTATTATTACATATTTAGCAGTATGCTAACCAGACCACTCTGACACAGAGGCTCTTAGATTAATACATGTCTAGCAGATCATTACCTAGACCACACTGACAAAGAGGCCCTACCATTAATACATATATTGCAGACCACAACCTAGACCACTCTCTCACAGAGGCCCTACCATTAATATATATGTATATAGCAGACCACTCTCAAGACCACTCTGACACAGGACCCTACCATTAATACGTAAATAGCAGGCCACTGCCTAGACCTCTCTGACCAAGAGGTCCTACCATTAATACATAAATAGCAGACCAATGATTGGACCACCCTGACACAGAGGCCCTACCATTAATGCATATATTGCACACCACTACCTAGATTACTCTGACACAGAGGCCCTACAATTATTACATATGTAGCAGAAAGATAACTAGACCACTTTGACATAGAGTCTCTAAGATTAATACATTTCTAGCAGATCATTAATTAGACCACCCTGACACAGAGCCCCTACCATTAATACATATATAGCACCACTAAGTAGACCACTCTGACACAGAGGCCTCGCCATTAATACATATATAGCAGACCACTACCGAGACAATTCTGACACAGAGGCCCTACCATTAATACATATTCAACAGACCACTACCTAGACCAATCTGACTCAGAGGCCCTATTATTAATACATATATAGCAGACCACTGCCGAGACCACTCTGACACAGAGGCCCTACTATTAATACATATATAACAGACCACTGCCTAGACCACTCTGACACAGAGGCCCTACCAAAAATACATATATATCAGAACACTACCTAGACCACTCTGAAACAGAGGCCCTGCCACAAATGCATACAGTATATAGCAGACCATTAAGTAGACCACTCTGACACAGAGGCCCAACCATTAATAAATATAGAGCAGAGCACTACCTAGACCACTCTGATACAGAGGCCCTACCATTAATACATATACAGCAGACCACTGCCTAGACCACTCTGACACAAAGGCCCAACTATTAATACATATATAGCAGACCACTATCGAGACCACCCTGACACAGAGGCTCTGTCATTCATACATATATAGCAGACCACTAAATAGACCACTCTGACACAAAGGCCCTACCATAAATACATATATAGCAGAACACTGCCTAGACCACTCTGGAACAAAGGCCTCACCATTCATACATATATAGCAGTATAGCAGACCACTACCTAGACCACTCTGACACAGAGGCCCTACCATAAATACATGTATAGCACACCACTACCTAGACCACTCTGACACAGAGGCCCTACCATTATTACATATATTGCAGACCACTATCTAGACCACTCTGACACAGAGGCCCTACCATAACTACATATATAGCAGACCACTACCTAGACCACTCTAACACAGAGGCCCTACTATTATTACATATTTAGCAGTAGGCTAAATAGACCACTCTGAAACAGAGGCTCTAACATTAATACATATTTAGCAGATCACCTATACCACCCTGACACAGAGGCCATACCATTAATACATATATAGCAGAACACTACTTAGACCACTCTGACACAGAGGCCCTACTATTATTACATATTTAGCAGTATGCTAACCAGACCACTCTGACACAGAGGCTCTTAGATTAATACATGACTAGCAGATCATTACCTAGACCACACTGACAAAGAGGCCGTACCATTAATACATATATTGCAGACCACAACCTAGACCACTCTGACACAGAGGCCCTACCATTAATATATATATATAGCAAGCCACTCTCAAGACCACTCTGACACAGGACCCTACCATTAATACGTAAATAGCAGGTCATTGCCTAGACCTCTCTGACCAAGAGGTCCTACCATTAATACATATATAGCAGACCAATGATTGGACCAACCTGACACAGAGACCCTACCATTAATGCATATATTGCACACCACTACCTAGATTACTCTGACACAGAGGCCCTACTATTATTACATATGTAGCAGTAGGATAACTAAACTACTTTGACATAGAGTCTCTAAGATTAATACATTTCTAGCAGATCATTAATTAGACCACCCTGCCTCAGAGGCCCTACCATTAATACATATATAGCACCACTAAGTAGACCACTCTGACACAGAGGTCTCACCATTAATACATATATAGCAGACCACTACCGAGACAATTCTGACACAGAGGCCCTACCATTAATACATATTCAACAGACCACTACCTAGATCACTCTGACTCAGAGGCCCTATTATTAATACATATATAGCAGACCACTGCCGAGACCACTCTGACACAGAGGCCCTACTATTAATACAAAAATAACAGACCACTGCCTAGACCACTCTGACACAGAGGCCCTACCAAAAATACATATATATCAGAACACTGCCTAGACCACTCTGACACAGAGGCCCTGCCACAATTACATACAGTATATAGCAGACCATTAAGTAGACCACTCTGACACAGAGGCCCAACCATTAATAAAAATAGATCAGAGCACTACCTAGACCACTCTGACACAGAGGCCCTACCATTAATAAAAATATACAGCAGACCACTGCCTAGACCACTCTGACACAAAGGCCCAACTATTAATACATATATAGCAGAGAACTATCGAGACCACCCTGACACAGAGGCTCTGTCATTCATACATATATAGCAGACAGCTACCTAGACCAATCTGACAAGGGGCCCTACCAGTAATACATATATAGCAGACCACTACCTAGACCACTCTGCCACAAAGGCCACACCATTATTACATGTATAGCAGTATAGCAGACCACTTCCTAGACGTCTCTGACACAAAGGCCCCAGTATTAATACATGTATAGCTTTATAGCAGACCACTACCTAGACCACTCTGACACACAGGCCCTACCATAAATACATGTATAGCAGACCACTACCTAGACCCCTCTGACACAGAGGCCCTTTCATTAATACATATATAGCAGACCACTACCTAGACCACTCTGACACAGAGGCCCTACTATTAATACATATATAGCAAACCACTAGCGAGACCACCCTGACACAGAGGCTCTGTCATTCATACATATATAGCAGACCACTACCTAGACCACTCTCACCAAGAGAACGTACAATTAATACACATATAGCAGGCCACTGCCTAGACCATCCTAACACAGAGGCCCTACCATTAATACATATATAACAGACCACTACCTAGACCACTCTGACAAAGAGGCCCTACTATTAACACATATATAGCAGACCACCACCGAGACCACCCTGACACACAGGCTCTGCCATTCATAAATATATAGCAGACCACTACCTAGATCCCTCTGACACAGAGGTCCTATTATTAATACATATATAGCAGACCCCTGCCTAGACCACTCTGACACAGAGGCCCTACCAATAATACATATATAGGAGAACCCTGCCCAGACCACTCTGACAAAGAGGCCCTACCATTAATACATATATAGCAGACCACTACCAAGACCACCCTGAAACAGAGGCACTGCCATTCATACATATATACCAGACCACTACCGAGATCACTCCGACACAGAGGCCCTACTATTAATACATATATATCAGACCACTACCGAGACCACCATGACACAGAGGCTCTGCCATTCATACATATATAGCAAGCCACTGCCTAGACCACTCTGACACAGAGGCCCTATCATTAATACATATTTAGCAGAACACTACCGAGACCACTCTGACACAGAGTCCCTACCATTAATATATATATAGCAGACCACTAACTAGACCACTCTGAAACAGAGGCCCTACTATTAATATATATATAGCAGACCACTACCGAGACCACTCTGACACAGAGGCTCTGTCATTCATACATATAAAGCAGACCACTACCTAGACCACTCTGACACAGAGTCCCTACCATTAATACACATATAGCAGGCCACTGCCTAGACCATCTTGACACAGTGGCCCTACAATTAATACATATATAGCAGACCAATGACTAGACCACTCTGACACAGAGGCCCTACCATTAATACATATATTGTAGACAAATACCTAGACACACTCTGACAGAGAGGCCCTACCATTATAACATATTTAGCAGAAGGCTAACTAGACCACTCTGACACAGAAGCTCTTGAATTAATACATATCTACCAGATCATTACCTAGACTACACTGACACAGAGGCCCTACGATTAATACATATATAGCAGATCACTACCTAGACCACTCTGACACAGAGGCGCGACCATTAATAAATATATAGCAGACCACTGCCTAGGCCATTCTGACACAGGGCCCTACCATTTATACATAGATAGCAGTCCACTGCTAAGATCTCTCTAACACAGAGGCCCTACCATTAATACATATATAGCAGACCAATGCCTACACCACTCTGACAACGAGGCACAACCATTGATAAATATATTGCAGACCACTACCTAGACCATTCTGACACAGAGGCCCTACCATTATTACATATGTAGCAGTAGTATAACTAGATCACTCTGACACAGAAGCTCTAAAATTAATACATCTCTAAGAGATCATTACCTAGACCACCCTGACACAGAGGCCCTACCGTTAATACATATATAGCAGACCTCTACCTAGACCACTCTGACACAGACCCTACCATTAATACATATTCAGCAGACCACTACCTAGACTACTCTGACACAGAGGCCCTACCATTAGTACATATATATCAGACCACTGCCTAGACAACTCTGTCACATGGGCCCTACCTTTAATACATATATAGCAGGCCACTGCCTAGACGACTCTGACACAGAGGCCCTACTATTAATACATATATAGCAGACCACTACCGAGACAACCCTGACACAGAGGCTGTCATTCATACATATATAGCAGACCACTATCTAGACCACTGACAAAGAGGACGTACTATTAATACACATATAGCAGGTGATTGTCTAGACCATCCTGACACAGAGGCCCTACCATTAATACATATATAGCAGACCACTACCGAGATCACTCCGACACAGAGGCTCTGCCATTTATACATATGTAGCAGGCCACTGCCTAGACCACTCTGACACAGAGGCCCTGCCACTAATACATATATAGCAGATCACTACCTAGACCACTCTGACACAAAGGCCACACCATTAATACATGTATAGCAGTATCGCAGACCACTACCTAGACCACTCTGACACAGAGACCCTACCAGTAATACATATATAGCAGATCACTACCTAGACCACTCTGGCACATAGGCCCTATAATTAATACATATATAGCAGACCATTGCCTAGGCCACTCTGACACAGAGGCCCAACTATTAATACATATATAGCAGACCACTATCGAGACAACCCTGACACAGAGACTCTGCCATTCATACCTATATAGCAGACAACTACCTAGACCAATCTGACACAGAGGCCCTACCAGTAATACATATATAGCAGATCACTACCTAGACCACTCTGGCACAAAGGCCACACCATTAATACATGTATAGCAGTATAGAAGACCACTACCTAGACCACTCTGACACAGAGGCCCCAGCATTAATACATGTAAAGCAGTATAGCAGACCAATACCGAGAGCACTCTGACAAAAAAGGCCCAAGCATTAATACATGTATTGCAGTATAGCAGACCACTACCTAGACCAATCTGACACAGAGGCCCTACCAGTAATAAATATATAGCAGATCACTACCTAGACCACTCTGACACAGAGGCCCCAGCATTTATACATGTATAGCAGTATAGCGATCACTACCTAGACCACTCTGACACAAAGGCCACACCATTAATACATGTATAGCAGTATAGCAGACAACTACCTAGACCACCCTGACACAGAGGCTCCAGCATTAATACATGTATAGCAGTATAGCAGACCACTACCTAGACCACTCTGACACACAGGCGCTACCATAAATACATATATAGCAGACCCGTAAGTAGACCACTATGACACAGAGGCCCTACCATTAATACATAAAGCAGAACACTGCCTAGACCACTCTGACACAGAGGCCCTAACTTTAATACATATATAGCAGAAAACTGCCTAGACCACTCTGACACAGATGCCCTGTAATTAATACATATATAGCAGACCACAAAGTATACCACTCTGATTGATTTGTTTGAATGGTGTTTTAACGCCACTTTCAGCAATTTTTCAGCTATTTCATTGCGTCGAGTTTTTATTGGGGGAGGAAGCCGGAGTACCCGGAGAGAACCCCCGACCTGCGGTAGGAAAACTGGCAATCCTTGTCAATTAAGATTGGAGTCGAGTACACCCTGCCTGCAGTGAGAATCGAACC